>OY769909.1:4201892-5401892 GCA_963669185.1 Dyspetes luteomarginatus | reverse complement strand
CATTTTGTAACCACATGGTGACGTCATAAAGAACAGGAATTTTGTCACGTCATAGTGACGTCATTAAGAACAGGAATTTTGTGAATTCATAGTGGCGTCGTCAAGAACAGGAATTTTGTGACGTCATAGTGACGTCATGAAAAACAGGAATTTTGTGACATCATAGTGACTTGATCAAGAACAAGGTTTTTGACCACATAGTGACGTCATAAAGAACAGGAATTTTGTGACGTCATAGTGACGTCATATTGACGACATCAAGAACAGGCATTTTGTGACGTCATAGTGACATCATCAAGAACAGGCATTTTATGATATAGTGACGCCATAAAAAACAAGAAATTTGTGACGTGACCAAGAAAAGGAATTTCGTAGCGTCATAGTGACGTCATCAAGAACAGGCATTTTGTGACGTCATAGTGACGTCATCAAGAAAAGGAATTTTGTGACGTCAAGAAACACAGGAATTTTAGGACGTCATAGTGACGTCATCAAGAACAGGAATCTTGTTACGTCATAGTGACTTCATCAAGAACAGGAATTTTGTGACGTCATAGTGACGTCATGAAAAACAGGAATTTTGTGACATCATCAAGAACACGAATTTTGTGACGTCATAGTAACGGCATCAAGAACAGGCATTTTGTGACGTCATAGTGACATCATCAAGAACAGGAATTTTATGATGTCATAGTGACGTCATGAAAGACGGGAATTTTGTGACGTCATGAAAGACGGGAATTTTGTGACGTCACCAAGAACAGGAATTTTGTGACGACATAGTGACGTCACATTGACGACATCAAGAACAGGCATTTTGTGAAGTCATAGTGACATCATCAAGAACAGGAATTTTATGATATAGTGACGCCATAAAAAACAAGAAATTTGTGACGTGATCAAGAAAAGGAATTTCGTGGCGTCCTAGTGACGTCATCAAGAACAGGCATTTTGTGACGTCATAGTGACGTCATCAAGAACAGTAATTTTGTGACGTCATAGTGACGTCATCGAGAAAAGGAATTTTGTGACGTCATAGTGACGTCAAGAAACACAGGAATTTTGTGACGTCATAGTGACGTCATCAAGAACAGGAATCTTGTTACGTCATAGTGACTTCATCAAGAACAGGAATTTTGTGACGTCATGAAAAACAGGAATTTTGTGACATCATCAAGAACGGGCATTTTGTGACGTCATAGTGACATCATCAAGAACAGGAATTTTATGATGTCATAGTGACGTCATGAAAGACGGGAATTTTGTGACGTCATGAAAGACGGGAATTTTGTGACGTCACCAAGAACAGGAATTTTGTGACGACATAGTGACGTCATATTGACGACATCAAGAACAGGCATTATGTGAAGTCATAGTGACATCATCAAGAACAGGAATTGTATGATATAGTGACGCCATAAAAAACAAGAAATTTGTGACGTGATCAAGAAAAGGAATTTCGTAGCGTCATAGTGACGTCATCAAGAACAGGCATTTTGTGACGTCATAGTGACGTCATCAAGAACAGTAATTTTGTGACGTCATAGTGACGTCATCGAGAAAAGGAATTTTGTGACGTCATAGTGACGTCATCAAGAACGGGCATTTTGCGACGTTATAGTGACGTCATCAAGAACACGAATTTTGTGCCGTCATACGCACGTCATCAAGCACAGGCATTTTGTGACGTCATAATGACGTCATCAAGAACAGGCATTTTGAGACGTCTTAGTGGCGTCATAATGAACAGTCATTTTGTGACGTCATATTGACGTGATGAAAAACAGGAATTTTGTGACGTCATCAAGAACAGGAATATTGTGACGTCATAGTGACGTCATCAAGGACAGGAGTTTTGTGACGTTATAGTGACGTCATCAAGAACAGGCATATTGTGACGTCATAGTGACGTTATCAAGAACAGGCATTTTTTGACCACATTGTGACGTCATAAAGAACATAAATTTCGTGACGTCATGGTAACGGCATCAAGAACAGGCATTTTGTGACGTCATAGTGACATCATCAAGAACAGGAATTTTATGATGTCATAGTGACGTCATGAAAGACAGGAATTTTGTGACGTCATAGTGACGTCATATTGACGACATCCAGAACAGGCATTTTGTGACGTCATAGTGACATCATCAAGAACAGGCATTTTATGATATAGTGACGCCATAAAAAACAAGAAATTTGTGACGTGACCAAGAAAAGGAATTTCGTGGCGCCATAGTGACGTCATCAAGAACAGGCATTTTGTGACGTCATAGTGACGTCATCAAGAACGGGCATTTTGCGACGTTATAGTGACGTCATCAAGAACACGAATTTTGTGCCGTCATACGCACGTCATCAAGAACAGGAATTTTGTGACGTCATAGTGACGTCATCAAGAACAGGAATATTGCGACGTTATAGTGACGTCATCAAGAACAGGCATTTTATGACGTCATAGTGACGTCATCAAGAACAGTAATTTTGTGACGTCATAGTCACGTCATCATCAACAGACATTTTGTGACCACATGGTGACGTCATAAAGAACAGGAATATTGTTACGTCATAGTGACGTCATTAAGAATAGGAATTTTGTGACTTTATAGTGGCGTCGTCAAGAACAGGAATTTTGTGACGTCATAATGACGTCATGAAAAACGGGAATTTTGTGACGTCATCAAGAACAGGCATTTTGTGACGTCATAGTGACTTGATCAAGAACAGGGTTTTTGACCACATAGTGACGTCATAAAGAACAGGAATTTTGTGACGTCATAGTGACGGCATCGAGAACAGGCATTTTGTCACGTCATAGTAGCGTCATCAAGAACAGTAATTTTGTGACGTCATAGTGACGTGATGAAAGACAGGAATTTTGTGTCGTCATAGTGACGTCATCATGAACAGGTATTTTGTGATGTCATAGTGACCTCATCAACAACATACATTTTGTAACCACATGTTGACGTCATAAAGAACAGGAATTTTGTCACGTCATAGTGACGTCATTAAGAACAGGAATTTTGTGAATTCATAGTGGCGTCGTCAAGAACAGGAATTTTGTGACGTCATAGTGACGTCATGAAAAACAGGAATTTTGTGACATCATAGTGACTTGATCAAGAACAAGGTTTTTGACCACATAGTGACGTCATAAAGAACAGGAATTTTGTGACGTCATAGTGACGGCATCAAGAACAGGCAGTTTGTCACGTCATAGTAGCGTCATCGAGAACAGTAATTTTGTGACGTCATAGTGACGTGATGAAAGACAGGAATTTTGTGCCGTCATCAAGAACAGCAATATTCTGACGTCATAGTGACCTCATCGAGAACAGATATTTTGTGACGTCATAGTGACGTTATCAAGAGCAGGCATTTTGTGACCTCATAGTGACGTCATCATGAACAGGTATTTTGTGATGTCATAGTGACCTCATCAACAACACACATTTTGTAACCACATGGTGACGTCATAAAGAACAGGAATTTTGTCACGTCATAGTGACGTCATTAAGAACAGGAATTTTGTGAATTCATAGTGGCGTCGTCAAGAACAGGAATTTTGTGACGTCATAGTGACGTCATGAAAAACAGGAATTTTGTGACATCATAGTGACTTGATCAAGAACAAGGTTTTTGACCACATAGTGACGTCATCAAGAACAGGAATTTTGTGACGTCATAGTGACGTCATATTGACGACATCAAGAACAGGCATTTTGTGACGTCATAGTGACATCATCAAGAACAGGCATTTTATGATATAGTGACGCCATAAAAAACAAGAAATTTGTGACGTGACCAAGAAAAGGAATTTCGTGGCGTCATAGTGACGTCATCAAGAACAGGCATTTTGTGACGTCATAGTGACGTCATCAAGAACAGGAATCTTGTTACGTCATAGTGACTTCATCAAGAACAGGAATTTTGTGACGTCATAGTGACGTCATGAAAAACAGGAATTTTGTGACATCATCAAGAACACGAATTTTGTGACGTCATAGTAACGGCATCAAGAACAGGCATTTTGTTACGTCATAGTGACATCATCAAGAACAGGAATTTTATGATGTCATAGTGACGTCATGAAAGACGGGAATTTTGTGACGTCATGAAAGACGGGAATTTTGTGACGTCACCAAGAACAGGAATTTTGTGACGACATAGTGACGTCATATTGACGACATCAAGAACAGGCATTTTGTGAAGTCATAGTGACATCATCAAGAACAGGAATTTTATGATATAGTGACGCCATAAAAAACAAGGAATTTGTGACGTGATCAAGAAAAGGAATTTCGTGGCGTCATAGTGACGTCATCAAGAACAGGCATTTTGTGACGTCATAGTGACGTCATCGAGAAAAGGAATTTTGTGACGTCATAGTGACGTCAAGAAACACAGGAATTTTGTGACGTCATAGTGACGTCATCAAGAACAGGAATCTTGTTTCGTCATAGTGACTTCATCAAGAACAGGAATTTTGTGACGTCATGAAAAACAGGAATTTTGTGACATCATCAAGAACAGGCATTTTGTGACGTCATAGTGACATCATCAAGAACAAGAATTTTATGATGTCATAGTGACGTCATGAAAGACGGGAATTTTGTGACGTCATGAAAGACGGGAATTTTGTGACGTCACCAAGAACAGGAATTTTGTGACGACATAGTGACGTCATATTGACGACATCAAGAACAGGCATTTTGTGAAGTCATAGTGACATCATCAAGAACAGGAATTTTATGATATAGTGACGCCATAAAAAACAAGAAATTTGTGACGTGATCAAGAAAAGGAATTTCGTGGCGTCATAGTGACGTCATCAAGAACAGGCATTTTGTGACGTCATAGTGACGTCATCAAGAACAGTAATTTTGTGACGTCATAGTGACGTCATCGAGAAGAGGAATTTTGTGACGTCATAGTGACGTCAAGAAACACAGGAATTTTGTGACATCATAGTGACGTCATCAAGAACAGGAATCTTGTTACGTCATAGTGACTTCATCAAGAACAGGAATTTTGTGACGTCATGAAAAACAGGAATTTTGTGACATCATCAAGAACACGAATTTTGTGCCGTCATAGTGACGTCATCAAGAACAGGAATTTTGTGACGTCTTTGTGACGTCATCAAGAACAGGCATTTTGTGACGTCATAGTGACATCATCAAGATCAGGAATTTTGTGACGTCTTTGTGACGTCATCAAGAACAGGAATTGTGTGACGTCATAGTGACGTCATCAAGAACGGGCATTTTGCGACGTTATAGTGACGTCATCAAGAACACGAATTTTGTGCCGTCATACGCACGTCATCAAGAACAGGCATTTTGTGACGTCATAATGACGTCATCAAGAACAGGCATTTTGAGACGTCTTAGTGGCGTCATAATGAACAGTCATTTTGTGACGTCATAGTGACGTGATGAAGAACAGGAATTTTGTGACGTCATCAAGAACAGGAATATTGTGACGTCATAGTGACGTCATCAAGGACAGGAGTTTTGTGACGTTATAGTGACGTCATCAAGAACAGGCATATTGTGACGTCATAGTGACGTTATCAAGAACAGGCATTTTTTGACCACATTGTGACGTCATAAAGAACAGAAATTTCGTGACGTCATAGTAACGGCATCAAGAACAGGCATTTTGTGACGTCATAGTGACATCATCAAGAACAGGAATTTTATGATGTCATAGTGACGTCATGAAAGACAGGAATTTTGTGACGTCATAGTGACGTCATGAAAGACAGGAATTTTGTGACGTCATAGTGACGTCATATTGACGACATCAAGAACAGGCATTTTGTGACGTCATAGTGACATCATCAAGAACAGGCATTTTATGATATAGTGACGCCATAAAAAACGAGAAATTTGTGACGTGACCAAGAAAAGGAATTTCGTGGCGCCATAGTGACGTCATCAAGAACAGGCATTTTGTGACGTCATAGTGACGTCATCAAGAACGGGCATTTTGCGACGTTATAGTGACGTCATCAAGAACACGAATTTTGTGCCGTCATACGCACGTCATCAAGAACAGGAATTTTGTGACGTCATAGTGACGTCATCAAGAACAGGAATATTGTGACGTTATAGTGACGTCATCAAGAACAGGCATTTTATGACGTCATAGTGGCGTCATCAAGAACAGTAATTTTGTGACGTCATAGTGACGTGATGAAAGACAGGAATTTTGTGTCGTCATCAAGAACAGCAATATTCTGACGTCATAGTGACCTCATCGAGAACAGATATTTTGTGACGTCATAGTGACGTTATCAAGAGCAGGCATTTTGTGACCTCATAGTGACGTCATCATGAACAGGTATTTCGTGATGTCATAGTGACCTCATCAACAACATACATTTTGTAACCACATGGTGACGTCATAAAGAACAGGAATTTTGTCACGTCATAGTGACGTCATTAAGAACAGGAATTTTGTGAATTCATAGTGGCGTCGTCAAGAACAGGAATTTTGTGACGTCATAGTGACGTCATGAAAGACAGGAATTTTGTGACGTCATAGTGACGTCATATTGACGACATCAAGAACAGGCATTTTGTGACGTCATAGTGACATCATCAAGAACAGGCATTTTATGATATAGTGACGCCATAAAAAACGAGAAATTTGTGACGTGACCAAGAAAAGGAATTTCGTGGCGTCATAGTGACGTCATCAAGAACAGGCATTTTGTGACGTCATAGTGACGTCATCAAGAAAAGGAATTTTGTGACGTCAAGAAACACAGGAATTTTAGGACGTCATAGTGACGTCATCAAGAACAGGAATCTTGTTACGTCATAGTGACTTCATCAAGAACAGGAATTTTGTGACGTCATAGTGACGTCATGAAAAACAGGAATTTTGTGACATCATCAAGAACACGAATTTTGTGACGTCATAGTAACGGCATCAAGAACAGGCATTTTGTGACGTCATAGTGACATCATCAAGAACAGGAATTTTATGATGTCATAGTGACGTCATGAAAGACGGGAATTTTGTGACGTCATGAAAGACGGGAATTTTGTGACGTCACCAAGAACAGGAATTTTGTGACGACATAGTGACGTCATATTGACGACATCAAGAACAGGCATTATGTGAAGTCATAGTGACATCATCAAGAACAGGAATTGTATGATATAGTGACGCCATAAAAAACAAGAAATTTGTGACGTGATCAAGAAAAGGAATTTCGTAGCGTCATAGTGACGTCATCAAGAACAGGCATTTTGTGACGTCATAGTGACGTCATCAAGAACAGTAATTTTGTGACGTCATAGTGACGTCATCGAGAAAAGGAATTTTGTGACGTCATAGTGACGTCAAGAAACACAGGAATTTTGTGACGTCATAGTGACGTCATCAAGAACAGGAATCTTGTTACGTCATAGTGACTTCATCAAGAACAGGAATTTTGTGACGTTATGAAAAACAGGAATTTTGTGACATCATCAAGAACACGAATTTTGTGCCGACATAGTGACGTCATCAAGAACAGGAATTTTGTGACGTCTTTGTGACGTCATCAAGAACAGGCATTTTGTGACGTCATAGTGACATCATCAAGATCAGGAATTTTGTGACGTCTTTGTGACGTCATCAAGAACAGGCATTTTGTGACGTCATAGTGAAATCATCAAGATCACCAATTTTGTGATTCCATAGTGACGTCATGAAAAACAGGAATTTTGTGACGTCATCAAGAACAGGAATTTTGTGACGTCATAGTGACGTCATCAAGAACGGGCATTTTGCGACGTTATAGTGACGTCATCAAGAACACGAATTTTGTGCCGTCATACGCACGTCATCAAGAACAGGCATTTTGTGACGTCATAATGACGTCATCAAGAACAGGCATTTTGAGACGTCTTAGTGGCGTCATAATGAACAGTCATTTTGTGACGTCATATTGACGTGATGAAAAACAGGAATTTTGTGACGTCATCAAGAACAGGAATATTGTGACGTCATAGTGACGTCATCAAGGACAGGAGTTTTGTGACGTTATAGTGACGTCATCAAGAACAGGCATATTGTGACGTCATAGTGACGTTATCAAGAACAGGCATTTTTTGACCACATTGTGACGTCATAAAGAACAGAAATTTCGTGACGTCATGGTAACGGCATCAAGAACAGGCATTTTGTGACGTCATAGTGACATCATCAAGAACAGGAATTTTATGATGTCATAGTGACGTCATGAAAGACAGGAATTTTTTGACGTCATATTGACGACATCCAGAACAGGCATTTTGTGACGTCATAGTGACATCATCAAGAACAGGCATTTTATGATATAGTGACGCCATAAAAAACAAGAAATTTGTGACGTGACCAAGAAAAGGAATTTCGTGGCGCCATAGTGACGGAATCAAGAACAGGCATTTTGTGACGTCATAGTGACGTCATCAAGAACGGGCATTTTGCGACGTTATAGTGACGTCATCAAGAACACGAATTTTGTGCCGTCATACGCACGTCATCAAGAACAGGAATTTTGTGACGTCATAGTGACGTCATCAAGAACAGGAATATTGCGACGTTATAGTGACGTCATCAAGAACAGGCATTTTATGACGTCATAGTGACGTCATCAAGAACAGTAATTTTGTGAAGTCATAGTCACGTCATCATCAACAGACATTTTGTGACCACATGGTGACGTCATAAAGAACAGGAATATTGTTACGTCATAGTGACGTCATTAAGAATAGGAATTTTGTGAATTCATAGTGGCGTCGTCAAGAACAGGAATTTTGTGACGTCATAATGACGTCATGAAAAACGGGAATTTTGTGACGTCATCAAGAACAGGCATTTTGTGACGTCATAGTGACTTGATCAAGAACAGGGTTTTTGACCACATAGTGACGTCATAAAGAACAGGAATTTTGTGACGTCATAGTGACGGCATCGAGAACAGGCATTTTGTCACGTCATAGTAGCGTCATCAAGAACAGTAATTTTGTGACGTCATAGTGACGTGATGAAAGACAGGAATTTTGTGAATTCATAGTGGCGTCGTCAAGAACAGGAATTTTGTGACGTCATAGTGACGTCATGAAAAACAGGAATTTTGTGACATCATAGTGACTTGATCAAGAACAAGGTTTTTGACCACATAGTGACGTCATAAAGAACAGGAATTTTGTGACGTCATAGTGACGTCATATTGACGACATCAAGAACAGGCATTTTGTGACGTCATAGTGACATCATCAAGAACAGGCATTTTATGATATAGTGACGCCATAAAAAACAAGAAATTTGTGACGTGACCAAGAAAAGGAATTTCGTGGCGTCATAGTGACGTCATCAAGAACAGGCATTTTGTGACGTCATAGTGACGTCATCAAGAACAGGAATCTTGTTACGTCATAGTGACTTCATCAAGAACAGGAATTTTGTGACGTCATAGTGACGTCATGAAAAACAGGAATTTTGTGACATCATCAAGAACACGAATTTTGTGACGTCATAGTAACGGCATCAAGAACAGGCATTTTGTTACGTCATAGTGACATCATCAAGAACAGGAATTTTATGATGTCATAGTGACGTCATGAAAGACGGGAATTTTGTGACGTCATGAAAGACGGGAATTTTGTGACGTCACCAAGAACAGGAATTTTGTGACGACATAGTGACGTCATATTGACGACATCAAGAACAGGAATTTTGTGACGTCTTTGTGACGTCATCAAGAACAGGCATTTTGTGACGTCATAGTGACATCATCAAGATCAGGAATTTTGTGACGTCTTTGTGACGTCATCAAGAACAGGAATTGTGTGACGTCATAGTGACGTCATCAAGAACGGGCATTTTGCGACGTTATAGTGACGTCATCAAGAACACGAATTTTGTGCCGTCATACGCACGTCATCAAGAACAGGCATTTTGTGACGTCATAATGACGTCATCAAGAACAGGCATTTTGAGACGTCTTAGTGGCGTCATAATGAACAGGCATTTTGTGACGTCATAGTGACGTCATCAAGAACAGTAATTTTGTGACGTCATAGTGACGTCATCGAGAAAAGGAATTTTGTGACGTCATAGTGACGTCAAGAAACACAGGAATTTTGTGACGTCATAGTGACGTCATCAAGAACAGGAATCTTGTTACGTCATAGTGACTTCATCAAGAACAGGAATTTTGTGACGTTATGAAAAACAGGAATTTTGTGACATCATCAAGAACACGAATTTTGTGCCGACATAGTGACGTCATCAAGAACAGGAATTTTGTGACGTCTTTGTGACGTCATCAAGAACAGGCATTTTGTGACGTCATAGTGACATCATCAAGATCAGGAATTTTGTGACGTCTTTGTGACGTCATCAAGAACAGGCATTTTGTGACGTCATAGTGAAATCATCAAGATCACCAATTTTGTGATTCCATAGTGACGTCATGAAAAACAGGAATTTTGTGACGTCATCAAGAACAGGAATTTTGTGACGTCATAGTGACGTCATCAAGAACGGGCATTTTGCGACGTTATAGTGACGTCATCAAGAACACGAATTTTGTGCCGTCATACGCACGTCATCAAGAACAGGCATTTTGTGACGTCATAATGACGTCATCAAGAACAGGCATTTTGAGACGTCTTAGTGGCGTCATAATGAACAGTCATTTTGTGACGTCATATTGACGTGATGAAAAACAGGAATTTTGTGACGTCATCAAGAACAGGAATATTGTGACGTCATAGTGACGTCATCAAGGACAGGAGTTTTGTGACGTTATAGTGACGTCATCAAGAACAGGCATATTGTGACGTCATAGTGACGTTATCAAGAACAGGCATTTTTTGACCACATTGTGACGTCATAAAGAACAGAAATTTCGTGACGTCATGGTAACGGCATCAAGAACAGGCATTTTGTGACGTCATAGTGACATCATCAAGAACAGGAATTTTATGATGTCATAGTGACGTCATGAAAGACAGGAATTTTTTGACGTCATATTGACGACATCCAGAACAGGCATTTTGTGACGTCATAGTGACATCATCAAGAACAGGCATTTTATGATATAGTGACGCCATAAAAAACAAGAAATTTGTGACGTGACCAAGAAAAGGAATTTCGTGGCGCCATAGTGACGGAATCAAGAACAGGCATTTTGTGACGTCATAGTGACGTCATCAAGAACGGGCATTTTGCGACGTTATAGTGACGTCATCAAGAACACGAATTTTGTGCCGTCATACGCACGTCATCAAGAACAGGAATTTTGTGACGTCATAGTGACGTCATCAAGAACAGGAATATTGCGACGTTATAGTGACGTCATCAAGAACAGGCATTTTATGACGTCATAGTGACGTCATCAAGAACAGTAATTTTGTGAAGTCATAGTCACGTCATCATCAACAGACATTTTGTGACCACATGGTGACGTCATAAAGAACAGGAATATTGTTACGTCATAGTGACGTCATTAAGAATAGGAATTTTGTGAATTCATAGTGGCGTCGTCAAGAACAGGAATTTTGTGACGTCATAATGACGTCATGAAAAACGGGAATTTTGTGACGTCATCAAGAACAGGCATTTTGTGACGTCATAGTGACTTGATCAAGAACAGGGTTTTTGACCACATAGTGACGTCATAAAGAACAGGAATTTTGTGACGTCATAGTGACGGCATCGAGAACAGGCATTTTGTCACGTCATAGTAGCGTCATCAAGAACAGTAATTTTGTGACGTCATAGTGACGTGATGAAAGACAGGAATTTTGTGAATTCATAGTGGCGTCGTCAAGAACAGGAATTTTGTGACGTCATAGTGACGTCATGAAAAACAGGAATTTTGTGACATCATAGTGACTTGATCAAGAACAAGGTTTTTGACCACATAGTGACGTCATAAAGAACAGGAATTTTGTGACGTCATAGTGACGTCATATTGACGACATCAAGAACAGGCATTTTGTGACGTCATAGTGACATCATCAAGAACAGGCATTTTATGATATAGTGACGCCATAAAAAACAAGAAATTTGTGACGTGACCAAGAAAAGGAATTTCGTGGCGTCATAGTGACGTCATCAAGAACAGGCATTTTGTGACGTCATAGTGACGTCATCAAGAACAGGAATCTTGTTACGTCATAGTGACTTCATCAAGAACAGGAATTTTGTGACGTCATAGTGACGTCATGAAAAACAGGAATTTTGTGACATCATCAAGAACACGAATTTTGTGACGTCATAGTAACGGCATCAAGAACAGGCATTTTGTTACGTCATAGTGACATCATCAAGAACAGGAATTTTATGATGTCATAGTGACGTCATGAAAGACGGGAATTTTGTGACGTCATGAAAGACGGGAATTTTGTGACGTCACCAAGAACAGGAATTTTGTGACGACATAGTGACGTCATATTGACGACATCAAGAACAGGAATTTTGTGACGTCTTTGTGACGTCATCAAGAACAGGCATTTTGTGACGTCATAGTGACATCATCAAGATCAGGAATTTTGTGACGTCTTTGTGACGTCATCAAGAACAGGAATTGTGTGACGTCATAGTGACGTCATCAAGAACGGGCATTTTGCGACGTTATAGTGACGTCATCAAGAACACGAATTTTGTGCCGTCATACGCACGTCATCAAGAACAGGCATTTTGTGACGTCATAATGACGTCATCAAGAACAGGCATTTTGAGACGTCTTAGTGGCGTCATAATGAACAGTCATTTTGTGACGTCATAGTGACGTGATGAAAAACAGGAATTTTGTGACGTCATCAAGAACAGGAATATTGTGACGTCATAGTGACGTCATCAAGTACAGGAGTTTTGTGACGTTATAGTGACGTCATCAAGAACAGGCATATTGTGACGTCATAGTGACGTTATCAAGAACAGGCATTTTTTGACCACATTGTGACGTCATAAAGAACAGAAATTTCGTGACGTCATAGTAACGGCATCAAGAACAGGCATTTTGTGACGTCATGGTGACATCATCAAGAACAGGAATTTTATGATGTCATAGTGACGTCATGAAAGACAGGAATTTTGTGACGTCATAGTGACGTCATGAAAGACAGGAATTTTGTGACGTCATAGTGACGTCATATTGACGACATCAAGAACAGGCATTTTGTGACGTCATAGTGACATCATCAAGAACAGGCATTTTATGATATAGTGACGCCATAAAAAACGAGAAATTTGTGACGTGACCAAGAAAAGGAATTTCGTGGCGCCATAGTGACGTCATCAAGAACAGGCATTTTGTGACGTCATAGTGACGTCATCAAGAACGGGCATTTTGCGACGTTATAGTGACGTCATCAAGAACACGAATTTTGTGCCGTCATACGCACGTCATCAAGAACAGGAATTTTGTGACGTCATAGTGACGTCATCGAGAACAGGAATATTGTGACGTTATAGTGACGTCATCAAGAACAGGCATTTTATGACGTCATAGTGGCGTCATCAAGAACAGTAATTTTGTGACGTCATAGTGACGTGATGAAAGACAGGAATTTTGTGTCGTCATCAAGAACAGCAATATTCTGACGTCATAGTGACCTCATCGAGAACAGATATTTTGTGACGTCATAGTGACGTTATCAAGAGCAGGCATTTTGTGACCTCATAGTGACGTCATCATGAACAGGTATTTCGTGATGTCATAGTGACCTCATCAACAACATACATATTGTAACCACATGGTGACGTCATAAAGAACAGGAATTTTGTCACGTCATAGTGACGTCATTAAGAACAGGAATTTTGTGAATTCATAGTGGCGTCGTCAAGAACAGGAATTTTGTGACGTCATAGTGACGTCATGAAAAACAGGAATTTTGTGACATCATAGTGACTTGATCAAGAACAAGGTTTTTGACCACATAGTGACGTCATAAAGAACAGGAATTTTGTGACGTCATAGTGACGTCATCAAGAACAGGAATTTTATGATATAGTGACGCCATAAAAAACAAGAAATTTGTGACGTGATCAAGAAAAGGAATTTCGTGGCGTCCTAGTGACGTCATCAAGAACAGGCATTTTGTGACGTCATAGTGACGTCATCAAGAACAGTAATTTTGTGACGTCATAGTGACGTCATCGAGAAAAGGAATTTTGTGACGTCATAGTGACGTCAAGAAACACAGGAATTTTGTGTCGTCATAGTGACGTCATCAAGAACAGGAATCTTGTTACGTCATAGTGACTTCATCAAGAACAGGAATTTTGTGACGTCATGAAAAACAGGAATTTTGTGACATCATCAAGAACACGAATTTTGTGCCGTCATAGTGACGTCATCAAGAACAGGAATTTTGTGACGTCTTTGTGACGTCATCAAGAACAGGCATTTTGTGACGTCATAGTGACATCATCAAGATCAGAAATTTTGTGACGTCTTTGTGACGTCATCAAGAACAGGCATTTTGTGATTTCATAGTGACGTCATGAAAAACAGGAATTTTGTGACGTCATCAAGAACAGGAATTGTGTGACGTCATAGTGACGTCATCAAGAACGGGCATTTTGCGACGTTATAGTGACGTCATCAAGAACACGAATTTTGTGCCGTCATACGCACGTCATCAAGAACAGGCATTTTGTGACGTCATAATGACGTCATCAAGAACAGGCATTTTGAGACGTCTTAGTGGCGTCATAATGAACAGTCATTTTGTGACGTCATAGTGACGTGATGAAAAACAGGAATTTTGTGACGTCATCAAGAACAGGAATATTGTGACGTCATAGTGACGTCATCAAGGACAGGAGTTTTGTGACGTTATAGTGACGTCATCAAGAACAGGCATATTGTGACGTCATAGTGACGTTATCAAGAACAGGCATTTTTTGACCACATTGTGACGTCATAAAGAACAGAAATTTTGTGACGTCATAGTAACGGCATCGAGAACAGGAATATTGTGACGTTATAGTGACGTCATCAAGAACAGGCATTTTGTGACGTCATAGTGACATCATCAAGAACAGGATTTTTATGATGTCATCGTGACGTCATGAAAGACAGGAATTTTGTGACGTCATAGTGACGTCATATTGACGACATCAAGAACAGGCATTTTGTGACGTCATAGTGACATCATCAAGAACAGGCATTTTATGATATAGTGACGCCATAAAAAACAAGAAATTTGTGACGTGACCAAGAAAAGGAATTTCGTGGCGCCATAGTGACGTCATCAAGAACAGGCATTTTGTGACGTCATAGTGACGTCATCAAGAACGGGCATTTTGCGACGTTATAATGACGTCATCAAGAACACGAATTTTGTGCCGTCATACGCACGTCATCAAGAACAGGAATTTTGTGACGTCATAGTGACGTCATCAAGAACAGGAATATTGTGACGTTATAGTGACGTCATCAAGAACAGGCATTTTATGACGTCATAGTGGCGTCATCAAGAACAGTAATTTTGTGACGTCATAGTCACGTCATCATCAACAGACATTTTGTGACCACATGGTGACGTCATAAAGAACAGGAATATTGTTACGGCATAGTGACGTCATTAAGAACAGGAATTTTGTGACTTTATAGTGGCGTCGTCAAGAACAGAAATTTTGTGACGTCATAGTGACGTCATGAAAAACAGGAATTTTGTGACGTCATCAAGAACAGGCATATTGTGACGTCATAGTGACGTTATCAAGAACAGGCATTTTTTGACCACATTGTGACGTCATCAAGAACAGAAATTTCGTGACGTCATGGTAACGGCATCAAGAACAGGCATTTTGTGACGTCATAGTGACATCATCAAGAACAGGTATTTCGTGATGTCATAGTGACCTCATCAACAACATACATTTTGTAACCACATGGTGACGTCATAAAGAACAGGAATTTTGTCACGTCATAGTGACGTCATTAAGAACAGGAATTTTGTGAATTCATAGTGGCGTCGTCAAGAACAGGAATTTTGTGACGTCATAGTGACGTCATGAAAAACAGGAATTTTGTGACATCATAGTGACTTGATCAAGAACAAGGTTTTTGACCACATAGTGACGTCATAAAGAACAGGAATTTTGTGACGTCATAGTGACGTCATATTGACGACATCAAGAACAGGCATTTTGTGACGTCATAGTGACATCATCAAGAACAGGCATTTTATGATATAGTGACGCCATAAAAAACAAGAAATTTGTGACGTGACCAAGAAAAGGAATTTCGTAGCGTCATAGTGACGTCATCAAGAACAGGCATTTTGTGACGTCATAGTGACGTCATCAAGAAAAGGAATTTTGTGACGTCAAGAAACACAGGAATTTTAGGACGTCATAGTGACGTCATCAAGAACAGGAATCTTGTTACGTCATAGTGACTTCATCAAGAACAGGAATTTTGTGACGTCATAGTGACGTCATGAAAAACAGGAATTTTGTGACATCATCAAGAACACGAATTTTGTGACGTCATAGTAACGGCATCAAGAACAGGCATTTTGTGACGTCATAGTGACATCATCAAGAACAGGAATTTTATGATGTCATAGTGACGTCATGAAAGACGGGAATTTTGTGACGTCATGAAAGACGGGAATTTTGTGACGTCACCAAGAACAGGAATTTTGTGACGACATAGTGACGTCACATTGACGACATCAAGAACAGGCATTTTGTGAAGTCATAGTGACATCATCAAGAACAGGAATTTTATGATATAGTGACGCCATAAAAAACAAGAAATTTGTGACGTGATCAAGAAAAGGAATTTCGTGGCGTCCTAGTGACGTCATCAAGAACAGGCATTTTGTGACGTCATAGTGACGTCATCAAGAACAGTAATTTTGTGACGTCATAGTGACGTCATCGAGAAAAGGAATTTTGTGACGTCATAGTGACGTCAAGAAACACAGGAATTTTGTGACGTCATAGTGACGTCATCAAGAACAGGAATCTTGTTACGTCATAGTGACTTCATCAAGAACAGGAATTTTGTGACGTCATGAAAAACAGGAATTTTGTGACATCATCAAGAACGGGCATTTTGTGACGTCATAGTGACATCATCAAGAACAGGAATTTTATGATGTCATAGTGACGTCATGAAAGACGGGAATTTTGTGACGTCATGAAAGACGGGAATTTTGTGACGTCACCAAGAACAGGAATTTTGTGACGACATAGTGACGTCATATTGACGACATCAAGAACAGGCATTATGTGAAGTCATAGTGACATCATCAAGAACAGGAATTGTATGATATAGTGACGCCATAAAAAACAAGAAATTTGTGACGTGATCAAGAAAAGGAATTTCGTAGCGTCATAGTGACGTCATCAAGAACAGGCATTTTGTGACGTCATAGTGACGTCATCAAGAACAGTAATTTTGTGACGTCATAGTGACGTCATCGAGAAAAGGAATTTTGTGACGTCATAGTGACGTCATCAAGAACGGGCATTTTGCGACGTTATAGTGACGTCATCAAGAACACGAATTTTGTGCCGTCATACGCACGTCATCAAGCACAGGCATTTTGTGACGTCATAATGACGTCATCAAGAACAGGCATTTTGAGACGTCTTAGTGGCGTCATAATGAACAGTCATTTTGTGACGTCATATTGACGTGATGAAAAACAGGAATTTTGTGACGTCATCAAGAACAGGAATATTGTGACGTCATAGTGACGTCATCAAGGACAGGAGTTTTGTGACGTTATAGTGACGTCATCAAGAACAGGCATATTGTGACGTCATAGTGACGTTATCAAGAACAGGCATTTTTTGACCACATTGTGACGTCATAAAGAACATAAATTTCGTGACGTCATGGTAACGGCATCAAGAACAGGCATTTTGTGACGTCATAGTGACATCATCAAGAACAGGAATTTTATGATGTCATAGTGACGTCATGAAAGACAGGAATTTTGTGACGTCATAGTGACGTCATATTGACGACATCCAGAACAGGCATTTTGTGACGTCATAGTGACATCATCAAGAACAGGCATTTTATGATATAGTGACGCCATAAAAAACAAGAAATTTGTGACGTGACCAAGAAAAGGAATTTCGTGGCGCCATAGTGACGTCATCAAGAACAGGCATTTTGTGACGTCATAGTGACGTCATCAAGAACGGGCATTTTGCGACGTTATAGTGACGTCATCAAGAACACGAATTTTGTGCCGTCATACGCACGTCATCAAGAACAGGAATTTTGTGACGTCATAGTGACGTCATCAAGAACAGGAATATTGCGACGTTATAGTGACGTCATCAAGAACAGGCATTTTATGACGTCATAGTGACGTCATCAAGAACAGTAATTTTGTGACGTCATAGTCACGTCATCATCAACAGACATTTTGTGACCACATGGTGACGTCATAAAGAACAGGAATATTGTTACGTCATAGTGACGTCATTAAGAATAGGAATTTTGTGACTTTATAGTGGCGTCGTCAAGAACAGGAATTTTGTGACGTCATAATGACGTCATGAAAAACGGGAATTTTGTGACGTCATCAAGAACAGGCATTTTGTGACGTCATAGTGACTTGATCAAGAACAGGGTTTTTGACCACATAGTGACGTCATAAAGAACAGGAATTTTGTGACGTCATAGTGACGGCATCGAGAACAGGCATTTTGTCACGTCATAGTAGCGTCATCAAGAACAGTAATTTTGTGACGTCATAGTGACGTGATGAAAGACAGGAATTTTGTGTCGTCATAGTGACGTCATCATGAACAGGTATTTTGTGATGTCATAGTGACCTCATCAACAACATACATTTTGTAACCACATGTTGACGTCATAAAGAACAGGAATTTTGTCACGTCATAGTGACGTCATTAAGAACAGGAATTTTGTGAATTCATAGTGGCGTCGTCAAGAACAGGAATTTTGTGACGTCATAGTGACGTCATGAAAAACAGGAATTTTGTGACATCATAGTGACTTGATCAAGAACAAGGTTTTTGACCACATAGTGACGTCATAAAGAACAGGAATTTTGTGACGTCATAGTGACGGCATCAAGAACAGGCAGTTTGTCACGTCATAGTAGCGTCATCGAGAACAGTAATTTTGTGACGTCATAGTGACGTGATGAAAGACAGGAATTTTGTGTCGTCATCAAGAACAGCAATATTCTGACGTCATAGTGACCTCATCGAGAACAGATATTTTGTGACGTCATAGTGACATTATCAAGAGCAGGCATTTTGTGACCTCATAGTGACGTCATCATGAACAGGTATTTTGTGATGTCATAGTGACCTCATCAACAACACACATTTTGTAACCACATGGTGACGTCATAAAGAACAGGAATTTTGTCACGTCATAGTGACGTCATTAAGAACAGGAATTTTGTGAATTCATAGTGGCGTCGTCAAGAACAGGAATTTTGTGACGTCATAGTGACGTCATGAAAAACAGGAATTTTGTGACATCATAGTGACTTGATCAAGAACAAGGTTTTTGACCACATAGTGACGTCATGAAGAACAGGAATTTTGTGACGTCATAGTGACGTCATATTGACGACATCAAGAACAGGCATTTTGTGACGTCATAGTGACATCATCAAGAACAGGCATTTTATGATATAGTGACGCCATAAAAAACAAGAAATTTGTGACGTGACCAAGAAAAGGAATTTCGTGGCGCCATAGTGACGTCATCAAGAACAGGCATTTTGTGACGTCATAGTGACGTCATCAAGAACGGGCATTTTGCGACGTTATAATGACGTCATCAAGAACACGAATTTTGTGCCGTCATACGCACGTCATCAAGAACAGGAATTTTGTGACGTCATAGTGACGTCATCAAGAACAGGAATATTGTGACGTTATAGTGACGTCATCAAGAACAGGCATTTTATGACGTCATAGTGGCGTCATCAAGAACAGTAATTTTGTGACGTCATAGTCACGTCATCATCAACAGACATTTTGTGACCACATGGTGACGTCATAAAGAACAGGAATATTGTTACGTCATAGTGACGTCATTAAGAACAGGAATTTTGTGACTTTATAGTGGCGTCGTCAAGAACAGAAATTTTGTGACGTCATAGTGACGTCATGAAAAACAGGAATTTTGTGACGTCATCAAGAACAGGCATATTGTGACGTCATAGTGACGTTATCAAGAACAGGCATTTTTTGACCACATTGTGACGTCATAAAGAACAGAAATTTCGTGACGTCATGGTAACGGCATCAAGAACAGGCATTTTGTGACGTCATAGTGACATCATCAAGAACAGGTATTTCGTGATGTCATAGTGACCTCATCAACAACATACATTTTGTAACCACATGGTGACGTCATAAAGAACAGGAATTTTGTCACGTCATAGTGACGTCATTAAGAACAGGAATTTTGTGAATTCATAGTGGCGTCGTCAAGAACAGGAATTTTGTGACGTCATAGTGACGTCATGAAAAACAGGAATTTTGTGACATCATAGTGACTTGATCAAGAACAAGGTTTTTGACCACATAGTGACGTCATAAAGAACAGGAATTTTGTGACGTCATAGTGACGTCATATTGACGACATCAAGAACAGGCATTTTGTGACGTCATAGTGACATCATCAAGAACAGGCATTTTATGATATAGTGACGCCATAAAAAACAAGAAATTTGTGACGTGACCAAGAAAAGGAATTTCGTAGCGTCATAGTGACGTCATCAAGAACAGGCATTTTGTGACGTCATAGTGACGTCATCAAGAAAAGGAATTTTGTGACGTCAAGAAACACAGGAATTTTAGGACGTCATAGTGACGTCATCAAGAACAGGAATCTTGTTACGTCATAGTGACTTCATCAAGAACAGGAATTTTGTGACGTCATAGTGACGTCATGAAAAACAGGAATTTTGTGACATCATCAAGAACACGAATTTTGTGACGTCATAGTAACGGCATCAAGAACAGGCATTTTGTGACGTCATAGTGACATCATCAAGAACAGGAATTTTATGATGTCATAGTGACGTCATGAAAGACGGGAATTTTGTGACGTCATGAAAGACGGGAATTTTGTGACGTCACCAAGAACAGGAATTTTGTGACGACATAGTGACGTCACATTGACGACATCAAGAACAGGCATTTTGTGAAGTCATAGTGACATCATCAAGAACAGGAATTTTATGATATAGTGACGCCATAAAAAACAAGAAATTTGTGACGTGATCAAGAAAAGGAATTTCGTGGCGTCCTAGTGACGTCATCAAGAACAGGCATTTTGTGACGTCATAGTGACGTCATCAAGAACAGTAATTTTGTGACGTCATAGTGACGTCATCGAGAAAAGGAATTTTGTGACGTCATAGTGACGTCAAGAAACACAGGAATTTTGTGACGTCATAGTGACGTCATCAAGAACAGGAATCTTGTTACGTCATAGTGACTTCATCAAGAACAGGAATTTTGTGACGTCATGAAAAACAGGAATTTTGTGACATCATCAAGAACGGGCATTTTGTGACGTCATAGTGACATCATCAAGAACAGGAATTTTATGATGTCATAGTGACGTCATGAAAGACGGGAATTTTGTGACGTCATGAAAGACGGGAATTTTGTGACGTCACCAAGAACAGGAATTTTGTGACGACATAGTGACGTCATATTGACGACATCAAGAACAGGCATTATGTGAAGTCATAGTGACATCATCAAGAACAGGAATTGTATGATATAGTGACGCCATAAAAAACAAGAAATTTGTGACGTGATCAAGAAAAGGAATTTCGTAGCGTCATAGTGACGTCATCAAGAACAGGCATTTTGTGACGTCATAGTGACGTCATCAAGAACAGTAATTTTGTGACGTCATAGTGACGTCATCGAGAAAAGGAATTTTGTGACGTCATAGTGACGTCATCAAGAACGGGCATTTTGCGACGTTATAGTGACGTCATCAAGAACACGAATTTTGTGCCGTCATACGCACGTCATCAAGCACAGGCATTTTGTGACGTCATAATGACGTCATCAAGAACAGGCATTTTGAGACGTCTTAGTGGCGTCATAATGAACAGTCATTTTGTGACGTCATATTGACGTGATGAAAAACAGGAATTTTGTGACGTCATCAAGAACAGGAATATTGTGACGTCATAGTGACGTCATCAAGGACAGGAGTTTTGTGACGTTATAGTGACGTCATCAAGAACAGGCATATTGTGACGTCATAGTGACGTTATCAAGAACAGGCATTTTTTGACCACATTGTGACGTCATAAAGAACATAAATTTCGTGACGTCATGGTAACGGCATCAAGAACAGGCATTTTGTGACGTCATAGTGACATCATCAAGAACAGGAATTTTATGATGTCATAGTGACGTCATGAAAGACAGGAATTTTGTGACGTCATAGTGACGTCATATTGACGACATCCAGAACAGGCATTTTGTGACGTCATAGTGACATCATCAAGAACAGGCATTTTATGATATAGTGACGCCATAAAAAACAAGAAATTTGTGACGTGACCAAGAAAAGGAATTTCGTGGCGCCATAGTGACGTCATCAAGAACAGGCATTTTGTGACGTCATAGTGACGTCATCAAGAACGGGCATTTTGCGACGTTATAGTGACGTCATCAAGAACACGAATTTTGTGCCGTCATACGCACGTCATCAAGAACAGGAATTTTGTGACGTCATAGTGACGTCATCAAGAACAGGAATATTGCGACGTTATAGTGACGTCATCAAGAACAGGCATTTTATGACGTCATAGTGACGTCATCAAGAACAGTAATTTTGTGACGTCATAGTCACGTCATCATCAACAGACATTTTGTGACCACATGGTGACGTCATAAAGAACAGGAATATTGTTACGTCATAGTGACGTCATTAAGAATAGGAATTTTGTGACTTTATAGTGGCGTCGTCAAGAACAGGAATTTTGTGACGTCATAATGACGTCATGAAAAACGGGAATTTTGTGACGTCATCAAGAACAGGCATTTTGTGACGTCATAGTGACTTGATCAAGAACAGGGTTTTTGACCACATAGTGACGTCATAAAGAACAGGAATTTTGTGACGTCATAGTGACGGCATCGAGAACAGGCATTTTGTCACGTCATAGTAGCGTCATCAAGAACAGTAATTTTGTGACGTCATAGTGACGTGATGAAAGACAGGAATTTTGTGTCGTCATAGTGACGTCATCATGAACAGGTATTTTGTGATGTCATAGTGACCTCATCAACAACATACATTTTGTAACCACATGTTGACGTCATAAAGAACAGGAATTTTGTCACGTCATAGTGACGTCATTAAGAACAGGAATTTTGTGAATTCATAGTGGCGTCGTCAAGAACAGGAATTTTGTGACGTCATAGTGACGTCATGAAAAACAGGAATTTTGTGACATCATAGTGACTTGATCAAGAACAAGGTTTTTGACCACATAGTGACGTCATAAAGAACAGGAATTTTGTGACGTCATAGTGACGGCATCAAGAACAGGCAGTTTGTCACGTCATAGTAGCGTCATCGAGAACAGTAATTTTGTGACGTCATAGTGACGTGATGAAAGACAGGAATTTTGTGTCGTCATCAAGAACAGCAATATTCTGACGTCATAGTGACCTCATCGAGAACAGATATTTTGTGACGTCATAGTGACATTATCAAGAGCAGGCATTTTGTGACCTCATAGTGACGTCATCATGAACAGGTATTTTGTGATGTCATAGTGACCTCATCAACAACACACATTTTGTAACCACATGGTGACGTCATAAAGAACAGGAATTTTGTCACGTCATAGTGACGTCATTAAGAACAGGAATTTTGTGAATTCATAGTGGCGTCGTCAAGAACAGGAATTTTGTGACGTCATAGTGACGTCATGAAAAACAGGAATTTTGTGACATCATAGTGACTTGATCAAGAACAAGGTTTTTGACCACATAGTGACGTCATGAAGAACAGGAATTTTGTGACGTCATAGTGACGTCATATTGACGACATCAAGAACAGGCATTTTGTGACGTCATAGTGACATCATCAAGAACAGGCATTTTATGATATAGTGACGCCATAAAAAACAAGAAATTTGTGACGTGACCAAGAAAAGGAATTTCGTGGCGCCATAGTGACGTCATCAAGAACAGGCATTTTGTGACGTCATAGTGACGTCATCAAGAACGGGCATTTTGCGACGTTATAATGACGTCATCAAGAACACGAATTTTGTGCCGTCATACGCACGTCATCAAGAACAGGAATTTTGTGACGTCATAGTGACGTCATCAAGAACAGGAATATTGTGACGTTATAGTGACGTCATCAAGAACAGGCATTTTATGACGTCATAGTGGCGTCATCAAGAACAGTAATTTTGTGACGTCATAGTCACGTCATCATCAACAGACATTTTGTGACCACATGGTGACGTCATAAAGAACAGGAATATTGTTACGTCATAGTGACGTCATTAAGAACAGGAATTTTGTGACTTTATAGTGGCGTCGTCAAGAACAGAAATTTTGTGACGTCATAGTGACGTCATGAAAAACAGGAATTTTGTGACGTCATCAAGAACAGGCATATTGTGACGTCATAGTGACGTTATCAAGAACAGGCATTTTTTGACCACATTGTGACGTCATAAAGAACAGAAATTTCGTGACGTCATGGTAACGGCATCAAGAACAGGCATTTTGTGACGTCATAGTGACATCATCAAGAACAGGTATTTCGTGATGTCATAGTGACCTCATCAACAACATACATTTTGTAACCACATGGTGACGTCATAAAGAACAGGAATTTTGTCACGTCATAGTGACGTCATTAAGAACAGGAATTTTGTGAATTCATAGTGGCGTCGTCAAGAACAGGAATTTTGTGACGTCATAGTGACGTCATGAAAAACAGGAATTTTGTGACATCATAGTGACTTGATCAAGAACAAGGTTTTTGACCACATAGTGACGTCATAAAGAACAGGAATTTTGTGACGTCATAGTGACGTCATATTGACGACATCAAGAACAGGCATTTTGTGACGTCATAGTGACATCATCAAGAACAGGCATTTTATGATATAGTGACGCCATAAAAAACAAGAAATTTGTGACGTGACCAAGAAAAGGAATTTCGTAGCGTCATAGTGACGTCATCAAGAACAGGCATTTTGTGACGTCATAGTGACGTCATCAAGAAAAGGAATTTTGTGACGTCAAGAAACACAGGAATTTTAGGACGTCATAGTGACGTCATCAAGAACAGGAATCTTGTTACGTCATAGTGACTTCATCAAGAACAGGAATTTTGTGACGTCATAGTGACGTCATGAAAAACAGGAATTTTGTGACATCATCAAGAACACGAATTTTGTGACGTCATAGTAACGGCATCAAGAACAGGCATTTTGTGACGTCATAGTGACATCATCAAGAACAGGAATTTTATGATGTCATAGTGACGTCATGAAAGACGGGAATTTTGTGACGTCATGAAAGACGGGAATTTTGTGACGTCACCAAGAACAGGAATTTTGTGACGACATAGTGACGTCACATTGACGACATCAAGAACAGGCATTTTGTGAAGTCATAGTGACATCATCAAGAACAGGAATTTTATGATATAGTGACGCCATAAAAAACAAGAAATTTGTGACGTGATCAAGAAAAGGAATTTCGTGGCGTCCTAGTGACGTCATCAAGAACAGGCATTTTGTGACGTCATAGTGACGTCATCAAGAACAGTAATTTTGTGACGTCATAGTGACGTCATCGAGAAAAGGAATTTTGTGACGTCATAGTGACGTCAAGAAACACAGGAATTTTGTGACGTCATAGTGACGTCATCAAGAACAGGAATCTTGTTACGTCATAGTGACTTCATCAAGAACAGGAATTTTGTGACGTCATGAAAAACAGGAATTTTGTGACATCATCAAGAACGGGCATTTTGTGACGTCATAGTGACATCATCAAGAACAGGAATTTTATGATGTCATAGTGACGTCATGAAAGACGGGAATTTTGTGACGTCATGAAAGACGGGAATTTTGTGACGTCACCAAGAACAGGAATTTTGTGACGACATAGTGACGTCATATTGACGACATCAAGAACAGGCATTATGTGAAGTCATAGTGACATCATCAAGAACAGGAATTGTATGATATAGTGACGCCATAAAAAACAAGAAATTTGTGACGTGATCAAGAAAAGGAATTTCGTAGCGTCATAGTGACGTCATCAAGAACAGGCATTTTGTGACGTCATAGTGACGTCATCAAGAACAGTAATTTTGTGACGTCATAGTGACGTCATCGAGAAAAGGAATTTTGTGACGTCATAGTGACGTCATCAAGAACGGGCATTTTGCGACGTTATAGTGACGTCATCAAGAACACGAATTTTGTGCCGTCATACGCACGTCATCAAGCACAGGCATTTTGTGACGTCATAATGACGTCATCAAGAACAGGCATTTTGAGACGTCTTAGTGGCGTCATAATGAACAGTCATTTTGTGACGTCATATTGACGTGATGAAAAACAGGAATTTTGTGACGTCATCAAGAACAGGAATATTGTGACGTCATAGTGACGTCATCAAGGACAGGAGTTTTGTGACGTTATAGTGACGTCATCAAGAACAGGCATATTGTGACGTCATAGTGACGTTATCAAGAACAGGCATTTTTTGACCACATTGTGACGTCATAAAGAACATAAATTTCGTGACGTCATGGTAACGGCATCAAGAACAGGCATTTTGTGACGTCATAGTGACATCATCAAGAACAGGAATTTTATGATGTCATAGTGACGTCATGAAAGACAGGAATTTTGTGACGTCATAGTGACGTCATATTGACGACATCCAGAACAGGCATTTTGTGACGTCATAGTGACATCATCAAGAACAGGCATTTTATGATATAGTGACGCCATAAAAAACAAGAAATTTGTGACGTGACCAAGAAAAGGAATTTCGTGGCGCCATAGTGACGTCATCAAGAACAGGCATTTTGTGACGTCATAGTGACGTCATCAAGAACGGGCATTTTGCGACGTTATAGTGACGTCATCAAGAACACGAATTTTGTGCCGTCATACGCACGTCATCAAGAACAGGAATTTTGTGACGTCATAGTGACGTCATCAAGAACAGGAATATTGCGACGTTATAGTGACGTCATCAAGAACAGGCATTTTATGACGTCATAGTGACGTCATCAAGAACAGTAATTTTGTGACGTCATAGTCACGTCATCATCAACAGACATTTTGTGACCACATGGTGACGTCATAAAGAACAGGAATATTGTTACGTCATAGTGACGTCATTAAGAATAGGAATTTTGTGACTTTATAGTGGCGTCGTCAAGAACAGGAATTTTGTGACGTCATAATGACGTCATGAAAAACGGGAATTTTGTGACGTCATCAAGAACAGGCATTTTGTGACGTCATAGTGACTTGATCAAGAACAGGGTTTTTGACCACATAGTGACGTCATAAAGAACAGGAATTTTGTGACGTCATAGTGACGGCATCGAGAACAGGCATTTTGTCACGTCATAGTAGCGTCATCAAGAACAGTAATTTTGTGACGTCATAGTGACGTGATGAAAGACAGGAATTTTGTGTCGTCATAGTGACGTCATCATGAACAGGTATTTTGTGATGTCATAGTGACCTCATCAACAACATACATTTTGTAACCACATGTTGACGTCATAAAGAACAGGAATTTTGTCACGTCATAGTGACGTCATTAAGAACAGGAATTTTGTGAATTCATAGTGGCGTCGTCAAGAACAGGAATTTTGTGACGTCATAGTGACGTCATGAAAAACAGGAATTTTGTGACATCATAGTGACTTGATCAAGAACAAGGTTTTTGACCACATAGTGACGTCATAAAGAACAGGAATTTTGTGACGTCATAGTGACGGCATCAAGAACAGGCAGTTTGTCACGTCATAGTAGCGTCATCGAGAACAGTAATTTTGTGACGTCATAGTGACGTGATGAAAGACAGGAATTTTGTGCCGTCATCAAGAACAGCAATATTCTGACGTCATAGTGACCTCATCGAGAACAGATATTTTGTGACGTCATAGTGACGTTATCAAGAGCAGGCATTTTGTGACCTCATAGTGACGTCATCATGAACAGGTATTTTGTGATGTCATAGTGACCTCATCAACAACACACATTTTGTAACCACATGGTGACGTCATAAAGAACAGGAATTTTGTCACGTCATAGTGACGTCATTAAGAACAGGAATTTTGTGAATTCATAGTGGCGTCGTCAAGAACAGGAATTTTGTGACGTCATAGTGACGTCATGAAAAACAGGAATTTTGTGACATCATAGTGACTTGATCAAGAACAAGGTTTTTGACCACATAGTGACGTCATCAAGAACAGGAATTTTGTGACGTCATAGTGACGTCATATTGACGACATCAAGAACAGGCATTTTGTGACGTCATAGTGACATCATCAAGAACAGGCATTTTATGATATAGTGACGCCATAAAAAACAAGAAATTTGTGACGTGACCAAGAAAAGGAATTTCGTGGCGTCATAGTGACGTCATCAAGAACAGGCATTTTGTGACGTCATAGTGACGTCATCAAGAACAGGAATCTTGTTACGTCATAGTGACTTCATCAAGAACAGGAATTTTGTGACGTCATAGTGACGTCATGAAAAACAGGAATTTTGTGACATCATCAAGAACACGAATTTTGTGACGTCATAGTAACGGCATCAAGAACAGGCATTTTGTTACGTCATAGTGACATCATCAAGAACAGGAATTTTATGATGTCATAGTGACGTCATGAAAGACGGGAATTTTGTGACGTCATGAAAGACGGGAATTTTGTGACGTCACCAAGAACAGGAATTTTGTGACGACATAGTGACGTCATATTGACGACATCAAGAACAGGCATTTTGTGAAGTCATAGTGACATCATCAAGAACAGGAATTTTATGATATAGTGACGCCATAAAAAACAAGGAATTTGTGACGTGATCAAGAAAAGGAATTTCGTGGCGTCATAGTGACGTCATCAAGAACAGGCATTTTGTGACGTCATAGTGACGTCATCGAGAAAAGGAATTTTGTGACGTCATAGTGACGTCAAGAAACACAGGAATTTTGTGACGTCATAGTGACGTCATCAAGAACAGGAATCTTGTTTCGTCATAGTGACTTCATCAAGAACAGGAATTTTGTGACGTCATGAAAAACAGGAATTTTGTGACATCATCAAGAACAGGCATTTTGTGACGTCATAGTGACATCATCAAGAACAAGAATTTTATGATGTCATAGTGACGTCATGAAAGACGGGAATTTTGTGACGTCATGAAAGACGGGAATTTTGTGACGTCACCAAGAACAGGAATTTTGTGACGACATAGTGACGTCATATTGACGACATCAAGAACAGGCATTTTGTGAAGTCATAGTGACATCATCAAGAACAGGAATTTTATGATATAGTGACGCCATAAAAAACAAGAAATTTGTGACGTGATCAAGAAAAGGAATTTCGTGGCGTCATAGTGACGTCATCAAGAACAGGCATTTTGTGACGTCATAGTGACGTCATCAAGAACAGTAATTTTGTGACGTCATAGTGACGTCATCGAGAAGAGGAATTTTGTGACGTCATAGTGACGTCAAGAAACACAGGAATTTTGTGACATCATAGTGACGTCATCAAGAACAGGAATCTTGTTACGTCATAGTGACTTCATCAAGAACAGGAATTTTGTGACGTCATGAAAAACAGGAATTTTGTGACATCATCAAGAACACGAATTTTGTGCCGTCATAGTGACGTCATCAAGAACAGGAATTTTGTGACGTCTTTGTGACGTCATCAAGAACAGGCATTTTGTGACGTCATAGTGACATCATCAAGATCAGGAATTTTGTGACGTCTTTGTGACGTCATCAAGAACAGGAATTGTGTGACGTCATAGTGACGTCATCAAGAACGGGCATTTTGCGACGTTATAGTGACGTCATCAAGAACACGAATTTTGTGCCGTCATACGCACGTCATCAAGAACAGGCATTTTGTGACGTCATAATGACGTCATCAAGAACAGGCATTTTGAGACGTCTTAGTGGCGTCATAATGAACAGTCATTTTGTGACGTCATAGTGACGTGATGAAGAACAGGAATTTTGTGACGTCATCAAGAACAGGAATATTGTGACGTCATAGTGACGTCATCAAGGACAGGAGTTTTGTGACGTTATAGTGACGTCATCAAGAACAGGCATATTGTGACGTCATAGTGACGTTATCAAGAACAGGCATTTTTTGACCACATTGTGACGTCATAAAGAACAGAAATTTCGTGACGTCATAGTAACGGCATCAAGAACAGGCATTTTGTGACGTCATAGTGACATCATCAAGAACAGGAATTTTATGATGTCATAGTGACGTCATGAAAGACAGGAATTTTGTGACGTCATAGTGACGTCATGAAAGACAGGAATTTTGTGACGTCATAGTGACGTCATATTGACGACATCAAGAACAGGCATTTTGTGACGTCATAGTGACATCATCAAGAACAGGCATTTTATGATATAGTGACGCCATAAAAAACGAGAAATTTGTGACGTGACCAAGAAAAGGAATTTCGTGGCGCCATAGTGACGTCATCAAGAACAGGCATTTTGTGACGTCATAGTGACGTCATCAAGAACGGGCATTTTGCGACGTTATAGTGACGTCATCAAGAACACGAATTTTGTGCCGTCATACGCACGTCATCAAGAACAGGAATTTTGTGACGTCATAGTGACGTCATCAAGAACAGGAATATTGTGACGTTATAGTGACGTCATCAAGAACAGGCATTTTATGACGTCATAGTGGCGTCATCAAGAACAGTAATTTTGTGACGTCATAGTGACGTGATGAAAGACAGGAATTTTGTGTCGTCATCAAGAACAGCAATATTCTGACGTCATAGTGACCTCATCGAGAACAGATATTTTGTGACGTCATAGTGACGTTATCAAGAGCAGGCATTTTGTGACCTCATAGTGACGTCATCATGAACAGGTATTTCGTGATGTCATAGTGACCTCATCAACAACATACATTTTGTAACCACATGGTGACGGCATAAAGAACAGGAATTTTGTCACGTCATAGTGACGTCATTAAGAACAGGAATTTTGTGAATTCATAGTGGCGTCGTCAAGAACAGGAATTTTGTGACGTCATAGTGACGTCATGAAAGACAGGAATTTTGTGACGTCATAGTGACGTCATATTGACGACATCAAGAACAGGCATTTTGTGACGTCATAGTGACATCATCAAGAACAGGCATTTTATGATATAGTGACGCCATAAAAAACGAGAAATTTGTGACGTGACCAAGAAAAGGAATTTCGTGGCGTCATAGTGACGTCATCAAGAACAGGCATTTTGTGACGTCATAGTGACGTCATCAAGAAAAGGAATTTTGTGACGTCAAGAAACACAGGAATTTTAGGACGTCATAGTGACGTCATCAAGAACAGGAATCTTGTTACGTCATAGTGACTTCATCAAGAACAGGAATTTTGTGACGTCATAGTGACGTCATGAAAAACAGGAATTTTGTGACATCATCAAGAACACGAATTTTGTGACGTCATAGTAACGGCATCAAGAACAGGCATTTTGTGACGTCATAGTGACATCATCAAGAACAGGAATTTTATGATGTCATAGTGACGTCATGAAAGACGGGAATTTTGTGACGTCATGAAAGACGGGAATTTTGTGACGTCACCAAGAACAGGAATTTTGTGACGACATAGTGACGTCATATTGACGACATCAAGAACAGGCATTATGTGAAGTCATAGTGACATCATCAAGAACAGGAATTGTATGATATAGTGACGCCATAAAAAACAAGAAATTTGTGACGTGATCAAGAAAAGGAATTTCGTAGCGTCATAGTGACGTCATCAAGAACAGGCATTTTGTGACGTCATAGTGACGTCATCAAGAACAGTAATTTTGTGACGTCATAGTGACGTCATCGAGAAAAGGAATTTTGTGACGTCATAGTGACGTCAAGAAACACAGGAATTTTGTGACGTCATAGTGACGTCATCAAGAACAGGAATCTTGTTACGTCATAGTGACTTCATCAAGAACAGGAATTTTGTGACGTTATGAAAAACAGGAATTTTGTGACATCATCAAGAACACGAATTTTGTGCCGACATAGTGACGTCATCAAGAACAGGAATTTTGTGACGTCTTTGTGACGTCATCAAGAACAGGCATTTTGTGACGTCATAGTGACATCATCAAGATCAGGAATTTTGTGACGTCTTTGTGACGTCATCAAGAACAGGCATTTTGTGACGTCATAGTGAAATCATCAAGATCACCAATTTTGTGATTCCATAGTGACGTCATGAAAAACAGGAATTTTGTGACGTCATCAAGAACAGGAATTTTGTGACGTCATAGTGACGTCATCAAGAACGGGCATTTTGCGACGTTATAGTGACGTCATCAAGAACACGAATTTTGTGCCGTCATACGCACGTCATCAAGAACAGGCATTTTGTGACGTCATAATGACGTCATCAAGAACAGGCATTTTGAGACGTCTTAGTGGCGTCATAATGAACAGTCATTTTGTGACGTCATATTGACGTGATGAAAAACAGGAATTTTGTGACGTCATCAAGAACAGGAATATTGTGACGTCATAGTGACGTCATCAAGGACAGGAGTTTTGTGACGTTATAGTGACGTCATCAAGAACAGGCATATTGTGACGTCATAGTGACGTTATCAAGAACAGGCATTTTTTGACCACATTGTGACGTCATAAAGAACAGAAATTTCGTGACGTCATGGTAACGGCATCAAGAACAGGCATTTTGTGACGTCATAGTGACATCATCAAGAACAGGAATTTTATGATGTCATAGTGACGTCATGAAAGACAGGAATTTTTTGACGTCATATTGACGACATCCAGAACAGGCATTTTGTGACGTCATAGTGACATCATCAAGAACAGGCATTTTATGATATAGTGACGCCATAAAAAACAAGAAATTTGTGACGTGACCAAGAAAAGGAATTTCGTGGCGCCATAGTGACGGAATCAAGAACAGGCATTTTGTGACGTCATAGTGACGTCATCAAGAACGGGCATTTTGCGACGTTATAGTGACGTCATCAAGAACACGAATTTTGTGCCGTCATACGCACGTCATCAAGAACAGGAATTTTGTGACGTCATAGTGACGTCATCAAGAACAGGAATATTGCGACGTTATAGTGACGTCATCAAGAACAGGCATTTTATGACGTCATAGTGACGTCATCAAGAACAGTAATTTTGTGAAGTCATAGTCACGTCATCATCAACAGACATTTTGTGACCACATGGTGACGTCATAAAGAACAGGAATATTGTTACGTCATAGTGACGTCATTAAGAATAGGAATTTTGTGACTTTATAGTGGCGTCGTCAAGAACAGGAATTTTGTGACGTCATAATGACGTCATGAAAAACGGGAATTTTGTGACGTCATCAAGAACAGGCATTTTGTGACGTCATAGTGACTTGATCAAGAACAGGGTTTTTGACCACATAGTGACGTCATAAAGAACAGGAATTTTGTGACGTCATAGTGACGGCATCGAGAACAGGCATTTTGTCACGTCATAGTAGCGTCATCAAGAACAGTAATTTTGTGACGTCATAGTGACGTGATGAAAGACAGGAATTTTGTGTCGTCATAGTGACGTCATCATGAACAGGTATTTTGTGATGTCATAGTGACCTCATCAACAACATACATTTTGTAACCACATGGTGACGTCATAAAGAACAGGAATTTTGTCACGTCATAGTGACGTCATTAAGAACAGGAATTTTGTGAATTCATAGTGGCGTCGTCAAGAACAGGAATTTTGTGACGTCATAGTGACGTCATGAAAAACAGGAATTTTGTGACATCATAGTGACTTGATCAAGAACAAGGTTTTTGACCACATAGTGACGTCATAAAGAACAGGAATTTTGTGACGTCATAGTGACGGCATCAAGAACAGGCAGTTTGTCACGTCATAGTAGCGTCATCGAGAACAGTAATTTTGTGACGTCATAGTGACGTGATGAAAGACAGGAATTTTGTGTCGTCATCAAGAACAGCAATATTCTGACGTCATAGTGACCTCATCGAGAACAGATATTTTGTGACGTCATAGTGACGTTATCAAGAGCAGGCATTTTGTGACCTCATAGTGACGTCATCATGAACAGGTATTTTGTGATGTCATAGTGACCTCATCAACAACACACATTTTGTAACCACATGGTGACGTCATAAAGAACAGGAATTTTGTCACGTCATAGTGACGTCATTAAGAACAGGAATTTTGTGAATTCATAGTGGCGTCGTCAAGAACAGGAATTTTGTGACGTCATAGTGACGTCATGAAAAACAGGAATTTTGTGACATCATAGTGACTTGATCAAGAACAAGGTTTTTGACCACATAGTGACGTCATAAAGAACAGGAATTTTGTGACGTCATAGTGACGTCATATTGACGACATCAAGAACAGGCATTTTGTGACGTCATAGTGACATCATCAAGAACAGGCATTTTATGATATAGTGACGCCATAAAAAACAAGAAATTTGTGACGTGACCAAGAAAAGGAATTTCGTGGCGTCATAGTGACGTCATCAAGAACAGGCATTTTGTGACGTCATAGTGACGTCATCAAGAACAGGAATCTTGTTACGTCATAGTGACTTCATCAAGAACAGGAATTTTGTGACGTCATAGTGACGTCATGAAAAACAGGAATTTTGTGACATCATCAAGAACACGAATTTTGTGACGTCATAGTAACGGCATCAAGAACAGGCATTTTGTTACGTCATAGTGACATCATCAAGAACAGGAATTTTATGATGTCATAGTGACGTCATGAAAGACGGGAATTTTGTGACGTCATGAAAGACGGGAATTTTGTGACGTCACCAAGAACAGGAATTTTGTGACGACATAGTGACGTCATATTGACGACATCAAGAACAGGCATTTTGTGAAGTCATAGTGACATCATCAAGAACAGGAATTTTATGATATAGTGACGCCATAAAAAACAAGGAATTTGTGACGTGATCAAGAAAAGGAATTTCGTGGCGTCATAGTGACGTCATCAAGAACAGGCATTTTGTGACGTCATAGTGACGTCATCGAGAAAAGGAATTTTGTGACGTCATAGTGACGTCAAGAAACACAGGAATTTTGTGACGTCATAGTGACGTCATCAAGAACAGGAATCTTGTTTCGTCATAGTGACTTCATCAAGAACAGGAATTTTGTGACGTCATGAAAAACAGGAATTTTGTGACATCATCAAGAACAGGCATTTTGTGACGTCATAGTGACATCATCAAGAACAAGAATTTTATGATGTCATAGTGACGTCATGAAAGACGGGAATTTTGTGACGTCATGAAAGACGGGAATTTTGTGACGTCACCAAGAACAGGAATTTTGTGACGACATAGTGACGTCATATTGACGACATCAAGAACAGGCATTTTGTGAAGTCATAGTGACATCATCAAGAACAGGAATTTTATGATATAGTGACGCCATAAAAAACAAGAAATTTGTGACGTGATCAAGGAAAGGAATTTCGTGGCGTCATAGTGACGTCATCAAGAACAGGCATTTTGTGACGTCATAGTGACGTCATCAAGAACAGTAATTTTGTGACGTCATAGTGACGTCATCGAGAAGAGGAATTTTGTGACGTCATAGTGACGTCAAGAAACACAGGAATTTTGTGACATCATAGTGACGTCATCAAGAACAGGAATCTTGTTACGTCATAGTGACTTCATCAAGAACAGGAATTTTGTGACGTCATGAAAAACAGGAATTTTGTGACATCATCAAGAACACGAATTTTGTGCCGTCATAGTGACGTCATCAAGAACAGGAATTTTGTGACGTCTTTGTGACGTCATCAAGAACAGGCATTTTGTGACGTCATAGTGACATCATCAAGATCAGGAATTTTGTGACGTCTTTGTGACGTCATCAAGAACAGGAATTGTGTGACGTCATAGTGACGTCATCAAGAACGGGCATTTTGCGACGTTATAGTGACGTCATCAAGAACACGAATTTTGTGCCGTCATACGCACGTCATCAAGAACAGGCATTTTGTGACGTCATAATGACGTCATCAAGAACAGGCATTTTGAGACGTCTTAGTGGCGTCATAATGAACAGTCATTTTGTGACGTCATAGTGACGTGATGAAAAACAGGAATTTTGTGACGTCATCAAGAACAGGAATATTGTGACGTCATAGTGACGTCATCAAGGACAGGAGTTTTGTGACGTTATAGTGACGTCATCAAGAACAGGCATATTGTGACGTCATAGTGACGTTATCAAGAACAGGCATTTTTTGACCACATTGTGACGTCATAAAGAACAGAAATTTCGTGACGTCATAGTAACGGCATCAAGAACAGGCATTTTGTGACGTCATAGTGACATCATCAAGAACAGGAATTTTATGATGTCATAGTGACGTCATGAAAGACAGGAATTTTGTGACGTCATAGTGACGTCATGAAAGACAGGAATTTTGTGACGTCATAGTGACGTCATATTGACGACATCAAGAACAGGCATTTTGTGACGTCATAGTGACATCATCAAGAACAGGCATTTTATGATATAGTGACGCCATAAAAAACGAGAAATTTGTGACGTGACCAAGAAAAGGAATTTCGTGGCGCCATAGTGACGTCATCAAGAACAGGCATTTTGTGACGTCATAGTGACGTCATCAAGAACGGGCATTTTGCGACGTTATAGTGACGTCATCAAGAACACGAATTTTGTGCCGTCATACGCACGTCATCAAGAACAGGAATTTTGTGACGTCATAGTGACGTCATCAAGAACAGGAATATTGTGACGTTATAGTGACGTCATCAAGAACAGGCATTTTATGACGTCATAGTGGCGTCATCAAGAACAGTAATTTTGTGACGTCATAGTGACGTGATGAAAGACAGGAATTTTGTGTCGTCATCAAGAACAGCAATATTCTGACGTCATAGTGACCTCATCGAGAACAGATATTTTGTGACGTCATAGTGACGTTATCAAGAGCAGGCATTTTGTGACCTCATAGTGACGTCATCATGAACAGGTATTTCGTGATGTCATAGTGACCTCATCAACAACATACATTTTGTAACCACATGGTGACGTCATAAAGAACAGGAATTTTGTCACGTCATAGTGACGTCATTAAGAACAGGAATTTTGTGAATTCATAGTGGCGTCGTCAAGAACAGGAATTTTGTGACGTCATAGTGACGTCATGAAAAACAGGAATTTTGTGACATCATAGTGACTTGATCAAGAACAAGGTTTTTGACCACATAGTGACGTCATAAAGAACAGGAATTTTGTGACGTCATAGTGACGTCATCAAGAACAGGAATTTTATGATATAGTGACGCCATAAAAAACAAGAAATTTGTGACGTGATCAAGAAAAGGAATTTCGTGGCGTCCTAGTGACGTCATCAAGAACAGGCATTTTGTGACGTCATAGTGACGTCATCAAGAACAGTAATTTTGTGACGTCATAGTGACGTCATCGAGAAAAGGAATTTTGTGACGTCATAGTGACGTCAAGAAACACAGGAATTTTGTGACGTCATAGTGACGTCATCAAGAACAGGAATCTTGTTACGTCATAGTGACTTCATCAAGAACAGAAATTTTGTGACGTCATGAAAAACAGGAATTTTGTGACATCATCAAGAACAGGCATTTTGTGACGTCATAGTGACATCATCAAGAACAAGAATTTTATCATGTCATAGTGACGTCATGAAAGACGGGAATTTTGTGACGTCATGAAAGACGGGAATTTTGTGACGTCACCAAGAACAGGAATTTTGTGTCGTCATAGTGACGTCATCAAGAACAGGAATCTTGTTACGTCATAGTGACTTCATCAAGAACAGGAATTTTGTGACGTCATGAAAAACAGGAATTTTGTGACATCATCAAGAACACGAATTTTGTGCCGTCATAGTGACGTCATCAAGAACAGGAATTTTGTGACGTCTTTGTGACGTCATCAAGAACAGGCATTTTGTGACGTCATAGTGACATCATCAAGATCAGAAATTTTGTGACGTCTTTGTGACGTCATCAAGAACAGGCATTTTGTGACGTCATAGTGAAATCATCAAGATCACCAATTTTGTGATTTCATAGTGACGTCATGAAAAACAGGAATTTTGTGACGTCATCAAGAACAGGAATTGTGTGACGTCATAGTGACGTCATCAAGAACGGGCATTTTGCGACGTTATAGTGACGTCATCAAGAACACGAATTTTGTGCCGTCATACGCACGTCATCAAGAACAGGCATTTTGTGACGTCATAATGACGTCATCAAGAACAGGCATTTTGAGACGTCTTAGTGGCGTCATAATGAACAGTCATTTTGTGACGTCATAGTGACGTGATGAAAAACAGGAATTTTGTGACGTCATCAAGAACAGGAATAGTGTGACGTCATAGTGACGTCATCAAGGACAGGAGTTTTGTGACGTTATAGTGACGTCATCAAGAACAGGCATATTGTGACGTCATAGTGACGTTATCAAGAACAGGCATTTTTTGACCACATTGTGACGTCATAAAGAACAGAAATTTTGTGACGTCATAGTAACGGCATCGAGAACAGGAATATTGTGACGTTATAGTGACGTCATCAAGAACAGGCATTTTGTGACGTCATAGTGACATCATCAAGAACAGGAATTTTATGATGTCATAGTGACGTCATGAAAGACAGGAATTTTGTGACGTCATAGTGACGTCATATTGACGACATCAAGAACAGGCATTTTGTGACGTCATAGTGACATCATCAAGAACAGGCATTTTATGATATAGTGACGCCATAAAAAACAAGAAATTTGTGACGTGACCAAGAAAAGGAATTTCGTGGCGCCATAGTGACGTCATCAAGAACAGGCATTTTGTGACGTCATAGTGACGTCATCAAGAACGGGCATTTTGCGACGTTATAATGACGTCATCAAGAACACGAATTTTGTGCCGTCATACGCACGTCATCAAGAACAGGAATTTTGTGACGTCATAGTGACGTCATCAAGAACAGGAATATTGTGACGTTATAGTGACGTCATCAAGAACAGGCATTTTATGACGTCATAGTGGCGTCATCAAGAACAGTAATTTTGTGACGTCATAGTCACGTCATCATCAACAGACATTTTGTGACCACATGGTGACGTCATAAAGAACAGGAATATTGTTACGTCATAGTGACGTCATTAAGAACAGGAATTTTGTGACTTTATAGTGGCGTCGTCAAGAACAGGAATTTTGTGACGTCATAGTGACGTCATGAAAAACAGGAATTTTGTGACGTCATCAAGAACAGGCATATTGTGACGTCATAGTGACGTTATCAAGAACAGGCATTTTTTGACCACATTGTGACGTCATAAAGAACAGAAATTTCGTGACGTCATGGTAACGGCATCAAGAACAGGCATTTTGTGACGTCATAGTGACATCATCAAGAACAGGTATTTCGTGATGTCATAGTGACCTCATCAACAACATACATTTTGTAACCACATGGTGACGTCATAAAGAACAGGAATTTTGTCACGTCATAGTGACGTCATTAAGAACAGGAATTTTGTGAATTCATAGTGGCGTCGTCAAGAACAGGAATTTTGTGACGTCATAGTGACGTCATGAAAAACAGGAATTTTGTGACATCATAGTGACTTGATCAAGAACAAGGTTTTTGACCACATAGTGACGTCATAAAGAACAGGAATTTTGTGACGTCATAGTGACGTCATATTGACGACATCAAGAACAGGCATTTTGTGACGTCATAGTGACATCATCAAGAACAGGCATTTTATGATATAGTGACGCCATAAAAAACAAGAAATTTGTGACGTGACCAAGAAAAGGAATTTCGTAGCGTCATAGTGACGTCATCAAGAACAGGCATTTTGTGACGTCATAGTGACGTCATCAAGAAAAGGAATTTTGTGACGTCAAGAAACACAGGAATTTTAGGACGTCATAGTGACGTCATCAAGAACAGGAATCTTGTTACGTCATAGTGACTTCATCAAGAACAGGAATTTTGTGACGTCATAGTGACGTCATGAAAAACAGGAATTTTGTGACATCATCAAGAACACGAATTTTGTGACGTCATAGTAACGGCATCAAGAACAGTAATTTTGTGACGTCATAGTGACGTCATCGAGAAAAGGAATTTTGTGACGTCATAGTGACGTCAAGAAACACAGGAATTTTGTGACGTCATAGTGACGTCATCAAGAACAGGAATCTTGTTACGTCATAGTGACTTCATCAAGAACAGGAATTTTGTGACGTCATGAAAAACAGGAATTTTGTGACATCATCAAGAACGGGCATTTTGTGACGTCATAGTGACATCATCAAGAACAGGAATTTTATGATGTCATAGTGACGTCATGAAAGACGGGAATTTTGTGACGTCATGAAAGACGGGAATTTTGTGACGTCACCAAGAACAGGAATTTTGTGACGACATAGTGACGTCATATTGACGACATCAAGAACAGGCATTATGTGAAGTCATAGTGACATCATCAAGAACAGGAATTGTATGATATAGTGACGCCATAAAAAACAAGAAATTTGTGACGTGATCAAGAAAAGGAATTTCGTAGCGTCATAGTGACGTCATCAAGAACAGGCATTTTGTGACGTCATAGTGACGTCATCAAGAACAGTAATTTTGTGACGTCATAGTGACGTCATCGAGAAAAGGAATTTTGTGACGTCATAGTGACGTCATCAAGAACGGGCATTTTGCGACGTTATAGTGACGTCATCAAGAACACGAATTTTGTGCCGTCATACGCACGTCATCAAGCACAGGCATTTTGTGACGTCATAATGACGTCATCAAGAACAGGCATTTTGAGACGTCTTAGTGGCGTCATAATGAACAGTCATTTTGTGACGTCATATTGACGTGATGAAAAACAGGAATTTTGTGACGTCATCAAGAACAGGAATATTGTGACGTCATAGTGACGTCATCAAGAACAGGAATATTGTGACGTCATAGTGACGTCATCAAGGACAGGAGTTTTGTGACGTTATAGTGACGTCATCAAGAACAGGCATATTGTGACGTCATAGTGACGTTATCAAGAACAGGCATTTTTTGACCACATTGTGACGTCATAAAGAACAGAAATTTCGTGACGTCATGGTAACGGCATCAAGAACAGGCATTTTGTGACGTCATAGTGACATCATCAAGAACAGGAATTTTATGATGTCATAGTGACGTCATGAAAGACAGGAATTTTGTGACGTCATAGTGACGTCATATTGACGACATCCAGAACAGGCATTTTGTGACGTCATAGTGACATCATCAAGAACAGGCATTTTATGATATAGTGACGCCATAAAAAACAAGAAATTTGTGACGTGACCAAGAAAAGGAATTTCGTGGCGCCATAGTGACGTCATCAAGAACAGGCATTTTGTGACGTCATAGTGACGTCATCAAGAACGGGCATTTTGCGACGTTATAGTGACGTCATCAAGAACACGAATTTTGTGCCGTCATACGCACGTCATCAAGAACAGGAATTTTGTGACGTCATAGTGACGTCATCAAGAACAGGAATATTGCGACGTTATAGTGACGTCATCAAGAACAGGCATTTTATGACGTCATAGTGACGTCATCAAGAACAGTAATTTTGTGACGTCATAGTCACGTCATCATCAACAGACATTTTGTGACCACATGGTGACGTCATAAAGAACAGGAATATTGTTACGTCATAGTGACGTCATTAAGAACAGGAATTTTGTGACTTTATAGTGGCGTCGTCAAGAACAGGAATTTTGTGACGTCATAATGACGTCATGAAAAACGGGAATTTTGTGACGTCATCAAGAACAGGCATTTTGTGACGTCATAGTGACTTGATCAAGAACAGGGTTTTTGACCACATAGTGACGTCATAAAGAACAGGAATTTTGTGACGTCATAGTGACGGCATCGAGAACAGGCATTTTGTCACGTCATAGTAGCGTCATCAAGAACAGTAATTTTGTGACGTCATAGTGACGTGATGAAAGACAGGAATTTTGTGTCGTCATAGTGACGTCATCATGAACAGGTATTTTGTGATGTCATAGTGACCTCATCAACAACATACATTTTGTAACCACATGGTGACGTCATAAAGAACAGGAATTTTGTCACGTCATAGTGACGTCATTAAGAACAGGAATTTTGTGAATTCATAGTGGCGTCGTCAAGAACAGGAATTTTGTGACGTCATAGTGACGTCATGAAAAACAGGAATTTTGTGACATCATAGTGACTTGATCAAGAACAAGGTTTTTGACCACATAGTGACGTCATAAAGAACAGGAATTTTGTGACGTCATAGTGACGGCATCAAGAACAGGCAGTTTGTCACGTCATAGTAGCGTCATCAAGAACAGTAATTTTGTGACGTCATAGTGACGTGATGAAAGACAGGAATTTTGTGTCGTCATCAAGAACAGCAATATTCTGACGTCATAGTGACCTCATCGAGAACAGATATTTTGTGACGTCATAGTGACGTTATCAAGAGCAGGCATTTTGTGACCTCATAGTGACGTCATCATGAACAGGTATTTTGTGATGTCATAGTGACCTCATCAACAACACACATTTTGTAACCACATGGTGACGTCATAAAGAACAGGAATTTTGTCACGTCATAGTGACGTCATTAAGAACAGGAATTTTGTGAATTCATAGTGGCGTCGTCAAGAACAGGAATTTTGTGACGTCATAGTGACGTCATGAAAAACAGGAATTTTGTGACATCATAGTGACTTGATCAAGAACAAGGTTTTTGACCACATAGTGACGTCATAAAGAACAGGAATTTTGTGACGTCATAGTGACGTCATATTGACGACATCAAGAACAGGCATTTTGTGACGTCATAGTGACATCATCAAGAACAGGCATTTTATGTTATAGTGACGCCATAAAAAACAAGAAATTTGTGACGTGACCAAGAAAAGGAATTTCGTGGCGTCATAGTGACGTCATCAAGAACAGGCATTTTGTGACGTCATAGTGACGTCATCAAGAAAAGGAATTTTGTGACGTCAAGAAACACAGGAATTTTGTGACGTCATAGTGACGTCATCAAGAACAGGAATCTTGTTACGTCATAGTGACTTCATCAAGAACAGGAATTTTGTGACGTCATAGTGACGTCATGAAAAACAGGAATTTTGTGACATCATCAAGAACACGAATTTTGTGACGTCATAGTAACGGCATCAAGAACAGGCATTTTGTTACGTCATAGTGACATCATCAAGAACAGGAATTTTATGATGTCATAGTGACGTCATGAAAGACGGGAATTTTGTGACGTCATGAAAGACGGGAATTTTGTGACGTCACCAAGAACAGGAATTTTGTGACGACATAGTGACGTCATATTGACGACATCAAGAACAGGCATTTTGTGAAGTCATAGTGACATCATCGAGAACAGGAATTTTATGATATAGTGACGCCATAAAAAACAAGGAATTTGTGACGTGATCAAGAAAAGGAATTTCGTGGCGTCATAGTGACGTCATCAAGAACAGGCATTTTGTGACGTCATAGTGACGTCATCAAGAACAGTAATTTTGTGACGTCATAGTGACGTCATCGAGAAAAGGAATTTTGTGACGTCATAGTGACATCAAGAAACACAGGAATTTTGTGACGTCATAGTGACGTCATCAAGAACAGGAATCTTGTTTCGTCATAGTGACTTCATCAAGAACAGGAATTTTGTGACGTCATGAAAAACAGGAATTTTGTGACATCATCAAGAACAGGCATTTTGTGACGTCATAGTGACATCATCAAGAACAGGAATTTTGTGACGTCTTTGTGACGTCATCAAGAACAGGCATTTTGTGACGTCATAGTGACATCATCAAGATCAGGAATTTTGTGACGTCTTTGTGACGTCATCAAGAACAGGAATTGTGTGACGTCATAGTGACGTCATCAAGAACGGGCATTTTGCGACGTTATAGTGACGTCATCAAGAACACGAATTTTGTGCCGTCATACGCACGTCATCAAGAACAGGCATTTTGTGACGTCATAATGACGTCATCAAGAACAGGCATTTTGAGACGTCTTAGTGGCGTCATAATGAACAGTCATTTTGTGACGTCATAGTGACGTGATGAAAAACAGGAATTTTGTGACGTCATCAAGAACAGGAATATTGTGACGTCATAGTGACGTCATCAAGGACAGGAGTTTTGTGACGTTATAGTGACGTCATCAAGAACAGGCATATTGTGACGTCATAGTGACGTTATCAAAAACAGGCATTTTTTGACCACATTGTGACGTCATAAAGAACAGAAATTTCGTGACGTCATAGTAACGGCATCAAGAACAGGCATTTTGTGACGTCATAGTGACATCATCAAAAACAGGAATTTTATGACGTCATAGTGACGTCATGAAAGACAGGAATTTTGTTACGTCATAGTGACGTCATATTGACGACATCAAGAACAGGCATTTTGTGACGTCATAGTGACATCATCAAGAACAGGCATTTTATGATATAGTGACGCCATAAAAAACAAGAAATTTGTGACGTGACCAAGAAAAGGAATTTCGTGGCGCCATAGTGACGTCATCAAGAACAGGCATTTTGTGTCGTCATAGTGACGTCATCAAGAACGGGCATTTTGCGACGTTATAGTGACGTCATCAAGAACACGAATTTTGTGCCGTCATACGCACGTCATCAAGAACAGGAATTTTGTGACGTCATAGTGACGTCATCAAGAACAGGCATTTTGTGTCGTCATAGTGACGTCATCAAGAACGGGCATTTTGCGACGTTATAGTGACGTCATCAAGAACACGAATTTTGTGCCGTCATACGCACGTCATCAAGAACAGGAATTTTGTGACGTCATAGTGACGTCATCAAGAACAGGAATATTGTGACGTTATAGTGACGTCATCAAGAACAGGCATTTTATGACGTCATAGTGACGTCATCAAGAACAGTAATTTTGTGACGTCATAGTCACGTCATAATCAACAGACATTTTGTGACCACATGGTGACGTCATAAAGAACAGGAATATTGTTACGTCATAGTGACGTCATTAAGAACAGGAATTTTGTGACTTCATAGTGGCGTCGTCAAGAACAGGAATTTTGTGACGTCATAGTGACGTCATGAAAAACAGGAGATTTGTGACGTTATCAAGAACAGGCATTTTGTGACGTCATAGTGACTTGATCAAGAACAGGGTTTTTGACCACATAGTGACGTCATAAAGAACAGGAATTTTGTGACGTCATAGTGACGGCATCGAGAACAGGCATTTTGTCACGTCATAGTAGCGTCATCAAGAACAGTAATTTTGTGACGTCATAGTGACGTGATGAAAGACAGGAATTTTGTGTCGTCATCAAGAACAGCAATATTCTGACGTGATAGTGACCTCATCGAGAACAGATATTTTGTGACGTCATAGTGACGTTATCAAGAGCAGGCATTTTGTGACCTCATAGTGACGTCATCATGAACAGGTATTTTGTGATGTCATAGTGACCTCATCAACAACATACATTTTGTAACCACATGGTGACGTCATAGAGAACAGGAATTTTGTCACGTCATAGTGACGTCATTAAGAACAGGAATTTTGTGAATTCATAGTGGCGTCGTCAAGAACAAGAATTTTGTGACGTCATAGTGACGTCATGAAAAACAGGAATTTTGTGACATCATAGTGACTTGATCAAGAACAAGGTTTTTGACCACATAGTGACGTCATAAAGAACAGGAATTTTGTGACGTCATAGTGACGGCATCAAGAACAGGCAGTTTGTCACGTCATAGTAGCGTCATCAAGAACAGTAATTTTGTGACGTCATAGTAACGTTATCAAGAACAGGCATTTAGTGACCTCATAGTGACATCATCAAGAACAGGCATTGTGTGACCCCATAGTGACGTCATAAAGAACAGGCATTTTGTGACGTCATAGTGACGTGATGAAAAACAGGAATTTTGTGACGTCATCAAGAACAGGAATAGTGTGACGTCATAGTGACGTCATCAAGAACAGGAATATTGTGACGTCATAGTGACGTCATCAAGAACAGGCATTTTGTGACGTCATAGTGACGTCATCAAGAACAGTAATTTTGTGACGTCACAGTGACGTCATGAAAGACGGGAATTTTGTGACCTTATCAAGAACAGGAATTTTGTGACGACATACTGACGTCATAGTGACGACATCAAGAACAGGAAATTTGTGACTTCATAGTGACGTCATTAAGAACGGGAATTTTGTGACGTCATGGTGACATCATCAAGAACAGGAATTTTATGATGTTATAGTGACGTCATGAAAAACGGGAATTTCGTGACGTCATCAAGAACAGGAATTTTGTGACATCATAGTGACGTTATCAAGAACGGGCATTTTGTGACGTCATAGTAACGTGATGAAAAAGAGGAATTTTGTGACGTCATCAAAAACAGGAATATTGTTACGTCATAGTGACGTCATAAAGAACAGGCATTTTGTGACGTTATACTGACGTCATCTGTAACAGCCGTTTTGTAAGGTCATAGTGACACGATGAAAAACAGGAATTTTGTGACGTCATGAAGAACAGGCATTTTGACACGTCATAGTGGAGTTGTCAAGAACAGTAATTTTGTGACGTCATAGTGACATCATCAAGATCACCAATTTTGTGATTTCATAGTGACGTCATGAAAAACAGGAATTTTGTGACGTCATCAAGAACAGGAATTTTGTGACGTCATAGTGACGTTATCAAGAACAGGCATTTTGTGACGTCATAATGACGTCATCAAGAACAGGCATTTTGAGACCTCTTAGTGACGTCCTAATGAACAGTCATTTTGTGACGTCATAGTGACGTGATGAAAAACAGGAATTTTGTGACGTCATAGTGACGTGATGAAAAACAGGAATTTTGTGACGTCATCGAGAACAGGAATATTGTGACGTCATAGTGACGTCATCAAGGACAGGAGTTTTGTGACGTTATAGTGACGTCATCAAGAACAGGCATTTTGTGACGTCATAGTGATGTTATCAAGAACAGGCATTTTTTGACCACATAGTAACGTTATAAAGAACAGAAATTTCGTGACGTCATAGTAACGGCATCAAGAACAGGCATTTTGTGACGTCATAGTGACATCATCAAGAACAGGCATTTTATGATGTCATAGTGACGTCATGAAAGACGGGAATTTTGTGACGTCATGAAAGACGCGAATTTTGTGACGTCACCAAGAACAGGAATTTTGTGACGACATAGTGACGTCATATTGACGACATCAAGAACAGGCATTTTGTGAAGTCATAGTGACATCATCAAGAACAGGAATTTTATGATATAGTGACGCCATAAAAAACAAGAAATTTGTGACGTGATCAAGAAAAGGAATTTCGTGGCGTCATAGTGACGTCATCAAGAACAGGCATTTTGTGACGTCATAGTGACGTCATCAAGAACAGTAATTTTGTGACGTCATAGTGACGTCATCAAGAAAAGGAATTTTGTGACGTCATAGTGACGTCAACAAAACACAGGAATTTTGTGACGTCATAGTGACGTCATCAAGAACAGGAATCTTGTTACGTCATAGTGACTTCATCAAGAACAGGAATTTTGTGACGTCATGAAAAACAGGAATTTTGTGACATCATCAAGAACACGAATTTTGTGCCGTCATAGTGACGTCATCAAGAACAGGAATTGTGTGACGTCTTTGTGACGTCATCAAGAACAGGCATTTTGTGACGTCATAGTGACATCATCAAGATCAGGAATTTTGTGACGTCTTTGTGACGTCATCAAGAACAGGCATTTTGTGACGTCATAGTGAAATCATCAAGATCACCAATTTTGTGATTTCATAGTGACGTCATGAAAAACAGGAATTTTGTGACGTCATCAAGGACAGGAATTGTGTGACGTCATAGTGACGTCATCAAGAACGGGCATTTTGCGACGTTATAGTGACGTCATCAAGAACACGAATTTTGTGCCGTCATACGCACGTCATCAAGAACAGGCATTTTGTGACGTCATAATGACGTCATCAAGAACAGGCATTTTGAGACGTCTTAGTGGCGTCATAATGAACAGTCATTTTGTGACGTCATAGTGACGTGATGAAAAACAGGAATTTTGTGACGTCATCAAGAACAGGAATATTGTGACGTCATAGTGACGTCATCAAGGACAGGAGTTTTGTGACGTTATAGTGACGTCATCAAGAACAGGCATATTGTGACGTCATAGTGACGTTATCAAGAACAGGCATTTTTTGACCACATTGTGACGTCATAAAGAACAGAAATTTCGTGACGTCATGGTAACGGCATCAAGAACAGGCATTTTGTGACGTCATAGTGACATCATCAAGAACAGGAATTTTATGATGTCATAGTGACGTCATGAAAGACAGGAATTTTGTGACGTCATAGTGACGTCATATTGACGACATCCAGAACAGGCATTTTGTGACGTCATAGTGACATCATCAAGAACAGGCATTTTATGATATAGTGACGCCATAAAAAACAAGAAATTTGTGACGTGACCAAGAAAAGGAATTTCGTGGCGCCATAGTGACGTCATCAAGAACAGGCATTTTGTGACGTCATAGTGACGTCATCAAGAACGGGCATTTTGCGACGTTATAGTGACGTCATCAAGAACACGAATTTTGTGCCGTCATACGCACGTCATCAAGAACAGGAATTTTGTGACGTCATAGTGACGTCATCAAGAACAGGAATATTGCGACGTTATAGTGACGTCATCAAGAACAGGCATTTTATGACGTCATAGTGACGTCATCAAGAACAGTAATTTTGTGACGTCATAGTCACGTCATCATCAACAGACATTTTGTGACCACATGGTGACGTCATAAAGAACAGGAATATTGTTACGTCATAGTGACGTCATTAAGAACAGGAATTTTGTGACTTCATAGTGGCGTCGTCAAGAACAGGAATTTTGTGACGTCATAGTGACGTCATGAAAAACAGGAGATTTGTGACGTTATCAAGAACAGGCATTTTGTGACGTCATAGTGACTTGATCAAGAACAGGGTTTTTGACCACATAGTGACGTCATAAAGAACAGGAATTTTGTGACGTCATAGTGACGGCATCGAGAACAGGCATTTTGTCACGTCATAGTAGCGTCATCAAGAACAGTAATTTTGTGACGTCATAGTGACGTGATGAAAGACAGGAATTTTGTGTCGTCATCAAGAACAGCAATATTCTGACCTCATAGTGACCTCATCGAGAACAGATATTTTGTGACGTCATAGTGACGTTATCAAGAGCAGGCATTTTGTGACCTCATAGTGACGTCATCATGAACAGGTATTTTGTGATGTCATAGTGACGTCATCATGAACAGGTATTTTGTGATGTCATAGTGACCTCATCAACAACATACATTTTGTAACCACATGGTGACGTCATAAAGAACAGGTATTTTGTGATGTCATAGTGACCTCATCAACAACATACATTTTGTAACCACATGGTGACGTCATAAAGAACAGGAATTTTGTCACGTCATAGTGACGTCATTAAGAACAGGAATTTTGTGAATTCATAGTGGCGTCGTCAAGAACAGGAATTTTGTGACGTCATAGTGACGTCATGAAAAACAGGAATTTTGTGACATCATAGTGACTTGATCAAGAACAAGGTTTTTGACCACATAGTGACGTCATAAAGAACAGGAATTTTGTGACGTCATAGTGACGTCATATTGACGACATCAAGAACAGGCAGTTTGTCACGTCATAGTAGCGTCATCAAGAACAGTAATTTTGTGACGTCATAGTAACGTTATCAAGAACAGGCATTTAGTGACCTCATAGTGACATCATCAAGAACAGGCATTGTGTGACCCCATAGTGACGTCATAAAGAACAGGCATTTTGTGACGTCATAGTGACGTGATGAAAAACAGGAATTTTGTGACGTCATCAAGAACAGGAATATTGTGACGTCATAGTGACGTCATCAAGAACAGGAATATTGTGACGTCATAGTTACGTCATCAAGAACAGGCATTTTGTGACGTCATAGTGACGTCATCAGAAACAGTAATTTTGTGACGTCACAGTGACGTCATGAAAGACGGGAATTTTGTGACCTTATCAAGAACAGGAATTTTGTGACGACATACTGACGTCATAGTGACGACATCAAGAACAGGAAATTTGTGACTTCATAGTGACGTCATTAAGAACGGGAATTTTGTGACGTCATGGTGACATCATCAAGAACAGGAATTTTATGATGTTATAGTGACGTCATGAAAAACGGGAATTTCGTGACGTCATCAAGAACAGGAATTTTGTGACATCATAGTGACGTTATCAAGAACGGGCATTTTGTGACGTCATAGTAACGTGATGAAAAAGAGGAATTTTGTGACGTCATCAAAAACAGGAATATTGTTACGTCATAGTGACGTCATCAAGAACAGGCATTTTGTGACGTTATACTGACGTCATCTGTAACAGCCGTTTTGTAAGGTCATAGTGACACGATGAAAAACAGGAATTTTGTGACGTCATGAAGAACAGGCATTTTGACACGTCATAGTGGAGTTATCAAGAACAGTAATTTTGTGACGTCATAGTGACATCATCAAGATCACCAATTTTGTGATTTCATAGTGACGTCATGAAAAACAGGAATTTTGTGACGTCATCAAGAACAGGAATTTTGTGACGTCATAGTGACGTTATCAGGAACAGGCATTTTGTGACGTCATAATGACGTCATCAAGAACAGGCATTTTGAGACCTCTTAGTGACGTCCTAATGAACAGTCATTTTGTGACGTCATAGTGACGTGATGAAAAACAGGAATTTTGTGACGTCATCGAGAACAGGAATATTGTGACGTCATAGTGACGTCATCAAGGACAGGAGTTTTGTGACGTTATAGTGACGTCATCAAGAACAGGCATTTTGTGACGTCATAGTGATGTTATCAAGAACAGGCATTTTTTGACCACATAGTAACGTCATAAAGAACGGAAATTTCGTGACGTCATAGTAACGGCATCAAGAACAGGCATTTTGTGACGTCATAGTGACATCATCAAGAACAGGCATTTTATGATATCATAGTGACGTCATGAAAGACGGGAATTTTGTGACGTCATGAAAGACGCGAATTTTGTGACGTCACCAAGAACAGGAATTTTGTGACGACATAGTGACGTCATATTGACGACATCAAGAACAGGCATTTTGTGAAGTCATAGTGACATCATCAAGAACAGGAATTTTATGATATAGTGACGCCATAAAAAACAAGAAATTTGTGACGTGATCAAGAAAAGGAATTTCGTGGCGTCATAGTGACGTCATCAAGAACAGGCATTTTGTGACGTCATAGTGACGTCATCAAGAACAGTAATTTTGTGACGTCATAGTGACGTCATCAAGAAAAGGAATTTTGTGACGTCATAGTGACGTCAACAAAACACAGGAATTTTGTGACGTCATAGTGACGTCATCAAGAACAGGAATCTTGTTACGTCATAGTGACTTCATCAAGAACAGGAATTTTGTGACGTCATGAAAAACAGGAATTTTGTGACATCATCAAGAACACGAATTTTGTGCCGTCATAGTGACGTCATCAAGAACAGGAATTGTGTGACGTCATAGTGACGTCATCAAGAACAGGAATATTGCGACGTTATAGTGACGTCATCAAGAACAGGCATTTTATGACGTCATAGTGACGTCATCAAGAACAGTAATTTTGTGACGTCATAGTCACGTCATCATCAACAGACATTTTGTGACCACATGGTGACGTCATAAAGAACAGGAATATTGTTACGTCATAGTGACGTCATTAAGAACAGGAATTTTGTGACTTCATAGTGGCGTCGTCAAGAACAGGAATTTTGTGACGTCATAGTGACGTCATGAAAAACAGGAGATTTGTGACGTTATCAAGAACAGGCATTTTGTGACGTCATAGTGACTTGATCAAGAACAGGGTTTATGACCACATAGTGACGTCATAAAGAACAGGAATTTTGTGACGTCATAGTGACGGCATCGAGAACAGGCATTTTGTCACGTCATAGTAGCGTCATCAAGAACAGTAATTTTGTGACGTCATAGTGACGTGATGAAAGACAGGAATTTTGTGTCGTCATCAAGAACAGCAATATTCTGACGTCATAGTGACCTCATCGAGAACAGATATTTTGTGACGTCATAGTGACGTTATCAAGAGCAGGCATTTTGTGACCTCATAGTGACGTCATCATGAACAGGTATTTTGTGATGTCATAGTGACCTCATCAACAACATACATTTTGTAACCACATGGTGACGTCATAAAGAACAGGAATTTTGTCACGTCATAGTGACGTCATTAAGAACAGGAATTTTGTGAATTCATAGTGGCGTCGTCAAGAACAGGAATTTTGTGACGTCATAGTGACGTCATGAAAAACAGGAATTTTGTGACATCATAGTGACTTGATCAAGAACAAGGTTTTTGACCACATAGTGACGTCATAAAGAACAGGAATTTTGTGACGTCATAGTGACGTCATATTGACGACATCAAGAACAGGCATTTTGTGACGTCATAGTGACATCATCAAGAACAGGCATTTTATGATATAGTGACGCCATAAAAAACAAGAAATTTGTGACGTGACCAAGAAAAGGAATTTCGTGGCGTCATAGTGACGTCATCAAGAACAGGCATTTTGTGACGTCATAGTGACGTCATCAAGAAAAGGAATTTTGTAACGTCAAGAAACACAGGAATTTTGTGACGTCATAGTGACGTCATCAAGAACAGGAATCTTGTTACGTCATAGTGACTTCATCAAGAACAGGAATTTTGTTACGTCATAGTGACGTCATGAAAAAAAGGAATTTTGTGACATCATCAAGAACACGAATTTTGTGACGTCATAGTAACGGCATCAAGAACAGGCATTTTGTGACGTCATAGTGACATCATCAAGAACAGGAATTTTATGATGTCATAGTGACGTCATGAAAGACGGGAATTTTGTGACGTCATGAAAGACGGGAATTTTGTGACGTCACCAAGAACAGGAATTTTGTGACGACATAGTGACGTCATATTGACGACATCAAGAACAGGCATTATGTGAAGTCATAGTGACATCATCAAGAACAGGAATTTCATGATATAGTGACGCCATAAAAAACAAGAAATTTGTGACGTGATCAAGAAAAGGAATTTCGTGGCGTCATAGTGACTTCATCAAGAACAGGCATTTTGTGACGTCATAGTGACGTCATCAAGAACAGTAATTTTGTGACGTCATAGTGACGTCATCGAGAAAAGGAATTTTGTGACGTCATAGTGACGTCATCAAGAACAGGAATCTTGTTACGTCATAGTGACTTCATCAAGAACAGGAATTTTGTGACGTTATGAAAAACAGGAATTTTGTGACATCATCAAGAACACGAATTTTGTGCCGTCATGGTGACGTCATCACGAACAGGAATTTTGTGACGTCTTTGTGACGTCATCAAGAACAGGCATTTTGTGACGTCATAGTGACATCATCAAGATCAGGAATTTTGTGACGTCTTTGTGACGTCATCAAGAACAGGCATTTTGTGACGTCATAGTGAAATCATCAAGATCACCAATTTTGTGATTTCATAGTGACGTCATGAAAAACAGGAATTTTGTGACGTCATCAAGAACAGGAATTTTGTGACGTCATAGTGACGTCATCAAGAACGGGCATTTTGCGACGTTATAGTGACGTCATCAAGAACACGAATTTTGTGCCGTCATACGCACGTCATCAAGAACAGGCATTTTGTGACGTCATAATGACGTCATCAAGAACAGGCATTTTGAGACGTCTTAGTGGCGTCATAATGAACAGTCATTTTGTGACGTCACATTGACGTGATGAAAAACAGGAATTTTGTGACGTCATCAAGAACAGGAATATTGTGACGTCATAGTGACGTCATCAAGGACAGGAGTTTTGTGACGTTATAGTGACGTCATCAAGAACAGGCATATTGTGACGTCATAGTGACGTTATCAAGAACAGGCATTTTTTGACCACATTGTGACGTCATAAAGAACAGAAATTTCGTGACGTCATGGTAACGGCATCAAGAACAGGCATTTTGTGACGTCATAGTGACATCATCAAGAACAGGAATTTTATGATGTCATAGTGACGTCATGAAAGACAGGAATTTTGTGACGTCATAGTGACGTCATATTGACGACATGTAGAACAGGCATTTTGTGACGTCATAGTGACATCATCAAGAACAGGCATTTTATGATATAGTGACGCCATAAAAAACAAGAAATTTGTGACGTGACCAAGAAAAGGAATTTCGTGGCGCCATAGTGACGTCATCAAGAACAGGCATTTTGTGACGTCATAGTGACGTCATCAAGAACGGGCATTTTGCGACGTTATAGTGACGTCATCAAGAACACGAATTTTGTGCCGTCATACGCACGTCATCAAGAACAGGAATTTTGTGACGTCATAGTGACGTCATCAAGAACAGGAATATTGCGACGTTATAGTGACGTCATCAAGAACAGGCATTTTATGACGTCATAGTGACGTCATCAAGAACAGTAATTTTGTGACGTCATAGTCACGTCATCATCAACAGACATTTTGTGACCACATGGTGACGTCATAAAGAACAGGAATATTGTTACGTCATAGTGACGTCATTAAGAACAGGAATTTTGTGACTTCATAGTGGCGTCGTCAAGAACAGGAATTTTGTGACGTCATAGTGACGTCATGAAAAACAGGAGATTTGTGACGTTATCAAGAACAGGCATTTTGTGACGTCATAGTGACTTGATCAAGAACAGGGTTTTTGACCACATAGTGACGTCATAAAGAACAGGAATTTTGTGACGTCATAGTGACGGCATCGAGAACAGGCATTTTGTCACGTCATAGTAGCGTCATCAAGAACAGTAATTTTGTGACGTCATAGTGACGTGATGAAAGACAGGAATTTTGTGTCGTCATCAAGAACAGCAATATTCTGACGTCATAGTGACCTCATCGAGAACAGATATTTTGTGACGTCATAGTGACGTTATCAAGAGCAGGCATTTTGTGACCTCATAGTGACGTCATCATGAACAGGTATTTTGTGATGTCATAGTGACGTCATCATGAACAGGTATTTTGTGATGTCATAGTGACCTCATCAACAACATACATTTTGTAACCACATGGTGACGTCATAAAGAACAGGTATTTTGTGATGTCATAGTGACCTCATCAACAACATACATTTTGTAACCACATGGTGACGTCATAAAGAACAGGAATTTTGTCACGTCATAGTGACGTCATTAAGAACAGGAATTTTGTGAATTCATAGTGGCGTCGTCAAGAACAGGAATTTTGTGACGTCATAGTGACGTCATGAAAAACAGGAATTTTGTGACATCATAGTGACTTGATCAAGAACAAGGTTTTTGACCACATAGTGACGTCATAAAGAACAGGAATTTTGTGACGTCATAGTGACGTCATATTGACGACATCAAGAACAGGCAGTTTGTCACGTCATAGTAGCGTCATCAAGAACAGTAATTTTGTGACGTCATAGTAACGTTATCAAGAACAGGCATTTAGTGACCTCATAGTGACATCATCAAGAACAGGCATTGTGTGACCCCATAGTGACGTCATAAAGAACAGGCATTTTGTGACGTCATAGTGACGTGATGAAAAACAGGAATTTTGTGACGTCATCAAGAACAGGAATATTGTGACGTCATAGTGACGTCATCAAGAACAGGAATATTGTGACGTCATAGTTACGTCATCAAGAACAGGCATTTTGTGACGTCATAGTGACGTCATCAGAAACAGTAATTTTGTGACGTCACAGTGACGTCATGAAAGACGGGAATTTTGTGACCTTATCAAGAACAGGAATTTTGTGACGACATACTGACGTCATAGTGACGACATCAAGAACAGGAAATTTGTGACTTCATAGTGACGTCATTAAGAACGGGAATTTTGTGACGTCATGGTGACATCATCAAGAACAGGAATTTTATGATGTTATAGTGACGTCATGAAAAACGGGAATTTCGTGACGTCATCAAGAACAGGAATTTTGTGACATCATAGTGACGTTATCAAGAACGGGCATTTTGTGACGTCATAGTAACGTGATGAAAAAGAGGAATTTTGTGACGTCATCAAAAACAGGAATATTGTTACGTCATAGTGACGTCATCAAGAACAGGCATTTTGTGACGTTATACTGACGTCATCTGTAACAGCCGTTTTGTAAGGTCATAGTGACACGATGAAAAACAGGAATTTTGTGACGTCATGAAGAACAGGCATTTTGACACGTCATAGTGGAGTTATCAAGAACAGTAATTTTGTGACGTCATAGTGACATCATCAAGATCACCAATTTTGTGATTTCATAGTGACGTCATGAAAAACAGGAATTTTGTGACGTCATCAAGAACAGGAATTTTGTGACGTCATAGTGACGTTATCAGGAACAGGCATTTTGTGACGTCATAATGACGTCATCAAGAACAGGCATTTTGAGACCTCTTAGTGACGTCCTAATGAACAGTCATTTTGTGACGTCATAGTGACGTGATGAAAAACAGGAATTTTGTGACGTCATCGAGAACAGGAATATTGTGACGTCATAGTGACGTCATCAAGGACAGGAGTTTTGTGACGTTATAGTGACGTCATCAAGAACAGGCATTTTGTGACGTCATAGTGATGTTATCAAGAACAGGCATTTTTTGACCACATAGTAACGTCATAAAGAACGGAAATTTCGTGACGTCATAGTAACGGCATCAAGAACAGGCATTTTGTGACGTCATAGTGACATCATCAAGAACAGGCATTTTATGATATCATAGTGACGTCATGAAAGACGGGAATTTTGTGACGTCATGAAAGACGCGAATTTTGTGACGTCACCAAGAACAGGAATTTTGTGACGACATAGTGACGTCATATTGACGACATCAAGAACAGGCATTTTGTGAAGTCATAGTGACATCATCAAGAACAGGAATTTTATGATATAGTGACGCCATAAAAAACAAGAAATTTGTGACGTGATCAAGAAAAGGAATTTCGTGGCGTCATAGTGACGTCATCAAGAACAGGCATTTTGTGACGTCATAGTGACGTCATCAAGAACAGTAATTTTGTGACGTCATAGTGACGTCATCAAGAAAAGGAATTTTGTGACGTCATAGTGACGTCAACAAAACACAGGAATTTTGTGACGTCATAGTGACGTCATCAAGAACAGGAATCTTGTTACGTCATAGTGACTTCATCAAGAACAGGAATTTTGTGACGTCATGAAAAACAGGAATTTTGTGACATCATCAAGAACACGAATTTTGTGCCGTCATAGTGACGTCATCAAGAACAGGAATTGTGTGACGTCATAGTGACGTCATCAAGAACAGGAATATTGCGACGTTATAGTGACGTCATCAAGAACAGGCATTTTATGACGTCATAGTGACGTCATCAAGAACAGTAATTTTGTGACGTCATAGTCACGTCATCATCAACAGACATTTTGTGACCACATGGTGACGTCATAAAGAACAGGAATATTGTTACGTCATAGTGACGTCATTAAGAACAGGAATTTTGTGACTTCATAGTGGCGTCGTCAAGAACAGGAATTTTGTGACGTCATAGTGACGTCATGAAAAACAGGAGATTTGTGACGTTATCAAGAACAGGCATTTTGTGACGTCATAGTGACTTGATCAAGAACAGGGTTTATGACCACATAGTGACGTCATAAAGAACAGGAATTTTGTGACGTCATAGTGACGGCATCGAGAACAGGCATTTTGTCACGTCATAGTAGCGTCATCAAGAACAGTAATTTTGTGACGTCATAGTGACGTGATGAAAGACAGGAATTTTGTGTCGTCATCAAGAACAGCAATATTCTGACGTCATAGTGACCTCATCGAGAACAGATATTTTGTGACGTCATAGTGACGTTATCAAGAGCAGGCATTTTGTGACCTCATAGTGACGTCATCATGAACAGGTATTTTGTGATGTCATAGTGACCTCATCAACAACATACATTTTGTAACCACATGGTGACGTCATAAAGAACAGGAATTTTGTCACGTCATAGTGACGTCATTAAGAACAGGAATTTTGTGAATTCATAGTGGCGTCGTCAAGAACAGGAATTTTGTGACGTCATAGTGACGTCATGAAAAACAGGAATTTTGTGACATCATAGTGACTTGATCAAGAACAAGGTTTTTGACCACATAGTGACGTCATAAAGAACAGGAATTTTGTGACGTCATAGTGACGTCATATTGACGACATCAAGAACAGGCATTTTGTGACGTCATAGTGACATCATCAAGAACAGGCATTTTATGATATAGTGACGCCATAAAAAACAAGAAATTTGTGACGTGACCAAGAAAAGGAATTTCGTGGCGTCATAGTGACGTCATCAAGAACAGGCATTTTGTGACGTCATAGTGACGTCATCAAGAAAAGGAATTTTGTAACGTCAAGAAACACAGGAATTTTGTGACGTCATAGTGACGTCATCAAGAACAGGAATCTTGTTACGTCATAGTGACTTCATCAAGAACAGGAATTTTGTTACGTCATAGTGACGTCATGAAAAAAAGGAATTTTGTGACATCATCAAGAACACGAATTTTGTGACGTCATAGTAACGGCATCAAGAACAGGCATTTTGTGACGTCATAGTGACATCATCAAGAACAGGAATTTTATGATGTCATAGTGACGTCATGAAAGACGGGAATTTTGTGACGTCATGAAAGACGGGAATTTTGTGACGTCACCAAGAACAGGAATTTTGTGACGACATAGTGACGTCATATTGACGACATCAAGAACAGGCATTATGTGAAGTCATAGTGACATCATCAAGAACAGGAATTTCATGATATAGTGACGCCATAAAAAACAAGAAATTTGTGACGTGATCAAGAAAAGGAATTTCGTGGCGTCATAGTGACTTCATCAAGAACAGGCATTTTGTGACGTCATAGTGACGTCATCAAGAACAGTAATTTTGTGACGTCATAGTGACGTCATCGAGAAAAGGAATTTTGTGACGTCATAGTGACGTCATCAAGAACAGGAATCTTGTTACGTCATAGTGACTTCATCAAGAACAGGAATTTTGTGACGTTATGAAAAACAGGAATTTTGTGACATCATCAAGAACACGAATTTTGTGCCGTCATGGTGACGTCATCACGAACAGGAATTTTGTGACGTCTTTGTGACGTCATCAAGAACAGGCATTTTGTGACGTCATAGTGACATCATCAAGATCAGGAATTTTGTGACGTCTTTGTGACGTCATCAAGAACAGGCATTTTGTGACGTCATAGTGAAATCATCAAGATCACCAATTTTGTGATTTCATAGTGACGTCATGAAAAACAGGAATTTTGTGACGTCATCAAGAACAGGAATTTTGTGACGTCATAGTGACGTCATCAAGAACGGGCATTTTGCGACGTTATAGTGACGTCATCAAGAACACGAATTTTGTGCCGTCATACGCACGTCATCAAGAACAGGCATTTTGTGACGTCATAATGACGTCATCAAGAACAGGCATTTTGAGACGTCTTAGTGGCGTCATAATGAACAGTCATTTTGTGACGTCACATTGACGTGATGAAAAACAGGAATTTTGTGACGTCATCAAGAACAGGAATATTGTGACGTCATAGTGACGTCATCAAGGACAGGAGTTTTGTGACGTTATAGTGACGTCATCAAGAACAGGCATATTGTGACGTCATAGTGACGTTATCAAGAACAGGCATTTTTTGACCACATTGTGACGTCATAAAGAACAGAAATTTCGTGACGTCATGGTAACGGCATCAAGAACAGGCATTTTGTGACGTCATAGTGACATCATCAAGAACAGGAATTTTATGATGTCATAGTGACGTCATGAAAGACAGGAATTTTGTGACGTCATAGTGACGTCATATTGACGACATGTAGAACAGGCATTTTGTGACGTCATAGTGACATCATCAAGAACAGGCATTTTATGATATAGTGACGCCATAAAAAACAAGAAATTTGTGACGTGACCAAGAAAAGGAATTTCGTGGCGCCATAGTGACGTCATCAAGAACAGGCATTTTGTGACGTCATAGTGACGTCATCAAGAACGGGCATTTTGCGACGTTATAGTGACGTCATCAAGAACACGAATTTTGTGCCGTCATACGCACGTCATCAAGAACAGGAATTTTGTGACGTCATAGTGACGTCATCAAGAACAGGAATATTGCGACGTTATAGTGACGTCATCAAGAACAGGCATTTTATGACGTCATAGTGACGTCATCAAGAACAGTAATTTTGTGACGTCATAGTCACGTCATCATCAACAGACATTTTGTGACCACATGGTGACGTCATAAAGAACAGGAATATTGTTACGTCATAGTGACGTCATTAAGAACAGGAATTTTGTTACTTTATAGTGGCGTCGTCAAGAACAGGAATTTTGTGACGTCATAATGACGTCATGAAAAACGGGAATTTTGTGACGTCATCAAGAACAGGCATTTTGTGACGTCATAGTGACTTGATCAAGAACAGGGTTTTTGACCACATAGTGACGTCATAAAGAACAGGAATTTTGTGACGTCATAGTGACGGCATCGAGAACAGGCATTTTGTCACGTCATAGTAGCGTCATCAAGAACAGTAATTTTGTGACGTCATAGTGACGTGATGAAAGACAGGAATTTTGTGTCGTCATAGTGACGTCATCATGAACAGGTATTTTGTGATGTCATAGTGACCTCATCAACAACATACATTTTGTAACCACATGGTGACGTCATAAAGAACAGGAATTTTGTCACGTCATAGTGACGTCATTAAGAACAGGAATTTTGTGAATTCATAGTGGCGTCGTCAAGAACAGGAATTTCATGACGTCATAGTGACGTCATGAAAAACAGGAATTTTGTGACATCATAGTGACTTGATCAAGAACAAGGTTTTTGACCACATAGTGACGTCATAAAGAACAGGAATTTTGTGACGTCATAGTGACGGCATCAAGAACAGGCAGTTTGTCACGTCATAGTAGCGTCATCAAGAACATTAATTTTGTGACGTCATAGTGACGTGATGAAAGACAGGAATTTTGTGTCGTCATCAAGAACAGCAATATTCTGACGTCATAGTGACCTCATCGAGAACAGATATTTTGTGACGTCATAGTGACGTTATCAAGAGCAGGCATTTTGTGACCTCATAGTGACGTCATCATGAACAGGTATTTTGTGATGTCATAGTGACCTCATCAACAACATACATTTTGTAACCACATGGTGACGTCATAAAGAACAGGAATTTTGTCACGTCATAGTGACGTCATTAAGAACAGGAATTTTGTGAATTCATAGTGGCGTCGTCAAGAACAGGAATTTTGTGACGTCATAGTGACGTCATGAAAAACAGGAATTTTGTGACATCATAGTGACTTGATCAAGAACAAGGTTTTTGACCACATAGTGACGTCATAAAGAACAGGAATTTTGTGACGTCATAGTGACGTCATATTGACGACATCAAGAACAGGCATTTTGTGACGTCATAGTGACATCATCAAGAACAGGCATTTTATGATATAGTGACGCCATAAAAAACAAGAAATTTGTGACGTGACCAAGAAAAGGAATTTCGTGGCGTCATAGTGACGTCATCAAGAACAGGCATTTTGTGACGTCATAGTGACGTCATCAAGAAAAGGAATTTTGTGACGTCATAGTGACGTCATCGAGAAAAGGAATTTTGTGACGTCATAGTGACGTCAAGAAACACAGGAATTTTGTGACATCATAGTGACGTCATCAAGAACAGGAGTCTTGTTACGTCATAGTGACTTCATCAAGAACAGGAATTTTGTGACGTCATGAAAAACAGGAATTTTGTGACATCATCAAGAACACGAATTTTGTGCCGTCATAGTGACGTCATCAAGAACAGGAATTTTGTGACGTCTTTGTGACGTCATCAAGAACAGGCATTTTGTGACGTCATAGTGACATCATCAAGATCAGGAATTTTGTGACGTCTTTGTGACGTCATCAAGAACAGGAATTGTGTGACGTCATAGTGACGTCATCAAGAACGGGCATTTTGCGACGTTATAGTGACGTCATCAAAAACACGAATTTTGTGCCGTCATACGCACGTCATCAAGAACAGGCATTTTGTGACGTCATAATGACGTCATCAAGAACAGGCATTTTGAGACCTCTTAGTGACGTCCTAATGAACAGTCATTTTGTGACGTCATAGTGACGTGATGAAAAACAGGAATTTTGTGACGTCATCGAGAACAGGAATATTGTGACGTCATAGTGACGTCATCAAGGACAGGAGTTTTGTGACGTTATAGTGACGTCATCAAGAACAGGCATTTTGTGACGTCATAGTGATGTTATCAAGAACAGGCATTTTTTGACCACATAGTAACGTCATAAAGAACAGAAATTTCGTGACGTCATAGTAACGGCATCAAGAACAGGCATTTTGTGACGTCATAGTGACATCATCAAGAACAGGCATTTTATGATGTCATAGTGACGTCATGAAAGACGGGAATTTTGTGACGTCATGAAAGACGCGAATTTTGTGACGTCACCAAGAACAGGAATTTTGTGACGACATAGTGACGTCATATTGACGACATCAAGAACAGGCATTTTGTGAAGTCATAGTGACATCATCAAGAACAGGAATTTTATGATATAGTGACGCCATAAAAAACAAGAAATTTGTGACGTGATCAAGAAAAGGAATTTCGTGGCGTCATAGTGACGTCATCAAGAACAGGCATTTTGTGACGTCATAGTGACGTCATCAAGAACAGTAATTTTGTGACGTCATAGTGACGTCATCGAGAAAAAGAATTTTGTGACGTCATAGTGACGTCAACAAAACACAGGAATTTTGTGACGTCATAGTGACGTCATCAAGAACAGGAATCTTGTTACGTCATAGTGACTTCATCAAGAACAGGAATTTTGTGACGTCATGAAAAACAGGAATTTTGTGACATCATCAAGAACACGAATTTTGTGCCGTCATAGTGACGTCATCAAGAACAGGAATTGTGTGACGTCTTTGTGACGTCATCAAGAACAGGCATTTTGTGACGTCATAGTGACATCATCAAGATCAGGAATTTTGTGACGTCTTTGTGACGTCATCAAGAACAGGCATTTTGTGACGTCATAGTGAAATCATCAAGATCACCAATTTTGTGATTTCATAGTGACGTCATGAAAAACAGGAATTTTGTGACGTCATCAAGGACAGGAATTGTGTGACGTCATAGTGACGTCATCAAGAACGGGCATTTTGCGACGTTATAGTGACGTCATCAAGAACACGAATTTTGTGCCGTCATACGCACGTCATCAAGAACAGGCATTTTGTGACGTCATAATGACGTCATCAAGAACAGGCATTTTGAGACGTCTTAGTGGCGTCATAATGAACAGTCATTTTGTGACGTCATAGTGACGTGATGAAAAACAGGAATTTTGTGACGTCATCAAGAACAGGAATATTGTGACGTCATAGTGACGTCATCAAGGACAGGAGTTTTGTGACGTTATAGTGACGTCATCAAGAACAGGCATATTGTGACGTCATAGTGACGTTATCAAGAACAGGCATTTTTTGACCACATTGTGACGTCATAAAGAACAGAAATTTCGTGACGTCATGGTAACGGCATCAAGAACAGGCATTTTGTGACGTCATAGTGACATCATCAAGAACAGGAATTTTATGATGTCATAGTGACGTCATGAAAGACAGGAATTTTGTGACGTCATAGTGACGTCATATTGACGACATCCAGAACAGGCATTTTGTGACGTCATAGTGACATCATCAAGAACAGGCATTTTATGATATAGTGACGCCATAAAAAACAAGAAATTTGTGACGTGACCAAGAAAAGGAATTTCGTGGCGCCATAGTGACGTCATCAAGAACAGGCATTTTGTGACGTCATAGTGACGTCATCAAGAACGGGCATTTTGCGACGTTATAGTGACGTCATCAAGAACACGAATTTTGTGCCGTCATACGCACGTCATCAAGAACAGGAATTTTGTGACGTCATAGTGACGTCATCAAGAACAGGAATATTGCGACGTTATAGTGACGTCATCAAGAACAGGCATTTTATGACGTCATAGTGACGTCATCAAGAACAGTAATTTTGTGACGTCATAGTCACGTCATCATCAACAGACATTTTGTGACCACATGGTGACGTCATAAAGAACAGGAATATTGTTACGTCATAGTGACGTCATTAAGAACAGGAATTTTGTGACTTCATAGTGGCGTCGTCAAGAACAGGAATTTTGTGACGTCATAGTGACGTCATGAAAAACAGGAGATTTGTGACGTTATCAAGAACAGGCATTTTGTGACGTCATAGTGACTTGATCAAGAACAGGGTTTTTGACCACATAGTGACGTCATAAAGAACAGGAATTTTGTGACGTCATAGTGACGGCATCGAGAACAGGCATTTTGTCACGTCATAGTAGCGTCATCAAGAACAGTAATTTTGTGACGTCATAGTGACGTGATGAAAGACAGGAATTTTGTGTCGTCATCAAGAACAGCAATATTCTGACGTCATAGTGACCTCATCGAGAACAGATATTTTGTGACGTCATAGTGACGTTATCAAGAGCAGGCATTTTGTGACCTCATAGTGACGTCATCATGAACAGGTATTTTGTGATGTCATAGTGACGTCATCATGAACAGGTATTTTGTGATGTCATAGTGACCTCATCAACAACATACATTTTGTAACCACATGGTGACGTCATAAAGAACAGGAATTTTGTCACGTCATAGTGACGTCATTAAGAACAGGAATTTTGTGAATTCATAGTGGCGTCGTCAAGAACAGGAATTTTGTGACGTCATAGTGACGTCATGAAAAACAGGAATTTTGTGACATCATAGTGACTTGATCAAGAACAAGGTTTTTGACCACATAGTGACGTCATAAAGAACAGGAATTTTGTGACGTCATAGTGACGTCATATTGACGACATCAAGAACAGGCAGTTTGTCACGTCATAGTAGCGTCATCAAGAACAGTAATTTTGTGACGTCATAGTAACGTTATCAAGAACAGGCATTTAGTGACCTCATAGTGACATCATCAAGAACAGGCATTGTGTGACCCCATAGTGACGTCATAAAGAACAGGCATTTTGTGACGTCATAGTGACGTGATGAAAAACAGGAATTTTGTGACGTCATCAAGAACAGGAATATTGTGACGTCATAGTGACGTCATCAAGAACAGGAATATTGTGACGTCATAGTGACGTCATCAAGAACAGGCATTTTGTGACGTCATAGTGACGTCATCAAGAACAGTAATTTTGTGACGTCACAGTGACGTCATGAAAGACGGGAATTTTGTGACCTTATCAAGAACAGGAATTTTGTGACGACATACTGACGTCATAGTGACGACATCAAGAACAGGAAATTTGTGACTTCATAGTGACGTCATTAAGAACGGGAATTTTGTGACGTCATGGTGACATCATCAAGAACAGGAATTTTATGATGTTATAGTGACGTCATGAAAAACGGGAATTTCGTGACGTCATCAAGAACAGGAATTTTGTGACATCATAGTGACGTTATCAAGAACGGGCATTTTGTGACGTCATAGTAACGTGATGAAAAAGAGGAATTTTGTGACGTCATCAAAAACAGGAATATTGTTACGTCATAGTGACGTCATCAAGAACAGGCATTTTGTGACGTTATACTGACGTCATCTGTAACAGCCGTTTTGTAAGGTCATAGTGACACGATGAAAAACAGGAATTTTGTGACGTCATGAAGAACAGGCATTTTGACACGTCATAGTGGAGTTATCAAGAACAGTAATTTTGTGACGTCATAGTGACATCATCAAGATCACCAATTTTGTGATTTCATAGTGACGTCATGAAAAACAGGAATTTTGTGACGTCATCAAGAACAGGAATTTTGTGACGTCATAGTGACGTTATCAGGAACAGGCATTTTGTGACGTCATAATGACGTCATCAAGAACAGGCATTTTGAGACCTCTTAGTGACGTCCTAATGAACAGTCATTTTGTGACGTCATAGTGACGTGATGAAAAACAGGAATTTTGTGACGTCATCGAGAACAGGAATATTGTGACGTCATAGTGACGTCATCAAGGACAGGAGTTTTGTGACGTTATAGTGACGTCATCAAGAACAGGCATTTTGTGACGTCATAGTGATGTTATCAAGAACAGGCATTTTTTTACCACATAGTAACGTCATAAAGAACAGAAATTTCGTGACGTCATAGTAACGGCATCAAGAACAGGCATTTTGTGACGTCATAGTGACATCATCAAGAACAGGCATTTTATGATGTCATAGTGACGTCATGAAAGACGGGAATTTTGTGACGTCATGAAAGACGCGAATTTTGTGACGTCACCAAGAACAGGAATTTTGTGACGACATAGTGACGTCATATTGACGACATCAAGAACAGGCATTTTGTGAAGTCATAGTGACATCATCAAGAACAGGAATTTTATGATATAGTGACGCCATAAAAAACAAGAAATTTGTGACGTGATCAAGAAAAGGAATTTCGTGGCGTCATAGTGACGTCATCAAGAACAGGCATTTTGTGACGTCATAGTGACGTCATCAAGAACAGTAATTTTGTGACGTCATAGTGACGTCATCAAGAAAAGGAATTTTGTGACGTCATAGTGACGTCAACAAAACACAGGAATTTTGTGACGTCATAGTGACGTCATCAAGAACAGGAATCTTGTTACGTCATAGTGACTTCATCAAGAACAGGAATTTTGTGACGTCATGAAAAACAGGAATTTTGTGACATCATCAAGAACACGAATTTTGTGCCGTCATAGTGACGTCATCAAGAACAGGAATTGTGTGACGTCATAGTGACGTCATCAAGAACAGGAATATTGCGACGTTATAGTGACGTCATCAAGAACAGGCATTTTATGACGTCATAGTGACGTCATCAAGAACAGTAATTTTGTGACGTCATAGTCACGTCATCATCAACAGACATTTTGTGACCACATGGTGACGTCATAAAGAACAGGAATATTGTTACGTCATAGTGACGTCATTAAGAACAGGAATTTTGTGACTTCATAGTGGCGTCGTCAAGAACAGGAATTTTGTGACGTCATAGTGACGTCATGAAAAACAGGAGATTTGTGACGTTATCAAGAACAGGCATTTTGTGACGTCATAGTGACTTGATCAAGAACAGGGTTTATGACCACATAGTGACGTCATAAAGAACAGGAATTTTGTGACGTCATAGTGACGGCATCGAGAACAGGCATTTTGTCACGTCATAGTAGCGTCATCAAGAACAGTAATTTTGTGACGTCATAGTGACGTGATGAAAGACAGGAATTTTGTGTCGTCATCAAGAACAGCAATAATCTGACGTCATAGTGACCTCATCGAGAACAGATATTTTGTGACGTCATAGTGACGTTATCAAGAGCAGGCATTTTGTGACCTCATAGTGACGTCATCATGAACAGGTATTTTGTGATGTCATAGTGACCTCATCAACAACATACATTTTGTAACCACATGGTGACGTCATAAAGAACAGGAATTTTGTCACGTCATAGTGACGTCATTAAGAACAGGAATTTTGTGAATTCATAGTGGCGTCGTCAAGAACAGGAATTTTGTGACGTCATAGTGACGTCATGAAAAACAGGAATTTTGTGACATCATAGTGACTTGATCAAGAACAAGGTTTTTGACCACATAGTGACGTCATAAAGAACAGGAATTTTGTGACGTCATAGTGACGTCATATTGACGACATCAAGAACAGGCATTTTGTGACGTCATAGTGACATCATCAAGAACAGGCATTTTATGATATAGTGACGCCATAAAAAACAAGAAATTTGTGACGTGACCAAGAAAAGGAATTTCGTGGCGTCATAGTGACGTCATCAAGAACAGGCATTTTGTGACGTCATAGTGACGTCATCAAGAAAAGGAATTTTGTGACGTCATAGTGACGTCATCGAGAAAAGGAATTTTGTGACGTCATAGTGACGTCAAGAAACACAGGAATTTTGTGACATCATAGTGACGTCATCAAGAACAGGAGTCTTGTTACGTCATAGTGACTTCATCAAGAACAGGAATTTTGTGACGTCATGAAAAACAGGAATTTTGTGACATCATCAAGAACAAGAATTTTGTGCCGTCATAGTGACGTCATCAAGAACAGGAATTTTGTGACGTCTTTGTGACGTCATCAAGAACAGGCATTTTGTGACGTCATAGTGACATCATCAAGATCAGGAATTTTGTGACGTCTTTGTGACGTCATCAAGAACAGGAATTGTGTGACGTCATAGTGACGTCATCAAGAACGGGCATTTTGCGACGTTATAGTGACGTCATCAAAAACACGAATTTTGTGCCGTCATACGCACGTCATCAAGAACAGGCATTTTGTGACGTCATAATGACGTCATCAAGAACAGGCATTTTGAGACCTCTTAGTGACGTCCTAATGAACAGTCATTTTGTGACGTCATAGTGACGTGATGAAAAACAGGAATTTTGTGACGTCATCGAGAACAGGAATATTGTGACGTCATAGTGACGTCATCAAGGACAGGAGTTTTGTGACGTTATAGTGACGTCATCGAGAACAGGCATTTTGTGACGTCATAGTGATGTTATCAAGAACAGGCATTTTTTGACCACATAGTAACGTCATAAAGAACAGAAATTTCGTGACGTCATAGTAACGGCATCAAGAACAGGCATTTTGTGACGTCATAGTGACATCATCAAGAACAGGCATTTTATGATGTCATAGTGACGTCATGAAAGACGGGAATTTTGTGACGTCATGAAAGACGCGAATTTTGTGACGTCACCAAGAACAGGAATTTTGTGACGACATAGTGACGTCATATTGACGACATCAAGAACAGGCATTTTGTGAAGTCATAGTGACATCATCAAGAACAGGAATTTTATGATATAGTGACGCCATAAAAAACAAGAAATTTGTGACGTGATCAAGAAAAGGAATTTCGTGGCGTCATAGTGACGTCATCAAGAACAGGCATTTTGTGACGTCATAGTGACGTCATCAAGAACAGTAATTTTGTGACGTCATAGTGACGTCATCGAGAAAAAGAATTTTGTGACGTCATAGTGACGTCAACAAAACACAGGAATTTTGTGACGTCATAGTGACGTCATCAAGAACAGGAATCTTGTTACGTCATAGTGACTTCATCAAGAACAGGAATTTTGTGACGTCATGAAAAACAGGAATTTTGTGACATCATCAAGAACACGAATTTTGTGCCGTCATAGTGACGTCATCAAGAACAGGAATTGTGTGACGTCTTTGTGACGTCATCAAGAACAGGCATTTTGTGACGTCATAGTGACATCATCAAGATCAGGAATTTTGTGACGTCTTTGTGACGTCATCAAGAACAGGCATTTTGTGACGTCATAGTGAAATCATCAAGATCACCAATTTTGTGATTTCATAGTGACGTCATGAAAAACAGGAATTTTGTGACGTCATCAAGGACAGGAATTGTGTGACGTCATAGTGACGTCATCAAGAACGGGCATTTTGCGACGTTATAGTGACGTCATCAAGAACACGAATTTTGTGCCGTCATACGCACGTCATCAAGAACAGGCATTTTGTGACGTCATAATGACGTCATCAAGAACAGGCATTTTGAGACGTCTTAGTGGCGTCATAATGAACAGTCATTTTGTAACGTCATAGTGACGTGATGAAAAACAGGAATTTTGTGACGTCATCAAGAACAGGAATATTGTGACGTCATAGTGACGTCATCAAGGACAGGAGTTTTGTGACGTTATAGTGACGTCATCAAGAACAGGCATATTGTGACGTCATAGTGACGTTATCAAGAACAGGCATTTTTTGACCACATTGTGACGTCATAAAGAACAGAAATTTCGTGACGTCATGGTAACGGCATCAAGAACAGGCATTTTGTGACGTCATAGTGACATCATCAAGAACAGGAATTTTATGATGTCATAGTGACGTCATGAAAGACAGGAATTTTGTGACGTCATAGTGACGTCATATTGACGACATCCAGAACAGGCATTTTGTGACGTCATAGTGACATCATCAAGAACAGGCATTTTATGATATAGTGACGCCATAAAAAACAAGAAATTTGTGACGTGACCAAGAAAAGGAATTTCGTGGCGCCATAGTGACGTCATCAAGAACAGGCATTTTGTGACGTCATAGTGACGTCATCAAGAACGGGCATTTTGCGACGTTATAGTGACGTCATCAAGAACACGAATTTTGTGCCGTCATACGCACGTCATCAAGAACAGGAATTTTGTGACGTCATAGTGACGTCATCATCAACAGACATTTTGTGACCACATGGTGACGTCATAAAGAACAGGAATATTGTTACGTCATAGTGACGTCATTAAGAACAGGAATTTTGTGACTTCATAGTGGCGTCGTCAAGAACAGGAATTTTGTGACGTCATAGTGACGTCATGAAAAACAGGAGATTTGTGACGTTATCAAGAACAGGCATTTTGTGACGTCATAGTGACTTGATCAAGAACAGGGTTTTTGACCACATAGTGACGTCATAAAGAACAGGAATTTTGTGACGTCATAGTGACGGCATCGAGAACAGGCATTTTGTCACGTCATAGTAGCGTCATCAAGAACAGTAATTTTGTGACGTCATAGTGACGTGATGAAAGACAGGAATTTTGTGTCGTCATCAAGAACAGCAATATTCTGACGTCATAGTGACCTCATCGAGAACAGATATTTTGTGACGTCATAGTGACGTTATCAAGAGCAGGCATTTTGTGACCTCATAGTGACGTCATCATGAACAGGTATTTTGTGATGTCATAGTGACGTCATCATGAACAGGTATTTTGTGATGTCATAGTGACCTCATCAACAACATACATTTTGTAACCACATGGTGACGTCATAAAGAACAGGAATTTTGTCACGTCATAGTGACGTCATTAAGAACAGGAATTTTGTGAATTCATAGTGGCGTCGTCAAGAACAGGAATTTTGTGACGTCATAGTGACGTCATGAAAAACAGGAATTTTGTGACATCATAGTGACTTGATCAAGAACAAGGTTTTTGACCACATAGTGACGTCATAAAGAACAGGAATTTTGTGACGTCATAGTGACGTCATATTGACGACATCAAGAACAGGCAGTTTGTCACGTCATAGTAGCGTCATCAAGAACAGTAATTTTGTGACGTCATAGTAACGTTATCAAGAACAGGCATTTAGTGACCTCATAGTGACATCATCAAGAACAGGCATTGTGTGACCCCATAGTGACGTCATAAAGAACAGGCATTTTGTGACGTCATAGTGACGTGATGAAAAACAGGAATTTTGTGACGTCATCAAGAACAGGAATATTGTGACGTCATAGTGACGTCATCAAGAACAGGAATATTGTGACGTCATAGTGACGTCATCAAGAACAGGCATTTTGTGACGTCATAGTGACGTCATCAAGAACAGTAATTTTGTGACGTCACAGTGACGTCATGAAAGACGGGAATTTTGTGACCTTATCAAGAACAGGAATTTTGTGACGACATACTGACGTCATAGTGACGACATCAAGAACAGGAAATTTGTGACTTCATAGTGACGTCATTAAGAACGGGAATTTTGTGACGTCATGGTGACATCATCAAGAACAGGAATTTTATGATGTTATAGTGACGTCATGAAAAACGGGAATTTCGTGACGTCATCAAGAACAGGAATTTTGTGACATCATAGTGACGTTATCAAGAACGGGCATTTTGTGACGTCATAGTAACGTGATGAAAAAGAGGAATTTTGTGACGTCATCAAAAACAGGAATATTGTTACGTCATAGTGACGTCATCAAGAACAGGCATTTTGTGACGTTATACTGACGTCATCTGTAACAGCCGTTTTGTAAGGTCATAGTGACACGATGAAAAACAGGAATTTTGTGACGTCATGAAGAACAGGCATTTTGACACGTCATAGTGGAGTTATCAAGAACAGTAATTTTGTGACGTCATAGTGACATCATCAAGATCACCAATTTTGTGATTTCATAGTGACGTCATGAAAAACAGGAATTTTGTGACGTCATCAAGAACAGGAATTTTGTGACGTCATAGTGACGTTATCAGGAACAGGCATTTTGTGACGTCATAATGACGTCATCAAGAACAGGCATTTTGAGACCTCTTAGTGACGTCCTAATGAACAGTCATTTTGTGACGTCATAGTGACGTGATGAAAAACAGGAATTTTGTGACGTCATCGAGAACAGGAATATTGTGACGTCATAGTGACGTCATCAAGGACAGGAGTTTTGTGACGTTATAGTGACGTCATCAAGAACAGGCATTTTGTGACGTCATAGTGATGTTATCAAGAACAGGCATTTTTTTACCACATAGTAACGTCATAAAGAACAGAAATTTCGTGACGTCATAGTAACGGCATCAAGAACAGGCATTTTGTGACGTCATAGTGACATCATCAAGAACAGGCATTTTATGATGTCATAGTGACGTCATGAAAGACGGGAATTTTGTGACGTCATGAAAGACGCGAATTTTGTGACGTCACCAAGAACAGGAATTTTGTGACGACATAGTGACGTCATATTGACGACATCAAGAACAGGCATTTTGTGAAGTCATAGTGACATCATCAAGAACAGGAATTTTATGATATAGTGACGCCATAAAAAACAAGAAATTTGTGACGTGATCAAGAAAAGGAATTTCGTGGCGTCATAGTGACGTCATCAAGAACAGGCATTTTGTGACGTCATAGTGACGTCATCAAGAACAGTAATTTTGTGACGTCATAGTGACGTCATCAAGAAAAGGAATTTTGTGACGTCATAGTGACGTCAACAAAACACAGGAATTTTGTGACGTCATAGTGACGTCATCAAGAACAGGAATCTTGTTACGTCATAGTGACTTCATCAAGAACAGGAATTTTGTGACGTCATGAAAAACAGGAATTTTGTGACATCATCAAGAACACGAATTTTGTGCCGTCATAGTGACGTCATCAAGAACAGGAATTGTGTGACGTCATAGTGACGTCATCAAGAACAGGAATATTGCGACGTTATAGTGACGTCATCAAGAACAGGCATTTTATGACGTCATAGTGACGTCATCAAGAACAGTAATTTTGTGACGTCATAGTCACGTCATCATCAACAGACATTTTGTGACCACATGGTGACGTCATAAAGAACAGGAATATTGTTACGTCATAGTGACGTCATTAAGAACAGGAATTTTGTGACTTCATAGTGGCGTCGTCAAGAACAGGAATTTTGTGACGTCATAGTGACGTCATGAAAAACAGGAGATTTGTGACGTTATCAAGAACAGGCATTTTGTGACGTCATAGTGACTTGATCAAGAACAGGGTTTATGACCACATAGTGACGTCATAAAGAACAGGAATTTTGTGACGTCATAGTGACGGCATCGAGAACAGGCATTTTGTCACGTCATAGTAGCGTCATCAAGAACAGTAATTTTGTGACGTCATAGTGACGTGATGAAAGACAGGAATTTTGTGTCGTCATCAAGAACAGCAATATTCTGACGTCATAGTGACCTCATCGAGAACAGATATTTTGTGACGTCATAGTGACGTTATCAAGAGCAGGCATTTTGTGACCTCATAGTGACGTCATCATGAACAGGTATTTTGTGATGTCATAGTGACCTCATCAACAACATACATTTTGTAACCACATGGTGACGTCATAAAGAACAGGAATTTTGTCACGTCATAGTGACGTCATTAAGAACAGGAATTTTGTGAATTCATAGTGGCGTCGTCAAGAACAGGAATTTTGTGACGTCATAGTGACGTCATGAAAAACAGGAATTTTGTGACATCATAGTGACTTGATCAAGAACAAGGTTTTTGACCACATAGTGACGTCATAAAGAACAGGAATTTTGTGACGTCATAGTGACGTCATATTGACGACATCAAGAACAGGCATTTTGTGACGTCATAGTGACATCATCAAGAACAGGCATTTTATGATATAGTGACGCCATAAAAAACAAGAAATTTGTGACGTGACCAAGAAAAGGAATTTCGTGGCGTCATAGTGACGTCATCAAGAACAGGCATTTTGTGACGTCATAGTGACGTCATCAAGAAAAGGAATTTTGTAACGTCAAGAAACACAGGAATTTTGTGACGTCATAGTGACGTCATCAAGAACAGGAATCTTGTTACGTCATAGTGACTTCATCAAGAACAGGAATTTTGTTACGTCATAGTGACGTCATGAAAAAAAGGAATTTTGTGACATCATCAAGAACACGAATTTTGTGACGTCATAGTAACGGCATCAAGAACAGGCATTTTGTGACGTCATAGTGACATCATCAAGAACAGGAATTTTATGATGTCATAGTGACGTCATGAAAGACGGGAATTTTGTGACGTCATGAAAGACGGGAATTTTGTGACGTCACCAAGAACAGGAATTTTGTGACGACATAGTGACGTCATATTGACGACATCAAGAACAGGCATTATGTGAAGTCATAGTGACATCATCAAGAACAGGAATTTCATGATATAGTGACGCCATAAAAAACAAGAAATTTGTGACGTGATCAAGAAAAGGAATTTCGTGGCGTCATAGTGACGTCATCAAGAACAGGCATTTTGTGACGTCATAGTGACGTCATCAAGAACAGTAATTTTGTGACGTCATAGTGACGTCATCGAGAAAAGGAATTTTGTGACGTCATAGTGACGTCATCAAGAACAGGAATCTTGTTACGTCATAGTGACTTCATCAAGAACAGGAATTTTGTGACGTCATGAAAAACAGGAATTTTGTGACATCATCAAGAACACGAATTTTGTGCCGTCATAGTGACGTCATCAAGAACAGGAATTGTGTGACGTCTTTGTGACGTCATCAAGAACAGGCATTTTGTGACGTCATAGTGACATCATCAAGATCAGGAATTTTGTGACGTCTTTGTGACGTCATCAAGAACAGGCATTTTGTGACGTCATAGTGAAATCATCAAGATCACCAATTTTGTGATTTCATAGTGACGTCATGAAAAACAGGAATTTTGTGACGTCATCAAGGACAGGAATTGTGTGACGTCATAGTGACGTCATCAAGAACGGGCATTTTGCGACGTTATAGTGACGTCATCAAGAACACGAATTTTGTGCCGTCATACGCACGTCATCAAGAACAGGCATTTTGTGACGTCATAATGACGTCATCAAGAACAGGCATTTTGAGACGTCTTAGTGGCGTCATAATGAACAGTCATTTTGTGACGTCATAGTGACGTGATGAAAAACAGGAATTTTGTGACGTCATCAAGAACAGGAATATTGTGACGTCATAGTGACGTCATCAAGGACAGGAGTTTTGTGACGTTATAGTGACGTCATCAAGAACAGGCATATTGTGACGTCATAGTGACGTTATCAAGAACAGGCATTTTTTGACCACATTGTGACGTCATAAAGAACAGAAATTTCGTGACGTCATGGTAACGGCATCAAGAACAGGCATTTTGTGACGTCATAGTGACATCATCAAGAACAGGAATTTTATGATGTCATAGTGACGTCATGAAAGACAGGAATTTTGTGACGTCATAGTGACGTCATATTGACGACATCCAGAACAGGCATTTTGTGACGTCATAGTGACATCATCAAGAACAGGCATTTTATGATATAGTGACGCCATAAAAAACAAGAAATTTGTGACGTGACTAAGAAAAGGAATTTCGTGGCGCCATAGTGACGTCATCAAGAACAGGCATTTTGTGACGTCATAGTGACGTCATCAAGAACGGGCATTTTGCGACGTTATAGTGACGTCATCAAGAACACGAATTTTGTGCCGTCATACGCACGTCATCAAGAACAGGAATTTTGTGACGTCATAGTGACGTCATCAAGAACAGGAATATTGCGACGTTATAGTGACGTCATCAAGAACAGGCATTTTATGACGTCATAGTGACGTCATCAAGAACAGTAATTTTGTGACGTCATAGTCACGTCATCATCAACAGACATTTTGTGACCACATGGTGACGTCATAAAGAACAGGAATATTGTTACGTCATAGTGACGTCATTAAGAACAGGAATTTTGTGACTTCATAGTGGCGTCGTCAAGAACAGGAATTTTGTGACGTCATAGTGACGTCATGAAAAACAGGAATTTTGTGACATCATAGTGACTTGATCAAGAACAAGGTTTTTGACCACATAGTGACGTCATAAAGAACAGGAATTTTGTGACGTCATAGTGACGGCATCAAGAACAGGCAGTTTGTCACGTCATAGTAGCGTCATCAAGAACAGTAATTTTGTGACGTCATAGTGACGTGATGAAAGACAGGATCTTTGTGTCGTCATCAAGAACAGCAATATTCTGACGTCATAGTGACCTCATCGAGAACAGATATTTTGTGACGTCATAGTGACGTTATCAAGAGCAGGCATTTTGTGACCTCATAGTGACGTCATCATGAACAGGTATTTTGTGATGTCATAGTGACCTCATCAACAACATACATTTTGTAACCACATGGTGACGTCATAAAGAACAGGAATTTTGTCACGTCATAGTGACGTCATTAAGAACAGGAATTTTGTGAATTCATAGTGGCGTCGTCAAGAACAGGAATTTTGTGACGTCATAGTGACGTCATGAAAAACAGGAATTTTGTGACATCATAGTGACTTGATCAAGAACAAGGTTTTTGACCACATAGTGACGTCATAAAGAACAGGAATTTTGTGAGGTCATAGTGACGGCATCAAGAACAGGCAGTTTGTCACGTCATAGTAGCGTCATCAAGAACAGTAATTTTGTGACGGCATAGTAACGTTATCAAGAACAGGCATTTAGTGACCTCATAGTGACATCATCAAGAACAGGCATTGTGTGACCCCATAGTGACGTCATAAAGAACAGGCATTTTGTGACGTCATAGTGACGTGATGAAAAACAGGAATTTTGTGACGTCATCAAGAACAGGAATATTGTGACTTCATAGTGACGTCATCAAGAACAGGAATATTGTGACGTCATAGTGACGTCATCAAGAACAGGCATTTTGTGACGTCATAGTGACGTCATCAAGAACTGTAATTTTGTGACGTCACAGTGACGTCATGAAAGACGGGAATTTTGTGACCTTATCAAGAACAGGAATTTTGTGACGACATACTGACGTCATAGTGACGACATCAAGAACAGGAAATTTGTGACTTCATAGTGACGTCATTAAGAACGGGAATTTTGTGACGTCATGGTGACATCATCAAGAACAGGAATTTTATGATGTTATAATGACGTCATGAAAAACGGGAATTTCGTGACGTCATCAAGAACAGGAATTTTGTGACATCATAGTGACGTTATCAAGAACGGGCATTTTGTGACGTCATAGTAACGTGATGAAACAGAGGAATTTTGTGACGTCATCAAAAACAGGAATATTGTTACGTCATAGTGACGTCATCAAGAACAGGCATTTTGTGACGTTATACTGACGTCATCTGTAACAGCCGTTTTGTAAGGTCATAGTGACACGATGAAAAACAGGAATTTTGTGACGTCATGAAGAACAGGCATTTTATGATATAGTGACGCCATAAAAAACAAGAAATTTGTGACGTGATCAAGAAAAGGAATTTCGTGGCGTCATAGTGACATCATCAAGATCACCAATTTTGTGATTTCATAGTGACGTCATGAAAAACAGGAATTTTGTGACGTCATCAAGAACAGGAATTTTGTGACGTCATAGTGACGTTATCAGGAACAGGCATTTTGTGACGTCATAATGACGTCATCAAGAACAGGCATTTTGAGACCTCTTAGTGACGTCCTAATGAACAGTCATTTTGTGACGTCATAGTGACGTGATGAAAAACAGGAATTTTGTGACGTCATCGAGAACAGGAATATTGTGACGTCATAGTGACGTCATCAAGGACAGGAGTTTTGTGACGTTATAGTGACGTCATCAAGAACAGGCATTTTGTGACGTCATAGTGATGTTATCAAGAACAGGCATTTTTTTACCACATAGTAACGTCATAAAGAACAGAAATTTCGTGACGTCATAGTAACGGCATCAAGAACAGGCATTTTGTGACGTCATAGTGACATCATCAAGAACAGGCATTTTATGATGTCATAGTGACGTCATGAAAGACGGGAATTTTGTGACGTCATGAAAGACGCGAATTTTGTGACGTCACCAAGAACAGGAATTTTGTGACGACATAGTGACGTCATATTGACGACATCAAGAACAGGCATTTTGTGAAGTCATAGTGACATCATCAAGAACAGGAATTTTATGATATAGTGACGCCATAAAAAACAAGAAATTTGTGACGTGATCAAGAAAAGGAATTTCGTGGCGTCATAGTGACGTCATCAAGAACAGGCATTTTGTGACGTCATAGTGACGTCATCAAGAACAGTAATTTTGTGACGTCATAGTGACGTCATCAAGAAAAGGAATTTTGTGACGTCATAGTGACGTCAACAAAACACAGGAATTTTGTGACGTCATAGTGACGTCATCAAGAACAGGAATCTTGTTACGTCATAGTGACTTCATCAAGAACAGGAATTTTGTGACGTCATGAAAAACAGGAATTTTGTGACATCATCAAGAACACGAATTTTGTGCCGTCATAGTGACGTCATCAAGAACAGGAATTGTGTGACGTCATAGTGACGTCATCAAGAACAGGAATATTGCGACGTTATAGTGACGTCATCAAGAACAGGCATTTTATGACGTCATAGTGACGTCATCAAGAACAGTAATTTTGTGACGTCATAGTCACGTCATCATCAACAGACATTTTGTGACCACATGGTGACGTCATAAAGAACAGGAATATTGTTACGTCATAGTGACGTCATTAAGAACAGGAATTTTGTGACTTCATAGTGGCGTCGTCAAGAACAGGAATTTTGTGACGTCATAGTGACGTCATGAAAAACAGGAGATTTGTGACGTTATCAAGAACAGGCATTTTGTGACGTCATAGTGACTTGATCAAGAACAGGGTTTATGACCACATAGTGACGTCATAAAGAACAGGAATTTTGTGACGTCATAGTGACGGCATCGAGAACAGGCATTTTGTCACGTCATAGTAGCGTCATCAAGAACAGTAATTTTGTGACGTCATAGTGACGTGATGAAAGACAGGAATTTTGTGTCGTCATCAAGAACAGCAATAATCTGACGTCATAGTGACCTCATCGAGAACAGATATTTTGTGACGTCATAGTGACGTTATCAAGAGCAGGCATTTTGTGACCTCATAGTGACGTCATCATGAACAGGTATTTTGTGATGTCATAGTGACCTCATCAACAACATACATTTTGTAACCACATGGTGACGTCATAAAGAACAGGAATTTTGTCACGTCATAGTGACGTCATTAAGAACAGGAATTTTGTGAATTCATAGTGGCGTCGTCAAGAACAGGAATTTTGTGACGTCATAGTGACGTCATGAAAAACAGGAATTTTGTGACATCATAGTGACTTGATCAAGAACAAGGTTTTTGACCACATAGTGACGTCATAAAGAACAGGAATTTTGTGACGTCATAGTGACGTCATATTGACGACATCAAGAACAGGCATTTTGTGACGTCATAGTGACATCATCAAGAACAGGCATTTTATGATATAGTGACGCCATAAAAAACAAGAAATTTGTGACGTGACCAAGAAAAGGAATTTCGTGGCGTCATAGTGACGTCATCAAGAACAGGCATTTTGTGACGTCATAGTGACGTCATCAAGAAAAGGAATTTTGTGACGTCATAGTGACGTCATCGAGAAAAGGAATTTTGTGACGTCATAGTGACGTCAAGAAACACAGGAATTTTGTGACATCATAGTGACGTCATCAAGAACAGGAGTCTTGTTACGTCATAGTGACTTCATCAAGAACAGGAATTTTGTGACGTCATGAAAAACAGGAATTTTGTGACATCATCAAGAACACGAATTTTGTGCCGTCATAGTGACGTCATCAAGAACAGGAATTTTGTGACGTCTTTGTGACGTCATCAAGAACAGGCATTTTGTGACGTCATAGTGACATCATCAAGATCAGGAATTTTGTGACGTCTTTGTGACGTCATCAAGAACAGGAATTGTGTGACGTCATAGTGACGTCATCAAGAACGGGCATTTTGCGACGTTATAGTGACGTCATCAAAAACACGAATTTTGTGCCGTCATACGCACGTCATCAAGAACAGGCATTTTGTGACGTCATAATGACGTCATCAAGAACAGGCATTTTGAGACCTCTTAGTGACGTCCTAATGAACAGTCATTTTGTGACGTCATAGTGACGTGATGAAAAACAGGAATTTTGTGACGTCATCGAGAACAGGAATATTGTGACGTCATAGTGACGTCATCAAGGACAGGAGTTTTGTGACGTTATAGTGACGTCATCGAGAACAGGCATTTTGTGACGTCATAGTGATGTTATCAAGAACAGGCATTTTTTGACCACATAGTAACGTCATAAAGAACAGAAATTTCGTGACGTCATAGTAACGGCATCAAGAACAGGCATTTTGTGACGTCATAGTGACATCATCAAGAACAGGCATTTTATGATGTCATAGTGACGTCATGAAAGACGGGAATTTTGTGACGTCATGAAAGACGCGAATTTTGTGACGTCACCAAGAACAGGAATTTTGTGACGACATAGTGACGTCATATTGACGACATCAAGAACAGGCATTTTGTGAAGTCATAGTGACATCATCAAGAACAGGAATTTTATGATATAGTGACGCCATAAAAAACAAGAAATTTGTGACGTGATCAAGAAAAGGAATTTCGTGGCGTCATAGTGACGTCATCAAGAACAGGCATTTTGTGACGTCATAGTGACGTCATCAAGAACAGTAATTTTGTGACGTCATAGTGACGTCATCGAGAAAAAGAATTTTGTGACGTCATAGTGACGTCAACAAAACACAGGAATTTTGTGACGTCATAGTGACGTCATCAAGAACAGGAATCTTGTTACGTCATAGTGACTTCATCAAGAACAGGAATTTTGTGACGTCATGAAAAACAGGAATTTTGTGACATCATCAAGAACACGAATTTTGTGCCGTCATAGTGACGTCATCAAGAACAGGAATTGTGTGACGTCTTTGTGACGTCATCAAGAACAGGCATTTTGTGACGTCATAGTGACATCATCAAGATCAGGAATTTTGTGACGTCTTTGTGACGTCATCAAGAACAGGCATTTTGTGACGTCATAGTGAAATCATCAAGATCACCAATTTTGTGATTTCATAGTGACGTCATGAAAAACAGGAATTTTGTGACGTCATCAAGGACAGGAATTGTGTGACGTCATAGTGACGTCATCAAGAACGGGCATTTTGCGACGTTATAGTGACGTCATCAAGAACACGAATTTTGTGCCGTCATACGCACGTCATCAAGAACAGGCATTTTGTGACGTCATAATGACGTCATCAAGAACAGGCATTTTGAGACGTCTTAGTGGCGTCATAATGAACAGTCATTTTGTAACGTCATAGTGACGTGATGAAAAACAGGAATTTTGTGACGTCATCAAGAACAGGAATATTGTGACGTCATAGTGACGTCATCAAGGACAGGAGTTTTGTGACGTTATAGTGACGTCATCAAGAACAGGCATATTGTGACGTCATAGTGACGTTATCAAGAACAGGCATTTTTTGACCACATTGTGACGTCATAAAGAACAGAAATTTCGTGACGTCATGGTAACGGCATCAAGAACAGGCATTTTGTGACGTCATAGTGACATCATCAAGAACAGGAATTTTATGATGTCATAGTGACGTCATGAAAGACAGGAATTTTGTGACGTCATAGTGACGTCATATTGACGACATCCAGAACAGGCATTTTGTGACGTCATAGTGACATCATCAAGAACAGGCATTTTATGATATAGTGACGCCATAAAAAACAAGAAATTTGTGACGTGACCAAGAAAAGGAATTTCGTGGCGCCATAGTGACGTCATCAAGAACAGGCATTTTGTGACGTCATAGTGACGTCATCAAGAACGGGCATTTTGCGACGTTATAGTGACGTCATCAAGAACACGAATTTTGTGCCGTCATACGCACGTCATCAAGAACAGGAATTTTGTGACGTCATAGTGACGTCATCATCAACAGACATTTTGTGACCACATGGTGACGTCATAAAGAACAGGAATATTGTTACGTCATAGTGACGTCATTAAGAACAGGAATTTTGTGACTTCATAGTGGCGTCGTCAAGAACAGGAATTTTGTGACGTCATAGTGACGTCATGAAAAACAGGAGATTTGTGACGTTATCAAGAACAGGCATTTTGTGACGTCATAGTGACTTGATCAAGAACAGGGTTTTTGACCACATAGTGACGTCATAAAGAACAGGAATTTTGTGACGTCATAGTGACGGCATCGAGAACAGGCATTTTGTCACGTCATAGTAGCGTCATCAAGAACAGTAATTTTGTGACGTCATAGTGACGTGATGAAAGACAGGAATTTTGTGTCGTCATCAAGAACAGCAATATTCTGACGTCATAGTGACCTCATCGAGAACAGATATTTTGTGACGTCATAGTGACGTTATCAAGAGCAGGCATTTTGTGACCTCATAGTGACGTCATCATGAACAGGTATTTTGTGATGTCATAGTGACGTCATCATGAACAGGTATTTTGTGATGTCATAGTGACCTCATCAACAACATACATTTTGTAACCACATGGTGACGTCATAAAGAACAGGAATTTTGTCACGTCATAGTGACGTCATTAAGAACAGGAATTTTGTGAATTCATAGTGGCGTCGTCAAGAACAGGAATTTTGTGACGTCATAGTGACGTCATGAAAAACAGGAATTTTGTGACATCATAGTGACTTGATCAAGAACAAGGTTTTTGACCACATAGTGACGTCATAAAGAACAGGAATTTTGTGACGTCATAGTGACGTCATATTGACGACATCAAGAACAGGCAGTTTGTCACGTCATAGTAGCGTCATCAAGAACAGTAATTTTGTGACGTCATAGTAACGTTATCAAGAACAGGCATTTAGTGACCTCATAGTGACATCATCAAGAACAGGCATTGTGTGACCCCATAGTGACGTCATAAAGAACAGGCATTTTGTGACGTCATAGTGACGTGATGAAAAACAGGAATTTTGTGACGTCATCAAGAACAGGAATATTGTGACGTCATAGTGACGTCATCAAGAACAGGAATATTGTGACGTCATAGTGACGTCATCAAGAACAGGCATTTTGTGACGTCATAGTGACGTCATCAAGAACAGTAATTTTGTGACGTCACAGTGACGTCATGAAAGACGGGAATTTTGTGACCTTATCAAGAACAGGAATTTTGTGACGACATACTGACGTCATAGTGACGACATCAAGAACAGGAAATTTGTGACTTCATAGTGACGTCATTAAGAACGGGAATTTTGTGACGTCATGGTGACATCATCAAGAACAGGAATTTTATGATGTTATAGTGACGTCATGAAAAACGGGAATTTCGTGACGTCATCAAGAACAGGAATTTTGTGACATCATAGTGACGTTATCAAGAACGGGCATTTTGTGACGTCATAGTAACGTGATGAAAAAGAGGAATTTTGTGACGTCATCAAAAACAGGAATATTGTTACGTCATAGTGACGTCATCAAGAACAGGCATTTTGTGACGTTATACTGACGTCATCTGTAACAGCCGTTTTGTAAGGTCATAGTGACACGATGAAAAACAGGAATTTTGTGACGTCATGAAGAACAGGCATTTTGACACGTCATAGTGGAGTTATCAAGAACAGTAATTTTGTGACGTCATAGTGACATCATCAAGATCACCAATTTTGTGATTTCATAGTGACGTCATGAAAAACAGGAATTTTGTGACGTCATCAAGAACAGGAATTTTGTGACGTCATAGTGACGTTATCAGGAACAGGCATTTTGTGACGTCATAATGACGTCATCAAGAACAGGCATTTTGAGACCTCTTAGTGACGTCCTAATGAACAGTCATTTTGTGACGTCATAGTGACGTGATGAAAAACAGGAATTTTGTGACGTCATCGAGAACAGGAATATTGTGACGTCATAGTGACGTCATCAAGGACAGGAGTTTTGTGACGTTATAGTGACGTCATCAAGAACAGGCATTTTGTGACGTCATAGTGATGTTATCAAGAACAGGCATTTTTTTACCACATAGTAACGTCATAAAGAACAGAAATTTCGTGACGTCATAGTAACGGCATCAAGAACAGGCATTTTGTGACGTCATAGTGCCATCATCAAGAACAGGCATTTTATGATGTCATAGTGACGTCATGAAAGACGGGAATTTTGTGACGTCATGAAAGACGCGAATTTTGTGACGTCACCAAGAACAGGAATTTTGTGACGACATAGTGACGTCATATTGACGACATCAAGAACAGGCATTTTGTGAAGTCATAGTGACATCATCAAGAACAGGAATTTTATGATATAGTGACGCCATAAAAAACAAGAAATTTGTGACGTGATCAAGAAAAGGAATTTCGTGGCGTCATAGTGACGTCATCAAGAACAGGCATTTTGTGACGTCATAGTGACGTCATCAAGAACAGTAATTTTGTGACGTCATAGTGACGTCATCAAGAAAAGGAATTTTGTGACGTCATAGTGACGTCAACAAAACACAGGAATTTTGTGACGTCATAGTGACGTCATCAAGAACAGGAATCTTGTTACGTCATAGTGACTTCATCAAGAACAGGAATTTTGTGACGTCATGAAAAACAGGAATTTTGTGACATCATCAAGAACACGAATTTTGTGCCGTCATAGTGACGTCATCAAGAACAGGAATTGTGTGACGTCATAGTGACGTCATCAAGAACAGGAATATTGCGACGTTATAGTGACGTCATCAAGAACAGGCATTTTATGACGTCATAGTGACGTCATCAAGAACAGTAATTTTGTGACGTCATAGTCACGTCATCATCAACAGACATTTTGTGACCACATGGTGACGTCATAAAGAACAGGAATATTGTTACGTCATAGTGACGTCATTAAGAACAGGAATTTTGTGACTTCATAGTGGCGTCGTCAAGAACAGGAATTTTGTGACGTCATAGTGACGTCATGAAAAACAGGAGATTTGTGACGTTATCAAGAACAGGCATTTTGTGACGTCATAGTGACTTGATCAAGAACAGGGTTTATGACCACATAGTGACGTCATAAAGAACAGGAATTTTGTGACGTCATAGTGACGGCATCGAGAACAGGCATTTTGTCACGTCATAGTAGCGTCATCAAGAACAGTAATTTTGTGACGTCATAGTGACGTGATGAAAGACAGGAATTTTGTGTCGTCATCAAGAACAGCAATATTCTGACGTCATAGTGACCTCATCGAGAACAGATATTTTGTGACGTCATAGTGACGTTATCAAGAGCAGGCATTTTGTGACCTCATAGTGACGTCATCATGAACAGGTATTTTGTGATGTCATAGTGACCTCATCAACAACATACATTTTGTAACCACATGGTGACGTCATAAAGAACAGGAATTTTGTCACGTCATAGTGACGTCATTAAGAACAGGAATTTTGTGAATTCATAGTGGCGTCGTCAAGAACAGGAATTTTGTGACGTCATAGTGACGTCATGAAAAACAGGAATTTTGTGACATCATAGTGACTTGATCAAGAACAAGGTTTTTGACCACATAGTGACGTCATAAAGAACAGGAATTTTGTGACGTCATAGTGACGTCATATTGACGACATCAAGAACAGGCATTTTGTGACGTCATAGTGACATCATCAAGAACAGGCATTTTATGATATAGTGACGCCATAAAAAACAAGAAATTTGTGACGTGACCAAGAAAAGGAATTTCGTGGCGTCATAGTGACGTCATCAAGAACAGGCATTTTGTGACGTCATAGTGACGTCATCAAGAAAAGGAATTTTGTAACGTCAAGAAACACAGGAATTTTGTGACGTCATAGTGACGTCATCAAGAACAGGAATCTTGTTACGTCATAGTGACTTCATCAAGAACAGGAATTTTGTTACGTCATAGTGACGTCATGAAAAAAAGGAATTTTGTGACATCATCAAGAACACGAATTTTGTGACGTCATAGTAACGGCATCAAGAACAGGCATTTTGTGACGTCATAGTGACATCATCAAGAACAGGAATTTTATGATGTCATAGTGACGTCATGAAAGACGGGAATTTTGTGACGTCATGAAAGACGGGAATTTTGTGACGTCACCAAGAACAGGAATTTTGTGACGACATAGTGACGTCATATTGACGACATCAAGAACAGGCATTATGTGAAGTCATAGTGACATCATCAAGAACAGGAATTTCATGATATAGTGACGCCATAAAAAACAAGAAATTTGTGACGTGATCAAGAAAAGGAATTTCGTGGCGTCATAGTGACGTCATCAAGAACAGGCATTTTGTGACGTCATAGTGACGTCATCAAGAACAGTAATTTTGTGACGTCATAGTGACGTCATCGAGAAAAGGAATTTTGTGACGTCATAGTGACGTCATCAAGAACAGGAATCTTGTTACGTCATAGTGACTTCATCAAGAACAGGAATTTTGTGACGTCATGAAAAACAGGAATTTTGTGACATCATCAAGAACACGAATTTTGTGCCGTCATAGTGACGTCATCAAGAACAGGAATTGTGTGACGTCTTTGTGACGTCATCAAGAACAGGCATTTTGTGACGTCATAGTGACATCATCAAGATCAGGAATTTTGTGACGTCTTTGTGACGTCATCAAGAACAGGCATTTTGTGACGTCATAGTGAAATCATCAAGATCACCAATTTTGTGATTTCATAGTGACGTCATGAAAAACAGGAATTTTGTGACGTCATCAAGGACAGGAATTGTGTGACGTCATAGTGACGTCATCAAGAACGGGCATTTTGCGACGTTATAGTGACGTCATCAAGAACACGAATTTTGTGCCGTCATACGCACGTCATCAAGAACAGGCATTTTGTGACGTCATAATGACGTCATCAAGAACAGGCATTTTGAGACGTCTTAGTGGCGTCATAATGAACAGTCATTTTGTGACGTCATAGTGACGTGATGAAAAACAGGAATTTTGTGACGTCATCAAGAACAGGAATATTGTGACGTCATAGTGACGTCATCAAGGACAGGAGTTTTGTGACGTTATAGTGACGTCATCAAGAACAGGCATATTGTGACGTCATAGTGACGTTATCAAGAACAGGCATTTTTTGACCACATTGTGACGTCATAAAGAACAGAAATTTCGTGACGTCATGGTAACGGCATCAAGAACAGGCATTTTGTGACGTCATAGTGACATCATCAAGAACAGGAATTTTATGATGTCATAGTGACGTCATGAAAGACAGGAATTTTGTGACGTCATAGTGACGTCATATTTACGACATCCAGAACAGGCATTTTGTGACGTCATAGTGACATCATCAAGAACAGGCATTTTATTATATAGTGACGCCATAAAAAACAAGAAATTTGTGACGTGACTAAGAAAAGGAATTTCGTGGCGCCATAGTGACGTCATCAAGAACAGGCATTTTGTGACGTCATAGTGACGTCATCATCAACAGACATTTTGTGACCACATGGTGACGTCATAAAGAACAGGAATATTGTTACGTCATAGTGACGTCATTAAGAACAGGAATTTTGTGACTTCATAGTGGCGTCGTCAAGAACAGGAATTTTGTGACGTCATAGTGACGTCATGAAAAACAGGAGATTTGTGACGTTATCAAGAACAGGCATTTTGTGACGTCATAGTGACTTGATCAAGAACAGGGTTTTTGACCACATAGTGACGTCATAAAGAACAGGAATTTTGTGACGTCATAGTGACGGCATCGAGAACAGGCATTTTGTCACGTCATAGTAGCGTCATCAAGAACAGTAATTTTGTGACGTCATAGTGACGTGATGAAAGACAGGAATTTTGTGTCGTCATCAAGAACAGCAATATTCTGACGTCATAGTGACCTCATCGAGAACAGATATTTTGTGACGTCATAGTGACGTTATCAAGAGCAGGCATTTTGTGACCTCATAGTGACGTCATCATGAACAGGTATTTTGTGATGTCATAGTGACGTCATCATGAACAGGTATTTTGTGATGTCATAGTGACCTCATCAACAACATACATTTTGTAACCACATGGTGACGTCATAAAGAACAGGAATTTTGTCACGTCATAGTGACGTCATTAAGAACAGGAATTTTGTGAATTCATAGTGGCGTCGTCAAGAACAGGAATTTTGTGACGTCATAGTGACGTCATGAAAAACAGGAATTTTGTGACATCATAGTGACTTGATCAAGAACAAGGTTTTTGACCACATAGTGACGTCATAAAGAACAGGAATTTTGTGACGTCATAGTGACGTCATATTGACGACATCAAGAACAGGCAGTTTGTCACGTCATAGTAGCGTCATCAAGAACAGTAATTTTGTGACGTCATAGTAACGTTATCAAGAACAGGCATTTAGTGACCTCATAGTGACATCATCAAGAACAGGCATTGTGTGACCCCATAGTGACGTCATAAAGAACAGGCATTTTGTGACGTCATAGTGACGTGATGAAAAACAGGAATTTTGTGACGTCATCAAGAACAGGAATATTGTGACGTCATAGTGACGTCATCAAGAACAGGAATATTGTGACGTCATAGTGACGTCATCAAGAACAGGCATTTTGTGACGTCATAGTGACGTCATCAAGAACAGTAATTTTGTGACGTCACAGTGACGTCATGAAAGACGGGAATTTTGTGACCTTATCAAGAACAGGAATTTTGTGACGACATACTGACGTCATAGTGACGACATCAAGAACAGGAAATTTGTGACTTCATAGTGACGTCATTAAGAACGGGAATTTTGTGACGTCATGGTGACATCATCAAGAACAGGAATTTTATGATGTTATAGTGACGTCATGAAAAACGGGAATTTCGTGACGTCATCAAGAACAGGAATTTTGTGACATCATAGTGACGTTATCAAGAACGGGCATTTTGTGACGTCATAGTAACGTGATGAAAAAGAGGAATTTTGTGACGTCATCAAAAACAGGAATATTGTTACGTCATAGTGACGTCATCAAGAACAGGCATTTTGTGACGTTATACTGACGTCATCTGTAACAGCCGTTTTGTAAGGTCATAGTGACACGATGAAAAACAGGAATTTTGTGACGTCATGAAGAACAGGCATTTTGACACGTCATAGTGGAGTTATCAAGAACAGTAATTTTGTGACGTCATAGTGACATCATCAAGATCACCAATTTTGTGATTTCATAGTGACGTCATGAAAAACAGGAATTTTGTGACGTCATCAAGAACAGGAATTTTGTGACGTCATAGTGACGTTATCAGGAACAGGCATTTTGTGACGTCATAATGACGTCATCAAGAACAGGCATTTTGAGACCTCTTAGTGACGTCCTAATGAACAGTCATTTTGTGACGTCATAGTGACGTGATGAAAAACAGGAATTTTGTGACGTCATCGAGAACAGGAATATTGTGACGTCATAGTGACGTCATCAAGGACAGGAGTTTTGTGACGTTATAGTGACGTCATCAAGAACAGGCATTTTGTGACGTCATAGTGATGTTATCAAGAACAGGCATTTTTTTACCACATAGTAACGTCATAAAGAACAGAAATTTCGTGACGTCATAGTAACGGCATCAAGAACAGGCATTTTGTGACGTCATAGTGACATCATCAAGAACAGGCATTTTATGATGTCATAGTGACGTCATGAAAGACGGGAATTTTGTGACGTCATGAAAGACGCGAATTTTGTGACGTCACCAAGAACAGGAATTTTGTGACGACATAGTGACGTCATATTGACGACATCAAGAACAGGCATTTTGTGAAGTCATAGTGACATCATCAAGAACAGGAATTTTATGATATAGTGACGCCATAAAAAACAAGAAATTTGTGACGTGATCAAGAAAAGGAATTTCGTGGCGTCATAGTGACGTCATCAAGAACAGGCATTTTGTGACGTCATAGTGACGTCATCAAGAACAGTAATTTTGTGACGTCATAGTGACGTCATCAAGAAAAGGAATTTTGTGACGTCATAGTGACGTCAACAAAACACAGGAATTTTGTGACGTCATAGTGACGTCATCAAGAACAGGAATCTTGTTACGTCATAGTGACTTCATCAAGAACAGGAATTTTGTGACGTCATGAAAAACAGGAATTTTGTGACATCATCAAGAACACGAATTTTGTGCCGTCATAGTGACGTCATCAAGAACAGGAATTGTGTGACGTCATAGTGACGTCATCAAGAACAGGAATATTGCGACGTTATAGTGACGTCATCAAGAACAGGCATTTTATGACGTCATAGTGACGTCATCAAGAACAGTAATTTTGTGACGTCATAGTCACGTCATCATCAACAGACATTTTGTGACCACATGGTGACGTCATAAAGAACAGGAATATTGTTACGTCATAGTGACGTCATTAAGAACAGGAATTTTGTGACTTCATAGTGGCGTCGTCAAGAACAGGAATTTTGTGACGTCATAGTGACGTCATGAAAAACAGGAGATTTGTGACGTTATCAAGAACAGGCATTTTGTGACGTCATAGTGACTTGATCAAGAACAGGGTTTATGACCACATAGTGACGTCATAAAGAACAGGAATTTTGTGACGTCATAGTGACGGCATCGAGAACAGGCATTTTGTCACGTCATAGTAGCGTCATCAAGAACAGTAATTTTGTGACGTCATAGTGACGTGATGAAAGACAGGAATTTTGTGTCGTCATCAAGAACAGCAATATTCTGACGTCATAGTGACCTCATCGAGAACAGATATTTTGTGACGTCATAGTGACGTTATCAAGAGCAGGCATTTTGTGACCTCATAGTGACGTCATCATGAACAGGTATTTTGTGATGTCATAGTGACCTCATCAACAACATACATTTTGTAACCACATGGTGACGTCATAAAGAACAGGAATTTTGTCACGTCATAGTGACGTCATTAAGAACAGGAATTTTGTGAATTCATAGTGGCGTCGTCAAGAACAGGAATTTTGTGACGTCATAGTGACGTCATGAAAAACAGGAATTTTGTGACATCATAGTGACTTGATCAAGAACAAGGTTTTTGACCACATAGTGACGTCATAAAGAACAGGAATTTTGTGACGTCATAGTGACGTCATATTGACGACATCAAGAACAGGCATTTTGTGACGTCATAGTGACATCATCAAGAACAGGCATTTTATGATATAGTGACGCCATAAAAAACAAGAAATTTGTGACGTGACCAAGAAAAGGAATTTCGTGGCGTCATAGTGACGTCATCAAGAACAGGCATTTTGTGACGTCATAGTGACGTCATCAAGAAAAGGAATTTTGTAACGTCAAGAAACACAGGAATTTTGTGACGTCATAGTGACGTCATCAAGAACAGGAATCTTGTTACGTCATAGTGACTTCATCAAGAACAGGAATTTTGTTACGTCATAGTGACGTCATGAAAAAAAGGAATTTTGTGACATCATCAAGAACACGAATTTTGTGACGTCATAGTAACGGCATCAAGAACAGGCATTTTGTGACGTCATAGTGACATCATCAAGAACAGGAATTTTATGATGTCATAGTGACGTCATGAAAGACGGGAATTTTGTGACGTCATGAAAGACGGGAATTTTGTGACGTCACCAAGAACAGGAATTTTGTGACGACATAGTGACGTCATATTGACGACATCAAGAACAGGCATTATGTGAAGTCATAGTGACATCATCAAGAACAGGAATTTCATGATATAGTGACGCCATAAAAAACAAGAAATTTGTGACGTGATCAAGAAAAGGAATTTCGTGGCGTCATAGTGACGTCATCAAGAACAGGCATTTTGTGACGTCATAGTGACGTCATCAAGAACAGTAATTTTGTGACGTCATAGTGACGTCATCGAGAAAAGGAATTTTGTGACGTCATAGTGACGTCATCAAGAACAGGAATCTTGTTACGTCATAGTGACTTCATCAAGAACAGGAATTTTGTGACGTCATGAAAAACAGGAATTTTGTGACATCATCAAGAACACGAATTTTGTGCCGTCATAGTGACGTCATCAAGAACAGGAATTGTGTGACGTCTTTGTGACGTCATCAAGAACAGGCATTTTGTGACGTCATAGTGACATCATCAAGATCAGGAATTTTGTGACGTCTTTGTGACGTCATCAAGAACAGGCATTTTGTGACGTCATAGTGAAATCATCAAGATCACCAATTTTGTGATTTCATAGTGACGTCATGAAAAACAGGAATTTTGTGACGTCATCAAGGACAGGAATTGTGTGACGTCATAGTGACGTCATCAAGAACGGGCATTTTGCGACGTTATAGTGACGTCATCAAGAACACGAATTTTGTGCCGTCATACGCACGTCATCAAGAACAGGCATTTTGTGACGTCATAATGACGTCATCAAGAACAGGCATTTTGAGACGTCTTAGTGGCGTCATAATGAACAGTCATTTTGTGACGTCATAGTGACGTGATGAAAAACAGGAATTTTGTGACGTCATCAAGAACAGGAATATTGTGACGTCATAGTGACGTCATCAAGGACAGGAGTTTTGTGACGTTATAGTGACGTCATCAAGAACAGGCATATTGTGACGTCATAGTGACGTTATCAAGAACAGGCATTTTTTGACCACATTGTGACGTCATAAAGAACAGAAATTTCGTGACGTCATGGTAACGGCATCAAGAACAGGCATTTTGTGACGTCATAGTGACATCATCAAGAACAGGAATTTTATGATGTCATAGTGACGTCATGAAAGACAGGAATTTTGTGACGTCATAGTGACGTCATATTGACGACATCCAGAACAGGCATTTTGTGACGTCATAGTGACATCATCAAGAACAGGCATTTTATGATATAGTGACGCCATAAAAAACAAGAAATTTGTGACGTGACTAAGAAAAGGAATTTCGTGGCGCCATAGTGACGTCATCAAGAACAGGCATTTTGTGACGTCATAGTGACGTCATCAAGAACGGGCATTTTGCGACGTTATAGTGACGTCATCAAGAACACGAATTTTGTGCCGTCATACGCACGTCATCAAGAACAGGAATTTTGTGACGTCATAGTGACGTCATCAAGAACAGGAATATTGCGACGTTATAGTGACGTCATCAAGAACAGGCATTTTATGACGTCATAGTGACGTCATCAAGAACAGTAATTTTGTGACGTCATAGTCACGTCATCATCAACAGACATTTTGTGACCACATGGTGACGTCATAAAGAACAGGAATATTGTTACGTCATAGTGACGTCATTAAGAACAGGAATTTTGTGACTTCATAGTGGCGTCGTCAAGAACAGGAATTTTGTGACGTCATAGTGACGTCATGAAAAACAGGAGATTTGTGACGTTATCAAGAACAGGCATTTTGTGACGTCATAGTGACTTGATCAAGAACATGGTTTTTGACCACATAGTGACGTCATAAAGAACAGGAATTTTGTGACGTCATAGTGACGGCATCGAGAACAGGCATTTTGTCACGTCATAGTAGCGTCATCAAGAACAGTAATTTTGTGACGTCATAGTGACGTGATGAAAGACAGGAATTTTGTGTCGTCATCAAGAACAGCAATATTCTGACGTCATAGTGACCTCATCGAGAACAGATATTTTGTGACGTCATAGTGACGTTATCAAGAGCAGGCATTTTGTGACCTCATAGTGACGTCATCATGAACAGGTATTTTGTGATGTCATAGTGACCTCATCAACAACATACATTTTGTAACCACATGGTGACGTCATAAAGAACAGGAATTTTGTCACGTCATAGTGACGTCATTAAGAACAGGAATTTTGTGAATTCATAGTGGCGTCGTCAAGAACAGGAATTTTGTGACGTCATAGTGACGTCATGAAAAACAGGAATTTTGTGACATCATAGTGACTTGATCAAGAACAAGGTTTTTGACCACATAGTGACGTCATAAAGAACAGGAATTTTGTGACGTCATAGTGACGGCATCAAGAACAGGCAGTTTGTCACGTCATAGTAGCGTCATCAAGAACAGTAATTTTGTGACGTCATAGTGACGTGATGAAAGACAGGATCTTTGTGTCGTCATCAAGAACAGCAATATTCTGACGTCATAGTGACCTCATCGAGAACAGATATTTTGTGACGTCATAGTGACGTTATCAAGAGCAGGCATTTTGTGACCTCATAGTGACGTCATCATGAACAGGTATTTTGTGATGTCATAGTGACCTCATCAACAACATACATTTTGTAACCACATGGTGACGTCATAAAGAACAGGAATTTTGTCACGTCATAGTGACGTCATTAAGAACAGGAATTTTGTGAATTCATAGTGGCGTCGTCAAGAACAGGAATTTTGTGACGTCATAGTGACGTCATGAAAAACAGGAATTTTGTGACATCATAGTGACTTGATCAAGAACAAGGTTTTTGACCACATAGTGACGTCATAAAGAACAGGAATTTTGTGAGGTCATAGTGACGGCATCAAGAACAGGCAGTTTGTCACGTCATAGTAGCGTCATCAAGAACAGTAATTTTGTGACGGCATAGTAACGTTATCAAGAACAGGCATTTAGTGACCTCATAGTGACATCATCAAGAACAGGCATTGTGTGACCCCATAGTGACGTCATAAAGAACAGGCATTTTGTGACGTCATAGTGACGTGATGAAAAACAGGAATTTTGTGACGTCATCAAGAACAGGAATATTGTGACTTCATAGTGACGTCATCAAGAACAGGAATATTGTGACGTCATAGTGACGTCATCAAGAACAGGCATTTTGTGACGTCATAGTGACGTCATCAAGAACTGTAATTTTGTGACGTCACAGTGACGTCATGAAAGACGGGAATTTTGTGACCTTATCAAGAACAGGAATTTTGTGACGACATACTGACGTCATAGTGACGACATCAAGAACAGGAAATTTGTGACTTCATAGTGACGTCATTAAGAACGGGAATTTTGTGACGTCATGGTGACATCATCAAGAACAGGAATTTTATGATGTTATAATGACGTCATGAAAAACGGGAATTTCGTGACGTCATCAAGAACAGGAATTTTGTGACATCATAGTGACGTTATCAAGAACGGGCATTTTGTGACGTCATAGTAACGTGATGAAACAGAGGAATTTTGTGACGTCATCAAAAACAGGAATATTGTTACGTCATAGTGACGTCATCAAGAACAGGCATTTTGTGACGTTATACTGACGTCATCTGTAACAGCCGTTTTGTAAGGTCATAGTGACACGATGAAAAACAGGAATTTTGTGACGTCATGAAGAACAGGCATTTTATGATATAGTGACGCCATAAAAAACAAGAAATTTGTGACGTGATCAAGAAAAGGAATTTCGTGGCGTCATAGTGACGTCATCATGAACAGGTATTTTGTGATGTCATAGTGACCTCATCAACAACATACATTTTGTAACCACATGGTGACGTCATAAAGAACAGGAATTTTGTCACGTCATAGTGACGTCATTAAGAACAGGAATTTTGTGAATTCATAGTGGCGTCGTCAAGAACAGGAATTTTGTGACGTCATAGTGACGTCATGAAAAACAGGAATTTTGTGACATCATAGTGACTTGATCAAGAACAAGGTTTTTGACCACATAGTGACGTCATAAAGAACAGGAATTTTGTGACGTCATAGTGACGGCATCAAGAACAGGCAGTTTGTCACGTCATAGTAGCGTCATCAAGAACAGTAATTTTGTGACGTCATAGTGACGTGATGAAAGACAGGAATTTTGTGTCGTCATCAAGAACAGCAATATTCTGACGTCATAGTGACCTCATCGAGAACAGATATTTTGTGACGTCATAGTGACGTTATCAAGAGCAGGCATTTTGTGACCTCATAGTGACGTCATCATGAACAGGTATTTTGTGATGTCATAGTGACCTCATCAACAACATACATTTTGTAACCACATGGTGACGTCATAAAGAACAGGAATTTTGTCACGTCATAGTGACGTCATTAAGAACAGGAATTTTGTGAATTCATAGTGGCGTCGTCAAGAACAGGAATTTTGTGACGTCATAGTGACGTCATGAAAAACAGGAATTTTGTGACATCATAGTGACTTGATCAAGAACAAGGTTTTTGACCACATAGTGACGTCATAAAGAACAGGAATTTTGTGAGGTCATAGTGACGGCATCAAGAACAGGCAGTTTGTCACGTCATAGTAGCGTCATCAAGAACAGTAATTTTGTGACGTCATAGTAACGTTATCAAGAACAGGCATTTAGTGACCTCATAGTGACATCATCAAGAACAGGCATTGTGTGACCCCATAGTGACGTCATAAAGAACAGGCATTTTGTGACGTCATAGTGACGTGATGAAAAACAGTAATTTTGTGACGTCATCAAGAACAGGAATATTGTGACTTCATAGTGACGTCATCAAGAACAGGAATATTGTGACGTCATAGTGACGTCATCAAGAACAGGCATTTTGTGACGTCATAGTGACGTCATCAAGAACTGTAATTTTGTGACGTCACAGTGACGTCATGAAAGACGGGAATTTTGTGACCTTATCAAGAACAGGAATTTTGTGACGACATACTGACGTCATAGTGACGACATCAAGAACAGGAAATTTGTGACTTCATAGTGACGTCATTAAGAACGGGAATTTTGTGACGTCATGGTGACATCATCAAGAACAGGAATTTTATGATGTTATAATGACGTCATGAAAAACGGGAATTTCGTGACGTCATCAAGAACAGGAATTTTGTGACATCATAGTGACGTTATCAAGAACGGGCATTTTGTGACGTCATAGTAACGTGATGAAACAGAGGAATTTTGTGACGTCATCAAAAACAGGAATATTGTTACGTCATAGTGACGTCATCAAGAACAGGCATTTTGTGACGTTATACTGACGTCATCTGTAACAGCCGTTTTGTAAGGTCATAGTGACACGATGAAAAACAGGAATTTTGTGACGTCATGAAGAACAGGCATTTTATGATATAGTGACGCCATAAAAAACAAGAAATTTGTGACGTGATCAAGAAAAGGAATTTCGTGGCGTCATAGTGACGTCATCAAGAACAGGCATTTTGTGACGTCATAGTGACGTCATCAAGAACAGTAATTTTGTGACGTCATAGTGACGTCATCGAAAAAGGAATTTTGTGACGTCATAGTGACGTCAAGAAACACAGGAATTTTGTGACGTCACAGTGACGTCATCAAGAACAGGAATCTTGTTACGTCATAGTGACTTCATCAAGAACAGGAATTTTGTGACGTCATGAAAAACAGGAATTTTGTGACATCATCAAGAACAGGCATTTTGTGACGTCATAGTGACATCATCAAGAACAAGAATTTTATGATGTCATAGTGACGTCATGAAAGACGGGAATTTTGTGACGTCATGAAAGACGGGAATTTTGTGACGTCACCAAGAACAGGAATTTTGTGACGACATAGTGACGTCATATTGACGACATCAAGAACAGGCATTTTGTGAAGTCATAGTGACATCATCAAGAACAGGAATTTTATGATATAGTGACGCCATAAAAAACAAGAAATTTGTGACGTGATCAAGAAAAGGAATTTCGTGGCGTCATAGTGACGTCATCAAGAACAGGCATTTTGTGACGTCATAGTGACGTCATCAAGAACAGTAATTTTGTGACGTCATAGTGACGTCATCGAGAAAAGGAATTTTGTGACGTCATAGTGACGTCAAGAAACACAGGAATTTTGTGACATCATAGTGACGTCATCAAGAACAGGAGTCTTGTTACGTCATAGTGACTTCATCAAGAACAGGAATTTTGTGACGTCATGAAAAACAGGAATTTTGTGACATCATCAAGAACACGAATTTTGTGCCGTCATAGTGACGTCATCAAGAACAGGAATTTTGTGACGTCTTTGTGACGTCATCAAGAACAGGAATTTTGTGACGTCTTTGTGACGTCATCAAGAACAGGCATTTTGTGACGTCATAGTGACATCATCAAGATCAGGAATTTTGTGACGTCTTTGTGACGTCATCAAGAACAGGAATTGTGTGACGTCATAGTGACGTCATCAAGAACGGGCATTTTGCGACGTTATAGTGACGTCATCAAAAACACGAATTTTGTGCCGTCATACGCACGTCATCAAGAACAGGCATTTTGTGACGTCATAATGACGTCATCAAGAACAGGCATTTTGAGACCTCTTAGTGACGTCCTAATGAACAGTCATTTTGTGACGTCATAGTGACGTGATGAAAAACAGGAATTTTGTGACGTCATCGAGAACAGGAATATTGTGACGTCATAGTGACGTCATCAAGGACAGGAGTTTTGTGACGTTATAGTGACGTCATCAAGAACAGGCATTTTGTGACGTCATAGTGATGTTATCAAGAACAGGCATTTTTTGACCACATAGTAACGTCATAAAGAACAGAAATTTCGTGACGTCATAGTAACGGCATCAAGAACAGGCATTTTGTGACGTCATAGTGACATCATCAAGAACAGGCATTTTATGATGTCATAGTGACGTCATGAAAGACGGGAATTTTGTGACGTCATGAAAGACGCGAATTTTGTGACGTCACCAAGAACAGGAATTTTGTGACGACATAGTGACGTCATATTGACGACATCAATCACAGGCATTTTGTGAAGTCATAGTGACATCATCAAGAACAGGAATTTTATGATATAGTGACGCCATAAAAAACAAGAAATTTGTGACGTGATCAAGAAAAGGAATTTCGTGGCGTCATAGTGACGTCATCAAGAACAGGCATTTTGTGACGTCATAGTGACGTCATCAAGAACAGTAATTTTGTGACGTCATAGTGACGTCATCGAGAAAAAGAATTTTGTGACGTCATAGTGACGTCAACAAAACACAGGAATTTTGTGACGTCATAGTGACGTCATCAAGAACAGGAATCTTGTTACGTCATAGTGACTTCATCAAGAACAGGAATTTTGTGACGTCATGAAAAACAGGAATTTTGTGACATCATCAAGAACACGAATTTTGTGCCGTCATAGTGACGTCATCAAGAACAGGAATTGTGTGACGTCTTTGTGACGTCATCAAGAACAGGCATTTTGTGACGTCATAGTGACATCATCAAGATCAGGAATTTTGTGACGTCTTTGTGACGTCATCAAGAACAGGCATTTTGTGACGTCATAGTGAAATCATCAAGATCACCAATTTTGTGATTTCATAGTGACGTCATGAAAAACAGGAATTTTGTGACGTCATCAAGGACAGGAATTGTGTGACGTCATAGTGACGTCATCAAGAACGGGCATTTTGCGACGTTATAGTGACGTCATCAAGAACACGAATTTTGTGCCGTCATACGCACGTCATCAAGAACAGGCATTTTGTGACGTCATAATGACGTCATCAAGAACAGGCATTTTGAGACGTCTTAGTGGCGTCATAATGAACAGTCATTTTGTGACGTCATAGTGACGTGATGAAAAACAGGAATTTTGTGACGTCATCAAGAACAGGAATATTGTGACGTCATAGTGACGTCATCAAGGACAGGAGTTTTGTGACGTTATAGTGACGTCATCAAGAACAGGCATATTGTGACGTCATAGTGACGTTATCGAGAACAGGCATTTTTTGACCACATTGTGACGTCATAAAGAACAGAATTTTCGTGACGTCATGGTAACGGCATCAAGAACAGGCATTTTGTGACGTCATAGTGACATCATCAAGAACAGGAATTTTATGATGTCATAGTGACGTCATGAAAGACAGGAATTTTGTGACGTCATAGTGACGTCATATTGACGACATCCAGAACAGGCATTTTGTGACGTCATAGTGACATCATCAAGAACAGGCATTTTATGATATAGTGACGCCATAAAAAACAAGAAATTTGTGACGTGACCAAGAAAAGGAATTTCGTGGCGCCATAGTGACGTCATCAAGAACAGGCATTTTGTGACGTCATAGTGACGTCATCAAGAACGGGCATTTTGCGACGTTATAGTGACGTCATCAAGAACACGAATTTTGTGCCGTCATACGCACGTCATCAAGAACAGGAATTTTGTGACGTCATAGTGACGTCATCAAGAACAGGAATATTGCGACGTTATAGTGACGTCATCAAGAACAGGCATTTTATGACGTCATAGTGACGTCATCAAGAACAGTAATTTTGTGACGTCATAGTCACGTCATCATCAACAGACATTTTGTGACCACATGGTGACGTCATAAAGAACAGGAATATTGTTACGTCATAGTGACGTCATTAAGAACAGGAATTTTGTGACTTCATAGTGGCGTCGTCAAGAACAGGAATTTTGTGACGTCATAGTGACGTCATGAAAAACAGGAGATTTGTGACGTTATCAAGAACAGGCATTTTGTGACGTCATAGTGACTTGATCAAGAACAGGGTTTTTGACCACATAGTGACGTCATAAAGAACAGGAATTTTGTGACGTCATAGTGACGGCATCGAGAACAGGCATTTTGTCACGTCATAGTAGCGTCATCAAGAACAGTAATTTTGTGACGTCATAGTGACGTGATGAAAGACAGGAATTTTGTGTCGTCATCAAGAACAGCAATATTCTGACGTCATAGTGACCTCATCGAGAACAGATGTTTTGTGACGTCATAGTGACGTTATCAAGAGCAGGCATTTTGTGACCTCATAGTGACGTCATCATGAACAGGTATTTTGTGATGTCATAGTGACCTCATCAACAACATACATTTTGTAACCACATGGTGACGTCATAAAGAACAGGAATTTTGTCACGTCATAGTGACGTCATTAAGAACAGGAATTTTGTGAATTCATAGTGGCGTCGTCAAGAACAGGAATTTTGTGACGTCATAGTGACGTCATGAAAAACAGGAATTTTGTGACATCATAGTGACTTGATCAAGAACAAGGTTTTTGACCACATAGTGACGTCATAAAGAACAGGAATTTTGTGACGTCATAGTGACGGCATCAAGAACAGGCAGTTTGTCACGTCATAGTAGCGTCATCAAGAACAGTAATTTTGTGACGTCATAGTGACGTGATGAAAGACAGGAATTTTGTGTCGTCATCAAGAACAGCAATATTCTGACGTCATAGTGACCTCATCGAGAACAGATATTTTGTGACGTCATAGTGACGTTATCAAGAGCAGGCATTTTGTGACCTCATAGTGACGTCATCATGAACAGGTATTTTGTGATGTCATAGTGACCTCATCAACAACATACATTTTGTAACCACATGGTGACGTCATAAAGAACAGGAATTTTGTCACGTCATAGTGACGTCATTAAGAACAGGAATTTTGTGAATTCATAGTGGCGTCGTCAAGAACAGGAATTTTGGGACGTCATAGTGACGTCATGAAAAACAGGAATTTTGTGACATCATAGTGACTTGATCAAGAACAAGGTTTTTGACCACATAGTGACGTCATAAAGAACAGGAATTTTGTGACGTCATAGTGACGTCATATTGACGACATCAAGAACAGGCATTTTGTGACGTCATAGTGACATCATCAAGAACAGGCATTTTATGATATAGTGACGCCATAAAAAACAAGAAATTTGTGACGTGACCAAGAAAAGGAATTTCGTGGCGTCATAGTGACGTCATCAAGAACAGGCATTTTGTGACGTCATAGTGACGTCATCAAGAAAAGGAATTTTGTAACGTCAAGAAACACAGGAATTTCGTGACGTCATAGTGACGTCATCAAGAACAGGAATCTTGTTACGTCATAGTGACTTCATCAAGAACAGGAATTTTGTTACGTCATAGCGACGTCATGAAAAAAAGGAATTTTGTGACATCATCAAGAACACGAATTTTGTGACGTCATAGTAACGGCATCAAGAACAGGCATTTTGTGACGTCATAGTGACATCATCAAGAACAGGAATTTTATGATGTCATAGTGACGTCATGAAAGACGGGAATTTTGTGACGTCATGAAAGACGGGAATTTTGTGACGTCACCAAGAACAGGAATTTTGTGACGACATAGTGACGTCATATTGACGACATCAAGAACAGGCATAATGTGAAGTCATAGTGACATCATCAAGAACAGGAATTTCATGATATAGTGACGCCATAAAAAACAAGAAATTTGTGACGTGATCAAGAAAAGGAATTTCGTGGCGTCATAGTGACGTCATCAAGAACAGGCATTTTGTGACGTCATAGTGACGTCATCAAGAACAGTAATTTTGTGACGTCATAGTGACGTCATTGAGAAAAGGAATTTTGTGACGTCATAGTGACGTCAAGAAACACAGGAATTTTGTGACGTCATAGTGACGTCATCAAGAACAGGAATCTTGTTACGTCATAGTGACTTCATCAAGAACAGGAATTTTGTGACGTTATGAAAAACAGGAATTTTGTGACATCATCAAGAACACGAATTTTGTGCCGTCATAGTGACGTCATCACGAACAGGAATTTTGTGACGTCTTTGTGACGTCATCAAGAACAGGCATTTTGTGACGTCATAGTGACATCATCAAGATCAGGAATTTTGTGACGTCTTTGTGACGTCATCAAGAACAGGCATTTTGTGACGTCATAGTGAAATCATCAAGATCAACAATTTTGTGATTTCATAGTGACGTCATGAAAAACAGGAATTTTGTGACGTCATCAAGAACAGGAATTTTGTGACGTCATAGTGACGTCATCAAGAACGGGCATTTTGCGACGTTATAGTGACGTCATCAAGAACACGAATTTTGTGCCGTCATACGCACGTCATCAAGAACAGGCATTTTGTGACGTCATAATGACGTCATCAAGAACAGGCATTTTGAGACGTCTTAGTGGCGTCATAATGAACAGTCATTTTGTGACGTCATATTGACGTGATGAAAAAAAGGAATTTTGTGACGTCATCAAGAACAGGAATATTGTGACGTCATAGTGACGTCATCAAGGACAGGAGTTTTGTGACGTTATAGTGACGTCATCAAGAACAGGCATATTGTGACGTCATAGTGACGTTATCAAGAACAGGCATTTTTTGACCACATTGTGACGTCATAAAGAACAGAAATTTCGTGACGCCATAGTAACGGCATCAAGAACAGGCATTTTGTGACGTCATAGTGACATCATCAAGAACAGGAATTTTATGATGTCATAGTGACGTCATGAAAGACAGGAATTTTGTGACGTCATAGTGACGTCATGAAAGACAGGAATTTTGTGACGTCATAGTGACGTCATATTGACGACATCAAGAACAGGCATTTTGTGACGTCATAGTGACATCATCAAGAACAGGCATTTTATGATATAGTGACGCCATAAAAAACAAGAAATTTGTGACGTGACCAAGAAAAGGAATTTCGTGGCGCCATAGTGACGTCATCAAGAACGGGCATTTTGTGACGTCATAGTGACGTCATCAAGAACGGGCATTTTGCGACGTTATCGTGACGTCATCAAGAACACGAATTTTGTGCCGTCATACGCACGTCATCAAGAACAGGAATTTTGTGACGTCATAGTGACGTCATCAAGAACAGGAATATTGCGACGTTATAGTGACGTCATCAAGAACAGGCATTTTATGACGTCATAGTGACGTCATCAAGAACAGTAATTTTGTGACGTCATAGTCACGTCATCATCAACAGACATTTTGTGACCACATGGTGACGTCATAAAGAACAGGAATATTGTTACGTCATAGTGACGTCATTAAGAACAGGAATTTTGTGACTTTATAGTGGCGTCGTCAAGAACAGGAATTTTGTGACGTCATAATGACGTCATGAAAAACGGGAATTTTGTGACGTCATCAAGAACAGGCATTTTGTGACGTCATAGTGACTTGATCAAGAACAGGGTTTTTGACCACATAGTGACGTCATAAAGAACAGGAATTTTGTGACGTCATAGTGACGGCATCGAGAACAGGCATTTTGTCACGTCATAGTAGCGTCATCAAGAACAGTAATTTTGTGACGTCATAGTGACGTGATGAAAGACAGGAATTTTGTGTCGTCATAGTGACGTCATCATGAACAGGTATTTTGTGATGTCATAGTGACCTCATCAACAACATACATTTTGTAACCACATGGTGACGTCATAAAGAACAGGAATTTTGTCACGTCATAGTGACGTCATTAAGAACAGGAATTTTGTCAATTCATAGTGGCGTCGTCAAGAACAGGAATTTTGTGACGTCATAGTGACGTCATGAAAAACAGGAATTTTGTGACATCATAGTGACGTCATGAAAAACAGGAATTTTGTGACATCATAGTGACTTGATCAAGAACAAGGTTTTTGACCACATAGTGACGTCATAAAGAACAGGAATTTTGTGACGTCATAGTGACGGCATCAAGAACAGGCAGTTTGTCACGTCATAGTAGCGTCATCAAGAACAGTAATTTTGTGACGTCATAGTGACGTGATGAAAGACAGGAATTTTGTGTCGTCATTAAGAACAGCAATATTCTGACGTCATAGTGACCTCATCGAGAACAGATATTTTGTGACGTCATAGTGACGTTATCAAGAGCAGGCATTTTGTGACCTCATAGTGACGTCATCATGAACAGGTATTTTGTGATGTCATAGTGACCTCATCAACAACATACATTTTGGAACCACATGGTGACGTCATAAAGAACAGGAATTTTGTCACGTCATAGTGACGTCATTAAGAACAGGAATTTTGTGAATTCATAGTGGCGTCGTCAAGAACAGGAATTTTGTGACGTCATAGTGACGTCATGAAAAACAGGAATTTTGTGACATCATAGTGACTTGATCAAGAACAAGGTTTTTGACCACATAGTGACGTCATAAAGAACAGGAATTTTGTGACGTCATAGTGACGTCATATTAACGACATCAAGAACAGGCATTTTGTGACGTCATAGTGACATCATCAAGAACAGGCATTTTATGATATAGTGACGCCATAAAAAACAAGAAATTTGTGACGTGACCAAGAAAAGGAATTTCGTGGCGTCATAGTGACGTCATCAAGAACAGGCATTTTGTGACGTCATAGTGACGTCATCAAGAAAAGGAATTTTGTGACGTCAAGAAACACAGGAATTTTGTGACGTCATAGTGACGTCATCAAGAACAGGAATCTTGTTACGTCATAGTGACTTCATCAAGAACAGGAATTTTGTGACGTCATAGTGACGTCATGAAAAACAGGAATTTTGTGACATCATCAAGAACACGAATTTTGTGACGTCATAGTAACGGCATCAAGAACAGGCATTTTGTGACGTAATAGTGACATCATCAAGAACAGGAATTTTATGATGTCATAGTGACGTCATGAAAGACGGGAATTTTGTGACGTCATGAAAGACGGGAATTTTGTGACGTCACCAAGAACAGGAATTTTGTGACGACATAGTGACGTCATATTGACGACATCAAGAACAGGCATTATGTGAAGTCATAGTGACATCATCAAGAACAGGAATTTTAGGATATAGTGACGCCATAAAAAACAAGAAATTTGTGACGTGATCAAGAAAAGGAATTTCGTGGCGTCATAGTGACGTCATCAAGAACAGGCATTTTGTGACGTCATAGTGACGTCATCAAGAACAGTAATTTTGTGACGTCATAGTGACGTCATCGAAAAAGGAATTTTGTGACGTCATAGTGACGTCAAGAAACACAGGAATTTTGTGACATCATAGTGACGTCATCAAGAACAGGAATCTTGTTACGTCATAGTGACTTCATCAAGAACAGGAATTTTGTGACGTCATGAAAAACAGGAATTTTGTGACATCATCAAGAACACGAATTTTGTGCCGTCATAGTGAGGTCATCAAGAACAGGAATTTTGTGACGTCTTTGTGACGTCATCAAGAACAGGCATTTTGTGACGTCATAGTGACATCATCAAGATCAGGAATTTTGTGACGTCTTTGTGACGTCATCAAGAACAGGAATTGTGTGACGTCATAGTGACGTCATCAAGAACGGGCATTTTGCGACGTTATAGTGACGTCATCAAGAACACGAATTTTGTGCCGTCATACGCACGTCATCAAGAACAGGCATTTTGTGACGTCATAATGACGTCATCAAGAACAGGCATTTTGAGACGTCTTAGTGGCGTCATAATGAACAGTCATTTTGTGACGTCATAGTGACGTGATGAAAAACAGGAATTTTGTGACGTCATCAAGAACAGGAATATTGTGACGTCATAGTGACGTCATCAAGGACAGGAGTTTTGTGACGTTATAGTGACGTCATCAAGAACAGGCATATTGTGACGTCATAGTGACGTTATCAAGAACAGGCATTTTTTGACCACATTGTGACGTCCTAAAGAACAGAAATTTCGTGACGTCATAGTAACGGCATCAAGAACAGGCATTTTGTGACGTCATAGTGACATCATCAAGAACAGGAATTTTATGATGTCATAGTGACGTCATGAAAGACAGGAATTTTGTGACGTCATAGTGACGTCATATTGACGACATCAAGAACAGGCATTTTGTGACGTCATAGTGACATCATCAAGAACAGGCATTTTATGATATAGTGACGCCATAAAAAACAAGAAATTTGTGACGTGACCAAGAAAAGGAATTTCGTGGCGTCATAGTGACGTCATCAAGAACAGGCAATTTGTGACGTCATAGTGACGTCATCAAGAACAGTAATTTTGTGACGTCACAGTGACGTCATGAAAGACGGGAATCTTGTGACGTTATCAAGAACAGGAATTTTGTGACGACATACTGACGTCGTAGTGATGACATCAAGAACAGGAATTTTGTGAATTCATAGTGACGTCATTAAGAACGGGAATTATGTGACGTCATGGTGACATCATCAAGAACAGGAATGTTATGATGTTATAGTGACGTCATGAAAAACGGGAATTTCGTGACGTCATCAAGAACAGGAATTTTGTGACATCATAGTGACGTTATCAAGAACGGGCATTTTGTGACGTCATAGTAACGTGATGAAAAAGAGGAATTTTGTGACGTCATCAAGAACGGGTATTTTGTGACCTCATAGTGACGTCATAAAGAACAGGCATTTTGCGACCTCATAGTGACTTCATCTGTAACAGCCGTTTTGTAAGGTCATAGTGACACGATGAAAAACAGGAATTTTGTGACGTCATGAAGAACAGGCATTTTGACACGTCATAGTGGAGTTATCAAGAACAGTAATTTTGTGACGTCATAGTGACATCATCAAGATCACCAATTTTGTGATTTCATAGTGACGTCATGAAAAACAGGAATTTTGTGACGTCATCAAGATCAGGAATTTTGTGAAGTCATAGTGACGTTATCAAGAACAGGCATTCTGTGACGTCATAATGACGTCATCAAGAACAGGCATTTTGAGACCTCTTAGTGACGTCCTAATGAACAGTCATTTTGTGACGTCATAGTGACGTGATGAAAAACAGGAATTTTGTGACGTCATCAAGAACAGGAATATTGTGACGTCATAGAGACGTCATCAAGGACAGGAGTTTTGTGACGTTATAGTGACGTCATCAAGAACACGCATTTTGTGAAGTCATAGTGACGTTATCAAGAACAGGCATTTTTTGACCACATAGTGACGTCATAAAGAACAGAAATTTCGTGACGTCATAGTAACGGCATCAAGAACAGGCATTTTGTGACGTCATAGTGACATCATCAAGAACAGGAATTTTATGATGTCATAGTGACGTCATGAAAGACGGGAATTTTGTGACGTCATGAAAGACGCGAATTTTGTGACGTCACCAAGAACAGGAATTTTGTGACGACATAGTGACGTCATATTGACGACATCAAGAACAGGCATTTTGTGACGTCATAGTGACATCATCAAGAACAGGCATTTTATGATATAGTGACGCCATAAAAAACAAGAAATTTGTGACGTGACCAAGAAAAGGAATTTCGTGGCGTCATAGTGACGTCATCAAGAACAGGCATTTTGTGACGTCATAGTGACGTCATCAAGAAAAGGAATTTTGTGACGTCGTAGTGACGTCAAGAAACACAGGAATTTTGTGACGTCATAGTGACGTCATCAAGAACAGGAATCTTGTTACGTCATAGTGACTTCATCAAGAACAGGAATTTTGTGACGTCATAGTGACGTCATGAAAAACAGGAATTTTGTGACATCATCAAGAACACGAATTTTGTGCCGTCATAGTGACGTCATCAAGAACAGGAATTTTGTGACGTCTTTGTGACGTCATCAAGAACAGGCATTTTGTGACGTAATAGTGACGTCTTCAAGAACAGTAATTTTGTGACGTCATAGTGACGTCATCAAGAACAGGCATTTTGTGACCACATAGTGACGTCATCAAGAACAGGCATTTTGTGACGTTATAGTGACGTCATCAAGAACAGGCATTTTGTGAAGTCATAGTGACGTCATGAATCACAGGAATTTTGTGACGTCATAGTAACGGCATCAAGAACAGGCATTTTGTGACGTCATAGTGACATCATCAAGAACAGGAATTTTATGATGTCATAGTGACGTCATGAAAGACGGGAATTTTATGATGTCATAGTGACGTCATGAAAGACGGGAATTTTGTGACGTCATGAAAGACGGGAATTTTGTGACGTCACCAAGAACAGGAATTTGGTGACGACATAGTGACGTCATATTGACGACATCAAGAACAGGCATTTTGTGACGTCATAGTGACATCATCAAGAACAGGAATTTTATGATATAGTGACGCCATAAAAAACAAGAAATTTGTGACGTGATCAAGAAAAGGAATTTCGTGGCGTCATAGTGACGTCATCAAGAACAGGCATTTTGTGACGTCATAGTGACGTCATCAAGAACAGTTATTTTGTGACGTCATAGTGATGTCATCAAGAAAAGGAATTTTGTGACGTCATAGTGACGTCAAGAAACACAGGAATTTTGTGACGTCATAGTGACGTCATCAAAAACAGGAATCTTGTTACGTCATAGTGACTTCATCAAGAACAGGAATTTTGTGACGTCATGGAAAACAGGAATTTTGTGACATCATCAAGAACACGAATTTTGTGCCGTCATAGTGACGTCATCAAGAACAGGAATTCTGTGACGCATTTGTGACGTCATCAAGAACAGGCATTTTGTGACGTCATAGTGACATCATCAAGATCACCAATTTTGTGATTTCATAGTGACGTCATGAAAAACAGGAATTTTGTGACGTCATCAAGAACAGGAATTTTGTGACATCATAGTGACGTCATCAAGAACGGGTATTTTGCGACGTTATAGTGACGTCATCAAGAACACGAATTTTGTGCCGTCATACGCACGTCATCAAGAACAGGCATTTTGTGACGTCATAATGACGTCATCAAGAACAGGCATTTTGAGACCTCTTAGTGACGTCATAATGGACAGTCATTTTGTGACGTCATAGTGACGTGATGAAAAACAGGAATTTTGTGACGTCATCAAGAACAGGAATATTGTGACCTCATAGTGACGTCATCAAGGACAGGAGTTTTGTGACGTTATAGTGACGTCATCAAGAACAGGCATTTTGTGACGTTATAGTGACGTTATCAAGAACAGGCATTTTTTGACCACATAGTGACTTCATAAAGAACAGACATTTCGTGACGTCATAGTAACGGCATCAAGAACAGGCATTTTGTGACGTCATAGTGACATCATCAAGAACAGGAATTTTATGATGTCATAGTGACGTCATGAAAGACAGGAATTTTGTGACGTCATATTGACGACATCAAGAACAGGCATTTTGTGACGTCATAGTGACATCATCAAGAACAGGCATTTTATGATATAGTGACGCCATAAAAAACAAGAAATTTGTGACGTGACCAAGAAAAGGAATTTCGTGGCGTCATAGTGACGTCATCAAGAACAGGCATTTTGTGACGTCATAGTGACGTCATCAAGAACAGTAATTTTGTGACGTCACAGTGACGTCATGAAAGACGGGAATCTTGTGACGTTATCAAGAACAGGAATTTTGTGACGACATACTGACGTCATAGTGACGACATCAAGAACAGGAATTTTGTGAATTCATAGTGACGTCATTAAGAACGGGAATTATGTGACGTCATGGTGACATCATCAAGAACAGGAATGTTATGATGTTATAGTGACGTCATGAAAAACGGGAATTTCGTGACGTCATCAAGAACAGGAATTTTGTGACATCATAGTGACGTTATCAAGAACGGGCATTTTGTGACGTCATAGTAACGTGATGAAAAAGAGGAATTTTGTGACGTCATCAAAAACAGGAATATTGTTACGTCATGGTGACGTCATCAAGAACAGGCATTTTGTGACGTTATACTGACGTCATCAAGAACGCGAATTTTGTAATGTCATAGTGACGTCATGAAAAACAGGAATTTTGTGACGTCATCAAGAACGGGTATTTTGTGACCTCATAGTGACGTCATCAAGAACAGGCATTTTGCGACCTCATAGTGACGTCATCTGTAACAGCCGTTTTGTAAGGTCATAGTGACACGATGAAAAACAGGAATTTTGTGACGTCATGAAGAACAGGCATTTTGACACGTCATAGTGGAGTTATCAAGAACAGTAATTTTGTGACGTCATAGTGACATCATCAAGATCACCAATTTTGTGATTTCATAGTGACGTCATGAAAAACAGGAATTTTGTGACGTCATCAAGATCAGGAATTTTGTGACGTCATAGTGACGTTATCAAGAACAGGCATTTTGTGACGTCATAATGACGTCATCAAGAACAGGCATTTTGAGACCTCTTAGTGACGTCCTAATGAACAGTCATTTTGTGACGTCATAGTGACGTGATGAAAAACAGGAATTTTGTGACGTCATCAAGAACAGGCATTTTTTGACCACATAGTGACGTCATAAAGAACAGAAATTCCGTGACGTCATAGTAACGGCATCAAGAACAGGCATTTTGTGACGTCATAGTGACATCATCAAGAACAGGAATTTTATGATGTCATAGTGACGTCATGAAAGACGGGAATTTTGTGACGTCATGAAAGACGCGAATTTTGTGACGTCACCAAGAACAGGAATTTTGTGACGACATAGTGACGTCATATTGACGACATCAAGAACAGGCATTTTGTGACGTCATAGTGACATCATCAAGAACAGGCATTTTATGATATAGTGACGCCATAAAAAACAAGAAATTTGTGACGTGACCAAGAAAAGGAATTTCGTGGCGTCATAGTGACGTCATCAAGAACAGGCATTTTGTGACGTCATAGTGACGTCATCAAGAAAAGGAATTTTGTGACGTCGTAGTGACGTCAAGACACACAGGAATTTTGTGACGTCATAGTGACGTCATCAAGAACAGGAATCTTGTTACGTCATAGTGACTTCATCAAGAACAGGAATTTTGTGACGTCATATTGACGTCATGAAAAACAGGAATTTTGTGACATCATCAAGAACACGAATTTTGTGCCGTCATAAAGACGTCATCAAGAACAGGAATTTTGTGACGTCTTTGTGACGTCATCAAGAACAGGCATTTTGTGACGTAATAGTGACGTCTTCAAGAACAGTAATTTTGTGACGTCATAGTGACGTCATCAAGAACAGGAATTTTGTGACGTCATAGTAACGGCATCAAGAACAGGCATTTTGTGACGTCATAGTGACATCATCAAGAACAGGAATTTTATGATGTCATTGTGACGTCATGAAAGACGGGAATTTTGTGACGTCACCAAGAACAGGAATTTGGTGACGACATAGTGACGTCATATTGACGACATCAAGAACAGGCATTTTGTGACGTCATAGTGACATCATCAAGAACAGGAATTTTATGATATAGTGACGCCATAAAAAACAAGAAATTTGTGACGTGATCAAGAAAAGGAATTTTGTGACGTCATAGTGACGTCAAGAAACACAGGAATTTTGTGACGTCATAGTGACGTCATCAAAAACAGGAATCTTGTTACGTCATAGTGACTTCATCAAGAACAGGAATTTTGTGACGTCATGAAAAACAGGAATTTTGTGACATCATCAAGAACACGAATTTTGTGCCGTCATAGTGACGTCATCAAGAACAGGAATTCTGTGACGTCTTTGTGACGTCATCAAGAACAGGCATTTTGTGACGTCATAGTGACATCATCAAGATCACCAATTTTGTGATTTCATAGTGACGTCATGAAAAACAGGAATTTTGTGACGTCATCAAGAACAGGAATTTTGTGACATCATAGTGACGTCATCAAGAACGGGTATTTTGCGACGTTATAGTGACGTCATCAAGAACACGAATTTTGTGCCGTCATACGCACGTCATCAAGAACAGGCATTTTGTGACGTCATAATGACGTCATCAAGAACAGGCATTTTGAGACCTCTTAGTGACGTCATAATGGACAGTCATTTTGTGACGTCATTGTGACGTCATCAAGAACAGGAATTTTGTGACGTCTTTGTGACGTCATCAAGAACAGGCATTTTGTGACGTAATAGTGACGTCTTCAAGAACAGTGATTTTGTGACGTCATAGTGACGTCATCAAGAACAGGCATTTTGTGACCACATAGTGACGTCATCAAGAACAGGCATTTTGTGACGTTATAGTGACGTCATCAAGAACAGGCATTTTGTGAAGTCATAGTGACGTCATGAATAACAGGAATTTTGTGACGTCATAGTAACGGCATCAAGAACAGGCATTTTGTGACGTCATAGTGACATCATCAAGAACAGGAATTTTATGATGTCATAGTGACGTCATGAAAGACGGGAATTTTGTGACGTCACCAAGAACAGGAATTTGGTGACGACATAGTGACGTCATATTGACGACATCAAGAACAGGCATTTTGTGACGTCATAGTGACATCATCAAGAACAGGAATTTTATGATATAGTGACGCCATAAAAAACAAGAAATTTGTGACGTGATCAAGAAAAGGAATTTCGTGGCGTCATAGTGACGTCATCAAGAACAGGCATTTTGTGACGTCATAGTGACGTCATCAAGATCAGTTATTTTGTGACGTCATAGTGATGTCATCAAGAAAAGGAATTTTGTGACGTCATAGTGACGTCAAGAAACACAGGAATTTTGTGACGTCATAGTGACGTCATCAAAAACAGGAATCTTGTTACGTCATAGTGACTTCATCAAGAACAGGAATTTTGTGACGTCATGAAAAACAGGAATTTTGTGACATCATCAAGAACACGAATTTTGTGCCGTCATAGTGACGTCATCAAGAACAGGAATTCTGTGACGTCTTTGTGACGTCATCAAGAACAGGCATTTTGTGACGTCATAGTGACATCATCAAGATCACCAATTTTGTGATTTCATAGTGACGTCATGAAAAACAGGAATTTTGTGACGTCATCAAGAACAGGAATTTTGTGACATCATAGTGACGTCATCAAGAACGTGTATTTTGCGACGTTATAGTGACGTCATCAAGAACACGAATTTTGTGCCGTCATACGCACGTCATCAAGAACAGGCATTTTGTGACGTCATAATGACGTCATCAAGAACAGGCATTTTGAGACCTCTTAGTGACGTCATAATGGACAGTCATTTTGTGACGTCATAGTGACGTGATGAAAAACAGGAATTTTGTGACGTCATCAAGAACAGGAATATTGTGACCTCATAGTGACGTCATCAAGGACAGGAGTTTTGTGACGTTATAGTGACGTCATCAAGAACAGGCATTTTGTGACGTTATAGTGACGTTATCAAGAACAGGCATTTTTTGACCACATAGTGACGTCATAAAGAACAGACATTTCGTGACGTCATAGTAACGGCATCAAGAACAGGCATTTTGTGACGTCATAGTGACATCATCAAGAACAGGAATTTTATGATGTCATAGTGACGTCATGAAAGACAGGAATTTTGTGACGTCATAGTGACGTCATATTGACGACATCAAGAACAGGCATTTTGTGACGTCATAGTGACATCATCAAGAACAGGCATTTTATGATATAGTGACGCCATAAAAAACAAGAAATTTGTGACGTGACCAAGAATAGGAATTTCGTGGCGTCATAGTGACGTCATCAAGAACAGGCATTTTGTGACGTCATAATGACGTCATCAAGAACAGGCATTTTGAGACCTCTTAGTGACGTCATAATGAACAATCATTTTGTGACGTCATAGTGACGTGATGAAAAACAGGAATTTTGTGACGTCATCAAGAACAGGAATATTGTGACGTCATAGTGACGTCGTCAAGGACAGGAGTTTTGTGACGTTATAGTGACGTCATCAAGAACAGGCATTTTGTGACGTCATAGTGACGTTATCAAGAACAGGCATTTTTTGACCACATAGTGACGTCATCAAGAACAGGCATTTTGTGACGTCATAGTGACGTCATCAAGAACAGTAATTTTGTGACGTCACAGTGACGTCATGAAAGACGGGAATCTTGTGACGTTATCAAGAACAGGAATTTTGTGACGACATACTGACGTCATAGTGACGACATCAAGAACAGGAATTTTGTGAATTCATAGTGACGTCATTAAGAACGGGAATTATGTGACGTCATGGTGACATCATCAAGAACAGGAATGTTATGATGTTATAGTGACGTCATGAAAAACGGGAATTTCGTGACGTCATCAAGAACAGGAATTTTGTGACATCATAGTGACGTTATCAAGAACGGGCATTTTGTGACGTCATAGTAACGTGATGAAAAAGAGGAATTTTGTGACGTCATCAAAAACAGGAATATTGTTACGTCATGGTGACGTCATCAAGAACAGGCATTTTGTGACGTTATACTGACGTCATCAAGAACGCGAATTTTGTAATGTCATAGTGACGTCATGAAAAACAGGAATTTTGTGACGTCATCAAGAACGGGTATTTTGTGACCTCATAGTGACGTCATCAAGAACAGGCATTTTGCGACCTCATAGTGACGTCATCAAGAACAGGCATTTTGCGACCTCATAGTGACGTCATCTGTAACAGCCGTTTTGTAAGGTCATAGTGACACGATGAAAAACAGGAATTTTGTGACGTCATGAAGAACAGGCATTTTGACACGTCATAGTGGAGTTATCAAGAACAGTAATTTTGTGACGTCATAGTGACATCATCAAGATCACCAATTTTGTGATTTCATAGTGACGTCATGAAAAACAGGAATTTTGTGACGTCAGCAAGATCAGGAATTTTGTGACGTCATAGTGACGTTATCAAGAACAGGCATTTTGTGACGTCATAATGACGTCATCAAGAACAGGCATTTTGAGACCTCTTAGTGACGTCCTAATGAACAGTCATTTTGTGACGTCATAGTGACGTGATGAAAAACAGGAATTTTGTGACGTCATCAAGAACAGGAATATTGTGACGTCATAGTGACGTTATCAAGAACAGGCATTTTTTGACCACATAGTGACGTCATAAAGAACAGAAATTTCGTGACGTCATAGTAACGGCATCAAGAACAGGCATTTTGTGACGTCATAGTGACATCATCAAGAACAGGAATTTTATGATGTCATAGTGACGTCATATTTACGACATCAAGAACAGGCATTTTGTGACGTCATAGTGACATCATCAAGAACAGGCATTTTATGATATAGTGACGCCATAAAAAACAAGAAATTTGTGACGTGACCAAGAAAAGGAATTTCGTGGCGTCATAGTGACGTCATCAAGAACAGGCATTTTGTGACGTCATAGTGACGTCATCAAGAAAAGGAATTTTGTGACGTCGTAGTGATGTCAAGAAACACAGGAATTTTGTGACGTCATAGTGACGTCATCAAGAACAGGAATCTTGTTACGTCATAGTGACTTCATCAAGAACAGGAATTTTGTGACGTCATAGTGACGTCATGAAAAACAGGAATTTTGTGACATCATCAAGAACACGAATTTTGTGCCGTCATAGTGACGTCATCAAGAACAGGAATTTTGTGACGTCTTTGTGACGTCATCAAGAACAGGCATTTTGTGACGTAATAGTGACGTCTTCAAGAACAGTAATTTTGTGACGTCATAGTGACGTCATCAAGAACAGGCATTTTGTGACCACATAGTGACGTCATCAAGAACAGGCATTTTGTGACGTTATAGTGACGTCATCAAGAACAGGCATTTTGTGAAGTCATAGTGACGTCATGAATAACAGGAATTTTGTGACGTCATAGTAACGGCATCAAGAACAGGCATTTTGTGACGTCATAGTGACATCATCAAGAACAGGAATTTTATGATGTCATAGTGACGTCATGAAAGACGGGAATTTTGTGACGTCATGAAAGACGGGAATTTTGTGACGTCACCAAGAACAGGAATTTGGTGACGACATAGTGACGTCATATTGACGACATCAAGAACAGGCATTTTGTGACGTCATAGTGACATCATCAAGAACAGGAATTTTATGATATAGTGACGCCATAAAAAACAAGAAATTTGTTACGTGATCAAGAAAAGGAATTTCGTGGCGTCATAGTGACGTCATCAAGAACAGGCATTTTGTGACGTCATAGTGACGTCATCAAGAACAGTTATTTTGTGACGTCATAGTGATGTCATCAAGAAAAGGAATTTTGTGACGTCATAGTGACGTCAAGAAACACAGGAATTTTGTGACGTCATAGTGACGTCATCAAAAACAGGAATCTTGTTACGTCATAGTGACTTCATCAAGAACAGGAATTTTGTGACGTCATGGAAAACAGGAATTTTGTGACATCATCAAGAACACGAATTTTGTGCCGTCATAGTGACGTCATCAAGAACAGGAATTCTGTGACGCATTTGTGACGTCATCAAGAACAGGCATTTTGTGACGTCATAGTGACATCATCAAGATCACCAATTTTGTGATTTCATAGTGACGTCATGAAAAACAGGAATTTTGTGACGTCATCAAGAACAGGAATTTTGTGACATCATAGTGACGTCATCAAGAACGGGTATTTTGCGACGTTATAGTGACGTCATCAAGAACACGAATTTTGTGCCGTCATACGCACGTCATCAAGAACAGGCATTTTGAGACCTCTTAGTGACGTCATAATGGACAGTCATTTTGTGACGTCATAGTGACGTGATGAAAAACAGGAATTTTGTGACGTCATCAAGAACAGGAATATTGTGACCTCATAGTGACGTCATCAAGGACAGGAGTTTTGTGACGTTATAGTGACGTCATCAAGAACAGGCATTTTGTGACGTTATAGTGACGTTATCAAGAACAGGCATTTTTTGACCACATAGTGACTTCATAAAGAACAGACATTTCGTGACGTCATAGTAACGGCATCAAGAACAGGCATTTTGTGACGTCATAGTGACATCATCAAGAACAGGAATTTTATGATGTCATAGTGACGTCATGAAAGACAGGAATTTTGTGACGTCATATTGACGACATCAAGAACAGGCATTTTGTGACGTCATAGTGACATCATCAAGAACAGGCATTTTATGATATAGTGACGCCATAAAAAACAAGAAATTTGTGACGTGACCAAGAAAAGGAATTTCGTGGCGTCATAGTGACGTCATCAAGAACAGGCATTTTGTGACGTCATAGTGACGTCATCAAGAACAGTAATTTTGTGACGTCACAGTGACGTCATGAAAGACGGGAATCTTGTGACGTTATCAAGAACAGGAATTTTGTGACGACATACTGACGTCATAGTGACGACATCAAGAACAGGAATTTTGTGAATTCATAGTGACGTCATTAAGAACGGGAATTATGTGACGTCATGGTGACATCATCAAGAACAGGAATGTTATGATGTTATAGTGACGTCATGAAAAACGGGAATTTCGTGACGTCATCAAGAACAGGAATTTTGTGACATCATAGTGACGTTATCAAGAACGGGCATTTTGTGACGTCATAGTAACGTGATGAAAAAGAGGAATTTTGTGACGTCATCAAAAACAGGAATATTGTTACGTCATGGTGACGTCATCAAGAACAGGCATTTTGTGACGTTATACTGACGTCATCAAGAACGCGAATTTTGTAATGTCATAGTGACGTCATGAAAAACAGGAATTTTGTGACGTCATCAAGAACGGGTATTTTGTGACCTCATAGTGACGTCATCAAGAACAGGCATTTTGCGACCTCATAGTGACGTCATCTGTAACAGCCGTTTTGTAAGGTCATAGTGACACGATGAAAAACAGGAATTTTGTGACGTCATGAAGAACAGGCATTTTGACACGTCATAGTGGAGTTATCAAGAACAGTAATTTTGTGACGTCATAGTGACATCATCAAGATCACCAATTTTGTGATTTCATAGTGACGTCATGAAAAACAGGAATTTTGTGACGTCATCAAGATCAGGAATTTTGTGACGTCATAGTGACGTTATCAAGAACAGGCATTTTGTGACGTCATAATGACGTCATCAAGAACAGGCATTTTGAGACCTCTTAGTGACGTCCTAATGAACAGTCATTTTGTGACGTCATAGTGACGTGATGAAAAACAGGAATTTTGTGACGTCATCAAGAACAGGAATATTGTGACGTCATAGTGACGTTATCAAGAACAGGCATTTTTTGACCACATAGTGACGTCATAAAGAACAGAAATTCCGTGACGTCATAGTAACGGCATCAAGAACAGGCATTTTGTGACGTCATAGTGACATCATCAAGAACAGGAATTTTATGATGTCATAGTGACGTCATGAAAGACGGGAATTTTGTGACGTCATGAAAGACGCGAATTTTGTGACGTCACCAAGAACAGGAATTTTGTGACGACATAGTGACGTCATATTGACGACATCAAGAACAGGCATTTTGTGACGTCATAGTGACATCATCAAGAACAGGCATTTTATGATATAGTGACGCCATAAAAAACAAGAAATTTGTGACGTGACCAAGAAAAGGAATTTCGTGGCGTCATAGTGACGTCATCAAGAACAGGCATTTTGTGACGTCATAGTGACGTCATCAAGAAAAGGAATTTTGTGACGTCGTAGTGACGTCAAGACACACAGGAATTTTGTGACGTCATAGTGACGTCATCAAGAACAGGAATCTTGTTACGTCATAGTGACTTCATCAAGAACAGGAATTTTGTGACGTCATAGTGACGTCATGAAAAACAGGAATTTTGTGACATCATCAAGAACACGAATTTTGTGCCGTCATAGTGACGTCATCAAGAACAGGAATTTTGTGACGTCTTTGTGACGTCATCAAGAACAGGCATTTTGTGACGTAATAGTGACGTCTTCAAGAACAGTAATTTTGTGACGTCATAGTGACGTCATCAAGAACAGGAATTTTGTGACGTCATAGTAACGGCATCAAGAACAGGCATTTTGTGACGTCATAGTGACATCATCAAGAACAGGAATTTTATGATGTCATTGTGACGTCATGAAAGACGGGAATTTTGTGACGTCACCAAGAACAGGAATTTGGTGACGACATAGTGACGTCATATTGACGACATCAAGAACAGGCATTTTGTGACGTCATAGTGACATCATCAAGAACAGGAATTTTATGATATAGTGACGCCATAAAAAACAAGAAATTTGTGACGTGATCAAGAAAAGGAATTTTGTGACGTCATAGTGACGTCAAGAAACACAGGAATTTTGTGACGTCATAGTGACGTCATCAAAAACAGGAATCTTGTTACGTCATAGTGACTTCATCAAGAACAGGAATTTTGTGACGTCATGAAAAACAGGAATTTTGTGACATCATCAAGAACACGAATTTTGTGCCGTCATAGTGACGTCATCAAGAACAGGAATTCTGTGACGTCTTTGTGACGTCATCAAGAACAGGCATTTTGTGACGTCATAGTGACATCATCAAGATCACCAATTTTGTGATTTCATAGTGACGTCATGAAAAACAGGAATTTTGTGACGTCATCAAGAACAGGAATTTTGTGACATCATAGTGACGTCATCAAGAACGGGTATTTTGCGACGTTATAGTGACGTCATCAAGAACACGAATTTTGTGCCGTCATACGCACGTCATCAAGAACAGGCATTTTGTGACGTCATAATGACGTCATCAAGAACAGGCATTTTGAGACCTCTTAGTGACGTCATAATGGACAGTCATTTTGTGACGTCATAGTGACGTCATCAAGAACAGGAATTTTGTGACGTCTTTGTGACGTCATCAAGAACAGGCATTTTGTGACGTAATAGTGACGTCTTCAAGAACAGTAATTTTATGACGTCATAGTGACGTCATCAAGAACAGGCATTTTGTGACCACATAGTGACGTCATCAAGAACAGGCATTTTGTGACGTTATAGTGACGTCATCAAGAACAGGCATTTTGTGAAGTCATAGTGACGTCATGAATAACAGGAATTTTGTGACGTCATAGTAACGGCATCAAGAACAGGCATTTTGTGACGTCATAGTGACATCATCAAGAACAGGAATTTTATGATGTCATAGTGACGTCATGAAAGACGGGAATTTTGTGACGTCACCAAGAACAGGAATTTGGTGACGACATAGTGACGTCATATTGACGACATCAAGAACAGGCATTTTGTGACGTCATAGTGACATCATCAAGAACAGGAATTTTATGATATAGTGACGCCATAAAAAACAAGAAATTTGTGACGTGATCAAGAAAAGGAATTTCGTGGCGTCATAGTGACGTCATCAAGAACAGGCATTTTGTGACGTCATAGTGACGTCATCAAGAACAGTTATTTTGTGACGTCATAGTGATGTCATCAAGAAAAGGAATTTTGTGACGTCATAGTGACGTCAAGAAACACAGGAATTTTGTGACGTCATAGTGACGTCATCAAAAACAGGAATCTTGTTACGTCATAGTGACTTCATCAAGAACAGGAATTTTGTGACGTCATGAAAAACAGGAATTTTGTGACATCATCAAGAACACGAATTTTGTGCCGTCATAGTGACGTCATCAAGAACAGGAATTCTGTGACGTCTTTGTGACGTCATCAAGAACAGGCATTTTGTGACGTCATAGTGACATCATCAAGATCACCAATTTTGTGATTTCATAGTGACGTCATGAAAAACAGGAATTTTGTGACGTCATCAAGAACAGGAATTTTGTGACATCATAGTGACGTCATCAAGAACGGGTATTTTGCGACGTTATAGTGACGTCATCAAGAACACGAATTTTGTGCCGTCATACGCACGTCATCAAGAACAGGCATTTTGTGACGTCATAATGACGTCATCAAGAACAGGCATTTTGAGACCTCTTAGTGACGTCATAATGGACAGTCATTTTGTGACGTCATAGTGACGTGATGAAAAACAGGAATTTTGTGACGTCATCAAGAACAGGAATATTGTGACCTCATAGTGACGTCATCAAGGACAGGAGTTTTGTGACGTTATAGTGACGTCATCAAGAACAGGCATTTTGTGACGTTATAGTGACGTTATCAAGAACAGGCATTTTTTGACCACATAGTGACGTCATAAAGAACAGACATTTCGTGACGTCATAGTAACGGCATCAAGAACAGGCATTTTGTGACGTCATAGTGACATCATCAAGAACAGGAATTTTATGATGTCATAGTGACGTCATGAAAGACAGGAATTTTGTGACGTCATAGTGACGTCATATTGACGACATCAAGAACAGGCATTTTGTGACGTCATAGTGACATCATCAAGAACAGGCATTTTATGATATAGTGACGCCATAAAAAACAAGAAATTTGTGACGTGACCAAGAATAGGAATTTCGTGGCGTCATAGTGACGTCATCAAGAACAGGCATTTTGTGACGTCATAATGACGTCATCAAGAACAGGCATTTTGAGACCTCTTAGTGACGTCATAATGAACAATCATTTTGTGACGTCATAGTGACGTGATGAAAAACAGGAATTTTGTGACGTCATCAAGAACAGGAATATTGTGACGTCATAGTGACGTCGTCAAGGACAGGAGTTTTGTGACGTTATAGTGACGTCATCAAGAACAGGCATTTTGTGACGTCATAGTGACGTTATCAAGAACAGGCATTTTTTGACCACATAGTGACGTCATCAAGAACAGGCATTTTGTGACGTCATAGTGACGTCATCAAGAACAGTAATTTTGTGACGTCACAGTGACGTCATGAAAGACGGGAATCTTGTGACGTTATCAAGAACAGGAATTTTGTGACGACATACTGACGTCATAGTGACGACATCAAGAACAGGAATTTTGTGAATTCATAGTGACGTCATTAAGAACGGGAATTATGTGACGTCATGGTGACATCATCAAGAACAGGAATGTTATGATGTTATAGTGACGTCATGAAAAACGGGAATTTCGTGACGTCATCAAGAACAGGAATTTTGTGACATCATAGTGACGTTATCAAGAACGGGCATTTTGTGACGTCATAGTAACGTGATGAAAAAGAGGAATTTTGTGACGTCATCAAAAACAGGAATATTGTTACGTCATGGTGACGTCATCAAGAACAGGCATTTTGTGACGTTATACTGACGTCATCAAGAACGCGAATTTTGTAATGTCATAGTGACGTCATGAAAAACAGGAATTTTGTGACGTCATCAAGAACGGGTATTTTGTGACCTCATAGTGACGTCATCAAGAACAGGCATTTTGCGACCTCATAGTGACGTCATCAAGAACAGGCATTTTGCGACCTCATAGTGACGTCATCTGTAACAGCCGTTTTGTAAGGTCATAGTGACACGATGAAAAACAGGAATTTTGTGACGTCATGAAGAACAGGCATTTTGACACGTCATAGTGGAGTTATCAAGAACAGTAATTTTGTGACGTCATAGTGACATCATCAAGATCACCAATTTTGTGATTTCATAGTGACGTCATGAAAAACAGGAATTTTGTGACGTCATCAAGATCAGGAATTTTGTGACGTCATAGTGACGTTATCAAGAACAGGCATTTTGTGACGTCATAATGACGTCATCAAGAACAGGCATTTTGAGACCTCTTAGTGACGTCCTAATGAACAGTCATTTTGTGACGTCATAGTGACGTGATGAAAAACAGGAATTTTGTGACGTCATCAAGAACAGGAATATTGTGACGTCATAGTGACGTTATCAAGAACAGGCATTTTTTGACCACATAGTGACGTCATAAAGAACAGAAATTTCGTGACGTCATAGTAACGGCATCAAGAACAGGCATTTTGTGACGTCATAGTGACATCATCAAGAACAGGAATTTTATGATGTCATAGTGACGTCATATTGACGACATCAAGAACAGGCATTTTGTGACGTCATAGTGACATCATCAAGAACAGGCATTTTATGATATAGTGACGCCATAAAAAACAAGAAATTTGTGACGTGACCAAGAAAAGGAATTTCGTGGCGTCATAGTGACGTCATCAAGAACAGGCATTTTGTGACGTCATAGTGACGTCATCAAGAAAAGGAATTTTGTGACGTCGTAGTGATGTCAAGAAACACAGGAATTTTGTGACGTCATAGTGACGTCATGAAAAACAGGAATTTTGTGACATCATCAAGAACACGAATTTTGTGCCGTCATAGTGACGTCATCAAGAACAGGAATTTTGTGACGTCTTTGTGACGTCATCAAGAACAGGCATTTTGTGACGTAATAGTGACGTCTTCAAGAACAGTAATTTTGTGACGTCATAGTGACGTCATCAAGAACAGGCATTTTGTGACCACATAGTGACGTCATCAAGAACAGGCATTTTGTGACGTTATAGTGACGTCATCAAGAACAGGCATTTTGTGAAGTCATAGTGACGTCATGAATAACAGGAATTTTGTGACGTCATAGTAACGGCATCAAGAACAGGCATTTTGTGACGTCATAGTGACATCATCAAGAACAGGAATTTTATGATGTCATAGTGACGTCATGAAAGACGGGAATTTTGTGACGTCATGAAAGACGGGAATTTTGTGACGTCACCAAGAACAGGAATTTGGTGACGACATAGTGACGTCATATTGACGACATCAAGAACAGGCATTTTGTGACGTCATAGTGACATCATCAAGAACAGGAATTTTATGATATAGTGACGCCATAAAAAACAAGAAATTTGTGACGTGATCAAGAAAAGGAATTTCGTGGCGTCATAGTGACGTCATCAAGAACAGGCATTTTGTGACGTCATAGTGACGTCATCAAGAACAGTTATTTTGTGACGTCATAGTGATGTCATCAAGAAAAGGAATTTTGTGACGTCATAGTGACGTCATCAAAAACAGGAATCTTGTTACGTCATAGTGACTTCATCAAGAACAGGAATTTTGTGACGTCATGAAAAACAGGAATTTTGTGACATCATCAAGAACACGAATTTTGTGCCGTCATAGTGACGTCATCAAGAACAGGAATTCTGTGACGTCTTTGTGACGTCATCAAGAACAGGCATTTTGTGACGTCATAGTGACATCATCAAGATCACCAATTTTGTGATTTCATAGTGACGTCATGAAAAACAGGAATTTTGTGACGTCATCAAGAACAGGAATTTTGTGACATCATAGTGACGTCATCAAGAACGGGTATTTTGCGACGTTATAGTGACGTCATCAAGAACACGAATTTTGTGCCGTCATACGCACGTCATCAAGAACAGGCATTTTGTGACGTCATAATGACGTCATCAAGAACAGGCATTTTGAGACCTCTTAGTGACGTCATAATGGACAGTCATTTTGTGACGTCATAGTGACGTCATCAAGAACAGGAATTTTGTGACGTCTTTGTGACGTCATGAATAACAGGAACTTTGTGACGTCATAGTAACGGCATCAAGAACAGGCATTTTGTGACGTCATAGTGACATCATCAAGAACAGGAATTTTATGATGTCATAGTGACGTCATGAAAGACGGGAATTTTGTGACGTCATGAAAGACGGGAATTTTGTGACGTCACCAAGAACAGGAATTTGGTGACGACATAGTGACGTCATATTGACGACATCAAGAACAGGCATTTTGTGACGTCATAGTGACATCATCAAGAATAGGAATTTTATGATATAGTGACGCCATAAAAAACAAGAAATTTGTGACGTGATCAAGAAAAGGAATTTCGTGGCGTCATAGTGACGTCATCAAGAACAGGCATTTTGTGACGTCATAATGACGTCATCAAGAACAGGCATTTTGAGACCTCTTAGTGACGTCATAATGAACAATCATTTTGTGACGTCATAGTGACGTGATGAAAAACAGGAATTTTGTGACGTCATCAAGAACAGGAATATTGTGACGTCATAGTGACGTCGTCAAGGACAGGAGTTTTGTGACGTTATAGTGACGTCATCAAGAACAGGCATTTTGTGACGTCATAGTGACGTTATCAAGAACAGGCATTTTTTGACCACATAGTGACGTCATCAAGAACAGGCATTTTGTGACGTCATAGTGACGTCATGAAAGACGGGAATCTTGTGACGTTATCAAGAACAGGAATTTTGTGACGACATACTGACGTCGTAGTGATGACATCAAGAACAGGAATTTTGTGAATTCATAGTGACGTCATTAAGAACGGGAATTATGTGAAGTCATGGTGACATCATCAAGAACAGGAATGTTATGATGTTATAGTGACGTCATGAAAAACGGGAATTTCGTGACGTCATCAAGAACAGGAATTTTGTGACATCATAGTGACGTTATCAAGAACGGGCATTTTGTGACGTCATAGTAACGTGATGAAAAAGAGGAATTTTGTGACGTCATCAAAAACAGGAATATTGTTACGTCATAGTGACGTCATCAAGAACAGGCATTTTGTGACGTTATACTGACGTCATCAAGAACAGGAATTTTGTAATGTCATAGTGACGTCATGAAAAACAGGAATTTTGTGACGTCATCAAGAACGGGTATTTTGTGACCTCATAGTGACGTCATCAAGAACAGGCATTTTGCGACCTCATAGTGACGTCATCTGTAACAGCCGTTTTGTAAGGTCATAGTGACACGATGAAAAACAGGAATTTTGTGACGTCATGAAGAACAGGCATTTTGACACGTCATAGTGGAGTTATCAAGAACAGTAATTTTGTGACGTCATAGTGACATCATCAAGATCACCAATTTTGTGATTTCATAGTGACGTCATGAAAAACAGGAATTTTGTGACGTCATCAAGATCAGGAATTTTGTGAAGTCATAGTGACGTTATCAAGAACAGGCATTTTGTGACGTCATAATGACGTCATCAAGAACAGGCATTTTGAGACCTCTTAGTGACGTCCTAATGAACAGTCATTTTGTGACGTCATAGTGACGTGATGAAAAACAGGAGTTTTGTGACGTCATCAAGAACAGGAATATTGTGACGTCATAGTGACGTCATCAAGGACAGGAGTTTTGTGACGTTATAGTGACGTCATCAAGAACACGCATTTTGTAAAGTCATAGTGACGTTATCAAGAACAGGCATTTTTTGACCACATAGTGACGTCATAAAGAACAGAAATTTCGTGACGTCATAGTAACGGCATCAAGAACAGGCATTTTGTAACGTCATAGTGACATCATCAAGAACAGGAATTTTATGATGTCATAGTGACGTCATGAAAGACGGGAATTTTGTGACGTCATGAAAGACGCGAATTTTGTGACGTCACCAAGAACAGGAATTTTGTGACGACATAGTGACGTCATATTGACGACATCAAGAACAGGCATTTTGTGACGTCATAGTGACATCATCAAGAACAGGCATTTTATGATATAGTGACGCCATAAAAAACAAGAAATTTGTGACGTGACCAAGAAAAGGAATTTCGTGGCGTCATAGTGACGTCATCAAGAAGAGGCATTTTGTGACGTCATAGTGACGTCATCAAGAAAAGGAATTTTGTGACGTCGTAGTGACGTCAAGAAACACAGGAATTTTGTGACGTCATAGTGACGTCATCAAGAACAGGAATCTTGTTACGTCATAGTGACCTCATCAACAACATACATTTTGTAACCACATGGTGACGTCATAAAGAACAGGAATTTTATGACGTCATAGTGACGTCATGAAAAACAGGAATTTTGTGACATCATCAAGAACACGAATTTTGTGCCGTCATAGTGACGTCATCAAGAACAGGAATTTTGTGACGTCTTTGTGACGTCATCAAGAACAGGCATTTTGTGACGTAATAGTGACGTCTTCAAGAACAGTAATTTTGTGACGTCATAGTGACGTCATCAAGAACAGGCATTTTGTGACCACATAGTGACGTCATCAAGAACAGGCATTTTGTGACGTTATAGTGACGTCATCAAGAACAGGCATTTCGTGAAGTCATAGTGACGTCATGAATAACAGGAATTTTGTGACGTCATAGTAACGGCATCAAGAACAGGCATTTTGTGACGTCATAGTGACATCATCAAGAACAGGAATTTGATGATGTCATAGTGACGTCATGAAAGACGGGAATTTTATGATGTCATAGTGACGTCATGAAAGACGGGAATTTTGTGACGTCATGAAAGACGGGAATTTTGTGACGTCACCAAGAACAGGAATTTGGTGACGACATAGTGACGTCATATTGACGACATCAAGAACAGGCATTTTGTGACGTCATAGTGACATCATCAAGAACAGGAATTTTATGATATAGTGACGCCATAAAAAACAAGAAATTTGTGACGTGATCAAGAAAAGGAATTTCGTGGCGTCATAGTGACGTCATCAAGAACAGGCATTTTGTGACGTCATAGTGACGTCATCAAGAACAGTTATTTTGTGACGTCATAGTGATGTCATCAAGAAAAGGAATTTTGTGACGTCATAGTGACGTCAAGAAACACAGGAATTTTGTGACGTCATAGTGACGTCATCAAAAACAGGAATCTTGTTACGTCATAGTGACTTCATCAAGAACAGGAATTTTGTGACGTCATGAAAAACAGGAATTTTGTGACATCATCAAGAACACGAATTTTGTGCCGTCATAGTGACGTCATCAAGAACAGGAATTCTGTGACGTCTTTGTGACGTCATCAAGAACAGGCATTTTGTGACGTCATAGTGACATCATCAAGATCACCAATTTTGTGATTTCATAGTGACGTCATGAAAAACAGGAATTTTGTGACGTCATCAAGGACAGGAATTTTGTGACATCATAGTGACGTCATCAAGAACGGGTATTTTGCGACGTTATAGTGACGTCATCAAGAACACGAATTTTATGCCGTCATACGCACGTCATCAAGAACAGGCATTTTGTGACGTCATAATGACGTCATCAAGAACAGGCATTTTGAGACCTCTTAGTGACGTCATAATGAACAGTCATTTTGTGACGTCATAGTGACGTGATGAAAAACAGGAATTTCGTGACGTCATCAAGAACAGGAATATTGTGACGTCATAGTGACGTCGTCAAGGACAGGAGTTTTGTGACGTTATAGTGACGTCATCAAGAACAGGCATTTTGTGACGTCATAGTGACGTTATCAAGAACAGGCATTTTTTGACCACATAGTGACGTCATCAAGAACAGGCATTTTGTGACGTCATAGTGACGTCATCAAGAACAGTAATTTTGTGACGTCACAGTGACGTCATGAAAGACGGGAATCTTGTGACGTTATCAAGAACAGGAATTTTGTGACGACATACTGACGTCGTAGTGATGACATCAAGAACAGGAATTTTGTGAATTCATAGTGACGTCATTAAGAACGGGAATTATGTGACGTCATGGTGACATCATCAAGAACAGGAATGTTATGATGTTATAGTGACGTCATGAAAAACGGGAATTTCGTGACGTCATCAAGAACAGGAATTTTGTGACATCATAGTGACGTTATCAAGAACGGGCATTTTGTGACGTCATAGTAACGTGATGAAAAAGAGGAATTTTGTGACGTCATCAAAAACAGGAATATTGTTACGTCATAGTGACGTCATCAAGAACAGGCATTTTGTGACGTTATACTGACGTCATCAAGAACAGGAATTTTGTAATGTCATAGTGACGTCATGAAAAACAGGAATTTTGTGACGTCATCAAGAACGGGTATTTTGTGACCTCATAGTGACGTCATCAAGAACAGGCATTTTGCGACCTCATAGTGACGTCATCTGTAACAGCCGTTTTGTAAGGTCATAGTGACACGATGAAAAACAGGAATTTTGTGACGTCATGAAGAACAGGCATTTTGACACGTCATAGTGGAGTTATCAAGAACAGTAATTTTGTGACGTCATAGTGACATCATCAAGATCACCAATTTTGTGATTTCATAGTGACGTCATGAAAAACAGGAATTTTGTGACGTCATCAAGATCAGGAATTTTGTGACGTCATAGTGACGTTATCAAGAACAGGCATTTTGTGACGTCATAATGACGTCATCAAGAACAGGCATTTTGAGACCTCTTAGTGACGTCCTAATGAACAGTCATTTTGTGACGTCATAGTGACGTGATGAAAAACAGGAATTTTGTGACGTCATCAAGAACAGGAATATTGTGACGTCATAGTGACGTCATCAAGGACAGGAGTTTTGTGACGTTATAGTGACGCCATCAAGAACAGGCATTTTGTGACGTCATAGTGACGTTATCAAGAACAGGCATTTTTTGACCACATAGTGACGTCATAAAGAACAGAAATTTCGTGACGTCATAGTAACGGCATCAAGAATAGGCATTTTGTGACGTCATAGTGACATCATCAAGAACAGGAATTTTATGATGTCATAGTGACGTCATGAAAGACGGGAATTTTGTGACGTCATGAAAGACGCGAATTTTGTGACGTCACCAAGAACAGGAATTTTGTGACGACATAGTGACGTCATATTGACGACATCAAGAACAGGCATTTTGTGACGTCATAGTGACATCATCAAGAACAGGCATTTTATGATATAGTGACGCCATAAAAAACAAGAAATTTGTGATGTGACCAAGAAAAGGAATTTCGTGGCGTCATAGTGACGTCATCAAGAACCGGCATTTTGTGACGTCATAGTTACGTCATCAAGAAAAGGAATTGTGTGACGTCGTAGTGACGTCAAGAAACACAGGAATTTTCTGACGTCATAGTGACGTCATCAAGAACAGGAATCTTGTTACGTCATAGTGACTTCATCAAGAACAGGAATTTTGTGACGTCATGAAAAACAGGAATTTTGTGACATCATCAAGAACACGAATTTTGTGCCGTCATAGTGACGTCATCAAGAACAGGAATTTTGTGACGTCTTTGTGACGTCATCAAGAACAGGCATTTTGTGACGTCATAGTGACATCATAGAGATCACCAATTTTGTGATTTCATAGTGACGTCATGAAAAACAGGAATTTTGTGACGTCATTAAGAACAGGAATTTTGTGACGTCATAGTGACGTCATCAACAACGGGCATTTTGCGACGTTATAGTGACGTCATCAAGAACACGAATTTTGTGCCGTCATACGCACGTCATCAAGAACAGGCATTTTGTGACGTCATAATGACGTCATCAAGAACAGGCATTTTGAGACCTCTTAGTGACGTCATAATGGACAGTCATTTTGTGACGTCATAGTGACGTGATGAAAAACAGGAATTTTGTGACGTCATCAAGAACAGGAATATTGTGACCTCATAGTGACGTCATCAAGGACAGGAGTTTTGTGACGTTATAGTGACGTCATCAAGAACAGGCATTTTGTGACGTCATAGTGACGTTATCAAGAACAGGCATTTTTTGACCACATAGTGACGTCATAAAGAACAGACATTTCGTGACGTCATAGTAACGGCATCAAGAACAGGCATTTTGTGACGTCATAGTGACATCATCAAGAACAGGAATTTCATGATGTCATAGTGACGTCATGAAAGACAGGAATTTTGTGACGTCATAGTGACGTCATATTGACGACATCAAGAACAGGCATTTTGTGACGTCATAGTGACATCATCAAGAACAGGCATATTATGATATAGTGACGCCATAAAAAACAAGAAATTTGTGACGTGACCAAGAAAAGGAATTTCGTGGCGTCATAGTGACGTCATCAAGAACAGGCATTTTGTGAAGTCATAGTGACGTCATCAAGAACAGTAATTTTGTGACGTCACAGTGACGTCATGAAAGACGGGAATCTTGTGACGTTATCAAGAACAGGAATTTTGTGACGACATACTGACGTCATAGTGACGACATCAAGAACAGGAATTTTGTGAATTCATAGTGACGTCATTAAGAACGGGAATTATGTGACGTCATGGTGACATCATCAAGAACAGGAATGTTATGATGTTATAGTGACGTCATGAAAAACGGGAATTTCGTGACGTCATCAAGAACAGGAATTTTGTGACATCATAGTGACGTTATCAAGAACGGGCATTTTGTGACGTCATAGTAACGTGATGAAAAAGAGGAATTTTGTGACGTCATCAAAAACAGGAATATTGTTACGTCATAGTGACGTCATCAAGAACAGGCATTTTGTGACGTTATACTGACGTCATCAAGAACAGGAATTTTGTAATGTCATAGTGACGTCATGAAAAACAGGAATTTTGTGACGTCATCAAGAACGGGTATTTTGTGACCTCATAGTGACGTCATCAAGAACAGGCATTTTGCGACCTCATAGTGACGTCATCTGTAACAGCCGTTTTGTAAGGTCATAGTGACACGATGAAAAACAGGAATTTTGTGACGTCATGAAGAACAGGCATTTTGACACGTCATAGTGGAGTTATCAAGAACAGTAATTTTGTGACGTCATAGTGACATCATCAAGATCACCAATTTTGTGATTTCATAGTGACGTCATGAAAAACAGGAATTTTGTGACGTCATCAAGATCAGGAATTTTGTGACGTCATAGTGACGTTATCAAGAACAGGCATTTTGTGACGTCATAATGACGTCATCAAGAACAGGCATTTTGAGACCTCTTAGTGACGTCCTAATGAACAGTCATTTTGTGACGTCATAGTGACGTGATGAAAAACAGGAATTTTGTGACGTCATCAAGAACAGGAATATTGTGACGTCATAGTGACGTCATCAAGGACAGGAGTTTTGTGACGTTATAGTGACGCCATCAAGAACAGGCATTTTGTGACGTCATAGTGACGTTATCAAGAACAGGCATTTTTTGACCACATAGTGACGTCATAAAGAACAGAAATTTCGTGACGTCATAGTAACGGCATCATGAATAGGCATTTTGTGACGTCATAGTGACATCATCAAGAACAGGAATTTTATGATGTCATAGTGACGTCATGAAAGACGCGAATTTTGTGACGTCATGAAAGACGCGAATTTTGTGACGTCACCAAGAACAGGAATTTTGTGACGACATAGTGACGTCATATTGACGACATCAAGAACAGGCATTTTGTGACGTCATAGTGACATCATCAAGAACAGGCATTTTATGATATAGTGACGCCATAAAAAACAAGAAATTTGTGACGTGACCAAGAAAAGGAATTTCGTGGCGTCATAGTGACGTCATCAAGAACAGGCATTTTGTGACGTCATAGTGACGTCATCAAGAAAAGGAATTTTGTGACGTCGTAGTGACGTCAAGAAACACAGGAATTTTGTGACGTCATAGTGACGTCATCAAGAACAGGAATCTTGTTACGTCATAGTGACTTCATCAAGAACAGGAATTTTGTGACGTCATAGTGACGTCATGAAAAACAGGAATTTTGTGACATCATCAAGAACACGAATTTTGTGCCGTCATAGTGACGTCATCAAGAACAGGAATTTTGTGACGTCTTTGTGACGTCATCAAGAACAGGCATTTTGTGACGTAATAGTGACGTCTTCAAGAACAGTAATTTTGTGACGTCATAGTGACGTCATCAAGAACAGGCATTTTGTGACCACATAGTGACGTCATCAAGAACAGGCATTTTGTGACGTTATAGTGACGTCATCAAGAACAGGCATTTTGTGAAGTCATAGTGACGTCATGAATAACAGGAATTTTGTGACGTCATAGTAACGGCATCAAGAACAGGCATTTTGTGACGTCATAGTGACATCATCAAGAACAGGAATTTTATGATGTCATAGTGACGTCATGAAAGACGGGAATTTTATGATGTCATTGTGACGTCATGAAAGACGGGAATTTTGTGACGTCATGAAAGACGGGAATTTTGTGACGTCACCAAGAACAGGAATTTGGTGACGACATAGTGACGTCATATTGACGACATCAAGAACAGGCATTTTGTGACGTCATAGTGACATCATCAAGAACAGGAATTTTATGATATAGTGACGCCATAAAAAACAAGAAATTTGTGACGTGATCAAGAAAAGGAATTTCGTGGCGTCATAGTGACGTCATCAAGAACAGGCATTTTGTGCCGTCATAGTGACGTCATCAAGAACAGGAATTCTGTGACGTCTTTGTGACGTCATCAAGAACAGGCATTTTGTGACGTCATAGTGACATCATCAAGATCACCAATTTTGTGATTTCATAGTGACGTCATGAAAAACAGGAATTTTGTGACGTCATCAAGGACAGGAATTTTGTGACATCATAGTGACGTCATCAAGAACGGGTATTTTGCGACGTTATAGTGACGTCATCAAGAACACGAATTTTATGCCGTCATACGCACGTCATCAAGAACAGGCATTTTGTGACGTCATAATGACGTCATCAAGAACAGGCATTTTGAGACCTCTTAGTGACGTCATAATGAACAGTCATTTTGTGACGTCATAGTGACGTGATGAAAAACAGGAATTTCGTGACGTCATCAAGAACAGGAATATTGTGACGTCATAGTGACGTCGTCAAGGACAGGAGTTTTGTGACGTTATAGTGACGTCATCAAGAACAGGCATTTTGTGACGTCATAGTGACGTTATCAAGAACAGGCATTTTTTGACCGCATAGTGACGTCATCAAGAACAGGCATTTTGTGACGTCATAGTGACGTCATCAAGAACAGTAATTTTGTGACGTCACAGTGACGTCATGAAAGACGGGAATCTTGTGACGTTATCAAGAACAGGAATTTTGTGACGACATACTGACGTCGTAGTGATGACATCAAGAACAGGAATTTTGTGAATTCATAGTGACGTCATTAAGAACGGGAATTATGTGACGTCATGGTGACATCATCAAGAACAGGAATGTTATGATGTTATAGTGACGTCATGAAAAACGGGAATTTCGTGACGTCATCAAGAACAGGAATTTTGTGACATCATAGTGACGTTATCAAGAACGGGCATTTTGTGACGTCATAGTAACGTGATGAAAAAGAGGAATTTTGTGACGTCATCAAAAACAGGAATATTGTTACGTCATAGTGACGTCATCAAGAACAGGCATTTTGTGACGTTATACTGACGTCATCAAGAACAGGAATTTTGTAATGTCATAGTGACGTCATGAAAAACAGGAATTTTGTGACGTCATCAAGAACGGGTATTTTGTGACCTCATAGTGACGTCATCAAGAACAGGCATTTTGCGACCTCATAGTGACGTCATCTGTAACAGCCGTTTTGTAAGGTCATAGTGACACGATGAAAAACAGGAATTTTGTGACGTCATGAAGAACAGGCATTTTGACACGTCATAGTGGAGTTATCAAGAACAGTAATTTTGTGACGTCATAGTGACATCATCAAGATCACCAATTTTGTGATTTCATAGTGACGTCATGAAAAACAGGAATTTTGTGACGTCATCAAGATCAGGAATTTTGTGACGTCATAGTGACGTTATCAAGAACAGGCATTTTGTGACGTCATAATGACGTCATCAAGAACAGGCATTTTGAGACCTCTTAGTGACGTCCTAATGAACAGTCATTTTGTGACGTCATAGTGACATGATGAAAAACAGGAATTTTGTGACGTCATCAAGAACAGGAATATTGTGACGTCATAGTGACGTCATCAAGGACAGGAGTTTTGTGACGTTATAGTGACGCCATCAAGAACAGGCATTTTGTGACGTCATAGTGACGTTATCAAGAACAGGCATTTTTTGACCACATAGTGACGTCATAAAGAACAGAAATTTCGTGACGTCATAGTAACGGCATCAAGAATAGGCATTTTGTGACGTCATAGTGACATCATCAAGAACAGGAATTTTATGATGTCATAGTGACGTCATGAAAGACGGGAATTTTGTGACGTCATGAAAGACGCGAATTTTGTGACGTAACCAAGAACAGGAATTTTGTGACGTCATAGTGACATCATCAAGAACAGGCATTTTATGATATAGTGACGCCATAAAAAACAAGAAATTTGTGACGTGACCAAGAAAAGGAATTTCGTGGCGTCATAGTGACGTCATCAAGAACAGGCATTTTGTGACGTCATAGTGACGTCATCAAGAAAAGGAATTTTGTGACGTCGTAGTGACGTCAAGAAACACAGGAATTTTGTGACGTCATAGTGACGTCATCAAGAACAGGAATCTTGTTACGTCATAGTGACTTCACCAAGAACAGGAATTTTGTGACGTCATAGTGACGTCATGAAAAACAGGAATTTTGTGACATCATCAAGAACACGAATTTTGTGCCGTCATAGTGACGTCATCAAGAACAGGAATTTTGTGACGTCTTTGTGACGTCATCAAGAACAGGCATTTTGTGACGTAATAGTGACGTCTTCAAGAACAGTAATTTTGTGACGTCATAGTGACGTCATGAAAAACAGGAATTTTGTGACGTCATCAAGAACGGGTATTTTGTGACCTCATAGTGACGTCATCAAGAACAGGCATTTTGCGACCTCATAGTGACGTCATCTGTAACAGCCGTTGCGTAAGGTCATAGTGACACGATGAAAAACAGGAATTTTGTGACGTCATGAAGAACAGGCATTTTGACACGTCATAGTGGAGTTATCAAGAACAGTAATTTTGTGACGTCATAGTGACATCATCAAGATCACCAATTTTGTGATTTCATAGTGACGTCATGAAAAACAGGAATTTTGTGACGTCATCAAGATCAGGAATTTTGTGACGTCATAGTGACGTTATCAAGAACAGGCATTTTGTGACGTCATAATGACGTCATCAAGAACAGGCATTTTGAGACCTCTTAGTGACGTCCTAATGAACAGTCATTTTGTGACGTCATAGTGACGTGATGAAAAACAGGAATTTTGTGACGTCATCAAGAACAGGAATATTGTGACGTCATAGTGACGTCATAAAGAACAGAAATTTCGTGACGTCATAGTAACGGCATCAAGAATAGGCATTTTGTGACGTCATAGTGACATCATCAAGAACAGGAATTTTATGATGTCATAGTGACGTCATGAAAGACGGGAATTTTGTGACGTCATGAAAGACGCGAATTTTGTGACGTAACCAAGAACAGGAATTTTGTGACGACATAGTGACGTCATATTGACGACATCAAGAACAGGCATTTTGTGACGTCATAGTGACATCATCAAGAACAGGCATTTTATGATATAGTGACGCCATAAAAAACAAGAAATTTGTGACGTGACCAAGAAAAGGAATTTCGTGGCGTCATAGTGACGTCATCAAGAACAGGCATTTTGTGACGTCATAGTGACGTCATCAAGAACAGGCATTTTGTGACGTTATAGTGACGTCATCAAGAACAGGCATTTTGTGAAGTCATAGTGACGTCATGAATAACAGGAATTTTGTGACGTCATAGTAACGGCATCAAGAACAGGCATTTTGTGACGTCATAGTGACATCATCAAGAACAGGAATTTTATGATGTCATAGTGACGTCATGAAAGACGGGAATTTTATGATGTCATAGTGACGTCATGAAAGACGGGAATTTTGTGACGTCATGAAAGACGGGAATTTTGTGACGTCATGAAAGACGGGAATTTTGTGACGTCACCAAGAACAGGAATTTGGTGACGACATAGTGACGTCATATTGACGACATCAAGAACAGGCATTTTGTGACGTCATAATGACGTCATCAAGAACAGGCATTTTGAGACCTCTTAGTGACGTCCTAATGAACAGTCATTTTGTGACGTCATAGTGACGTGATGAAAAACAGGAATTTTGTGACGTCATCAAGAACAGGAATATTGTGACGTCATAGTGACGTCATAAAGAACAGAAATTTCGTGACGTCATAGTAACGGCATCAAGAATAGGCATTTTGTGACGTCATAGTGACATCATCAAGAACAGGAATTTTATGATGTCATAGTGACGTCATGAAAGACGGGAATTTTGTGACGTCATGAAAGACGCGAATTTTGTGACGTAACCAAGAACAGGAATTTTGTGACGACATAGTGACGTCATATTGACGACATCAAGAACAGGCATTTTGTGACGTCATAGTGACATCATCAAGAACAGGCATTTTATGATATAGTGACGCCATAAAAAACAAGAAATTTGTGACGTGACCAAGAAAAGGAATTTCGTGGCGTCATAGTGACGTCATCAAGAACAGGCATTTTGTGACGTCATAGTGACGTCATCAAGAAAAGGAATTTTGTGACGTCGTAGTGACGTCAAGAAACACAGGAATTTTGTGACGTCATAGTGACGTCATCAAGAACAGGAATCTTGTTACGTCATAGTGACTTCACCAAGAACAGGAATTTTGTGACGTCATAGTGACGTCATGAAAAACAGGAATTTTGTGACATCATCAAGAACACGAATTTTGTGCCGTCATAGTGACGTCATCAAGAACAGGAATTTTGTGACGTCTTTGTGACGTCATCAAGAACAGGCATTTTGTGACGTAATAGTGACGTCTTCAAGAACAGTAATTTTGTGACGTCATAGTGACGTCATCAAGAACAGGAATTTTGTGACCACATAGTGACGTCATCAAGAACAGGCATTTTGTGACGTTATAGTGACGTCAGCAAGAACAGGCATTTTGTGAAGTCATAGTGACGTCATGAATAACAGGAATTTTGTGACGTCATAGTAACGGCATCAAGAACAGGCATTTTGTGACGTCATAGTGACATCATCAAGAACAGGAATTTTATGATGTCATAGTGACGTCATGAAAGACGGGAATTTTATGATGTCATAGTGACGTCATGAAAGACGGGAATTTTGTGACGTCATGAAAGACGGGAATTTTGTGACGTCATGAAAGACGGGAATTTTGTGACGTCACCAAGAAGAGGAATTTGGTGACGACATAGTGACGTCATATTGACGACATCAAGAACAGGCATTTTGTGACGTCATAGTGACATCATCAAGAACAGGAATTTTATGATATAGTGACGCCATAAAAAACAAGAAATTTGTGACGTGATCAAGAAAAGGAATTTCGTGGCGTCATAGTGACGTCATCAAGAACAGGCATTTTGTGACGTCATAGTGACGTCATCAAGAACAGTTATTTTGTGACGTCATAGTGATGTCATCGAGAAAAGGAATTTTGTGATGTCATAGTGACGTCAAGAAACACAGGAATTTTGTGACGTCATAGTGACGTCATCAAAAACAGGAATCTTGTTACGTCATAGTGACTTCATCAAGAACAGGAATTTTGTGACGTCATGAAAAACAGGAATTTTGTGACATCATCAAGAACACGAATTTTGTGCCGTCATAGTGACGTCATCAAGAACAGGAATTCTGTGACGTCTTTGTGACGTCATCAAGAACAGGCATTTTGTGACGTCATAGTGACATCATCAAGATCACCAATTTTGTGATTTCATAGTGACGTCATGAAAAACAGGAATTTTGTGACGTCATCAAGAACAGGAATTTTGTGACGTCATAGTGACGTCATCAACAACGGGCATTTTGCGACGTTATAGTGACGTCATCAAGAACACGAATTTTGTGCCGTCATACGCACGTCATCAAGAACAGGCATTTTGTGACGTCATAATGACGTCATCAAGAACAGGCATTTTGAGACCTCTTAGTGACGTCATAATGGACAGTCATTTTGTGACGTCATAGTGACGTGATGAAAAACAGGAATTTTGTGACGTCATCAAGAACAGGAATATTGTGACCTCATAGTGACGTCATCAAGGACAGGAGTTTTGTGACGTTATAGTGACGTCATCAAGAACAGGCATTTTGTGACGTCATAGTGACGTTATCAAGAACAGGCATTTTTTGACCACATAGTGACGTCATAAAGAACAGACATTTCGTGACGTCATAGTAACGGCATCAAGAACAGGCATTTTGTGACGTCATAGTGACATCATCAAGAACAGGAATTTTATGATGTCATAGTGACGTCATGAAAGACAGGAATTTTGTGACGTCATAGTGACGTCATATTGACGACATCAAGAACAGGCATTTTGTGACGTCATAGTGACATCATCAAGAACAGGCATTTTATGATATAGTGACGCCATAAAAAACAAGAAATTTGTGACGTGACCAAGAAAAGGAATTTCGTGGCGTCACAGTGACGTCATGAAAGACGGGAATTTTGTGACGTCATGAAAGACGCGAATTTTGTGACGTCACCAAGAACAGGAATTTTGTGACGACATAGTGACGTCATATTGACGACATCAAGAACAGGCATTTTGTGACGTCATAGTGACATCATCAAGAACAGGCATTTTATGATATAGTGACGCCATAAAAAACAAGAAATTTGTGACGTGACCAAGAAAAGGAATTTCGTGGCGTCATAGTGACGTCATCAAGAACAGGCATTTTGTGACGTCATAGTGACGTCATCAAGAAAAGGAATTTTGTGACGTCGTAGTGACATCAAGAAACACAGGAATTTTGTGACGTCATAGTGACGTCATCAAGAACAGGAATCTTGTTACGTCATAGTGACTTCATCAAGAACAGGAATTTTGTGACGTCATAGTGACGTCATGAAAAACAGGAATTTTGTGACATCATCAAGAACACGAATTTTGTGCCGTCATAGTGACGTCATCAAGAACAGGAATTTTGTGACGTCTTTGTGACGTCATCAAGAACCGGCATTTTGTGACGTAATAGTGACGTCTTCAAGAACAGTAATTTTGTGAAGTCATAGTGACGTCATGAATAACAGGAATTTTGTGACGTCATAGTAACGGCATCAAGAACAGGCATTTTGTGACGTCATAGTGACATCATCAAGAACAGGAATTTTATGATGTCATAGTGACGTCATGAAAGACGGGAATTTTGTGACGTCATGAAAGACGGGAATTTTGTGACGTCACCAAGAACAGGAATTTGGTGACGACATAGTGACGTCATATTGACGACATCAAGAACAGGCATTTTGTGACGTCATAGTGACATCATCAAGAACAGGAATTTTATGATATAGTGACGCCATAAAAAACAAGAAATTTGTGACGTGATCAAGAAAAGGAATTTCGTGGCGTCATAGTGACGTCATCAAGAACAGGCATTTTGTGACGTCATAGTGACGTCATCAAGAACAGTTATTTTGTGACGTCATAGTGATGTCATCAAGAAAAGGAATTTTGTGACGTCATAGTGACGTCAAGAAACACAGGAATTTTGTGACGTCATAGTGACGTCATCAAAAACAGGAATCTTGTTACGTCATAGTGACTTCATCAAGAACAGGAATTTTGTGACGTCATGAAAAACAGGAATTTTGTGACATCATCAAGAACACGAATTTTGTGCCGTCATAGTGACGTCATCAAGAACAGGAATTTTGTGACGTCATAGTGACGTCATCAAGAACAGGAATCTTGTTACGTCATAGTGACTTCATCAAGAACAGGAATTTTGTGACGTCATAGTGACGTCATGAAAAACAGGAATTTTGTGACATCATCAAGAACACGAATTTTGTGCCGTCATAGTGACGTCATCAAGAACAGGAATTTTGTGACGTCTTTGTGACGTCATCAAGAACAGGCATTTTGTGACGTCATAGTGACATCATGAAAAACAGGAATTTTGTGACGTCATCAAGAACAGGAATTTTGTGACGTCATAGTGACGTCATCAACAACGGGCATTTTGCGACGTTATAGTGACGTCATCAAGAACACGAATTTTGTGCCGTCATACGCACGTCATCAAGAACAGGCATTTTGTGACGTCATAATGACGTCATCAAGAACAGGCATTTTGAGACCTCTTAGTGACGTCATAATGGACAGTCATTTTGTGACGTCATAGTGACGTGATGAAAAACAGGAATTTTGTGACGTCATCAAGAACAGGAATATTGTGACCTCATAGTGACGTCATCAAGGACAGGAGTTTTGTGACGTTATAGTGACGTCATCAAGAACAGGCATTTTGTGACGTCATAGTGACGTTATCATGAACAGGCATTTTTTGACCACATAGTGACGTCATAAAGAACAGACATTTCGTGACGTCATAGTAACGGCATCAAGAACAGGCATTTTGTGACGTCATAGTGACATCATCAAGAACAGGAATTTTATGATGTCATAGTGACGTCATGAAAGACAGGAATTTTGTGACGTCATAGTGACGTCATATTGACGACATCAAGAACAGGCATTTTGTGACGTCATAGTGACATCATCAAGAACAGGCATTTTATGATATAGTGACGCCATAAAAAACAAGAAATTTGTGACGTGACCAAGAAAAGGAATTTCGTGGCGTCACAGTGACGTCATGAAAGACGGGAATTTTGTGACGTCATGAAAGACACGAATTTTGTGACGTCACCAAGAACAGGAATTTTGTGACGACATAGTGACGTCATATTGACGACATCAAGAACAGGCATTTTGTGACGTCATAGTGACATCATCAAGAACAGGCATTTTATGATATAGTGACGCCATAAAAAACAAGAAATTTGTGACGTGACCAAGAAAAGGAATTTCGTGGCGTCATAGTGACGTCATCAAGAACAGGCATTTTGTGACGTCATAGTGACGTCATCAAGAACAGGAATCTTGTTACGTCATAGTGACTTCATCAAGAACAGGAATTTTGTGACGTCATAGTGACGTCATGAAAAACAGGAATTTTGTGACATCATCAAGAACACGAATTTTGTGCCGTCATAGTGACGTCATCAAGAACAGGAATTTTGTAACGTCTTTGTGACGTCATCAAGAACCGGCATTTTGTGACGTAATAGTGACGTCTTCAAGAACAGTAATTTTGTGAAGTCATAGTGACGTCATGAATAACAGGAATTTTGTGACGTCATAGTAACGGCATCAAGAACAGGCATTTTGTGACGTCATAGTGACATCATCAAGAACAGGAATTTTATGATGTCATAGTGACGTCATGAAAGACGGGAATTTTGTGACGTCATGAAAGACGGGAATTTTGTGACGTCACCAAGAACAGGAATTTGGTGACGACATAGTGACGTCATATTGACGACATCAAGAACAGGCATTTTGTGACGTCATAGTGACATCATCAAGAACAGGAATTTTATGATATAGTGACGCCATAAAAAACAAGAAATTTGTGACGTGATCAAGAAAAGGAATTTCGTGGCGTCATAGTGACGTCATCAAGAACAGGCATTTTGTGACGTCATAGTGACGTCATCAAGAACAGTTATTTTGTGACGTCATAGTGATGTCATCAAGAAAAGGAATTTTGTGACGTCATAGTGACGTCAAGAAACACAGGAATTTTGTGACGTCATAGTGACGTCATCAAAAACAGGAATCTTGTTACGTCATAGTGACTTCATCAAGAACAGGAATTTTGTGACGTCATGAAAAACAGGAATTTTGTGACATCATCAAGAACACGAATTTTGTGCCGTCATAGTGACGTCATCAAGAACAGGAATTTTGTGACGTCATAGTGACGTCATCAAGAACAGGAATCTTGTTACGTCATAGTGACTTCATCAAGAACAGGAATTTTGTGACGTCATAGTGACGTCATGAAAAACAGGAATTTTGTGACATCATCAAGAACACGAATTTTGTGCCGTCATAGTGACGTCATCAAGAACAGGAATTTTGTGACGTCTTTGTGACGTCATCAAGAACAGGCATTTTGTGACGTCATAGTGACATCATGAAAAACAGGAATTTTGTGACGTCATCAAGAACAGGAATTTTGTGACGTCATAGTGACGTCATCAACAACGGGCATTTTGCGACGTTATAGTGACGTCATCAAGAACACGAATTTTGTGCCGTCATACGCACGTCATCAAGAACAGGCATTTTGTGACGTCATAATGACGTCATCAAGAACAGGCATTTTGAGACCTCTTAGTGACGTCATAATGGACAGTCATTTTGTGACGTCATAGTGACGTGATGAAAAACAGGAATTTTGTGACGTCATCAAGAACAGGAATATTGTGACCTCATAGTGACGTCATCAAGGACAGGAGTTTTGTGACGTTATAGTGACGTCATCAAGAACAGGCATTTTGTGACGTCATAGTGACGTTATCAAGAACAGGCATTTTTTGACCACATAGTGACGTCATACAGAACAGACATTTCGTGACGTCATAGTAACGGCATCAAGAACAGGCATTTTGTGACGTCATAGTGACATCATCAAGAACAGGAATTTTATGATGTCACAGTGACGTCATGAAAGACAGGAATTTTGTGACGTCATAGTGACGTCATATTGACGACATCAAGAACAGGCATTTTGTGACGTCATAGTGACATCATCAAGAACAGGCATTTTATGATATAGTGACGCCATAAAAAACAAGAAATTTGTGACGTGACCAAGAAAAGGAATTTCGTGGCGTCACAGTGACGTCATGAAAGACGGGAATTTTGTGACGTCATGAAAGACGCGAATTTTGTGACGTCACCAAGAACAGGAATTTTGTGACGACATAGTGACGTCATATTGACGACATCAAGAACAGGCATTTTGTGACGTCATAGTGACATCATCAAGAACAGGCATTTTATGATATAGTGACGCCATAAAAAACAAGAAATTTGTGACGTGACCAAGAAAAGGAATTTCGTGGCGTCATAGTGACGTCATCAAGAACAGGCATTTTGTGACGTCATAGTGACGTCATCAAGAAAAGGAATTTTGTGACGTCGTAGTGACGTCAAGAAACACAGGAATTTTGTGACGTCATAGTGACGTCATCAAGAACAGGAATCTTGTTACGTCATAGTGACTTCATCAAGAACAGGAATTTTGTGACGTCATAGTGACGTCATGAAAAACAGGAATTTTGTGACATCATCAAGAACACGAATTTTGTGCCGTCATAGTGACGTCATCAAGAACAGGAATTTTGTGACGTCTTTGTGACGTCATCAAGAACCGGCATTTTGTGACGTAATAGTGACGTCTTCAAGAACAGTAATTTTGTGAAGTCATAGTGACGTCATGAATAACAGGAATTTTGTGACGTCATAGTAACGGCATCAAGAACAGGCATTTTGTGACGTCATAGTGACATCATCAAGAACAGGAATTTTATGATGTCATAGTGACGTCATGAAAGACGGGAATTTTGTGACGTCATGAAAGACGGGAATTTTGTGACGTCACCAAGAACAGGAATTTGGTGACGACATAGTGACGTCATATTGACGACATCAAGAACAGGCATTTTGTGACGTCATAGTGACATCATCAAGAACAGGAATTTTATGATATAGTGACGCCATAAAAAACAAGAAATTTGTGACGTGATCAAGAAAAGGAATTTCGTGGCGTCATAGTGACGTCATCAAGAACAGGCATTTTGTGACGTCATAGTGACGTCATCAAGAACAGTTATTTTGTGACGTCATAGTGATGTCATCGAGAAAAGGAATTTTGTGATGTCATAGTGACGTCAAGAAACACAGGAATTTTGTGACGTCATAGTGACGTCATCAAAAACAGGAATCTTGTTACGTCATAGTGACTTCATCAAGAACAGGAATTTTGTGACGTCATGAAAAACAGGAATTTTGTGACATCATCAAGAACACGAATTTTGTGCCGTCATAGTGACGTCATCAAGAACAGGAATTCTGTGACGTCTTTGTGACGTCATCAAGAACAGGCATTTTGTGACGTCATAGTGACATCATCAAGATCACCAATTTTGTGATTTCATAGTGACGTCATGAAAAACAGGAATTTTGTGACGTCATCAAGAACAGGAATTTTGTGACGTCATAGTGACGTCATCAACAACGGGCATTTTGCGACGTTATAGTGACGTCATCAAGAACACGAATTTTGTGCCGTCATACGCACGTCATCAAGAACAGGCATTTTGTCACGTCATAATGACGTCATCAAGAACAGGCATTTTGAGACCTCTTAGTGACGTCATAATGGACAGTCATTTTGTGACGTCATAGTGACGTGATGAAAAACAGGAATTTTGTGACGTCATCAAGAACAGGAATATTGTGACCTCATAGTGACGTCATCAAGGACAGGAGTTTTGTGACGTTATAGTGACGTCATCAAGAACAGGCATTTTGTGACGTCATAGTGACGTTATCAAGAACAGGCATTTTTTGACCACATAGTGACGTCATAAAGAACAGACATTTCGTGACGTCATAGTAACGGCATCAAGAACAGGCATTTTGTGACGTCATAGTGACATCATCAAGAACAGGAATTTTATGATGTCATAGTGACGTCATGAAAGACAGGAATTTTGTGACGTCATAGTGACGTCATATTGACGACATCAAGAACAGGCATTTTGTGACGTCATAGTGACATCATCAAGAACAGGCATTTTATGATATAGTGACGCCATAAAAAACAAGAAATTTGTGACGTGACCAAGAAAAGGAATTTCGTGGCGTCACAGTGACGTCATGAAAGACGGGAATTTTGTGACGTCATGAAAGACGCGAATTTTGTGACGTCACCAAGAACAGGAATTTTGTGACGACATAGTGACGTCATATTGACGACATCAAGAACAGGCATTTTGTGACGTCATAGTGACATCATCAAGAACAGGCATTTTATGATATAGTGACGCCATAAAAAACAAGAAATTTGTGACGTGACCAAGAAAAGGAATTTCGTGGCGTCATAGTGACGTCATCAAGAACAGGCATTTTGTGACGTCATAGTGACGTCATCAAGAAAAGGAATTTTGTGACGTCGTAGTGACGTCAAGAAACACAGGAATTTTGTGACGTCATAGTGACGTCATCAAGAACAGGAATCTTGTTACGTCATAGTGACTTCATCAAGAACAGGAATTTTGTGACGTCATAGTGACGTCATGAAAAACAGGAATTTTGTGACATCATCAAGAACACGAATTTTGTGCCGTCATAGTGACGTCATCAAGAACAGGAATTTTGTGACGTCTTTGTGACGTCATCAAGAACCGGCATTTTGTGACGTAATAGTGACGTCTTCAAGAACAGTAATTTTGTGAAGTCATAGTGACGTCATGAATAACAGGAATTTTGTGACGTCATAGTAACGGCATCAAGAACAGGCATTTTGTGACGTCATAGTGACATCATCAAGAACAGGAATTTTATGATGTCATAGTGACGTCATGAAAGACGGGAATTTTGTGACGTCATGAAAGACGGGAATTTTGTGACGTCACCAAGAACAGGAATTTGGTGACGACATAGTGACGTCATATTGACGACATCAAGAACAGGCATTTTGTGACGTCATAGTGACATCATCAAGAACAGGAATTTTATGATATAGTGACGCCATAAAAAACAAGAAATTTGTGACGTGATCAAGAAAAGGAATTTCGTGGCGTCATAGTGACGTCATCAAGAACAGGCATTTTGTGACGTCATAGTGACGTCATCAAGAACAGTTATTTTGTGACGTCATAGTGATGTCATCAAGAAAAGGAATTTTGTGACGTCATAGTGACGTCAAGAAACACAGGAATTTTGTGACGTCATAGTGACGTCATCAAAAACAGGAATCTTGTTACGTCATAGTGACTTCATCAAGAACAGGAATTTTGTGACGTCATGAAAAACAGGAATTTTGTGACATCATCAAGAACACGAATTTTGTGCCGTCATAGTGACGTCATCAAGAACAGGAATTCTGTGACGTCTTTGTGACGTCATCAAGAACAGGCATTTTGTGACGTCATAGTGACATCATCAAGATCACCAATTTTGTGATTTCATAGTGACGTCATGAAAAACAGGAATTTTGTGACGTCATCAAGAACAGGAATTTTGTGACGTCATAGTGACGTCATCAACAACGGGCATTTTGCGACGTTATAGTGACGTCATCAAGAACACGAATTTTGTGCCGTCATACGCACGTCATCAAGAACAGGCATTTTGTGACGTCATAATGACGTCATCAAGAACAGGCATTTTGAGACCTCTTAGTGACGTCATAATGGACAGTCATTTTGTGACGTCATAGTGACGTGATGAAAAACAGGAATTTTGTGACGTCATCAAGAACAGGAATATTGTGACCTCATAGTGACGTCATCAAGGACAGGAGTTTTGTGACGTTATAGTGACGTCATCAAGAACAGGCATTTTGTGACGTCATAGTGACGTTATCAAGAACAGGCATTTTTTGACCACATAGTGACGTCATAAAGAACAGACATTTCGTGACGTCATAGTAACGGCATCAAGAACAGGCATTTTGTGACGTCATAGTGACATCATCAAGAACAGGAATTTTATGATGTCATAGTGACGTCATGAAAGACAGGAATTTTGTGACGTCATAGTGACGTCATATTGACGACATCAAGAACAGGCATTTTGTGACGTCATAGTGACATCATCAAGAACAGGCATTTTATGATATAGTGACGCCATAAAAAACAAGAAATTTGTGACGTGACCAAGAAAAGGAATTTCGTGGCGTCACAGTGACGTCATGAAAGACGGGAATTTTGTGACGTCATGAAAGACGCGAATTTTGTGACGTCACCAAGAACAGGAATTTTGTGACGACATAGTGACGTCATATTGACGACATCAAGAACAGGCATTTTGTGACGTCATAGTGACATCATCAAGAACAGGCATTTTATGATATAGTGACGCCATAAAAAACAAGAAATTTGTGACGTGACCAAGAAAAGGAATTTCGTGGCGTCATAGTGACGTCATCAAGAACAGGCATTTTGTGACGTCATAGTGACGTCATCAAGAAAAGGAATTTTGTGACGTCGTAGTGACATCAAGAAACACAGGAATTTTGTGACGTCATAGTGACGTCATCAAGAACAGGAATCTTGTTACGTCATAGTGACTTCATCAAGAACAGGAATTTTGTGACGTCATAGTGACGTCATGAAAAACAGGAATTTTGTGACATCATCAAGAACACGAATTTTGTGCCGTCATAGTGACGTCATCAAGAACAGGAATTTTGTGACGTCTTTGTGACGTCATCAAGAACCGGCATTTTGTGACGTAATAGTGACGTCTTCAAGAACAGTAATTTTGTGAAGTCATAGTGACGTCATGAATAACAGGAATTTTGTGACGTCATAGTAACGGCATCAAGAACAGGCATTTTGTGACGTCATAGTGACATCATCAAGAACAGGAATTTTATGATGTCATAGTGACGTCATGAAAGACGGGAATTTTGTGACGTCATGAAAGACGGGAATTTTGTGACGTCACCAAGAACAGGAATTTGGTGACGACATAGTGACGTCATATTGACGACATCAAGAACAGGCATTTTGTGACGTCATAGTGACATCATCAAGAACAGGAATTTTATGATATAGTGACGCCATAAAAAACAAGAAATTTGTGACGTGATCAAGAAAAGGAATTTCGTGGCGTCATAGTGACGTCATCAAGAACAGGCATTTTGTGACGTCATAGTGACGTCATCAAGAACAGTTATTTTGTGACGTCATAGTGATGTCATCAAGAAAAGGAATTTTGTGACGTCATAGTGACGTCAAGAAACACAGGAATTTTGTGACGTCATAGTGACGTCATCAAAAACAGGAATCTTGTTACGTCATAGTGACTTCATCAAGAACAGGAATTTTGTGACGTCATGAAAAACAGGAATTTTGTGACATCATCAAGAACACGAATTTTGTGCCGTCATAGTGACGTCATCAAGAACAGGAATTTTGTGACGTCATAGTGACGTCATCAAGAACAGGAATCTTGTTACGTCATAGTGACTTCATCAAGAACAGGAATTTTGTGACGTCATAGTGACGTCATGAAAAACAGGAATTTTGTGACATCATCAAGAACACGAATTTTGTGCCGTCATAGTGACGTCATCAAGAACAGGAATTTTGTGACGTCTTTGTGACGTCATCAAGAACAGGCATTTTGTGACGTCATAGTGACATCATGAAAAACAGGAATTTTGTGACGTCATCAAGAACAGGAATTTTGTGACGTCATAGTGACGTCATCAACAACGGGCATTTTGCGACGTTATAGTGACGTCATCAAGAACACGAATTTTGTGCCGTCATACGCACGTCATCAAGAACAGGCATTTTGTGACGTCATAATGACGTCATCAAGAACAGGCATTTTGAGACCTCTTAGTGACGTCATAATGGACAGTCATTTTGTGACGTCATAGTGACGTGATGAAAAACAGGAATTTTGTGACGTCATCAAGAACAGGAATATTGTGACCTCATAGTGACGTCATCAAGGACAGGAGTTTTGTGACGTTATAGTGACGTCATCAAGAACAGGCATTTTGTGACGTCATAGTGACGTTATCATGAACAGGCATTTTTTGACCACATAGTGACGTCATAAAGAACAGACATTTCGTGACGTCATAGTAACGGCATCAAGAACAGGCATTTTGTGACGTCATAGTGACATCATCAAGAACAGGAATTTTATGATGTCATAGTGACGTCATGAAAGACAGGAATTTTGTGACGTCATAGTGACGTCATATTGACGACATCAAGAACAGGCATTTTGTGACGTCATAGTGACATCATCAAGAACAGGCATTTTATGATATAGTGACGCCATAAAAAACAAGAAATTTGTGACGTGACCAAGAAAAGGAATTTCGTGGCGTCACAGTGACGTCATGAAAGACGGGAATTTTGTGACGTCATGAAAGACACGAATTTTGTGACGTCACCAAGAACAGGAATTTTGTGACGACATAGTGACGTCATATTGACGACATCAAGAACAGGCATTTTGTGACGTCATAGTGACATCATCAAGAACAGGCATTTTATGATATAGTGACGCCATAAAAAACAAGAAATTTGTGACGTGACCAAGAAAAGGAATTTCGTGGCGTCATAGTGACGTCATCAAGAACAGGCATTTTGTGACGTCATAGTGACGTCATCAAGAACAGGAATCTTGTTACGTCATAGTGACTTCATCAAGAACAGGAATTTTGTGACGTCATAGTGACGTCATGAAAAACAGGAATTTTGTGACATCATCAAGAACACGAATTTTGTGCCGTCATAGTGACGTCATCAAGAACAGGAATTTTGTAACGTCTTTGTGACGTCATCAAGAACCGGCATTTTGTGACGTAATAGTGACGTCTTCAAGAACAGTAATTTTGTGAAGTCATAGTGACGTCATGAATAACAGGAATTTTGTGACGTCATAGTAACGGCATCAAGAACAGGCATTTTGTGACGTCATAGTGACATCATCAAGAACAGGAATTTTATGATGTCATAGTGACGTCATGAAAGACGGGAATTTTGTGACGTCATGAAAGACGGGAATTTTGTGACGTCACCAAGAACAGGAATTTGGTGACGACATAGTGACGTCATATTGACGACATCAAGAACAGGCATTTTGTGACGTCATAGTGACATCATCAAGAACAGGAATTTTATGATATAGTGACGCCATAAAAAACAAGAAATTTGTGACGTGATCAAGAAAAGGAATTTCGTGGCGTCATAGTGACGTCATCAAGAACAGGCATTTTGTGACGTCATAGTGACGTCATCAAGAACAGTTATTTTGTGACGTCATAGTGATGTCATCAAGAAAAGGAATTTTGTGACGTCATAGTGACGTCAAGAAACACAGGAATTTTGTGACGTCATAGTGACGTCATCAAAAACAGGAATCTTGTTACGTCATAGTGACTTCATCAAGAACAGGAATTTTGTGACGTCATGAAAAACAGGAATTTTGTGACATCATCAAGAACACGAATTTTGTGCCGTCATAGTGACGTCATCAAGAACAGGAATTTTGTGACGTCATAGTGACGTCATCAAGAACAGGAATCTTGTTACGTCATAGTGACTTCATCAAGAACAGGAATTTTGTGACGTCATAGTGACGTCATGAAAAACAGGAATTTTGTGACATCATCAAGAACACGAATTTTGTGCCGTCATAGTGACGTCATCAAGAACAGGAATTTTGTGACGTCTTTGTGACGTCATCAAGAACAGGCATTTTGTGACGTCATAGTGACATCATGAAAAACAGGAATTTTGTGACGTCATCAAGAACAGGAATTTTGTGACGTCATAGTGACGTCATCAACAACGGGCATTTTGCGACGTTATAGTGACGTCATCAAGAACACGAATTTTGTGCCGTCATACGCACGTCATCAAGAACAGGCATTTTGTGACGTCATAATGACGTCATCAAGAACAGGCATTTTGAGACCTCTTAGTGACGTCATAATGGACAGTCATTTTGTGACGTCATAGTGACGTGATGAAAAACAGGAATTTTGTGACGTCATCAAGAACAGGAATATTGTGACCTCATAGTGACGTCATCAAGGACAGGAGTTTTGTGACGTTATAGTGACGTCATCAAGAACAGGCATTTTGTGACGTCATAGTGACGTTATCAAGAACAGGCATTTTTTGACCACATAGTGACGTCATACAGAACAGACATTTCGTGACGTCATAGTAACGGCATCAAGAACAGGCATTTTGTGACGTCATAGTGACATCATCAAGAACAGGAATTTTATGATGTCACAGTGACGTCATGAAAGACAGGAATTTTGTGACGTCATAGTGACGTCATATTGACGACATCAAGAACAGGCATTTTGTGACGTCATAGTGACATCATCAAGAACAGGCATTTTATGATATAGTGACGCCATAAAAAACAAGAAATTTGTGACGTGACCAAGAAAAGGAATTTCGTGGCGTCACAGTGACGTCATGAAAGACGGGAATTTTGTGACGTCATGAAAGACGCGAATTTTGTGACGTCACCAAGAACAGGAATTTTGTGACGACATAGTGACGTCATATTGACGACATCAAGAACAGGCATTTTGTGACGTCATAGTGACATCATCAAGAACAGGCATTTTATGATATAGTGACGCCATAAAAAACAAGAAATTTGTGACGTGACCAAGAAAAGGAATTTCGTGGCGTCATAGTGACGTCATCAAGAACAGGCATTTTGTGACGTCATAGTGACGTCATCAAGAAAAGGAATTTTGTGACGTCGTAGTGACGTCAAGAAACACAGGAATTTTGTGACGTCATAGTGACGTCATCAAGAACAGGAATCTTGTTACGTCATAGTGACTTCATCAAGAACAGGAATTTTGTGACGTCATAGTGACGTCATGAAAAACAGGAATTTTGTGACATCATCAAGAACACGAATTTTGTGCCGTCATAGTGACGTCATCAAGAACAGGAATTTTGTGACGTCTTTGTGACGTCATCAAGAACCGGCATTTTGTGACGTAATAGTGACGTCTTCAAGAACAGTAATTTTGTGAAGTCATAGTGACGTCATGAATAACAGGAATTTTGTGACGTCATAGTAACGGCATCAAGAACAGGCATTTTGTGACGTCATAGTGACATCATCAAGAACAGGAATTTTATGATGTCATAGTGACGTCATGAAAGACGGGAATTTTGTGACGTCATGAAAGACGGGAATTTTGTGACGTCACCAAGAACAGGAATTTGGTGACGACATAGTGACGTCATATTGACGACATCAAGAACAGGCATTTTGTGACGTCATAGTGACATCATCAAGAACAGGAATTTTATGATATAGTGACGCCATAAAAAACAAGAAATTTGTGACGTGATCAAGAAAAGGAATTTCGTGGCGTCATAGTGACGTCATCAAGAACAGGCATTTTGTGACGTCATAGTGACGTCATCAAGAACAGTTATTTTGTGACGTCATAGTGATGTCATCGAGAAAAGGAATTTTGTGATGTCATAGTGACGTCAAGAAACACAGGAATTTTGTGACGTCATAGTGACGTCATCAAAAACAGGAATCTTGTTACGTCATAGTGACTTCATCAAGAACAGGAATTTTGTGACGTCATGAAAAACAGGAATTTTGTGACATCATCAAGAACACGAATTTTGTGCCGTCATAGTGACGTCATCAAGAACAGGAATTCTGTGACGTCTTTGTGACGTCATCAAGAACAGGCATTTTGTGACGTCATAGTGACATCATCAAGATCACCAATTTTGTGATTTCATAGTGACGTCATGAAAAACAGGAATTTTGTGACGTCATCAAGAACAGGAATTTTGTGACGTCATAGTGACGTCATCAACAACGGGCATTTTGCGACGTTATAGTGACGTCATCAAGAACACGAATTTTGTGCCGTCATACGCACGTCATCAAGAACAGGCATTTTGTCACGTCATAATGACGTCATCAAGAACAGGCATTTTGAGACCTCTTAGTGACGTCATAATGGACAGTCATTTTGTGACGTCATAGTGACGTGATGAAAAACAGGAATTTTGTGACGTCATCAAGAACAGGAATATTGTGACCTCATAGTGACGTCATCAAGGACAGGAGTTTTGTGACGTTATAGTGACGTCATCAAGAACAGGCATTTTGTGACGTCATAGTGACGTTATCAAGAACAGGCATTTTTTGACCACATAGTGACGTCATAAAGAACAGACATTTCGTGACGTCATAGTAACGGCATCAAGAACAGGCATTTTGTGACGTCATAGTGACATCATCAAGAACAGGAATTTTATGATGTCATAGTGACGTCATGAAAGACAGGAATTTTGTGACGTCATAGTGACGTCATATTGACGACATCAAGAACAGGCATTTTGTGACGTCATAGTGACATCATCAAGAACAGGCATTTTATGATATAGTGACGCCATAAAAAACAAGAAATTTGTGACGTGACCAAGAAAAGGAATTTCGTGGCGTCACAGTGACGTCATGAAAGACGGGAATTTTGTGACGTCATGAAAGACGCGAATTTTGTGACGTCACCAAGAACAGGAATTTTGTGACGACATAGTGACGTCATATTGACGACATCAAGAACAGGCATTTTGTGACGTCATAGTGACATCATCAAGAACAGGCATTTTATGATATAGTGACGCCATAAAAAACAAGAAATTTGTGACGTGACCAAGAAAAGGAATTTCGTGGCGTCATAGTGACGTCATCAAGAACAGGCATTTTGTGACGTCATAGTGACGTCATCAAGAAAAGGAATTTTGTGACGTCGTAGTGACGTCAAGAAACACAGGAATTTTGTGACGTCATAGTGACGTCATCAAGAACAGGAATCTTGTTACGTCATAGTGACTTCATCAAGAACAGGAATTTTGTGACGTCATAGTGACGTCATGAAAAACAGGAATTTTGTGACATCATCAAGAACACGAATTTTGTGCCGTCATAGTGACGTCATCAAGAACAGGAATTTTGTGACGTCTTTGTGACGTCATCAAGAACCGGCATTTTGTGACGTAATAGTGACGTCTTCAAGAACAGTAATTTTGTGAAGTCATAGTGACGTCATGAATAACAGGAATTTTGTGACGTCATAGTAACGGCATCAAGAACAGGCATTTTGTGACGTCATAGTGACATCATCAAGAACAGGAATTTTATGATGTCATAGTGACGTCATGAAAGACGGGAATTTTGTGACGTCATGAAAGACGGGAATTTTGTGACGTCACCAAGAACAGGAATTTGGTGACGACATAGTGACGTCATATTGACGACATCAAGAACAGGCATTTTGTGACGTCATAGTGACATCATCAAGAACAGGAATTTTATGATATAGTGACGCCATAAAAAACAAGAAATTTGTGACGTGATCAAGAAAAGGAATTTCGTGGCGTCATAGTGACGTCATCAAGAACAGGCATTTTGTGACGTCATAGTGACGTCATCAAGAACAGTTATTTTGTGACGTCATAGTGATGTCATCAAGAAAAGGAATTTTGTGACGTCATAGTGACGTCAAGAAACACAGGAATTTTGTGACGTCATAGTGACGTCATCAAAAACAGGAATCTTGTTACGTCATAGTGACTTCATCAAGAACAGGAATTTTGTGACGTCATGAAAAACAGGAATTTTGTGACATCATCAAGAACACGAATTTTGTGCCGTCATAGTGACGTCATCAAGAACAGGAATTCTGTGACGTCTTTGTGACGTCATCAAGAACAGGCATTTTGTGACGTCATAGTGACATCATCAAGATCACCAATTTTGTGATTTCATAGTGACGTCATGAAAAACAGGAATTTTGTGACGTCATCAAGAACAGGAATTTTGTGACGTCATAGTGACGTCATCAACAACGGGCATTTTGCGACGTTATAGTGACGTCATCAAGAACACGAATTTTGTGCCGTCATACGCACGTCATCAAGAACAGGCATTTTGTGACGTCATAATGACGTCATCAAGAACAGGCATTTTGAGACCTCTTAGTGACGTCATAATGGACAGTCATTTTGTGACGTCATAGTGACGTGATGAAAAACAGGAATTTTGTGACGTCATCAAGAACAGGAATATTGTGACCTCATAGTGACGTCATCAAGGACAGGAGTTTTGTGACGTTATAGTGACGTCATCAAGAACAGGCATTTTGTGACGTCATAGTGACGTTATCAAGAACAGGCATTTTTTGACCACATAGTGACGTCATAAAGAACAGACATTTCGTGACGTCATAGTAACGGCATCAAGAACAGGCATTTTGTGACGTCATAGTGACATCATCAAGAACAGGAATTTTATGATGTCATAGTGACGTCATGAAAGACAGGAATTTTGTGACGTCATAGTGACGTCATATTGACGACATCAAGAACAGGCATTTTGTGACGTCATAGTGACATCATCAAGAACAGGCATTTTATGATATAGTGACGCCATAAAAAACAAGAAATTTGTGACGTGACCAAGAAAAGGAATTTCGTGGCGTCACAGTGACGTCATGAAAGACGGGAATTTTGTGACGTCATGAAAGACGCGAATTTTGTGACGTCACCAAGAACAGGAATTTTGTGACGACATAGTGACGTCATATTGACGACATCAAGAACAGGCATTTTGTGACGTCATAGTGACATCATCAAGAACAGGCATTTTATGATATAGTGACGCCATAAAAAACAAGAAATTTGTGACGTGACCAAGAAAAGGAATTTCGTGGCGTCATAGTGACGTCATCAAGAACAGGCATTTTGTGACGTCATAGTGACGTCATCAAGAAAAGGAATTTTGTGACGTCGTAGTGACATCAAGAAACACAGGAATTTTGTGACGTCATAGTGACGTCATCAAGAACAGGAATCTTGTTACGTCATAGTGACTTCATCAAGAACAGGAATTTTGTGACGTCATAGTGACGTCATGAAAAACAGGAATTTTGTGACATCATCAAGAACACGAATTTTGTGCCGTCATAGTGACGTCATCAAGAACAGGAATTTTTTGACGTCTTTGTGACGTCATCAAGAACCGGCATTTTGTGACGTAATAGTGACGTCTTCAAGAACAGTAATTTTGTGAAGTCATAGTGACGTCATGAATAACAGGAATTTTGTGACGTCATAGTAACGGCATCAAGAACAGGCATTTTGTGACGTCATAGTGACATCATCAAGAACAGGAATTTTATGATGTCATAGTGACGTCATGAAAGACGGGAATTTTGTGACGTCATGAAAGACGGGAATTTTGTGACGTCACCAAGAACAGGAATTTGGTGACGACATAGTGACGTCATATTGACGACATCAAGAACAGGCATTTTGTGACGTCATAGTGACATCATCAAGAACAGGAATTTTATGATATAGTGACGCCATAAAAAACAAGAAATTTGTGACGTGACCAAGAAAAGGAATTTCGTGGCGTCACAGTGACGTCATGAAAGACGGGAATTTTGTGACGTCATGAAAGACGCGAATTTTGTGACGTCACCAAGAACAGGAATTTGGTGACGACATTGTGACGTCATATTGACGACATCAAGAACAGGCATTTTGTGACGTCATAGTGACATCATCAAGAACAGGAATTTTATGATATAGTGACGCCATAAAAAACAAGAAATTTGTGACGTGATCAAGAAAAGGAATTTCGTGGCGTCATAGTGACGTCATCAAGAACAGGCATTTTGTGACGTCATAGTGACGTCATCAAGAACAGTTATTTTGTGACGTCATAGTGATGTCATCGAGAAAAGGAATTTTGTGATGTCATAGTGACGTCAAGAAACACAGGAATTTTGTGACATCATCAAGAACACGAATTTTGTGCCGTCATAGTGACGTCATCAAGAACAGGAATTTTGTGACGTCTTTGTGACGTCATCAAGAACCGGCATTTTGTGACGTAATAGTGACGTCTTCAAGAACAGTAATTTTGTGAAGTCATAGTGACGTCATGAATAACAGGAATTTTGTGACGTCATAGTAACGGCATCAAGAACAGGCATTTTGTGACGTCATAGTGACATCATCAAGAACAGGAATTTTATGATGTCATAGTGACGTCATGAAAGACGGGAATTTTGTGACGTCATGAAAGACGGGAATTTTGTGACGTCACCAAGAACAGGAATTTGGTGACGACATAGTGACGTCATATTGACGACATCAAGAACAGGCATTTTGTGACGTCATAGTGACATCATCAAGAACAGGAATTTTATGATATAGTGACGCCATAAAAAACAAGAAATTTGTGACGTGATCAAGAAAAGGAATTTCGTGGCGTCATAGTGACGTCATCAAGAACAGGCATTTTGTGACGTCATAGTGACGTCATCAAGAACAGTTATTTTGTGACGTCATAGTGATGTCATCAAGAAAAGGAATTTTGTGACGTCATAGTGACGTCAAGAAACACAGGAATTTTGTGACGTCATAGTGACGTCATCAAAAACAGGAATCTTGTTACGTCATAGTGACTTCATCAAGAACAGGAATTTTGTGACGTCATGAAAAACAGGAATTTTGTGACATCATCAAGAACACGAATTTTGTGCCGTCATAGTGACGTCATCAAGAACAGGAATTCTGTGACGTCTTTGTGACGTCATCAAGAACAGGCATTTTGTGACGTCATAGTGACATCATCAAGATCACCAATTTTGTGATTTCATAGTGACGTCATGAAAAACAGGAATTTTGTGACGTCATCAAGAACAGGAATTTTGTGACGTCATAGTGACGTCATCAACAACGGGCATTTTGCGACGTTATAGTGACGTCATCAAGAACACGAATTTTGTGCCGTCATACGCACGTCATCAAGAACAGGCATTTTGTGACGTCATAATGACGTCATCAAGAACAGGCATTTTGAGACCTCTTAGTGACGTCATAATGGACAGTCATTTTGTGACGTCATAGTGACGTGATGAAAAACAGGAATTTTGTGACGTCATCAAGAACAGGAATATTGTGACCTCATAGTGACGTCATCAAGGACAGGAGTTTTGTGACGTTATAGTGACGTCATCAAGAACAGGCATTTTGTGACGTCATAGTGACGTTATCAAGAACAGGCATTTTTTGACCACATAGTGACGTCATAAAGAACAGACATTTCGTGACGTCATAGTAACGGCATCAAGAACAGGCATTTTGTGACGTCATAGTGACATCATCAAGAACAGGAATTTTATGATGTCATAGTGACGTCATGAAAGACAGGAATTTTGTGACGTCATAGTGACGTCATATTGACGACATCAAGAACAGGCATTTTGTGACGTCATAGTGACATCATCAAGAACAGGCATTTTATGATATAGTGACGCCATAAAAAACAAGAAATTTGTGACGTGACCAAGAAAAGGAATTTCGTGGCGTCACAGTGACGTCATGAAAGACGGGAATTTTGTGACGTCATGAAAGACGCGAATTTTGTGACGTCACCAAGAACAGGAATTTTGTGACGACATAGTGACGTCATATTGACGACATCAAGAACAGGCATTTTGTGACGTCATAGTGACATCATCAAGAACAGGCATTTTATGATATAGTGACGCCATAAAAAACAAGAAATTTGTGACGTGACCAAGAAAAGGAATTTCGTGGCGTCATAGTGACGTCATCAAGAACAGGCATTTTGTGACGTCATAGTGACGTCATCAAGAAAAGGAATTTTGTGACGTCGTAGTGACATCAAGAAACACAGGAATTTTGTGACGTCATAGTGACGTCATCAAGAACAGGAATCTTGTTACGTCATAGTGACTTCATCAAGAACAGGAATTTTGTGACGTCATAGTGACGTCATGAAAAACAGGAATTTTGTGACATCATCAAGAACACGAATTTTGTGCCGTCATAGTGACGTCATCAAGAACAGGAATTTTGTGACGTCTTTGTGACGTCATCAAGAACCGGCATTTTGTGACGTAATAGTGACGTCTTCAAGAACAGTAATTTTGTGAAGTCATAGTGACGTCATGAATAACAGGAATTTTGTGACGTCATAGTAACGGCATCAAGAACAGGCATTTTGTGACGTCATAGTGACATCATCAAGAACAGGAATTTTATGATGTCATAGTGACGTCATGAAAGACGGGAATTTTGTGACGTCATGAAAGACGGGAATTTTGTGACGTCACCAAGAACAGGAATTTGGTGACGACATAGTGACGTCATATTGACGACATCAAGAACAGGCATTTTGTGACGTCATAGTGACATCATCAAGAACAGGAATTTTATGATATAGTGACGCCATAAAAAACAAGAAATTTGTGACGTGATCAAGAAAAGGAATTTCGTGGCGTCATAGTGACGTCATCAAGAACAGGCATTTTGTGACGTCATAGTGACGTCATCAAGAACAGTTATTTTGTGACGTCATAGTGATGTCATCAAGAAAAGGAATTTTGTGACGTCATAGTGACGTCAAGAAACACAGGAATTTTGTGACGTCATAGTGACGTCATCAAAAACAGGAATCTTGTTACGTCATAGTGACTTCATCAAGAACAGGAATTTTGTGACGTCATGAAAAACAGGAATTTTGTGACATCATCAAGAACACGAATTTTGTGCCGTCATAGTGACGTCATCAAGAACAGGAATTTTGTGACGTCATAGTGACGTCATCAAGAACAGGAATCTTGTTACGTCATAGTGACTTCATCAAGAACAGGAATTTTGTGACGTCATAGTGACGTCATGAAAAACAGGAATTTTGTGACATCATCAAGAACACGAATTTTGTGCCGTCATAGTGACGTCATCAAGAACAGGAATTTTGTGACGTCTTTGTGACGTCATCAAGAACAGGCATTTTGTGACGTCATAGTGACATCATGAAAAACAGGAATTTTGTGACGTCATCAAGAACAGGAATTTTGTGACGTCATAGTGACGTCATCAACAACGGGCATTTTGCGACGTTATAGTGACGTCATCAAGAACACGAATTTTGTGCCGTCATACGCACGTCATCAAGAACAGGCATTTTGTGACGTCATAATGACGTCATCAAGAACAGGCATTTTGAGACCTCTTAGTGACGTCATAATGGACAGTCATTTTGTGACGTCATAGTGACGTGATGAAAAACAGGAATTTTGTGACGTCATCAAGAACAGGAATATTGTGACCTCATAGTGACGTCATCAAGGACAGGAGTTTTGTGACGTTATAGTGACGTCATCAAGAACAGGCATTTTGTGACGTCATAGTGACGTTATCATGAACAGGCATTTTTTGACCACATAGTGACGTCATAAAGAACAGACATTTCGTGACGTCATAGTAACGGCATCAAGAACAGGCATTTTGTGACGTCATAGTGACATCATCAAGAACAGGAATTTTATGATGTCATAGTGACGTCATGAAAGACAGGAATTTTGTGACGTCATAGTGACGTCATATTGACGACATCAAGAACAGGCATTTTGTGACGTCATAGTGACATCATCAAGAACAGGCATTTTATGATATAGTGACGCCATAAAAAACAAGAAATTTGTGACGTGACCAAGAAAAGGAATTTCGTGGCGTCACAGTGACGTCATGAAAGACGGGAATTTTGTGACGTCATGAAAGACACGAATTTTGTGACGTCACCAAGAACAGGAATTTTGTGACGACATAGTGACGTCATATTGACGACATCAAGAACAGGCATTTTGTGACGTCATAGTGACATCATCAAGAACAGGCATTTTATGATATAGTGACGCCATAAAAAACAAGAAATTTGTGACGTGACCAAGAAAAGGAATTTCGTGGCGTCATAGTGACGTCATCAAGAACAGGCATTTTGTGACGTCATAGTGACGTCATCAAGAACAGGAATCTTGTTACGTCATAGTGACTTCATCAAGAACAGGAATTTTGTGACGTCATAGTGACGTCATGAAAAACAGGAATTTTGTGACATCATCAAGAACACGAATTTTGTGCCGTCATAGTGACGTCATCAAGAACAGGAATTTTGTAACGTCTTTGTGACGTCATCAAGAACCGGCATTTTGTGACGTAATAGTGACGTCTTCAAGAACAGTAATTTTGTGAAGTCATAGTGACGTCATGAATAACAGGAATTTTGTGACGTCATAGTAACGGCATCAAGAACAGGCATTTTGTGACGTCATAGTGACATCATCAAGAACAGGAATTTTATGATGTCATAGTGACGTCATGAAAGACGGGAATTTTGTGACGTCATGAAAGACGGGAATTTTGTGACGTCACCAAGAACAGGAATTTGGTGACGACATAGTGACGTCATATTGACGACATCAAGAACAGGCATTTTGTGACGTCATAGTGACATCATCAAGAACAGGAATTTTATGATATAGTGACGCCATAAAAAACAAGAAATTTGTGACGTGATCAAGAAAAGGAATTTCGTGGCGTCATAGTGACGTCATCAAGAACAGGCATTTTGTGACGTCATAGTGACGTCATCAAGAACAGTTATTTTGTGACGTCATAGTGATGTCATCAAGAAAAGGAATTTTGTGACGTCATAGTGACGTCAAGAAACACAGGAATTTTGTGACGTCATAGTGACGTCATCAAAAACAGGAATCTTGTTACGTCATAGTGACTTCATCAAGAACAGGAATTTTGTGACGTCATGAAAAACAGGAATTTTGTGACATCATCAAGAACACGAATTTTGTGCCGTCATAGTGACGTCATCAAGAACAGGAATTTTGTGACGTCATAGTGACGTCATCAAGAACAGGAATCTTGTTACGTCATAGTGACTTCATCAAGAACAGGAATTTTGTGACGTCATAGTGACGTCATGAAAAACAGGAATTTTGTGACATCATCAAGAACACGAATTTTGTGCCGTCATAGTGACGTCATCAAGAACAGGAATTTTGTGACGTCTTTGTGACGTCATCAAGAACAGGCATTTTGTGACGTCATAGTGACATCATGAAAAACAGGAATTTTGTGACGTCATCAAGAACAGGAATTTTGTGACGTCATAGTGACGTCATCAACAACGGGCATTTTGCGACGTTATAGTGACGTCATCAAGAACACGAATTTTGTGCCGTCATACGCACGTCATCAAGAACAGGCATTTTGTGACGTCATAATGACGTCATCAAGAACAGGCATTTTGAGACCTCTTAGTGACGTCATAATGGACAGTCATTTTGTGACGTCATAGTGACGTGATGAAAAACAGGAATTTTGTGACGTCATCAAGAACAGGAATATTGTGACCTCATAGTGACGTCATCAAGGACAGGAGTTTTGTGACGTTATAGTGACGTCATCAAGAACAGGCATTTTGTGACGTCATAGTGACGTTATCATGAACAGGCATTTTTTGACCACATAGTGACGTCATAAAGAACAGACATTTCGTGACGTCATAGTAACGGCATCAAGAACAGGCATTTTGTGACGTCATAGTGACATCATCAAGAACAGGAATTTTATGATGTCATAGTGACGTCATGAAAGACAGGAATTTTGTGACGTCATAGTGACGTCATATTGACGACATCAAGAACAGGCATTTTGTGACGTCATAGTGACATCATCAAGAACAGGCATTTTATGATATAGTGACGCCATAAAAAACAAGAAATTTGTGACGTGACCAAGAAAAGGAATTTCGTGGCGTCACAGTGACGTCATGAAAGACGGGAATTTTGTGACGTCATGAAAGACACGAATTTTGTGACGTCACCAAGAACAGGAATTTTGTGACGACATAGTGACGTCATATTGACGACATCAAGAACAGGCATTTTGTGACGTCATAGTGACATCATCAAGAACAGGCATTTTATGATATAGTGACGCCATAAAAAACAAGAAATTTGTGACGTGACCAAGAAAAGGAATTTCGTGGCGTCATAGTGACGTCATCAAGAACAGGCATTTTGTGACGTCATAGTGACGTCATCAAGAACAGGAATCTTGTTACGTCATAGTGACTTCATCAAGAACAGGAATTTTGTGACGTCATAGTGACGTCATGAAAAACAGGAATTTTGTGACATCATCAAGAACACGAATTTTGTGCCGTCATAGTGACGTCATCAAGAACAGGAATTTTGTAACGTCTTTGTGACGTCATCAAGAACCGGCATTTTGTGACGTAATAGTGACGTCTTCAAGAACAGTAATTTTGTGAAGTCATAGTGACGTCATGAATAACAGGAATTTTGTGACGTCATAGTAACGGCATCAAGAACAGGCATTTTGTGACGTCATAGTGACATCATCAAGAACAGGAATTTTATGATGTCATAGTGACGTCATGAAAGACGGGAATTTTGTGACGTCATGAAAGACGGGAATTTTGTGACGTCACCAAGAACAGGAATTTGGTGACGACATAGTGACGTCATATTGACGACATCAAGAACAGGCATTTTGTGACGTCATAGTGACATCATCAAGAACAGGAATTTTATGATATAGTGACGCCATAAAAAACAAGAAATTTGTGACGTGATCAAGAAAAGGAATTTCGTGGCGTCATAGTGACGTCATCAAGAACAGGCATTTTGTGACGTCATAGTGACGTCATCAAGAACAGTTATTTTGTGACGTCATAGTGATGTCATCAAGAAAAGGAATTTTGTGACGTCATAGTGACGTCAAGAAACACAGGAATTTTGTGACGTCATAGTGACGTCATCAAAAACAGGAATCTTGTTACGTCATAGTGACTTCATCAAGAACAGGAATTTTGTGACGTCATGAAAAACAGGAATTTTGTGACATCATCAAGAACACGAATTTTGTGCCGTCATAGTGACGTCATCAAGAACAGGAATTTTGTGACGTCATAGTGACGTCATCAAGAACAGGAATCTTGTTACGTCATAGTGACTTCATCAAGAACAGGAATTTTGTGACGTCATAGTGACGTCATGAAAAACAGGAATTTTGTGACATCATCAAGAACACGAATTTTGTGCCGTCATAGTGACGTCATCAAGAACAGGAATTTTGTGACGTCTTTGTGACGTCATCAAGAACAGGCATTTTGTGACGTCATAGTGACATCATGAAAAACAGGAATTTTGTGACGTCATCAAGAACAGGAATTTTGTGACGTCATAGTGACGTCATCAACAACGGGCATTTTGCGACGTTATAGTGACGTCATCAAGAACACGAATTTTGTGCCGTCATACGCACGTCATCAAGAACAGGCATTTTGTGACGTCATAATGACGTCATCAAGAACAGGCATTTTGAGACCTCTTAGTGACGTCATAATGGACAGTCATTTTGTGACGTCATAGTGACGTGATGAAAAACAGGAATTTTGTGACGTCATCAAGAACAGGAATATTGTGACCTCATAGTGACGTCATCAAGGACAGGAGTTTTGTGACGTTATAGTGACGTCATCAAGAACAGGCATTTTGTGACGTCATAGTGACGTTATCAAGAACAGGCATTTTTTGACCACATAGTGACGTCATACAGAACAGACATTTCGTGACGTCATAGTAACGGCATCAAGAACAGGCATTTTGTGACGTCATAGTGACATCATCAAGAACAGGAATTTTATGATGTCACAGTGACGTCATGAAAGACAGGAATTTTGTGACGTCATAGTGACGTCATATTGACGACATCAAGAACAGGCATTTTGTGACGTCATAGTGACATCATCAAGAACAGGCATTTTATGATATAGTGACGCCATAAAAAACAAGAAATTTGTGACGTGACCAAGAAAAGGAATTTCGTGGCGTCACAGTGACGTCATGAAAGACGGGAATTTTGTGACGTCATGAAAGACGCGAATTTTGTGACGTCACCAAGAACAGGAATTTTGTGACGACATAGTGACGTCATATTGACGACATCAAGAACAGGCATTTTGTGACGTCATAGTGACATCATCAAGAACAGGCATTTTATGATATAGTGACGCCATAAAAAACAAGAAATTTGTGACGTGACCAAGAAAAGGAATTTCGTGGCGTCATAGTGACGTCATCAAGAACAGGCATTTTGTGACGTCATAGTGACGTCATCAAGAAAAGGAATTTTGTGACGTCGTAGTGACGTCAAGAAACACAGGAATTTTGTGACGTCATAGTGACGTCATCAAGAACAGGAATCTTGTTACGTCATAGTGACTTCATCAAGAACAGGAATTTTGTGACGTCATAGTGACGTCATGAAAAACAGGAATTTTGTGACATCATCAAGAACACGAATTTTGTGCCGTCATAGTGACGTCATCAAGAACAGGAATTTTGTGACGTCTTTGTGACGTCATCAAGAACCGGCATTTTGTGACGTAATAGTGACGTCTTCAAGAACAGTAATTTTGTGAAGTCATAGTGACGTCATGAATAACAGGAATTTTGTGACGTCATAGTAACGGCATCAAGAACAGGCATTTTGTGACGTCATAGTGACATCATCAAGAACAGGAATTTTATGATGTCATAGTGACGTCATGAAAGACGGGAATTTTGTGACGTCATGAAAGACGGGAATTTTGTGACGTCACCAAGAACAGGAATTTGGTGACGACATAGTGACGTCATATTGACGACATCAAGAACAGGCATTTTGTGACGTCATAGTGACATCATCAAGAACAGGAATTTTATGATATAGTGACGCCATAAAAAACAAGAAATTTGTGACGTGATCAAGAAAAGGAATTTCGTGGCGTCATAGTGACGTCATCAAGAACAGGCATTTTGTGACGTCATAGTGACGTCATCAAGAACAGTTATTTTGTGACGTCATAGTGATGTCATCGAGAAAAGGAATTTTGTGATGTCATAGTGACGTCAAGAAACACAGGAATTTTGTGACGTCATAGTGACGTCATCAAAAACAGGAATCTTGTTACGTCATAGTGACTTCATCAAGAACAGGAATTTTGTGACGTCATGAAAAACAGGAATTTTGTGACATCATCAAGAACACGAATTTTGTGCCGTCATAGTGACGTCATCAAGAACAGGAATTCTGTGACGTCTTTGTGACGTCATCAAGAACAGGCATTTTGTGACGTCATAGTGACATCATCAAGATCACCAATTTTGTGATTTCATAGTGACGTCATGAAAAACAGGAATTTTGTGACGTCATCAAGAACAGGAATTTTGTGACGTCATAGTGACGTCATCAACAACGGGCATTTTGCGACGTTATAGTGACGTCATCAAGAACACGAATTTTGTGCCGTCATACGCACGTCATCAAGAACAGGCATTTTGTCACGTCATAATGACGTCATCAAGAACAGGCATTTTGAGACCTCTTAGTGACGTCATAATGGACAGTCATTTTGTGACGTCATAGTGACGTGATGAAAAACAGGAATTTTGTGACGTCATCAAGAACAGGAATATTGTGACCTCATAGTGACGTCATCAAGGACAGGAGTTTTGTGACGTTATAGTGACGTCATCAAGAACAGGCATTTTGTGACGTCATAGTGACGTTATCAAGAACAGGCATTTTTTGACCACATAGTGACGTCATAAAGAACAGACATTTCGTGACGTCATAGTAACGGCATCAAGAACAGGCATTTTGTGACGTCATAGTGACATCATCAAGAACAGGAATTTTATGATGTCATAGTGACGTCATGAAAGACAGGAATTTTGTGACGTCATAGTGACGTCATATTGACGACATCAAGAACAGGCATTTTGTGACGTCATAGTGACATCATCAAGAACAGGCATTTTATGATATAGTGACGCCATAAAAAACAAGAAATTTGTGACGTGACCAAGAAAAGGAATTTCGTGGCGTCACAGTGACGTCATGAAAGACGGGAATTTTGTGACGTCATGAAAGACGCGAATTTTGTGACGTCACCAAGAACAGGAATTTTGTGACGACATAGTGACGTCATATTGACGACATCAAGAACAGGCATTTTGTGACGTCATAGTGACATCATCAAGAACAGGCATTTTATGATATAGTGACGCCATAAAAAACAAGAAATTTGTGACGTGACCAAGAAAAGGAATTTCGTGGCGTCATAGTGACGTCATCAAGAACAGGCATTTTGTGACGTCATAGTGACGTCATCAAGAAAAGGAATTTTGTGACGTCGTAGTGACGTCAAGAAACACAGGAATTTTGTGACGTCATAGTGACGTCATCAAGAACAGGAATCTTGTTACGTCATAGTGACTTCATCAAGAACAGGAATTTTGTGACGTCATAGTGACGTCATGAAAAACAGGAATTTTGTGACATCATCAAGAACACGAATTTTGTGCCGTCATAGTGACGTCATCAAGAACAGGAATTTTGTGACGTCTTTGTGACGTCATCAAGAACCGGCATTTTGTGACGTAATAGTGACGTCTTCAAGAACAGTAATTTTGTGAAGTCATAGTGACGTCATGAATAACAGGAATTTTGTGACGTCATAGTAACGGCATCAAGAACAGGCATTTTGTGACGTCATAGTGACATCATCAAGAACAGGAATTTTATGATGTCATAGTGACGTCATGAAAGACGGGAATTTTGTGACGTCATGAAAGACGGGAATTTTGTGACGTCACCAAGAACAGGAATTTGGTGACGACATAGTGACGTCATATTGACGACATCAAGAACAGGCATTTTGTGACGTCATAGTGACATCATCAAGAACAGGAATTTTATGATATAGTGACGCCATAAAAAACAAGAAATTTGTGACGTGATCAAGAAAAGGAATTTCGTGGCGTCATAGTGACGTCATCAAGAACAGGCATTTTGTGACGTCATAGTGACGTCATCAAGAACAGTTATTTTGTGACGTCATAGTGATGTCATCAAGAAAAGGAATTTTGTGACGTCATAGTGACGTCAAGAAACACAGGAATTTTGTGACGTCATAGTGACGTCATCAAAAACAGGAATCTTGTTACGTCATAGTGACTTCATCAAGAACAGGAATTTTGTGACGTCATGAAAAACAGGAATTTTGTGACATCATCAAGAACACGAATTTTGTGCCGTCATAGTGACGTCATCAAGAACAGGAATTCTGTGACGTCTTTGTGACGTCATCAAGAACAGGCATTTTGTGACGTCATAGTGACATCATCAAGATCACCAATTTTGTGATTTCATAGTGACGTCATGAAAAACAGGAATTTTGTGACGTCATCAAGAACAGGAATTTTGTGACGTCATAGTGACGTCATCAACAACGGGCATTTTGCGACGTTATAGTGACGTCATCAAGAACACGAATTTTGTGCCGTCATACGCACGTCATCAAGAACAGGCATTTTGTGACGTCATAATGACGTCATCAAGAACAGGCATTTTGAGACCTCTTAGTGACGTCATAATGGACAGTCATTTTGTGACGTCATAGTGACGTGATGAAAAACAGGAATTTTGTGACGTCATCAAGAACAGGAATATTGTGACCTCATAGTGACGTCATCAAGGACAGGAGTTTTGTGACGTTATAGTGACGTCATCAAGAACAGGCATTTTGTGACGTCATAGTGACGTTATCAAGAACAGGCATTTTTTGACCACATAGTGACGTCATAAAGAACAGACATTTCGTGACGTCATAGTAACGGCATCAAGAACAGGCATTTTGTGACGTCATAGTGACATCATCAAGAACAGGAATTTTATGATGTCATAGTGACGTCATGAAAGACAGGAATTTTGTGACGTCATAGTGACGTCATATTGACGACATCAAGAACAGGCATTTTGTGACGTCATAGTGACATCATCAAGAACAGGCATTTTATGATATAGTGACGCCATAAAAAACAAGAAATTTGTGACGTGACCAAGAAAAGGAATTTCGTGGCGTCACAGTGACGTCATGAAAGACGGGAATTTTGTGACGTCATGAAAGACGCGAATTTTGTGACGTCACCAAGAACAGGAATTTTGTGACGACATAGTGACGTCATATTGACGACATCAAGAACAGGCATTTTGTGACGTCATAGTGACATCATCAAGAACAGGCATTTTATGATATAGTGACGCCATAAAAAACAAGAAATTTGTGACGTGACCAAGAAAAGGAATTTCGTGGCGTCATAGTGACGTCATCAAGAACAGGCATTTTGTGACGTCATAGTGACGTCATCAAGAAAAGGAATTTTGTGACGTCGTAGTGACATCAAGAAACACAGGAATTTTGTGACGTCATAGTGACGTCATCAAGAACAGGAATCTTGTTACGTCATAGTGACTTCATCAAGAACAGGAATTTTGTGACGTCATAGTGACGTCATGAAAAACAGGAATTTTGTGACATCATCAAGAACACGAATTTTGTGCCGTCATAGTGACGTCATCAAGAACAGGAATTTTGTGACGTCTTTGTGACGTCATCAAGAACCGGCATTTTGTGACGTAATAGTGACGTCTTCAAGAACAGTAATTTTGTGAAGTCATAGTGACGTCATGAATAACAGGAATTTTGTGACGTCATAGTAACGGCATCAAGAACAGGCATTTTGTGACGTCATAGTGACATCATCAAGAACAGGAATTTTATGATGTCATAGTGACGTCATGAAAGACGGGAATTTTGTGACGTCATGAAAGACGGGAATTTTGTGACGTCACCAAGAACAGGAATTTGGTGACGACATAGTGACGTCATATTGACGACATCAAGAACAGGCATTTTGTGACGTCATAGTGACATCATCAAGAACAGGAATTTTATGATATAGTGACGCCATAAAAAACAAGAAATTTGTGACGTGACCAAGAAAAGGAATTTCGTGGCGTCACAGTGACGTCATGAAAGACGGGAATTTTGTGACGTCATGAAAGACGCGAATTTTGTGACGTCACCAAGAACAGGAATTTGGTGACGACATTGTGACGTCATATTGACGACATCAAGAACAGGCATTTTGTGACGTCATAGTGACATCATCAAGAACAGGAATTTTATGATATAGTGACGCCATAAAAAACAAGAAATTTGTGACGTGATCAAGAAAAGGAATTTCGTGGCGTCATAGTGACGTCATCAAGAACAGGCATTTTGTGACGTCATAGTGACGTCATCAAGAACAGTTATTTTGTGACGTCATAGTGATGTCATCGAGAAAAGGAATTTTGTGATGTCATAGTGACGTCAAGAAACACAGGAATTTTGTGACATCATCAAGAACACGAATTTTGTGCCGTCATAGTGACGTCATCAAGAACAGGAATTTTGTGACGTCTTTGTGACGTCATCAAGAACCGGCATTTTGTGACGTAATAGTGACGTCTTCAAGAACAGTAATTTTGTGAAGTCATAGTGACGTCATGAATAACAGGAATTTTGTGACGTCATAGTAACGGCATCAAGAACAGGCATTTTGTGACGTCATAGTGACATCATCAAGAACAGGAATTTTATGATGTCATAGTGACGTCATGAAAGACGGGAATTTTGTGACGTCATGAAAGACGGGAATTTTGTGACGTCACCAAGAACAGGAATTTGGTGACGACATAGTGACGTCATATTGACGACATCAAGAACAGGCATTTTGTGACGTCATAGTGACATCATCAAGAACAGGAATTTTATGATATAGTGACGCCATAAAAAACAAGAAATTTGTGACGTGATCAAGAAAAGGAATTTCGTGGCGTCATAGTGACGTCATCAAGAACAGGCATTTTGTGACGTCATAGTGACGTCATCAAGAACAGTTATTTTGTGACGTCATAGTGATGTCATCAAGAAAAGGAATTTTGTGACGTCATAGTGACGTCAAGAAACACAGGAATTTTGTGACGTCATAGTGACGTCATCAAAAACAGGAATCTTGTTACGTCATAGTGACTTCATCAAGAACAGGAATTTTGTGACGTCATGAAAAACAGGAATTTTGTGACATCATCAAGAACACGAATTTTGTGCCGTCATAGTGACGTCATCAAGAACAGGAATTTTGTGACGTCATAGTGACGTCATCAAGAACAGGAATCTTGTTACGTCATAGTGACTTCATCAAGAACAGGAATTTTGTGACGTCATAGTGACGTCATGAAAAACAGGAATTTTGTGACATCATCAAGAACACGAATTTTGTGCCGTCATAGTGACGTCATCAAGAACAGGAATTTTGTGACGTCTTTGTGACGTCATCAAGAACAGGCATTGTGTGACGTCATAGTGACATCATGAAAAACAGGAATTTTGTGACGTCATCAAGAACAGGAATTTTGTGACGTCATAGTGACGTCATCAACAACGGGCATTTTGCGACGTTATAGTGACGTCATCAAGAACACGAATTTTGTGCCGTCATACGCACGTCATCAAGAACAGGCATTTTGTGACGTCATAATGACGTCATCAAGAACAGGCATTTTGAGACCTCTTAGTGACGTCATAATGGACAGTCATTTTGTGACGTCATAGTGACGTGATGAAAAACAGGAATTTTGTGACGTCATCAAGAACAGGAATATTGTGACCTCATAGTGACGTCATCAAGGACAGGAGTTTTGTGACGTTATAGTGACGTCATCAAGAACAGGCATTTTGTGACGTCATAGTGACGTTATCAAGAACAGGCATTTTTTGACCACATAGTGACGTCATACAGAACAGACATTTCGTGACGTCATAGTAACGGCATCAAGAACAGGCATTTTGTGACGTCATAGTGACATCATCAAGAACAGGAATTTTATGATGTCATAGTGACGTCATGAAAGACAGGAATTTTGTGACGTCATAGTGACGTCATATTGACGACATCAAGAACAGGCATTTTGTGACGTCATAGTGACATCATCAAGAACAGGCATTTTATGATATAGTGACGCCATAAAAAACAAGAAATTTGTGACGTGACCAAGAAAAGGAATTTCGTGGCGTCACAGTGACGTCATGAAAGACGGGAATTTTGTGACGTCATGAAAGACGCGAATTTTGTGACGTCACCAAGAACAGGAATTTGGTGACGACATTGTGACGTCATATTGACGACATCAAGAACAGGCATTTTGTGACGTCATAGTGACATCATCAAGAACAGGAATTTTATGATATAGTGACGCCATAAAAAACAAGAAATTTGTGACGTGATCAAGAAAAGGAATTTCGTGGCGTCATAGTGACGTCATCAAGAACAGGCATTTTGTGACGTCATAGTGACGTCATCAAGAACAGTTATTTTGTGACGTCATAGTGATGTCATCGAGAAAAGGAATTTTGTGATGTCATAGTGACGTCAAGAAACACAGGAATTTTGTGACGTCATAGTGACGTCATCAAAAACAGGAATCTTGTTACGTCATAGTGACTTCATCAAGAACAGGAATTTTGTGACGTCATGAAAAACAGGAATTTTGTGACATCATCAAGAACACGAATTTTGTGCCGTCATAGTGACGTCATCAAGAACAGGATTTCTGTGACGTCTTTGTGACGTCATCAAGAACAGGCATTTTGTGACGTCATAGTGACATCATCAAGATCACCAATTTTGTGATTTCATAGTGACGTCATGAAAAACAGGAATTTTGTGACGTCATCAAGAACAGGAATTTTGTGACGTCATAGTGACGTCATCAACAACGGGCATTTTGCGACGTTATAGTGACGTCATCAAGAACACGAATTTTGTGCCGTCATACGCACGTCATCAAGAACAGGCATTTTGTGACGTCATAATGACGTCATCAAGAACAGGCATTTTGAGACCTCTTAGTGACGTCATAATGGACAGTCATTTTGTGACGTCATAGTGACGTGATGAAAAACAGGAATTTTGTGACGTCATCAAGAACAGGAATATTGTGACCTCATAGTGACGTCATCAAGGACAGGAGTTTTGTGACGTTATAGTGACGTCATCAAGAACAGGCATTTTGTGACGTCATAGTGACGTTATCAAGAACAGGCATTTTTTGACCACATAGTGACGTCATAAAGAACAGACATTTCGTGACGTCATAGTAACGGCATCAAGAACAGGCATTTTGTGACGTCATAGTGACATCATCAAGAACAGGAATTTTATGATGTCATAGTGACGTCATGAAAGACAGGAATTTTGTGACGTCATAGTGACGTCATATTGACGACATCAAGAACAGGCATTTTGTGACGTCATAGTGACATCATCAAGAACAGGCATTTTATGATATAGTGACGCCATAAAAAACAAGAAATTTGTGACGTGACCAAGAAAAGGAATTTCGTGGCGTCACAGTGACGTCATGAAAGACGGGAATTTTGTGACGTCATGAAAGACGCGAATTTTGTGACGTCACCAAGAACAGGAATTTTGTGACGACATAGTGACGTCATATTGACGACATCAAGAACAGGCATTTTGTGACGTCATAGTGACATCATCAAGAACAGGCATTTTATGATATAGTGACGCCATAAAAAACAAGAAATTTGTGACGTGACCAAGAAAAGGAATTTCGTGGCGTCATAGTGACGTCATCAAGAACAGGCATTTTGTGACGTCATAGTGACGTCATCAAGAAAAGGAATTTTGTGACGTCGTAGTGACGTCAAGAAACACAGGAATTTTGTGACGTCATAGTGACGTCATCAAGAACAGGAATCTTGTTACGTCATAGTGACTTCATCAAGAACAGGAATTTTGTGACGTCATAGTGACGTCATGAAAAACAGGAATTTTGTGACATCATCAAGAACACGAATTTTGTGCCGTCATAGTGACGTCATCAAGAACAGGAATGTTGTGACGTCTTTGTGACGTCATCAAGAACCGGCATTTTGTGACGTAATAGTGACGTCTTCAAGAACAGTAATTTTGTGAAGTCATAGTGACGTCATGAATAACAGGAATTTTGTGACGTCATAGTAACGGCATCAAGAACAGGCATTTTGTGACGTCATAGTGACATCATCAAGAACAGGAATTTTATGATGTCATAGTGACGTCATGAAAGACGGGAATTTTGTGACGTCATGAAAGACGGGAATTTTGTGACGTCACCAAGAACAGGAATTTGGTGACGACATAGTGACGTCATATTGACGACATCAAGAACAGGCATTTTGTGACGTCATAGTGACATCATCAAGAACAGGAATTTTATGATATAGTGACGCCATAAAAAACAAGAAATTTGTGACGTGATCAAGAAAAGGAATTTCGTGGCGTCATAGTGACGTCATCAAGAACAGGCATTTTGTGACGTCATAGTGACGTCATCAAGAACAGTTATTTTGTGACGTCATAGTGATGTCATCAAGAAAAGGAATTTTGTGACGTCATAGTGACGTCAAGAAACACAGGAATTTTGTGACGTCATAGTGACGTCATCAAAAACAGGAATCTTGTTACGTCATAGTGACTTCATCAAGAACAGGAATTTTGTGACGTCATGAAAAACAGGAATTTTGTGACATCATCAAGAACACGAATTTTGTGCCGTCATAGTGACGTCATCAAGAACAGGAATTTTGTGACGTCATAGTGACGTCATCAAGAACAGGAATCTTGTTACGTCATAGTGACTTCATCAAGAACAGGAATTTTGTGACGTCATAGTGACGTCATGAAAAACAGGAATTTTGTGACATCATCAAGAACACGAATTTTGTGCCGTCATAGTGACGTCATCAAGAACAGGAATTTTGTGACGTCTTTGTGACGTCATCAAGAACAGGCATTTTGTGACGTCATAGTGACATCATGAAAAACAGGAATTTTGTGACGTCATCAAGAACAGGAATTTTGTGACGTCATAGTGACGTCATCAACAACGGGCATTTTGCGACGTTATAGTGACGTCATCAAGAACACGAATTTTGTGCCGTCATACGCACGTCATCAAGAACAGGCATTTTGTGACGTCATAATGACGTCATCAAGAACAGGCATTTTGAGACCTCTTAGTGACGTCATAATGGACAGTCATTTTGTGACGTCATAGTGACGTGATGAAAAACAGGAATTTTGTGACGTCATCAAGAACAGGAATATTGTGACCTCATAGTGACGTCATCAAGGACAGGAGTTTTGTGACGTTATAGTGACGTCATCAAGAACAGGCATTTTGTGACGTCATAGTGACGTTATCAAGAACAGGCATTTTTTGACCACATAGTGACGTCATAAAGAACAGACATTTCGTGACGTCATAGTAACGGCATCAAGAACAGGCATTTTGTGACGTCATAGTGACATCATCAAGAACAGGAATTTTATGATGTCATAGTGACGTCATGAAAGACAGGAATTTTGTGACGTCATAGTGACGTCATATTGACGACATCAAGAACAGGCATTTTGTGACGTCATAGTGACATCATCAAGAACAGGCATTTTATGATATAGTGACGCCATAAAAAACAAGAAATTTGTGACGTGACCAAGAAAAGGAATTTCGTGGCGTCACAGTGACGTCATGAAAGACGGGAATTTTGTGACGTCATGAAAGACGCGAATTTTGTGACGTCACCAAGAACAGGAATTTTGTGACGACATAGTGACGTCATATTGACGACATCAAGAACAGGCATTTTGTGACGTCATAGTGACATCATCAAGAACAGGCATTTTATGATATAGTGACGCCATAAAAAACAAGAAATTTGTGACGTGACCAAGAAAAGGAATTTCGTGGCGTCATAGTGACGTCATCAAGAACAGGCATTTTGTGACGTCATAGTGACGTCATCAAGAAAAGGAATTTTGTGACGTCGTAGTGACATCAAGAAACACAGGAATTTTGTGACGTCATAGTGACGTCATCAAGAACAGGAATCTTGTTACGTCATAGTGACTTCATCAAGAACAGGAATTTTGTGACGTCATAGTGACGTCATGAAAAACAGGAATTTTGTGACATCATCAAGAACACGAATTTTGTGCCGTCATAGTGACGTCATCAAGAACAGGAATTTTGTGACGTCTTTGTGACGTCATCAAGAACCGGCATTTTGTGACGTAATAGTGACGTCTTCAAGAACAGTAATTTTGTGAAGTCATAGTGACGTCATGAATAACAGGAATTTTGTGACGTCATAGTAACGGCATCAAGAACAGGCATTTTGTGACGTCATAGTGACATCATCAAGAACAGGAATTTTATGATGTCATAGTGACGTCATGAAAGACGGGAATTTTGTGACGTCATGAAAGACGGGAATTTTGTGACGTCACCAAGAACAGGAATTTGGTGACGACATAGTGACGTCATATTGACGACATCAAGAACAGGCATTTTGTGACGTCATAGTGACATCATCAAGAACAGGAATTTTATGATATAGTGACGCCATAAAAAACAAGAAATTTGTGACGTGACCAAGAAAAGGAATTTCGTGGCGTCACAGTGACGTCATGAAAGACGGGAATTTTGTGACGTCATGAAAGACGCGAATTTTGTGACGTCACCAAGAACAGGAATTTGGTGACGACATTGTGACGTCATATTGACGACATCAAGAACAGGCATTTTGTGACGTCATAGTGACATCATCAAGAACAGGAATTTTATGATATAGTGACGCCATAAAAAACAAGAAATTTGTGACGTGATCAAGAAAAGGAATTTCGTGGCGTCATAGTGACGTCATCAAGAACAGGCATTTTGTGACGTCATAGTGACGTCATCAAGAACAGTTATTTTGTGACGTCATAGTGATGTCATCGAGAAAAGGAATTTTGTGATGTCATAGTGACGTCAAGAAACACAGGAATTTTGTGACATCATCAAGAACACGAATTTTGTGCCGTCATAGTGACGTCATCAAGAACAGGAATTTTGTGACGTCTTTGTGACGTCATCAAGAACCGGCATTTTGTGACGTAATAGTGACGTCTTCAAGAACAGTAATTTTGTGAAGTCATAGTGACGTCATGAATAACAGGAATTTTGTGACGTCATAGTAACGGCATCAAGAACAGGCATTTTGTGACGTCATAGTGACATCATCAAGAACAGGAATTTTATGATGTCATAGTGACGTCATGAAAGACGGGAATTTTGTGACGTCATGAAAGACGGGAATTTTGTGACGTCACCAAGAACAGGAATTTGGTGACGACATAGTGACGTCATATTGACGACATCAAGAACAGGCATTTTGTGACGTCATAGTGACATCATCAAGAACAGGAATTTTATGATATAGTGACGCCATAAAAAACAAGAAATTTGTGACGTGATCAAGAAAAGGAATTTCGTGGCGTCATAGTGACGTCATCAAGAACAGGCATTTTGTGACGTCATAGTGACGTCATCAAGAACAGTTATTTTGTGACGTCATAGTGATGTCATCAAGAAAAGGAATTTTGTGACGTCATAGTGACGTCAAGAAACACAGGAATTTTGTGACGTCATAGTGACGTCATCAAAAACAGGAATCTTGTTACGTCATAGTGACTTCATCAAGAACAGGAATTTTGTGACGTCATGAAAAACAGGAATTTTGTGACATCATCAAGAACACGAATTTTGTGCCGTCATAGTGACGTCATCAAGAACAGGAATTTTGTGACGTCATAGTGACGTCATCAAGAACAGGAATCTTGTTACGTCATAGTGACTTCATCAAGAACAGGAATTTTGTGACGTCATAGTGACGTCATGAAAAACAGGAATTTTGTGACATCATCAAGAACACGAATTTTGTGCCGTCATAGTGACGTCATCAAGAACAGGAATTTTGTGACGTCTTTGTGACGTCATCAAGAACAGGCATTGTGTGACGTCATAGTGACATCATGAAAAACAGGAATTTTGTGACGTCATCAAGAACAGGAATTTTGTGACGTCATAGTGACGTCATCAACAACGGGCATTTTGCGACGTTATAGTGACGTCATCAAGAACACGAATTTTGTGCCGTCATACGCACGTCATCAAGAACAGGCATTTTGTGACGTCATAATGACGTCATCAAGAACAGGCATTTTGAGACCTCTTAGTGACGTCATAATGGACAGTCATTTTGTGACGTCATAGTGACGTGATGAAAAACAGGAATTTTGTGACGTCATCAAGAACAGGAATATTGTGACCTCATAGTGACGTCATCAAGGACAGGAGTTTTGTGACGTTATAGTGACGTCATCAAGAACAGGCATTTTGTGACGTCATAGTGACGTTATCAAGAACAGGCATTTTTTGACCACATAGTGACGTCATACAGAACAGACATTTCGTGACGTCATAGTAACGGCATCAAGAACAGGCATTTTGTGACGTCATAGTGACATCATCAAGAACAGGAATTTTATGATGTCATAGTGACGTCATGAAAGACAGGAATTTTGTGACGTCATAGTGACGTCATATTGACGACATCAAGAACAGGCATTTTGTGACGTCATAGTGACATCATCAAGAACAGGCATTTTATGATATAGTGACGCCATAAAAAACAAGAAATTTGTGACGTGACCAAGAAAAGGAATTTCGTGGCGTCACAGTGACGTCATGAAAGACGGGAATTTTGTGACGTCATGAAAGACGCGAATTTTGTGACGTCACCAAGAACAGGAATTTGGTGACGACATTGTGACGTCATATTGACGACATCAAGAACAGGCATTTTGTGACGTCATAGTGACATCATCAAGAACAGGAATTTTATGATATAGTGACGCCATAAAAAACAAGAAATTTGTGACGTGATCAAGAAAAGGAATTTCGTGGCGTCATAGTGACGTCATCAAGAACAGGCATTTTGTGACGTCATAGTGACGTCATCAAGAACAGTTATTTTGTGACGTCATAGTGATGTCATCGAGAAAAGGAATTTTGTGATGTCATAGTGACGTCAAGAAACACAGGAATTTTGTGACGTCATAGTGACGTCATCAAAAACAGGAATCTTGTTACGTCATAGTGACTTCATCAAGAACAGGAATTTTGTGACGTCATGAAAAACAGGAATTTTGTGACATCATCAAGAACACGAATTTTGTGCCGTCATAGTGACGTCATCAAGAACAGGATTTCTGTGACGTCTTTGTGACGTCATCAAGAACAGGCATTTTGTGACGTCATAGTGACATCATCAAGATCACCAATTTTGTGATTTCATAGTGACGTCATGAAAAACAGGAATTTTGTGACGTCATCAAGAACAGGAATTTTGTGACGTCATAGTGACGTCATCAACAACGGGCATTTTGCGACGTTATAGTGACGTCATCAAGAACACGAATTTTGTGCCGTCATACGCACGTCATCAAGAACAGGCATTTTGTGACGTCATAATGACGTCATCAAGAACAGGCATTTTGAGACCTCTTAGTGACGTCATAATGGACAGTCATTTTGTGACGTCATAGTGACGTGATGAAAAACAGGAATTTTGTGACGTCATCAAGAACAGGAATATTGTGACCTCATAGTGACGTCATCAAGGACAGGAGTTTTGTGACGTTATAGTGACGTCATCAAGAACAGGCATTTTGTGACGTCATAGTGACGTTATCAAGAACAGGCATTTTTTGACCACATAGTGACGTCATAAAGAACAGACATTTCGTGACGTCATAGTAACGGCATCAAGAACAGGCATTTTGTGACGTCATAGTGACATCATCAAGAACAGGAATTTTATGATGTCATAGTGACGTCATGAAAGACAGGAATTTTGTGACGTCATAGTGACGTCATATTGACGACATCAAGAACAGGCATTTTGTGACGTCATAGTGACATCATCAAGAACAGGCATTTTATGATATAGTGACGCCATAAAAAACAAGAAATTTGTGACGTGACCAAGAAAAGGAATTTCGTGGCGTCACAGTGACGTCATGAAAGACGGGAATTTTGTGACGTCATGAAAGACGCGAATTTTGTGACGTCACCAAGAACAGGAATTTTGTGACGACATAGTGACGTCATATTGACGACATCAAGAACAGGCATTTTGTGACGTCATAGTGACATCATCAAGAACAGGCATTTTATGATATAGTGACGCCATAAAAAACAAGAAATTTGTGACGTGACCAAGAAAAGGAATTTCGTGGCGTCATAGTGACGTCATCAAGAACAGGCATTTTGTGACGTCATAGTGACGTCATCAAGAAAAGGAATTTTGTGACGTCGTAGTGACGTCAAGAAACACAGGAATTTTGTGACGTCATAGTGACGTCATCAAGAACAGGAATCTTGTTACGTCATAGTGACTTCATCAAGAACAGGAATTTTGTGACGTCATAGTGACGTCATGAAAAACAGGAATTTTGTGACATCATCAAGAACACGAATTTTGTGCCGTCATAGTGACGTCATCAAGAACAGGAATGTTGTGACGTCTTTGTGACGTCATCAAGAACCGGCATTTTGTGACGTAATAGTGACGTCTTCAAGAACAGTAATTTTGTGAAGTCATAGTGACGTCATGAATAACAGGAATTTTGTGACGTCATAGTAACGGCATCAAGAACAGGCATTTTGTGACGTCATAGTGACATCATCAAGAACAGGAATTTTATGATGTCATAGTGACGTCATGAAAGACGGGAATTTTGTGACGTCATGAAAGACGGGAATTTTGTGACGTCACCAAGAACAGGAATTTGGTGACGACATAGTGACGTCATATTGACGACATCAAGAACAGGCATTTTGTGACGTCATAGTGACATCATCAAGAACAGGAATTTTATGATATAGTGACGCCATAAAAAACAAGAAATTTGTGACGTGATCAAGAAAAGGAATTTCGTGGCGTCATAGTGACGTCATCAAGAACAGGCATTTTGTGACGTCATAGTGACGTCATCAAGAACAGTTATTTTGTGACGTCATAGTGATGTCATCAAGAAAAGGAATTTTGTGACGTCATAGTGACGTCAAGAAACACAGGAATTTTGTGACGTCATAGTGACGTCATCAAAAACAGGAATCTTGTTACGTCATAGTGACTTCATCAAGAACAGGAATTTTGTGACGTCATGAAAAACAGGAATTTTGTGACATCATCAAGAACACGAATTTTGTGCCGTCATAGTGACGTCATCAAGAACAGGAATTTTGTGACGTCATAGTGACGTCATCAAGAACAGGAATCTTGTTACGTCATAGTGACTTCATCAAGAACAGGAATTTTGTGACGTCATAGTGACGTCATGAAAAACAGGAATTTTGTGACATCATCAAGAACACGAATTTTGTGCCGTCATAGTGACGTCATCAAGAACAGGAATTTTGTGACGTCTTTGTGACGTCATCAAGAACAGGCATTTTGTGACGTCATAGTGACATCATGAAAAACAGGAATTTTGTGACGTCATCAAGAACAGGAATTTTGTGACGTCATAGTGACGTCATCAACAACGGGCATTTTGCGACGTTATAGTGACGTCATCAAGAACACGAATTTTGTGCCGTCATACGCACGTCATCAAGAACAGGCATTTTGTGACGTCATAATGACGTCATCAAGAACAGGCATTTTGAGACCTCTTAGTGACGTCATAATGGACAGTCATTTTGTGACGTCATAGTGACGTGATGAAAAACAGGAATTTTGTGACGTCATCAAGAACAGGAATATTGTGACCTCATAGTGACGTCATCAAGGACAGGAGTTTTGTGACGTTATAGTGACGTCATCAAGAACAGGCATTTTGTGACGTCATAGTGACGTTATCAAGAACAGGCATTTTTTGACCACATAGTGACGTCATAAAGAACAGACATTTCGTGACGTCATAGTAACGGCATCAAGAACAGGCATTTTGTGACGTCATAGTGACATCATCAAGAACAGGAATTTTATGATGTCATAGTGACGTCATGAAAGACAGGAATTTTGTGACGTCATAGTGACGTCATATTGACGACATCAAGAACAGGCATTTTGTGACGTCATAGTGACATCATCAAGAACAGGCATTTTATGATATAGTGACGCCATAAAAAACAAGAAATTTGTGACGTGACCAAGAAAAGGAATTTCGTGGCGTCACAGTGACGTCATGAAAGACGGGAATTTTGTGACGTCATGAAAGACGCGAATTTTGTGACGTCACCAAGAACAGGAATTTTGTGACGACATAGTGACGTCATATTGACGACATCAAGAACAGGCATTTTGTGACGTCATAGTGACATCATCAAGAACAGGCATTTTATGATATAGTGACGCCATAAAAAACAAGAAATTTGTGACGTGACCAAGAAAAGGAATTTCGTGGCGTCATAGTGACGTCATCAAGAACAGGCATTTTGTGACGTCATAGTGACGTCATCAAGAAAAGGAATTTTGTGACGTCGTAGTGACGTCAAGAAACACAGGAATTTTGTGACGTCATAGTGACGTCATCAAGAACAGGAATCTTGTTACGTCATAGTGACTTCATCAAGAACAGGAATTTTGTGACGTCATAGTGACGTCATGAAAAACAGGAATTTTGTGACATCATCAAGAACACGAATTTTGTGCCGTCATAGTGACGTCATCAAGAACAGGAATTTTGTGACGTCTTTGTGACGTCATCAAGAACCGGCATTTTGTGACGTAATAGTGACGTCTTCAAGAACAGTAATTTTGTGAAGTCATAGTGACGTCATGAATAACAGGAATTTTGTGACGTCATAGTAACGGCATCAAGAACAGGCATTTTGTGACGTCATAGTGACATCATCAAGAACAGGAATTTTATGATGTCATAGTGACGTCATGAAAGACGGGAATTTTGTGACGTCATGAAAGACGGGAATTTTGTGACGTCACCAAGAACAGGAATTTGGTGACGACATAGTGACGTCATATTGACGACATCAAGAACAGGCATTTTGTGACGTCATAGTGACATCATCAAGAACAGGAATTTTATGATATAGTGACGCCATAAAAAACAAGAAATTTGTGACGTGATCAAGAAAAGGAATTTCGTGGCGTCATAGTGACGTCATCAAGAACAGGCATTTTGTGACGTCATAGTGACGTCATCAAGAACAGTTATTTTGTGACGTCATAGTGATGTCATCGAGAAAAGGAATTTTGTGATGTCATAGTGACGTCAAGAAACACAGGAATTTTGTGACGTCATAGTGACGTCATCAAAAACAGGAATCTTGTTACGTCATAGTGACTTCATCAAGAACAGGAATTTTGTGACGTCATGAAAAACAGGAATTTTGTGACATCATCAAGAACACGAATTTTGTGCCGTCATAGTGACGTCATCAAGAACAGGAATTCTGTGACGTCTTTGTGACGTCATCAAGAACAGGCATTTTGTGACGTCATAGTGACATCATCAAGATCACCAATTTTGTGATTTCATAGTGACGTCATGAAAAACAGGAATTTTGTGACGTCATCAAGAACAGGAATTTTGTGACGTCATAGTGACGTCATCAACAACGGGCATTTTGCGACGTTATAGTGACGTCATCAAGAACACGAATTTTGTGCCGTCATACGCACGTCATCAAGAACAGGCATTTTGTGACGTCATCAAGAACAGGAATATTGTGACCTCATAGTGACGTCATCAAGGACAGGAGTTTTGTGACGTTATAGTGACGTCATCAAGAACAGGCATTTTGTGACGTCATAGTGACGTTATCAAGAACAGGCATTTTTTGACCACATAGTGACGTCATAAAGAACAGACATTTCGTGACGTCATAGTAACGGCATCAAGAACAGGCATTTTGTGACGTCATAGTGACATCATCAAGAACAGGAATTTTATGATGTCATAGTGACGTCATGAAAGACAGGAATTTTGTGACGTCATAGTGACGTCATATTGACGACATCAAGAACAGGCATTTTGTGACGTCATAGTGACATCATCAAGAACAGGCATTTTATGATATAGTGACGCCATAAAAAACAAGAAATTTGTGACGTGACCAAGAAAAGGAATTTCGTGGCGTCACAGTGACGTCATGAAAGACGGGAATTTTGTGACGTCATGAAAGACGCGAATTTTGTGACGTCACCAAGAACAGGAATTTTGTGACGACATAGTGACGTCATATTGACGACATCAAGAACAGGCATTTTGTGACGTCATAGTGACATCATCAAGAACAGGCATTTTATGATATAGTGACGCCATAAAAAACAAGAAATTTGTGACGTGACCAAGAAAAGGAATTTCGTGGCGTCATAGTGACGTCATCAAGAACAGGCATTTTGTGACGTCATAGTGACGTCATCAAGAAAAGGAATTTTGTGACGTCGTAGTGACGTCAAGAAACACAGGAATTTTGTGACGTCATAGTGACGTCATCAAGAACAGGAATCTTGTTACGTCATAGTGACTTCATCAAGAACAGGAATTTTGTGACGTCATAGTGACGTCATGAAAAACAGGAATTTTGTGACATCATCAAGAACACGAATTTTGTGCCGTCATAGTGACGTCATCAAGAACAGGAATGTTGTGACGTCTTTGTGACGTCATCAAGAACCGGCATTTTGTGACGTAATAGTGACGTCTTCAAGAACAGTAATTTTGTGAAGTCATAGTGACGTCATGAATAACAGGAATTTTGTGACGTCATAGTAACGGCATCAAGAACAGGCATTTTGTGACGTCATAGTGACATCATCAAGAACAGGAATTTTATGATGTCATAGTGACGTCATGAAAGACGGGAATTTTGTGACGTCATGAAAGACGGGAATTTTGTGACGTCACCAAGAACAGGAATTTGGTGACGACATAGTGACGTCATATTGACGACATCAAGAACAGGCATTTTGTGACGTCATAGTGACATCATCAAGAACAGGAATTTTATGATATAGTGACGCCATAAAAAACAAGAAATTTGTGACGTGATCAAGAAAAGGAATTTCGTGGCGTCATAGTGACGTCATCAAGAACAGGCATTTTGTGACGTCATAGTGACGTCATCAAGAACAGTTATTTTGTGACGTCATAGTGATGTCATCAAGAAAAGGAATTTTGTGACGTCATAGTGACGTCAAGAAACACAGGAATTTTGTGACGTCATAGTGACGTCATCAAAAACAGGAATCTTGTTACGTCATAGTGACTTCATCAAGAACAGGAATTTTGTGACGTCATGAAAAACAGGAATTTTGTGACATCATCAAGAACACGAATTTTGTGCCGTCATAGTGACGTCATCAAGAACAGGAATTTTGTGACGTCATAGTGACGTCATCAAGAACAGGAATCTTGTTACGTCATAGTGACTTCATCAAGAACAGGAATTTTGTGACGTCATAGTGACGTCATGAAAAACAGGAATTTTGTGACATCATCAAGAACACGAATTTTGTGCCGTCATAGTGACGTCATCAAGAACAGGAATTTTGTGACGTCTTTGTGACGTCATCAAGAACAGGCATTTTGTGACGTCATAGTGACATCATGAAAAACAGGAATTTTGTGACGTCATCAAGAACAGGAATTTTGTGACGTCATAGTGACGTCATCAACAACGGGCATTTTGCGACGTTATAGTGACGTCATCAAGAACACGAATTTTGTGCCGTCATACGCACGTCATCAAGAACAGGCATTTTGTGACGTCATAATGACGTCATCAAGAACAGGCATTTTGAGACCTCTTAGTGACGTCATAATGGACAGTCATTTTGTGACGTCATAGTGACGTGATGAAAAACAGGAATTTTGTGACGTCATCAAGAACAGGAATATTGTGACCTCATAGTGACGTCATCAAGGACAGGAGTTTTGTGACGTTATAGTGACGTCATCAAGAACAGGCATTTTGTGACGTCATAGTGACGTTATCAAGAACAGGCATTTTTTGACCACATAGTGACGTCATAAAGAACAGACATTTCGTGACGTCATAGTAACGGCATCAAGAACAGGCATTTTGTGACGTCATAGTGACATCATCAAGAACAGGAATTTTATGATGTCATAGTGACGTCATGAAAGACAGGAATTTTGTGACGTCATAGTGACGTCATATTGACGACATCAAGAACAGGCATTTTGTGACGTCATAGTGACATCATCAAGAACAGGCATTTTATGATATAGTGACGCCATAAAAAACAAGAAATTTGTGACGTGACCAAGAAAAGGAATTTCGTGGCGTCACAGTGACGTCATGAAAGACGGGAATTTTGTGACGTCATGAAAGACGCGAATTTTGTGACGTCACCAAGAACAGGAATTTTGTGACGACATAGTGACGTCATATTGACGACATCAAGAACAGGCATTTTGTGACGTCATAGTGACATCATCAAGAACAGGCATTTTATGATATAGTGACGCCATAAAAAACAAGAAATTTGTGACGTGACCAAGAAAAGGAATTTCGTGGCGTCATAGTGACGTCATCAAGAACAGGCATTTTGTGACGTCATAGTGACGTCATCAAGAAAAGGAATTTTGTGACGTCGTAGTGACGTCAAGAAACACAGGAATTTTGTGACGTCATAGTGACGTCATCAAGAACAGGAATCTTGTTACGTCATAGTGACTTCATCAAGAACAGGAATTTTGTGACGTCATAGTGACGTCATGAAAAACAGGAATTTTGTGACATCATCAAGAACACGAATTTTGTGCCGTCATAGTGACGTCATCAAGAACAGGAATTTTGTGACGTCTTTGTGACGTCATCAAGAACCGGCATTTTGTGACGTAATAGTGACGTCTTCAAGAACAGTAATTTTGTGAAGTCATAGTGACGTCATGAATAACAGGAATTTTGTGACGTCATAGTAACGGCATCAAGAACAGGCATTTTGTGACGTCATAGTGACATCATCAAGAACAGGAATTTTATGATGTCATAGTGACGTCATGAAAGACGGGAATTTTGTGACGTCATGAAAGACGGGAATTTTGTGACGTCACCAAGAACAGGAATTTGGTGACGACATAGTGACGTCATATTGACGACATCAAGAACAGGCATTTTGTGACGTCATAGTGACATCATCAAGAACAGGAATTTTATGATATAGTGACGCCATAAAAAACAAGAAATTTGTGACGTGATCAAGAAAAGGAATTTCGTGGCGTCATAGTGACGTCATCAAGAACAGGCATTTTGTGACGTCATAGTGACGTCATCAAGAACAGTTATTTTGTGACGTCATAGTGATGTCATCGAGAAAAGGAATTTTGTGATGTCATAGTGACGTCAAGAAACACAGGAATTTTGTGACGTCATAGTGACGTCATCAAAAACAGGAATCTTGTTACGTCATAGTGACTTCATCAAGAACAGGAATTTTGTGACGTCATGAAAAACAGGAATTTTGTGACATCATCAAGAACACGAATTTTGTGCCGTCATAGTGACGTCATCAAGAACAGGAATTCTGTGACGTCTTTGTGACGTCATCAAGAACAGGCATTTTGTGACGTCATAGTGACATCATCAAGATCACCAATTTTGTGATTTCATAGTGACGTCATGAAAAACAGGAATTTTGTGACGTCATCAAGAACAGGAATTTTGTGACGTCATAGTGACGTCATCAACAACGGGCATTTTGCGACGTTATAGTGACGTCATCAAGAACACGAATTTTGTGCCGTCATACGCACGTCATCAAGAACAGGCATTTTGTGACGTCATAATGACGTCATCAAGAACAGGCATTTTGAGACCTCTTAGTGACGTCATAATGGACAGTCATTTTGTGACGTCATAGTGACGTGATGAAAAACAGGAATTTTGTGACGTCATCAAGAACAGGAATATTGTGACCTCATAGTGACGTCATCAAGGACAGGAGTTTTGTGACGTTATAGTGACGTCATCAAGAACAGGCATTTTGTGACGTCATAGTGACGTTATCAAGAACAGGCATTTTTTGACCACATAGTGACGTCATAAAGAACAGACATTTCGTGACGTCATAGTAACGGCATCAAGAACAGGCATTTTGTGACGTCATAGTGACATCATCAAGAACAGGAATTTTATGATGTCATAGTGACGTCATGAAAGACAGGAATTTTGTGACGTCATAGTGACGTCATATTGACGACATCAAGAACAGGCATTTTGTGACGTCATAGTGACATCATCAAGAACAGGCATTTTATGATATAGTGACGCCATAAAAAACAAGAAATTTGTGACGTGACCAAGAAAAGGAATTTCGTGGCGTCACAGTGACGTCATGAAAGACGGGAATTTTGTGACGTCATGAAAGACGCGAATTTTGTGACGTCACCAAGAACAGGAATTTTGTGACGACATAGTGACGTCATATTGACGACATCAAGAACAGGCATTTTGTGACGTCATAGTGACATCATCAAGAACAGGCATTTTATGATATAGTGACGCCATAAAAAACAAGAAATTTGTGACGTGACCAAGAAAAGGAATTTCGTGGCGTCATAGTGACGTCATCAAGAACAGGCATTTTGTGACGTCATAGTGACGTCATCAAGAAAAGGAATTTTGTGACGTCGTAGTGACGTCAAGAAACACAGGAATTTTGTGACGTCATAGTGACGTCATCAAGAACAGGAATCTTGTTACGTCATAGTGACTTCATCAAGAACAGGAATTTTGTGACGTCATAGTGACGTCATGAAAAACAGGAATTTTGTGACATCATCAAGAACACGAATTTTGTGCCGTCATAGTGACGTCATCAAGAACAGGAATTTTGTGACGTCTTTGTGACGTCATCAAGAACCGGCATTTTGTGACGTAATAGTGACGTCTTCAAGAACAGTAATTTTGTGAAGTCATAGTGACGTCATGAATAACAGGAATTTTGTGACGTCATAGTAACGGCATCAAGAACAGGCATTTTGTGACGTCATAGTGACATCATCAAGAACAGGAATTTTATGATGTCATAGTGACGTCATGAAAGACGGGAATTTTGTGACGTCATGAAAGACGGGAATTTTGTGACGTCACCAAGAACAGGAATTTGGTGACGACATAGTGACGTCATATTGACGACATCAAGAACAGGCATTTTGTGACGTCATAGTGACATCATCAAGAACAGGAATTTTATGATATAGTGACGCCATAAAAAACAAGAAATTTGTGACGTGATCAAGAAAAGGAATTTCGTGGCGTCATAGTGACGTCATCAAGAACAGGCATTTTGTGACGTCATAGTGACGTCATCAAGAACAGTTATTTTGTGACGTCATAGTGATGTCATCAAGAAAAGGAATTTTGTGACGTCATAGTGACGTCAAGAAACACAGGAATTTTGTGACGTCATAGTGACGTCATCAAAAACAGGAATCTTGTTACGTCATAGTGACTTCATCAAGAACAGGAATTTTGTGACGTCATGAAAAACAGGAATTTTGTGACATCATCAAGAACACGAATTTTGTGCCGTCATAGTGACGTCATCAAGAACAGGAATTTTGTGACGTCATAGTGACGTCATCAAGAACAGGAATCTTGTTACGTCATAGTGACTTCATCAAGAACAGGAATTTTGTGACGTCATAGTGACGTCATGAAAAACAGGAATTTTGTGACATCATCAAGAACACGAATTTTGTGCCGTCATAGTGACGTCATCAAGAACAGGAATTTTGTGACGTCTTTGTGACGTCATCAAGAACAGGCATTTTGTGACGTCATAGTGACATCATGAAAAACAGGAATTTTGTGACGTCATCAAGAACAGGAATTTTGTGACGTCATAGTGACGTCATCAACAACGGGCATTTTGCGACGTTATAGTGACGTCATCAAGAACACGAATTTTGTGCCGTCATACGCACGTCATCAAGAACAGGCATTTTGTGACGTCATAATGACGTCATCAAGAACAGGCATTTTGAGACCTCTTAGTGACGTCATAATGGACAGTCATTTTGTGACGTCATAGTGACGTGATGAAAAACAGGAATTTTGTGACGTCATCAAGAACAGGAATATTGTGACCTCATAGTGACGTCATCAAGGACAGGAGTTTTGTGACGTTATAGTGACGTCATCAAGAACAGGCATTTTGTGACGTCATAGTGACGTTATCAAGAACAGGCATTTTTTGACCACATAGTGACGTCATAAAGAACAGACATTTCGTGACGTCATAGTAACGGCATCAAGAACAGGCATTTTGTGACGTCATAGTGACATCATCAAGAACAGGAATTTTATGATGTCATAGTGACGTCATGAAAGACAGGAATTTTGTGACGTCATAGTGACGTCATATTGACGACATCAAGAACAGGCATTTTGTGACGTCATAGTGACATCATCAAGAACAGGCATTTTATGATATAGTGACGCCATAAAAAACAAGAAATTTGTGACGTGACCAAGAAAAGGAATTTCGTGGCGTCACAGTGACGTCATGAAAGACGGGAATTTTGTGACGTCATGAAAGACGCGAATTTTGTGACGTCACCAAGAACAGGAATTTTGTGACGACATAGTGACGTCATATTGACGACATCAAGAACAGGCATTTTGTGACGTCATAGTGACATCATCAAGAACAGGCATTTTATGATATAGTGACGCCATAAAAAACAAGAAATTTGTGACGTGACCAAGAAAAGGAATTTCGTGGCGTCATAGTGACGTCATCAAGAACAGGCATTTTGTGACGTCATAGTGACGTCATCAAGAACAGGAATCTTGTTACGTCATAGTGACTTCATCAAGAACAGGAATTTTGTGACGTCATAGTGACGTCATGAAAAACAGGAATTTTGTGACATCATCAAGAACACGAATTTTGTGCCGTCATAGTGACGTCATCAAGAACAGGAATTTTGTGACGTCTTTGTGACGTCATCAAGAACCGGCATTTTGTGACGTAATAGTGACGTCTTCAAGAACAGTAATTTTGTGAAGTCATAGTGACGTCATGAATAACAGGAATTTTGTGACGTCATAGTAACGGCATCAAGAACAGGCATTTTGTGACGTCATAGTGACATCATCAAGAACAGGAATTTTATGATGTCATAGTGACGTCATGAAAGACGGGAATTTTGTGACGTCATGAAAGATGGGAATTTTGTGACGTCACCAAGAACAGGAATTTGGTGACGACATAGTGACGTCATATTGACGACATCAAGAACAGGCATTTTGTGACGTCATAGTGACATCATCAAGAACAGGAATTTTATGATATAGTGACGCCATAAAAAACAAGAAATTTGTGACGTGATCAAGAAAAGGAATTTCGTGGCGTCATAGTGACGTCATCAAGAACAGGCATTTTGTGACGTCATAGTGACGTCATCAAGAACAGTTATTTTGTGACGTCATAGTGATGTCATCAAGAAAAGGAATTTTGTGACGTCATAGTGACGTCAAGAAACACAGGAATTTTGTGACGTCATAGTGACGTCATCAAAAACAGGAATCTTGTTACGTCATAGTGACTTCATCAAGAACAGGAATTTTGTGACGTCATGAAAAACAGGAATTTTGTGACATCATCAAGAACACGAATTTTGTGCCGTCATAGTGACGTCATCAAGAACAGGAATTTTGTGACGTCATAGTGACGTCATCAAGAACAGGAATCTTGTTACGTCATAGTGACTTCATCAAGAACAGGAATTTTGTGACGTCATAGTGACGTCATGAAAAACAGGAATTTTGTGACATCATCAAGAACACGAATTTTGTGCCGTCATAGTGACGTCATCAAGAACAGGAATTTTGTGACGTCTTTATGACGTCATCAAGAACAGGCATTGTGTGACGTCATAGTGACATCATGAAAAACAGGAATTTTGTGACGTCATCAAGAACAGGAATTTTGTGACGTCATAGTGACGTCATCAACAACGGGCATTTTGCGACGTTATAGTGACGTCATCAAGAACACGAATTTTGTGCCGTCATACGCACGTCATCAAGAACAGGCATTTTGTGACGTCATAATGACGTCATCAAGAACAGGCATTTTGAGACCTCTTAGTGACGTCATAATGGACAGTCATTTTGTGACGTCATAGTGACGTGATGAAAAACAGGAATTTTGTGACGTCATCAAGAACAGGAATATTGTGACCTCATAGTGACGTCATCAAGGACAGGAGTTTTGTGACGTTATAGTGACGTCATCAAGAACAGGCATTTTGTGACGTCATAGTGACGTTATCAAGAACAGGCATTTTTTGACCACATAGTGACGTCATACAGAACAGACATTTCGTGACGTCATAGTAACGGCATCAAGAACAGGCATTTTGTGACGTCATAGTGACATCATCAAGAACAGGAATTTTATGATGTCATAGTGACGTCATGAAAGACAGGAATTTTGTGACGTCATAGTGACGTCATATTGACGACATCAAGAACAGGCATTTTGTGACGTCATAGTGACATCATCAAGAACAGGCATTTTATGATATAGTGACGCCATAAAAAACAAGAAATTTGTGACGTGACCAAGAAAAGGAATTTCGTGGCGTCACAGTGACGTCATGAAAGACGGGAATTTTGTGACGTCATGAAAGACGCGAATTTTGTGACGTCACCAAGAACAGGAATTTGGTGACGACATTGTGACGTCATATTGACGACATCAAGAACAGGCATTTTGTGACGTCATAGTGACATCATCAAGAACAGGAATTTTATGATATAGTGACGCCATAAAAAACAAGAAATTTGTGACGTGATCAAGAAAAGGAATTTCGTGGCGTCATAGTGACGTCATCAAGAACAGGCATTTTGTGACGTCATAGTGACGTCATCAAGAACAGTTATTTTGTGACGTCATAGTGATGTCATCGAGAAAAGGAATTTTGTGATGTCATAGTGACGTCAAGAAACACAGGAATTTTGTGACGTCATAGTGACGTCATCAAAAACAGGAATCTTGTTACGTCATAGTGACTTCATCAAGAACAGGAATTTTGTGACGTCATGAAAAACAGGAATTTTGTGACATCATCAAGAACACGAATTTTGTGCCGTCATAGTGACGTCATCAAGAACAGGAATTCTGTGACGTCTTTGTGACGTCATCAAGAACAGGCATTTTGTGACGTCATAGTGACATCATCAAGATCACCAATTTTGTGATTTCATAGTGACGTCATGAAAAACAGGAATTTTGTGACGTCATCAAGAACAGGAATTTTGTGACGTCATAGTGACGTCATCAACAACGGGCATTTTGCGACGTTATAGTGACGTCATCAAGAACACGAATTTTGTGCCGTCATACGCACGTCATCAAGAACAGGCATTTTGTGACGTCATAATGACGTCATCAAGAACAGGCATTTTGAGACCTCTTAGTGACGTCATAATGGACAGTCATTTTGTGACGTCATAGTGACGTGATGAAAAACAGGAATTTTGTGACGTCATCAAGAACAGGAATATTGTGACCTCATAGTGACGTCATCAAGGACAGGAGTTTTGTGACGTTATAGTGACGTCATCAAGAACAGGCATTTTGTGACGTCATAGTGACGTTATCAAGAACAGGCATTTTTTGACCACATAGTGACGTCATAAAGAACAGACATTTCGTGACGTCATAGTAACGGCATCAAGAACAGGCATTTTGTGACGTCATAGTGACATCATCAAGAACAGGAATTTTATGATGTCATAGTGACGTCATGAAAGACAGGAATTTTGTGACGTCATAGTGACGTCATATTGACGACATCAAGAACAGGCATTTTGTGACGTCATAGTGACATCATCAAGAACAGGCATTTTATGATATAGTGACGCCATAAAAAACAAGAAATTTGTGACGTGACCAAGAAAAGGAATTTCGTGGCGTCACAGTGACGTCATGAAAGACGGGAATTTTGTGACGTCATGAAAGACGCGAATTTTGTGACGTCACCAAGAACAGGAATTTTGTGACGACATAGTGACGTCATATTGACGACATCAAGAACAGGCATTTTGTGACGTCATAGTGACATCATCAAGAACAGGCATTTTATGATATAGTGACGCCATAAAAAACAAGAAATTTGTGACGTGACCAAGAAAAGGAATTTCGTGGCGTCATAGTGACGTCATCAAGAACAGGCATTTTGTGACGTCATAGTGACGTCATCAAGAAAAGGAATTTTGTGACGTCGTAGTGACGTCAAGAAACACAGGAATTTTGTGACGTCATAGTGACGTCATCAAGAACAGGAATCTTGTTACGTCATAGTGACTTCATCAAGAACAGGAATTTTGTGACGTCATAGTGACGTCATGAAAAACAGGAATTTTGTGACATCATCAAGAACACGAATTTTGTGCCGTCATAGTGACGTCATCAAGAACAGGAATTTTGTGACGTCTTTGTGACGTCATCAAGAACCGGCATTTTGTGACGTAATAGTGACGTCTTCAAGAACAGTAATTTTGTGAAGTCATAGTGACGTCATGAATAACAGGAATTTTGTGACGTCATAGTAACGGCATCAAGAACAGGCATTTTGTGACGTCATAGTGACATCATCAAGAACAGGAATTTTATGATGTCATAGTGACGTCATGAAAGACGGGAATTTTGTGACGTCATGAAAGACGGGAATTTTGTGACGTCACCAAGAACAGGAATTTGGTGACGACATAGTGACGTCATATTGACGACATCAAGAACAGGCATTTTGTGACGTCATAGTGACATCATCAAGAACAGGAATTTTATGATATAGTGACGCCATAAAAAACAAGAAATTTGTGACGTGATCAAGAAAAGGAATTTCGTGGCGTCATAGTGACGTCATCAAGAACAGGCATTTTGTGACGTCATAGTGACGTCATCAAGAACAGTTATTTTGTGACGTCATAGTGATGTCATCAAGAAAAGGAATTTTGTGACGTCATAGTGACGTCAAGAAACACAGGAATTTTGTGACGTCATAGTGACGTCATCAAAAACAGGAATCTTGTTACGTCATAGTGACTTCATCAAGAACAGGAATTTTGTGACGTCATGAAAAACAGGAATTTTGTGACATCATCAAGAACACGAATTTTGTGCCGTCATAGTGACGTCATCAAGAACAGGAATTTTGTGACGTCATAGTGACGTCATCAAGAACAGGAATCTTGTTACGTCATAGTGACTTCATCAAGAACAGGAATTTTGTGACGTCATAGTGACGTCATGAAAAACAGGAATTTTGTGACATCATCAAGAACACGAATTTTGTGCCGTCATAGTGACGTCATCAAGAACAGGAATTTTGTGACGTCTTTGTGACGTCATCAAGAACAGGCATTTTGTGACGTCATAGTGACATCATGAAAAACAGGAATTTTGTGACGTCATCAAGAACAGGAATTTTGTGACGTCATAGTGACGTCATCAACAACGGGCATTTTGCGACGTTATAGTGACGTCATCAAGAACACGAATTTTGTGCCGTCATACGCACGTCATCAAGAACAGGCATTTTGTGACGTCATAATGACGTCATCAAGAACAGGCATTTTGAGACCTCTTAGTGACGTCATAATGGACAGTCATTTTGTGACGTCATAGTGACGTGATGAAAAACAGGAATTTTGTGACGTCATCAAGAACAGGAATATTGTGACCTCATAGTGACGTCATCAAGGACAGGAGTTTTGTGACGTTATAGTGACGTCATCAAGAACAGGCATTTTGTGACGTCATAGTGACGTTATCAAGAACAGGCATTTTTTGACCACATAGTGACGTCATAAAGAACAGACATTTCGTGACGTCATAGTAACGGCATCAAGAACAGGCATTTTGTGACGTCATAGTGACATCATCAAGAACAGGAATTTTATGATGTCATAGTGACGTCATGAAAGACAGGAATTTTGTGACGTCATAGTGACGTCATATTGACGACATCAAGAACAGGCATTTTGTGACGTCATAGTGACATCATCAAGAACAGGCATTTTATGATATAGTGACGCCATAAAAAACAAGAAATTTGTGACGTGACCAAGAAAAGGAATTTCGTGGCGTCACAGTGACGTCATGAAAGACGGGAATTTTGTGACGTCATGAAAGACGCGAATTTTGTGACGTCACCAAGAACAGGAATTTTGTGACGACATAGTGACGTCATATTGACGACATCAAGAACAGGCATTTTGTGACGTCATAGTGACATCATCAAGAACAGGCATTTTATGATATAGTGACGCCATAAAAAACAAGAAATTTGTGACGTGACCAAGAAAAGGAATTTCGTGGCGTCATAGTGACGTCATCAAGAACAGGCATTTTGTGACGTCATAGTGACGTCATCAAGAAAAGGAATTTTGTGACGTCGTAGTGACGTCAAGAAACACAGGAATTTTGTGACGTCATAGTGACGTCATCAAGAACAGGAATCTTGTTACGTCATAGTGACTTCATCAAGAACAGGAATTTTGTGACGTCATAGTGACGTCATGAAAAACAGGAATTTTGTGACATCATCAAGAACACGAATTTTGTGCCGTCATAGTGACGTCATCAAGAACAGGAATTTTGTGACGTCTTTGTGACGTCATCAAGAACCGGCATTTTGTGACGTAATAGTGACGTCTTCAAGAACAGTAATTTTGTGAAGTCATAGTGACGTCATGAATAACAGGAATTTTGTGACGTCATAGTAACGGCATCAAGAACAGGCATTTTGTGACGTCATAGTGACATCATCAAGAACAGGAATTTTATGATGTCATAGTGACGTCATGAAAGACGGGAATTTTGTGACGTCATGAAAGACGGGAATTTTGTGACGTCACCAAGAACAGGAATTTGGTGACGACATAGTGACGTCATATTGACGACATCAAGAACAGGCATTTTGTGACGTCATAGTGACATCATCAAGAACAGGAATTTTATGATATAGTGACGCCATAAAAAACAAGAAATTTGTGACGTGATCAAGAAAAGGAATTTCGTGGCGTCATAGTGACGTCATCAAGAACAGGCATTTTGTGACGTCATAGTGACGTCATCAAGAACAGTTATTTTGTGACGTCATAGTGATGTCATCAAGAAAAGGAATTTTGTGACGTCATAGTGACGTCAAGAAACACAGGAATTTTGTGACGTCATAGTGACGTCAAGAAACACAGGAATTTTGTGACGTCATAGTGACGTCATCAAAAACAGGAATCTTGTTACGTCATAGTGACTTCATCAAGAACAGGAATTTTGTGACGTCATGAAAAACAGGAATTTTGTGACATCATCAAGAACACGAATTTTGTGCCGTCATAGTGACGTCATCAAGAACAGGAATTCTGTGACGTCTTTGTGACGTCATCAAGAACAGGCATTTTGTGACGTCATAGTGACATCATCAAGATCACCAATTTTGTGATTTCATAGTGACGTCATGAAAAACAGGAATTTTGTGACGTCATCAAGAACTGGAATTTTGTGACATCATAGTGACGTCATCAAGAACGGGTATTTTGCGACGTTATAGTGACGTCATCAAGAACACGAATTTTGTGCCGTCATACGCACGTCATCAAGAACAGGCATTTTGTGACGTCATAATGACGTCATCAAGAACAGGCATTTTGAGACCTCTTAGTGACGTCATAATGGACAGTCATTTTGTGACGTCATAGTGACGTCATCAAGAACAGGAATTTTGTGACGTCTTTGTGACGTCATCAAGAACAGGCATTTTGTGACGTAATAGTGACGTCTTCAAGAACAGTAATTTTGTGACGTCATAGTGACGTCATCAAGAACAGGCATTTTGTGACCACATAGTGACGTCATCAAGAACAGGCATTTTGTGACGTTATAGTGACGTCATCAAGAACAGGCATTTTGTGAAGTCATAGTGACGTCATGAATAACAGGAATTTTGTGACGTCATAGTAACGGCATCAAGAACAGGCATTTTGTGACGTCATTGTGACATCATCAAGAACGGGAATTTTATGATGTCATAGTGACGTCATGAAAGACGGGAATTTTGTGACGTCACCAAGAACAGGAATTTGGTGACGACATAGTGACGTCATATTGACGACATCAAGAACAGGCATTTTGTGACGTCATAGTGACATCATCAAGAACAGGAATTTTATGATATAGTGACGCCATAAAAAACAAGAAATTTGTGACGTGATCAAGAAAAGGAATTTCGTGGCGTCATAGTGACGTCATCAAGAACAGGCATTTTGTGACGTCATAGTGACGTCATCAAGAACAGGCATTTTGTGACGTCATAGTGACATCATAGAGATCACCAATTTTGTGATTTCATAGTGACGTCATGAAAAACAGGAATTTTGTGACGTCATCAAGAACAGGAATTTTGTGACGTCATAGTGACGTCATCGACAACGGGCATTTTGCGACGTTATAGTGACGTCATCAAGAACACGAATTTTGTGCCGTCATACGCACGTCATCAAGAACAGGCATTTTGTGACGTCATAATGACGTCATCAAGAACAGGCATTTTGAGACCTCTTGGTGACGTCATAATGGACAGTCATTTTGTGACGTCATAGTGACGTGATGAAAAACAGGAATTTTGTGACGTCATCAAGAACAGGAATATTGTGACCTCATAGTGACGTCATCAAGGACAGGAGTTTTGTGACGTTATAGTGACGTCATCAAGAACAGGCATTTTGTGACGTCATAGTGACGTTATCAAGAACAGGCATTTTTTGACCACATAGTGACGTCATAAAGAACAGACATTTCGTGACGTCATAGTAACGGCATCAAGAACAGGCATTTTGTGACGTCATAGTGACATCATCAAGAACAGGAATTTTATGATGTCATAGTGACGTCATGAAAGACAGGAATTTTGTGACGTCATAGTGACGTCATATTGACGACATCAAGAACAGGCATTTTGTGACGTCATAGTGACATCATCAAGAACAGGCATTTTATGATATAGTGACGCCATAAAAAACAAGAAATTTGTGACGTGACCAAGAAAAGGAATTTCGTGGCGTCATAGTGACGTCATCAAGAACAGGCATTTTGTGAAGTCATAGTGACGTCATCAAGAACAGTAATTTTGTGACGTCACAGTGACGTCATGAAAGACGGGATTTTTTTGACGTCATGAAAGACGCGAATTTTGTGACGTCACCAAGAACAGGAATTTTGTGACGACATAGTGACGTCATAGTGACGTCATGAAAAACAGGAATTTTGTGACATCATCAAGAACACGAATTTTGTGCCGTCATAGTGACGTCATCAAGAACAGGAATTTTGTGACGTCTTTGTGACGTCATCAAGAACAGGCATTTTGTGACGTAATAGTGACGTCTTCAAGAACAGTAATTTTGTGACGTCATAGTGACGTCATCAAGAACAGGCATTTTGTGACCACATAGTGACGTCATCAAGAACAGGCATTTTGTGACGTTATAGTGACGTCATCAAGAACAGGCATTTTGTGAAGTCATAGTGACGTCATGAATAACAGGAATTTTGTGACGTCATAGTAACGGCATCAAGAACAGGCATTTTGTGACGTCATAGTGACATCATCAAGAACAGGAATTTTATGATGTCATAGTGACGTCATGAAAGACGGGAATTTTATGATGTCATAGTGACGTCATGAAAGACGGGAATTTTGTGACGTCACCAAGAACAGGAATTTGGTGACGACATAGTGACGTCATATTGACGACATCAAGAACAGGCATTTTGTGACGTCATAGTGACATCATCAAGAACAGGAATTTTATGATATAGTGACGCCATAAAAAACAAGAAATTTGTGACGTGATCAAGAAAAGGAATTTCGTGGCGTCATAGTGACGTCATCAAGAACAGGCATTTTGTGACGTCATAGTGACGTCATCAAGAACAGTTATTTTGTGACGTCATAGTGATGTCATCAAGAAAAGGAATTTTGTGACGTCATAGTGACGTCAAGAAACACAGGAATTTTGTGACGTCATAGTGACGTCATCAAAAACAGGAATCTTGTTACGTCATAGTGACTTCATCAAGAACAGGAATTTTGTGACGTCATGAAAAACAGGAATTTTGTGACATCATCAAGAACACGAATTTTGTGCCGTCATAGTGACGTCATCAAGAACAGGAATTCTGTGACGTCTTTGTGACGTCATCAAGAACAGGCATTTTGTTACGTCATAGTGACATCATCAAGATCACCAATTTTGTGATTTCATAGTGACGTCATGAAAAACAGGAATTTTGTGACGTCATCAAGGACAGGAATTTTGTGACATCATAGTGACGTCATCAAGAACGGGTATTTTGCAACGTTATAGTGACGTCATCAAGAACACGAATTTTATGCCGTCATACGCACGTCATCAAGAACAGGCATTTTGTGACGTCATAATGACGTCATCAAGAACAGGCATTTTGAGACCTCTTAGTGACGTCATAATGAACAGTCATTTTGTGACGTCATAGTGACGTGATGAAAAACAGGAATTTCGTGACGTCATCAAGAACAGGAATATTGTGACGTCATAGTGACGTCGTCAAGGACAGGAGTTTTGTGACGTTATAGTGACGTCATCAAGAACAGGCATTTTGTGACGTCATAGTGACGTTATCAAGAACAGGCATTTTTTGACCACATAGTGACGTCATCAAGAACAGGCATTTTGTGACGTCATAGTGACGTCATCAAGAACAGTAATTTTGTGACGTCACAGTGACGTCATGAAAGACGGGAATCTTGTGACGTTATCAAGAACAGGAATTTTGTGACGACATACTGACGTCGTAGTGATGACATCAAGAACAGGAATTTTGTGAATTCATAGTGACGTCATTAAGAACGGGAATTATGTGACGTCATGGTGACATCATCAAGAACAGGAATGTTATGATGTTATAGTGACGTCATGAAAAACGGGAAATTCGTGACGTCATCAAGAACAGGAATTTTGTGACATCATAGTGACGTTATCAAGAACGGGCATTTTGTGACGTCATAGTAACGTGATGAAAAAGAGGAATTTTGTGACGTCATCAAAAACAGGAATATTGTTACGTCATAGTGACGTCATCAAGAACAGGCATTTTGTGACGTTATACTGACGTCATCAAGAACAGGAATTTTGTAATGTCATTGTGACGTCATGAAAAACAGGAATTTTGTGACGTCATCAAGAACGGGTATTTTGTGACCTCATAGTGACGTCATCAAGAACAGGCATTTTGCGACCTCATAGTGACGTCATCTGTAACAGCCGTTTTGTAAGGTCATAGTGACACGATGAAAAACAGGAATTTTGTGACGTCATGAAGAACAGGCATTTTGACACGTCATAGTGGAGTTATCAAGAACAGTAATTTTGTGACGTCATAGTGACATCATCAAGATCACCAATTTTGTGATTTCATAGTGACGTCATGAAAAACAGGAATTTTGTGACGTCATCAAGATCAGGAATTTTGTGACGTCATAGTGACGTTATCAAGAACAGGCATTTTGTGACGTCATAATGACGTCATCAAGAACAGGCATTTTGAGACCTCTTAGTGACGTCCTAATGAACAGTCATTTTGTGACGTCATAGTGACGTGATGAAAAACAGGAATTTTGTGACGTCATCAAGAACAGGAATATTGTGACGTCATAGTGACGTCATCAAGGACAGGAGTTTTGTGACGTTATAGTGACGTCATCAAGAACACGCATTTTGTAAAGTCATAGTGACGTTATCAAGAACAGGCATTTTTTGACCACATAGTGACGTCATAAAGAACAGAAATTTCGTGACGTCATAGTAACGGCATCAAGAACAGGCATTTTGTGACGTCATAGTGACATCATCAAGAACAGGAATTTTATGATATCATAGTGACGTCATGAAAGACGGGAATTTTGTGACGTCATGAAAGACGCGAATTTTGTGACGTCACCAAGAACAGGAGATTTGTGACGTCACCAAGAACAGGAATTTTGTGACGACATAGTGACGTCATATTGACGACATCAAGAACAGGCATTTTGTGACGTCATAGTGACATCATCAAGAACAGGCATTTTATGATATAGTGACGCCATAAAAAACAAGAAATTTGTGACGTGACCAAGAAAAGGAATTTCGTGGCGTCATAGTGACGTCATCAAGAACAGGAATCTTGTTACGTCATAGTGACTTCACCAAGAACAGGAATTTTTTGACGTCATAGTGACGTCATGAAAAACAGGAATTTTGTGACATCATCAAGAACACGAATTTTGTGCCGTCATAGTGACGTCATCAAGAACAGGAATTTTGTGACGTCTTTGTGACGTCATCAAGAACAGGCATTTTGTGACGTAATAGTGACGTCTTCAAGAACAGTAATTTTGTGACGTCATAGTGACGTCATCAAGAACAGGCATTTTGTGACCACATAGTGACGTCATCAAGAACAGGCATTTTGTGACGTTATAGTGACGTCATCAAGAACAGGCATTTTGTGAAGTCATAGTGACGTCATGAATAACAGGAATTTTGTGACGTCATAGTAACGGCATCAAGAACAGGCATTTTGTGACGTCATAGTGACATCATCAAGAACAGGAATTTTATGATGTCATAGTGACGTCATGAAAGACGGGAATTTTATGATGTCATAGTGACGTCATGAAAGACGGGAATTTTGTGACGTCATGAAAGACGGGAATTTTGTGACGTCACCAAGAACAGGAATTTGGTGACGACATAGTGACGTCATATTGACGACATCAAGAACAGGCATTTTGTGACGTCATAGTGACATCATCAAGAACAGGAATTTTATGATATAGTGACGCCATAAAAAACAAGAAATTTGTGACGTGATCAAGAAAAGGAATTTCGTGGCGTCATAGTGACGTCATCAAGAACAGGCATTTTGTGACGTCATAGTGACGTCATCAAGAACAGTTATTTTGTGACGTCATAGTGATGTCATCAAGAAAAGGAATTTTGTGACGTCATAGTGACGTCAAGAAACACAGGAATTTTGTGACGTCATAGTGACGTCATCAAAAACAGGAATCTTGTTACGTCATAGTGACTTCATCAAGAACAGGAATTTTGTGACGTCATGAAAAACAGGAATTTTGTGACATCATCAAGAACACGAATTTTGTGCCGTCATAGTGACGTCATCAAGAACAGGAATTCTGTGACGTCTTTGTGACGTCATCAAGAACAGGCATTTTGTGACGTCATAGTGACATCATCAAGATCACCAATTTTGTGATTTCATAGTGACGTCATGAAAAACAGGAATTTTGTGACGTCATCAAGAACTGGAATTTTGTGACATCATAGTGACGTCATCAAGAACGGGTATTTTGCGACGTTATAGTGACGTCATCAAGAACACGAATTTTGTGCCGTCATACGCACGTCATCAAGAACAGGCATTTTGTGACGTCATAATGACGTCATCAAGAACAGGCATTTTGAGACCTCTTAGTGACGTCATAATGGACAGTCATTTTGTGACGTCATAGTGACGTCATCAAGAACAGGAATTTTGTGACGTCTTTGTGACGTCATCAAGAACAGGCATTTTGTGACGTCTTTGTGACGTCATCAAGAACAGGCATTTTGTGACGTAATAGTGACGTCTTCAAGAACAGTAATTTTGTGACGTCATAGTGACGTCATCAAGAACAGGCATTTTGTGACCACATAGTGACGTCATCAAGAACAGGCATTTTGTGACGTTATAGTGACGTCATCAAGAACAGGCATTTTGTGAAGTCATAGTGACGTCATGAATAACAGGAATTTTGTGACGTCATAGTAACGGCATCAAGAACAGGCATTTTGTGACGTCATAGTGACATCATCAAGAACGGGAATTTTATGATGTCATAGTGACGTCATGAAAGACGGGAATTTTGTGACGTCACCAAGAACAGGAATTTGGTGACGACATAGTGACGTCATATTGACGACATCAAGAACAGGCATTTTGTGACGTCATAGTGACATCATCAAGAACAGGAATTTTATGATATAGTGACGCCATAAAAAACAAGAAATTTGTGACGTGATCAAGAAAAGGAATTTCGTGGCGTCATAGTGACGTCATCAAGAACAGGCATTTTGTGACGTCATAGTGACGTCATCAAGAACAGGCATTTTGTGACGTCATAGTGACATCATAGAGATCACCAATTTTGTGATTTCATAGTGACGTCATGAAAAACAGGAATTTTGTGACGACATCAAGAACAGGAATTTTGTGACGTCATAGTGACGTCATCGACAACGGGCATTTTGCGACGTTATAGTGACGTCATCAAGAACACGAATTTTGTGCCGTCATACGCACGTCATCAAGAACAGGCATTTTGTGACGTCATAATGACGTCATCAAGAACAGGCATTTTGAGACCTCTTGGTGACGTCATAATGGACAGTCATTTTGTGACGTCATAGTGACGTGATGAAAAACAGGAATTTTGTGACGTCATCAAGAACAGGAATATTGTGACCTCATAGTGACGTCATCAAGGACAGGAGTTTTGTGACGTTATAGTGACGTCATCAAGAACAGGCATTTTGTGACGTCATAGTGACGTTATCAAGAACAGGCATTTTTTGACCACATAGTGACGTCATAAAGAACAGACATTTCGTGACGTCATAGTAACGGCATCAAGAACAGGCATTTTGTGACGTCATAGTGACATCATCAAGAACAGGAATTTTATGATGTCATAGTGACGTCATGAAAGACAGGAATTTTGTGACGTCATAGTGACGTCATATTGACGACATCAAGAACAGGCATTTTGTGACGTCATAGTGACATCATCAAGAACAGGCATTTTATGATATAGTGACGCCATAAAAAACAAGAAATTTGTGACGTGACCAAGAAAAGGAATTTCGTGGCGTCATAGTGACGTCATCAAGAACAGGCATTTTGTGAAGTCATAGTGACGTCATCAAGAACAGTAATTTTGTGACGTCACAGTGACGTCATCAAAGACGGGATTTTTTTGACGTCATGAAAGACGCGAATTTTGTGACGTCACCAAGAACAGGAATTTTGTGACGACATAGTGACGTCATCGACAACGGGCATTTTGCGACGTTATAGTGACGTCATCAAGAACACGAATTTTGTGCCGTCATACGCACGTCATCAAGAACAGGCATTTTGTGACGTCATAATGACGTCATCAAGAACAGGCATTTTGAGACCTCTTGGTGACGTCATAATGGACAGTCATTTTGTGACGTCATAGTGACGTGATGAAAAACAGGAATTTTGTGACGTCATCAAGAACAGGAATATTGTGACCTCATAGTGACGTCATCAAGGACAGGAGTTTTGTGACGTTATAGTGACGTCATCAAGAACAGGCATTTTGTGACGTCATAGTGACGTTATCAAGAACAGGCATTTTTTGACCACATAGTGACGTCATAAAGAACAGACATTTCGTGACGTCATAGTAACGGCATCAAGAACAGGCATTTTGTGACGTCATAGTGACATCATCAAGAACAGGAATTTTATGATGTCATAGTGACGTCATGAAAGACAGGAATTTTGTGACGTCATAGTGACGTCATATTGACGACATCAAGAACAGGCATTTTGTGACGTCATAGTGACATCATCAAGAACAGGCATTTTATGATATAGTGACGCCATAAAAAACAAGAAATTTGTGACGTGACCAAGAAAAGGAATTTCGTGGCGTCATAGTGACGTCATCAAGAACAGGCATTTTGTGAAGTCATAGTGACGTCATCAAGAACAGTAATTTTGTGACGTCACAGTGACGTCATCAAAGACGGGATTTTTTTGACGTCATGAAAGACGCGAATTTTGTGACGTCACCAAGAACAGGAATTTTGTGACGACATAGTGACGTCATATTGACGACATCAAGAACAGGCATTTTGTGACGTCGGAGTGACATCATCAAGAACAGGCATTTTATGATATAGTGACGCCATAAAAAACAAGAAATTTGTGACGTGACCAAGAAAAGGAATTTCGTGGCGTCATAGTGACGTCATCAAGAACAGGCATTTTGTGACGTCATAGTGACGTCATCAAGAAAAGGAATTTTGTGACGTCGTAGTGACGTCAAGAAACACAGGAATTTTGGGACGTCATAGTGACGTCATCAAGAACAGGAATCTTGTTACGTCATAGTGACTTCATCAAGAACAGGAATTTTGTGACGTCATAGTGACGTCATGAAAAACAGGAATTTTGTGACATCATCAAGAACACGAATTTTGTGCCGTCATAGTGACGTCATCAAGAACAGGAATTTTGTGACGTCTTTGTGACGTCATCAAGAACAGGCATTTTGTGACGTAATAGTGACGTCTTCAAGAACAGTAATTTTGTGACGTCATAGTGACGTCATCAAGAACGGGCATTTTGTGACCACATAGTGACGTCATCAAGAACACGCATTTTGTGACGTTATAGTGACGTCATCAAGAACAGGCATTTTGTGAAGTCATAGTGACGTCATGAATAACAGGAATTTTGTGACGTCATAGTAACGGCATCAAGAACAGGCATTTTGTGACGTCATAGTGACATCATCAAGAACAGGAATTTTATGATGTCATAGTGACGTCATGAAAGACGGGAATTTTATGATGTCATAGTGACGTCATGAAAGACGGGAATTTTGTGACGTCACCAAGAACAGGAATTTGGTGACGACATAGTGACGTCATATTGACGACATCAAGAACAGGCATTTTGTGACGTCATAGTGACATCATCAAGAACAGGAATTTTATGATATAGTGACGCCATAAAAAACAAGAAATTTGTGACGTGATCAAGAAAAGGAATTTCGTGGCGTCATAGTGACGTCATCAAGAACAGGCATTTTGTGACGTCATAGTGACGTCATCAAGAACAGTTATTTTGTGACGTCATAGTGATGTCATCAAGAAAAGGAATTTTGTGACGTCATAGTGACGTCAAGAAACACAGGAATTTTGTGACGTCATAGTGACGTCATCAAAAACAGGAATCTTGTTACGTCATAGTGACTTCATCAAGAACAGGAATTTTGTGACGTCATGAAAAACAGGAATTTTGTGACATCATCAAGAACACGAATTTTGTGCCGTCATAGTGACGTCATCAAGAACAGGAATTCTGTGACGTCTTTGTGACGTCATCAAGAACAGGCATTTTGTTACGTCATAGTGACATCATCAAGATCACCAATTTTGTGATTTCATAGTGACGTCATGAAAAACAGGAATTTTGTGACGTCATCAAGGACAGGAATTTTGTGACATCATAGTGACGTCATCAAGAACGGGTATTTTGCAACGTTATAGTGACGTCATCAAGAACACGAATTTTATGCCGTCATACGCACGTCATCAAGAACAGGCATTTTGTGACGTCATAATGACGTCATCAAGAACAGGCATTTTGAGACCTCTTAGTGACGTCATAATGAACAGTCATTTTGTGACGTCATAGTGACGTGATGAAAAACAGGAATTTCGTGACGTCATCAAGAACAGGAATATTGTGACGTCATAGTGACGTCGTCAAGGACAGGAGTTTTGTGACGTTATAGTGACGTCATCAAGAACAGGCATTTTGTGACGTCATAGTGACGTTATCAAGAACAGGCATTTTTTGACCACATAGTGACGTCATCAAGAACAGGCATTTTGTGACGTCATAGTGACGTCATCAAGAACAGTAATTTTGTGACGTCACAGTGACGTCATGAAAGACGGGAATCTTGTGACGTTATCAAGAACAGGAATTTTGTGACGACATACTGACGTCGTAGTGATGACATCAAGAACAGGAATTTTGTGAATTCATAGTGACGTCATTAAGAACGGGAATTATGTGACGTCATGGTGACATCATCAAGAACAGGAATGTTATGATGTTATAGTGACGTCATGAAAAACGGGAAATTCGTGACGTCATCAAGAACAGGAATTTTGTGACATCATAGTGACGTTATCAAGAACGGGCATTTTGTGACGTCATAGTAACGTGATGAAAAAGAGGAATTTTGTGACGTCATCAAAAACAGGAATATTGTTACGTCATAGTGACGTCATCAAGAACAGGCATTTTGTGACGTTATACTGACGTCATCAAGAACAGGAATTTTGTAATGTCATTGTGACGTCATGAAAAACAGGAATTTTGTGACGTCATCAAGAACGGGTATTTTGTGACCTCATAGTGACGTCATCAAGAACAGGCATTTTGCGACCTCATAGTGACGTCATCTGTAACAGCCGTTTTGTAAGGTCATAGTGACACGATGAAAAACAGGAATTTTGTGACGTCATGAAGAACAGGCATTTTGACACGTCATAGTGGAGTTATCAAGAACAGTAATTTTGTGACGTCATAGTGACATCATCAAGATCACCAATTTTGTGATTTCATAGTGACGTCATGAAAAACAGGAATTTTGTGACGTCATCAAGATCAGGAATTTTGTGACGTCATAGTGACGTTATCAAGAACAGGCATTTTGTGACGTCATAATGACGTCATCAAGAACAGGCATTTTGAGACCTCTTAGTGACGTCCTAATGAACAGTCATTTTGTGACGTCATAGTGACGTGATGAAAAACAGGAATTTTGTGACGTCATCAAGAACAGGAATATTGTGACGTCATAGTGACGTCATCAAGGACAGGAGTTTTGTGACGTTATAGTGACGTCATCAAGAACACGCATTTTGTAAAGTCATAGTGACGTTATCAAGAACAGGCATTTTTTGACCACATAGTGACGTCATAAAGAACAGAAATTTCGTGACGTCATAGTAACGGCATCAAGAACAGGCATTTTGTGACGTCATAGTGACATCATCAAGAACAGGAATTTTATGATATCATAGTGACGTCATGAAAGACGGGAATTTTGTGACGTCATGAAAGACGCGAATTTTGTGACGTCACCAAGAACAGGAGATTTGTGACGTCACCAAGAACAGGAATTTTGTGACGACATAGTGACGTCATATTGACGACATCAAGAACAGGCATTTTGTGACGTCATAGTGACATCATCAAGAACAGGCATTTTATGATATAGTGACGCCATAAAAAACAAGAAATTTGTGACGTGACCAAGAAAAGGAATTTCGTGGCGTCATAGTGACGTCATCAAGAACAGGAATCTTGTTACGTCATAGTGACTTCACCAAGAACAGGAATTTTTTGACGTCATAGTGACGTCATGAAAAACAGGAATTTTGTGACATCATCAAGAACACGAATTTTGTGCCGTCATAGTGACGTCATCAAGAACAGGAATTTTGTGACGTCTTTGTGACGTCATCAAGAACAGGCATTTTGTGACGTAATAGTGACGTCTTCAAGAACAGTAATTTTGTGACGTCATAGTGACGTCATCAAGAACAGGCATTTTGTGACCACATAGTGACGTCATCAAGAACAGGCATTTTGTGACGTTATAGTGACGTCATCAAGAACAGGCATTTTGTGAAGTCATAGTGACGTCATGAATAACAGGAATTTTGTGACGTCATAGTAACGGCATCAAGAACAGGCATTTTGTGACGTCATAGTGACATCATCAAGAACAGGAATTTTATGATGTCATAGTGACGTCATGAAAGACGGGAATTTTATGATGTCATAGTGACGTCATGAAAGACGGGAATTTTGTGACGTCATGAAAGACGGGAATTTTGTGACGTCACCAAGAACAGGAATTTGGTGACGACATAGTGACGTCATATTGACGACATCAAGAACAGGCATTTTGTGACGTCATAGTGACATCATCAAGAACAGGAATTTTATGATATAGTGACGCCATAAAAAACAAGAAATTTGTGACGTGATCAAGAAAAGGAATTTCGTGGCGTCATAGTGACGTCATCAAGAACAGGCATTTTGTGACGTCATAGTGACGTCATCAAGAACAGTTATTTTGTGACGTCATAGTGATGTCATCAAGAAAAGGAATTTTGTGACGTCATAGTGACGTCAAGAAACACAGGAATTTTGTGACGTCATAGTGACGTCATCAAAAACAGGAATCTTGTTACGTCATAGTGACTTCATCAAGAACAGGAATTTTGTGACGTCATGAAAAACAGGAATTTTGTGACATCATCAAGAACACGAATTTTGTGCCGTCATAGTGACGTCATCAAGAACAGGAATTCTGTGACGTCTTTGTGACGTCATCAAGAACAGGCATTTTGTGACGTCATAGTGACATCATCAAGATCACCAATTTTGTGATTTCATAGTGACGTCATGAAAAACAGGATTTTTGTGACGTCATCAAGGACAGGAATTTTGTGACATCATAGTGACGTCATCAAGAACGGGTATTTTGCGACGTTATAGTGACGTCATCAAGAACACGAATTTTATGCCGTCATACGCACGTCATCAAGAACAGGCATTTTGTGACGTCATAATGACGTCATCAAGAACAGGCATTTTGAGACCTCTTAGTGACGTCATAATGAACAGTCATTTTGTGACGTCATAGTGACGTGATGAAAAACAGGAATTTCGTGACGTCATCAAGAACAGGAATATTGTGACGTAATAGTGACGTCTTCAAGAACAGTAATTTTGTGACGTCATAGTGACGTCATCAAGAACAGGCATTTTGTGACCACATAGTGACGTCATCAAGAACAGGCATTTTGTGACGTTATAGTGACGTCATCAAGAACAGGTATTTTGTGAAGTCATAGTGACGTCATGAATAACAGGAATTTTGTGACGTCATAGTAACGGCATCAAGAACAGGCATTTTGTGACGTCATAGTGACATCATCAAGAACAGGAATTCTATGATGTCATAGTGACGTCATGAAAGACGGGAATTTTGTGACGTCATGAAAGACGGGAATTTTGTGATGTCACCAAGAACAGGAATTTGGTGACGACATAGTGACGTCATATTGACGACATCAAGAACAGGCATTTTGTGACGTCATAGTGACATCATCAAGAACAGGAATTTTATGATATAGTGACGCCATAAAAAACAAGAAATTTGTGACGTGATCAAGAAAAGGAATTTCGTGGCGTCATAGTGACGTCATCAAGAACAGGCATTTTGTGACGTCATAGTGACGTCATCAAGAACAGTTATTTTGTGACGTCATAGTGATGTCATCAAGAAAAGGAATTTTGTGACGTCATAGTGACGTCAAGAAACACAGGAATTTTGTGACGTCATAGTGACGTCATCAAAAACAGGAATCTTGTTACGTCATAGTGACTTCATCAAGAACAGGAATTTTGTGACGTCATGAAAAACAGGAATTTTGTGACATCATCAAGAACACGAATTTTGTGCCGTCATAGTGACGTCATCAAGAACAGGAATTCGGTGACGTCTTTGTGACGTCATCAAGAATAGGCATTTTGTGACGTCATAGTGACATCATCAAGATCACCAATTTTGTGATTTCATAGTGACGTCATGAAAAACAGGAATTTTGTGACGTCATCAAGGACAGGAATTTTGTGACATCATAGTGACGTCATCAAGAACGGGTATTTTGCGACGTTATAGTGACGTCATCAAGAACACGAATATTATGCCGTCATACGCGCGTCATCAAGAACAGGCATTTTGTGACGTCATAATGACGTCATCAAGAACAGGCATTTTGAGACCTCTTAGTGACGTCATAATGAACAGTCATTTTGTGACGTCATAGTGACGTGATGAAAAACAGGAATTTCGTGACGTCATCAAGAACAGGAATATTGTGACGTAATAGTGACGTCTTCAAGAACAGTAATTTTGTGATGTCATAGTGACGTCATCAAGAACAGGCATTTTGTGACCACATAGTGACGTCATCAAGAACAGGCATTTTGTGACGTTATAGTGACGTCATCAAGAACAGGCATTTTGTGAAGTCATAGTGACGTCATGAATAACAGGAATTTTGTGACGTCATAGTAACGGCATCAAGAACAGGCATTTTGTGACGTCATAGTGACATCATCAAGAACAGGAATTTTATGATGTCATAGTGACGTCATGAAAGACGGGAATTTTATGATGTCATAGTGACGTCATGAAAGACGGGAATTTTGTGACGTCACCAAGAACAGGAATTTGGTGACGACATAGTGACGTCATATTGACGACATCAAGAACAGGCATTTTGTGACGTCATAGTGACATCATCAAGAACAGGAATTTTATGATATAGTGACGCCATAAAAAACAAGAAATTTGTGACGTGATCAAGAAAAGGAATTTCGTGGCGTCATAGTGACGTCATCAAGAACAGGCATTTTGTGACGTCATAGTGACGTCATCAAGAACAGTTATTTTGTGACGTCATAGTGATGTCATCAAGAAAAGGAATTTTGTGACGTCATAGTGACGTCAAGAAACACAGGAATTTTGTGACGTCATAGTGACGTCATCAAAAACAGGAATCTTGTTACGTCATAGTGACTTCATCAAGAACAGGAATTTTGTGACGTCATGAAAAACAGGAATTTTGTGACATCATCAAGAACACGAATTTTGTGCCGTCATAGTGACGTCATCAAGAACAGGAATTCTGTGACGTCTTTGTGACGTCATCAAGAACAGGCATTTTGTGACGTCATAGTGACATCATCAAGATCACCAATTTTGTGATTTCATAGTGACGTCATGAAAAACAGGAATTTTGTGACGTCATCAAGAACTGGAATTTTGTGACATCATAGTGACGTCATCAAGAACGGGTATTTTGCGACGTTATAGTGACGTCATCAAGAACACGAATTTTGTGCCGTCATACGCACGTCATCAAGAACAGGCATTTTGTGACGTCATAATGACGTCATCAAGAACAGGCATTTTGAGACCTCTTAGTGACGTCATAATGGACAGTCATTTTGTGACGTCATAGTGACGTCATCAAGAACAGGAATTTTGTGACGTCTTTGTGACGTCATCAAGAACAGGCATTTTGTGACGTCTTTGTGACGTCATCAAGAACAGGCATTTTGTGACGTAATAGTGACGTCTTCAAGAACAGTAATTTTGTGACGTCATAGTGACGTCATCAAGAACAGGCATTTTGTGACCACATAGTGACGTCATCAAGAACAGGCATTTTGTGACGTTATAGTGACGTCATCAAGAACAGGCATTTTGTGAAGTCATAGTGACGTCATGAATAACAGGAATTTTGTGACGTCATAGTAACGGCATCAAGAACAGGCATTTTGTGACGTCATAGTGACATCATCAAGAACGGGAATTTTATGATGTCATAGTGACGTCATGAAAGACGGGAATTTTGTGACGTCACCAAGAACAGGAATTTGGTGACGACATAGTGACGTCATATTGACGACATCAAGAACAGGCATTTTGTGACGTCATAGTGACATCATCAAGAACAGGAATTTTATGATATAGTGACGCCATAAAAAACAAGAAATTTGTGACGTGATCAAGAAAAGGAATTTCGTGGCGTCATAGTGACGTCATCAAGAACAGGCATTTTGTGACGTCATAGTGACGTCATCAAGAACAGGCATTTTGTGACGTCATAGTGACATCATAGAGATCACCAATTTTGTGATTTCATAGTGACGTCATGAAAAACAGGAATTTTGTGACGTCATCAAGAACAGGAATTTTGTGACGTCATAGTGACGTCATCGACAACGGGCATTTTGCGACGTTATAGTGACGTCATCAAGAACACGAATTTTGTGCCGTCATACGCACGTCATCAAGAACAGGCATTTTGTGACGTCATAATGACGTCATCAAGAACAGGCATTTTGAGACCTCTTGGTGACGTCATAATGGACAGTCATTTTGTGACGTCATAGTGACGTGATGAAAAACAGGAATTTTGTGACGTCATCAAGAACAGGAATATTGTGACCTCATAGTGACGTCATCAAGGACAGGAGTTTTGTGACGTTATAGTGACGTCATCAAGAACAGGCATTTTGTGACGTCATAGTGACGTTATCAAGAACAGGCATTTTTTGACCACATAGTGACGTCATAAAGAACAGACATTTCGTGACGTCATAGTAACGGCATCAAGAACAGGCATTTTGTGACGTCATAGTGACATCATCAAGAACAGGAATTTTATGATGTCATAGTGACGTCATGAAAGACAGGAATTTTGTGACGTCATAGTGACGTCATATTGACGACATCAAGAACAGGCATTTTGTGACGTCATAGTGACATCATCAAGAACAGGCATTTTATGATATAGTGACGCCATAAAAAACAAGAAATTTGTGACGTGACCAAGAAAAGGAATTTCGTGGCGTCATAGTGACGTCATCAAGAACAGGCATTTTGTGAAGTCATAGTGACGTCATCAAGAACAGTAATTTTGTGACGTCACAGTGACGTCATCAAAGACGGGATTTTTTTGACGTCATGAAAGACGCGAATTTTGTGACGTCACCAAGAACAGGAATTTTGTGACGACATAGTGACGTCATATTGACGACATCAAGAACAGGCATTTTGTGACGTCATAGTGACATCATCAAGAACAGGCATTTTATGATATAGTGACGCCATAAAAAACAAGAAATTTGTGACGTGACCAAGAAAAGGAATTTCGTGGCGTCATAGTGACGTCATCAAGAACAGGCATTTTGTGACGTCATAGTGACGTCATCAAGAAAAGGAATTTTGTGACGTCGTAGTGACGTCAAGAAACACAGGAATTTTGTGACGTCATAGTGACGTCATCAAGAACAGGAATCTTGTTACGTCATAGTGACTTCATCAAGAACAGGAATTTTGTGACGTCATAGTGACGTCATGAAAAACAGGAATTTTGTGACATCATCAAGAACACGAATTTTGTGCCGTCATAGTGACGTCATCAAGAACAGGAATTTTGTGACGTCTTTGTGACGTCATCAAGAACAGGCATTTTGTGACGTAATAGTGACGTCTTCAAGAACAGTAATTTTGTGACGTCATAGTGACGTCATCAAGAACGGGCATTTTGTGACCACATAGTGACGTCATCAAGAACACGCATTTTGTGACGTTATAGTGACGTCATCAAGAACAGGCATTTTGTGAAGTCATAGTGACGTCATGAATAACAGGAATTTTGTGACGTCATAGTAACGGCATCAAGAACAGGCATTTTGTGACGTCATAGTGACATCATCAAGAACAGGAATTTTATGATGTCATAGTGACGTCATGAAAGACGGGAATTTTATGATGTCATAGTGACGTCATGAAAGACGGGAATTTTGTGACGTCACCAAGAACAGGAATTTGGTGACGACATAGTGACGTCATATTGACGACATCAAGAACAGGCATTTTGTGACGTCATAGTGACATCATCAAGAACAGGAATTTTATGATATAGTGACGCCATAAAAAACAAGAAATTTGTGACGTGATCAAGAAAAGGAATTTCGTGGCGTCATAGTGACGTCATCAAGAACAGGCATTTTGTGACGTCATAGTGACGTCATCAAGAACAGTTATTTTGTGACGTCATAGTGATGTCATCAAGAAAAGGAATTTTGTGACGTCATAGTGACGTCAAGAAACACAGGAATTTTGTGACGTCATAGTGACGTCATCAAAAACAGGAATCTTGTTACGTCATAGTGACTTCATCAAGAACAGGAATTTTGTGACGTCATGAAAAACAGGAATTTTGTGACATCATCAAGAACACGAATTTTGTGCCGTCATAGTGACGTCATCAAGAACAGGAATTCTGTGACGTCTTTGTGACGTCATCAAGAACAGGCATTTTGTTACGTCATAGTGACATCATCAAGATCACCAATTTTGTGATTTCATAGTGACGTCATGAAAAACAGGAATTTTGTGACGTCATCAAGGACAGGAATTTTGTGACATCATAGTGACGTCATCAAGAACGGGTATTTTGCAACGTTATAGTGACGTCATCAAGAACACGAATTTTATGCCGTCATACGCACGTCATCAAGAACAGGCATTTTGTGACGTCATAATGACGTCATCAAGAACAGGCATTTTGAGACCTCTTAGTGACGTCATAATGAACAGTCATTTTGTGACGTCATAGTGACGTGATGAAAAACAGGAATTTCGTGACGTCATCAAGAACAGGAATATTGTGACGTCATAGTGACGTCGTCAAGGACAGGAGTTTTGTGACGTTATAGTGACGTCATCAAGAACAGGCATTTTGTGACGTCATAGTGACGTTATCAAGAACAGGCATTTTTTGACCACATAGTGACGTCATCAAGAACAGGCATTTTGTGACGTCATAGTGACGTCATCAAGAACAGTAATTTTGTGACGTCACAGTGACGTCATGAAAGACGGGAATCTTGTGACGTTATCAAGAACAGGAATTTTGTGACGACATACTGACGTCGTAGTGATGACATCAAGAACAGGAATTTTGTGAATTCATAGTGACGTCATTAAGAACGGGAATTATGTGACGTCATGGTGACATCATCAAGAACAGGAATGTTATGATGTTATAGTGACGTCATGAAAAACGGGAAATTCGTGACGTCATCAAGAACAGGAATTTTGTGACATCATAGTGACGTTATCAAGAACGGGCATTTTGTGACGTCATAGTAACGTGATGAAAAAGAGGAATTTTGTGACGTCATCAAAAACAGGAATATTGTTACGTCATAGTGACGTCATCAAGAACAGGCATTTTGTGACGTTATACTGACGTCATCAAGAACAGGAATTTTGTAATGTCATTGTGACGTCATGAAAAACAGGAATTTTGTGACGTCATCAAGAACGGGTATTTTGTGACCTCATAGTGACGTCATCAAGAACAGGCATTTTGCGACCTCATAGTGACGTCATCTGTAACAGCCGTTTTGTAAGGTCATAGTGACACGATGAAAAACAGGAATTTTGTGACGTCATGAAGAACAGGCATTTTGACACGTCATAGTGGAGTTATCAAGAACAGTAATTTTGTGACGTCATAGTGACATCATCAAGATCACCAATTTTGTGATTTCATAGTGACGTCATGAAAAACAGGAATTTTGTGACGTCATCAAGATCAGGAATTTTGTGACGTCATAGTGACGTTATCAAGAACAGGCATTTTGTGACGTCATAATGACGTCATCAAGAACAGGCATTTTGAGACCTCTTAGTGACGTCCTAATGAACAGTCATTTTGTGACGTCATAGTGACGTGATGAAAAACAGGAATTTTGTGACGTCATCAAGAACAGGAATATTGTGACGTCATAGTGACGTCATCAAGGACAGGAGTTTTGTGACGTTATAGTGACGTCATCAAGAACACGCATTTTGTAAAGTCATAGTGACGTTATCAAGAACAGGCATTTTTTGACCACATAGTGACGTCATAAAGAACAGAAATTTCGTGACGTCATAGTAACGGCATCAAGAACAGGCATTTTGTGACGTCATAGTGACATCATCAAGAACAGGAATTTTATGATATCATAGTGACGTCATGAAAGACGGGAATTTTGTGACGTCATGAAAGACGCGAATTTTGTGACGTCACCAAGAACAGGAGATTTGTGACGTCACCAAGAACAGGAATTTTGTGACGACATAGTGACGTCATATTGACGACATCAAGAACAGGCATTTTGTGACGTCATAGTGACATCATCAAGAACAGGCATTTTATGATATAGTGACGCCATAAAAAACAAGAAATTTGTGACGTGACCAAGAAAAGGAATTTCGTGGCGTCATAGTGACGTCATCAAGAACAGGAATCTTGTTACGTCATAGTGACTTCACCAAGAACAGGAATTTTTTGACGTCATAGTGACGTCATGAAAAACAGGAATTTTGTGACATCATCAAGAACACGAATTTTGTGCCGTCATAGTGACGTCATCAAGAACAGGAATTTTGTGACGTCTTTGTGACGTCATCAAGAACAGGCATTTTGTGACGTAATAGTGACGTCTTCAAGAACAGTAATTTTGTGACGTCATAGTGACGTCATCAAGAACAGGCATTTTGTGACCACATAGTGACGTCATCAAGAACAGGCATTTTGTGACGTTATAGTGACGTCATCAAGAACAGGCATTTTGTGAAGTCATAGTGACGTCATGAATAACAGGAATTTTGTGACGTCATAGTAACGGCATCAAGAACAGGCATTTTGTGACGTCATAGTGACATCATCAAGAACAGGAATTTTATGATGTCATAGTGACGTCATGAAAGACGGGAATTTTATGATGTCATAGTGACGTCATGAAAGACGGGAATTTTGTGACGTCATGAAAGACGGGAATTTTGTGACGTCACCAAGAACAGGAATTTGGTGACGACATAGTGACGTCATATTGACGACATCAAGAACAGGCATTTTGTGACGTCATAGTGACATCATCAAGAACAGGAATTTTATGATATAGTGACGCCATAAAAAACAAGAAATTTGTGACGTGATCAAGAAAAGGAATTTCGTGGCGTCATAGTGACGTCATCAAGAACAGGCATTTTGTGACGTCATAGTGACGTCATCAAGAACAGTTATTTTGTGACGTCATAGTGATGTCATCAAGAAAAGGAATTTTGTGACGTCATAGTGACGTCAAGAAACACAGGAATTTTGTGACGTCATAGTGACGTCATCAAAAACAGGAATCTTGTTACGTCATAGTGACTTCATCAAGAACAGGAATTTTGTGACGTCATGAAAAACAGGAATTTTGTGACATCATCAAGAACACGAATTTTGTGCCGTCATAGTGACGTCATCAAGAACAGGAATTCTGTGACGTCTTTGTGACGTCATCAAGAACAGGCATTTTGTGACGTCATAGTGACATCATCAAGATCACCAATTTTGTGATTTCATAGTGACGTCATGAAAAACAGGATTTTTGTGACGTCATCAAGGACAGGAATTTTGTGACATCATAGTGACGTCATCAAGAACGGGTATTTTGCGACGTTATAGTGACGTCATCAAGAACACGAATTTTATGCCGTCATACGCACGTCATCAAGAACAGGCATTTTGTGACGTCATAATGACGTCATCAAGAACAGGCATTTTGAGACCTCTTAGTGACGTCATAATGAACAGTCATTTTGTGACGTCATAGTGACGTGATGAAAAACAGGAATTTCGTGACGTCATCAAGAACAGGAATATTGTGACGTAATAGTGACGTCTTCAAGAACAGTAATTTTGTGACGTCATAGTGACGTCATCAAGAACAGGCATTTTGTGACCACATAGTGACGTCATCAAGAACAGGCATTTTGTGACGTTATAGTGACGTCATCAAGAACAGGTATTTTGTGAAGTCATAGTGACGTCATGAATAACAGGAATTTTGTGACGTCATAGTAACGGCATCAAGAACAGGCATTTTGTGACGTCATAGTGACATCATCAAGAACAGGAATTCTATGATGTCATAGTGACGTCATGAAAGACGGGAATTTTGTGACGTCATGAAAGACGGGAATTTTGTGATGTCACCAAGAACAGGAATTTGGTGACGACATAGTGACGTCATATTGACGACATCAAGAACAGGCATTTTGTGACGTCATAGTGACATCATCAAGAACAGGAATTTTATGATATAGTGACGCCATAAAAAACAAGAAATTTGTGACGTGATCAAGAAAAGGAATTTCGTGGCGTCATAGTGACGTCATCAAGAACAGGCATTTTGTGACGTCATAGTGACGTCATCAAGAACAGTTATTTTGTGACGTCATAGTGATGTCATCAAGAAAAGGAATTTTGTGACGTCATAGTGACGTCAAGAAACACAGGAATTTTGTGACGTCATAGTGACGTCATCAAAAACAGGAATCTTGTTACGTCATAGTGACTTCATCAAGAACAGGAATTTTGTGACGTCATGAAAAACAGGAATTTTGTGACATCATCAAGAACACGAATTTTGTGCCGTCATAGTGACGTCATCAAGAACAGGAATTCGGTGACGTCTTTGTGACGTCATCAAGAATAGGCATTTTGTGACGTCATAGTGACATCATCAAGATCACCAATTTTGTGATTTCATAGTGACGTCATGAAAAACAGGAATTTTGTGACGTCATCAAGGACAGGAATTTTGTGACATCATAGTGACGTCATCAAGAACGGGTATTTTGCGACGTTATAGTGACGTCATCAAGAACACGAATATTATGCCGTCATACGCGCGTCATCAAGAACAGGCATTTTGTGACGTCATAATGACGTCATCAAGAACAGGCATTTTGAGACCTCTTAGTGACGTCATAATGAACAGTCATTTTGTGACGTCATAGTGACGTGATGAAAAACAGGAATTTCGTGACGTCATCAAGAACAGGAATATTGTGACGTAATAGTGACGTCTTCAAGAACAGTAATTTTGTGATGTCATAGTGACGTCATCAAGAACAGGCATTTTGTGACCACATAGTGACGTCATCAAGAACAGGCATTTTGTGACGTTATAGTGACGTCATCAAGAACAGGCATTTTGTGAAGTCATAGTGACGTCATGAATAACAGGAATTTTGTGACGTCATAGTAACGGCATCAAGAACAGGCATTTTGTGACGTCATAGTGACATCATCAAGAACAGGAATTTTATGATGTCATAGTGACGTCATGAAAGACGGGAATTTTATGATGTCATAGTGACGTCATGAAAGACGGGAATTTTGTGACGTCACCAAGAACAGGAATTTGGTGACGACATAGTGACGTCATATTGACGACATCAAGAACAGGCATTTTGTGACGTCATAGTGACATCATCAAGAACAGGAATTTTATGATATAGTGACGCCATAAAAAACAAGAAATTTGTGACGTGATCAAGAAAAGGAATTTCGTGGCGTCATAGTGACGTCATCAAGAACAGGCATTTTGTGACGTCATAGTGACGTCATCAAGAACAGTTATTTTGTGACGTCATAGTGATGTCATCAAGAAAAGGAATTTTGTGACGTCATAGTGACGTCAAGAAACACAGGAATTTTGTGACGTCATAGTGACGTCATCAAAAACAGGAATCTTGTTACGTCATAGTGACTTCATCAAGAACAGGAATTTTGTGACGTCATGAAAAACAGGAATTTTGTGACATCATCAAGAACACGAATTTTGTGCCGTCATAGTGACGTCATCAAGAACAGGAATTCTGTGACGTCTTTGTGACGTCATCAAGAACAGGTATTTTGTTACGTCATAGTGACATCATCAAGATCACCAATTTTGTGATTTCATAGTGACGTCATGAAAAACAGGAATTTTGTGACGTCATCAAGGACAGGAATTTTGTGACATCATAGTGACGTCATCAAGAACGGGTATTTTGCAACGTTATAGTGACGTCATCAAGAACACGAATTTTATGCCGTCATACGCACGTCATCAAGAACAGGCATTTTGTGACGTCATAATGACGTCATCAAGAACAGGCATTTTGAGACCTCTTAGTGACGTCATAATGAACAGTCATTTTGTGACGTCATAGTGACGTGATGAAAAACAGGAATTTCGTGACGTCATCAAGAACAGGAATATTGTGACGTCATAGTGACGTCGTCAAGGACATGAGTTTTGTGACGTTATAGTGACGTCATCAAGAACAGGCATTTTGTGACGTCATAGTGACGTTATCAAGAACAGGCATTTTTTGACCACATAGTGACGTCATCACGAACAGGCATTTTGTGACGTCATAGTGACGTCATCAAGAACAGTAATTTTGTGACGTCACAGTGACGTCATGAAAGACGGGAATCTTGTGACGTTATCAAGAACAGGAATTTTGTGACGACATACTGACGTCGTAGTGATGACATCAAGAACAGGAATTTTGTGAATTCATAGTGACGTCATTAAGAACGGGAATTATGTGACGTCATGGTGACATCATCAAGAACAGGAATGTTATGATGTTATAGTGACGTCATGAAAAACGGGAAATTCGTGACGTCATCAAGAACAGGAATTTTGTGACATCATAGTGACGTTATCAAGAACGGGCATTTTGTGACGTCATAGTAACGTGATGAAAAAGAGGAATTTTGTGACGTCATCAAAAACAGGAATATTGTTACGTCATAGTGACGTCATCAAGAACAGGCATTTTGTGACGTTATACTGACGTCATCAAGAACAGGAATTTTGTAATGTCATTGTGACGTCATGAAAAACAGGAATTTTGTGACGTCATCAAGAACGGGTATTTTGTGACCTCATAGTGACGTCATCAAGAACAGGCATTTTGCGACCTCATAGTGACGTCATCTGTAACAGCCGTTTTGTAAGGTCATAGTGACACGATGAAAAACAGGAATTTTGTGACGTCTCGAAGAACAGGCATTTTGACACGTCATAGTGGAGTTATCAAGAACAGTAATTTTGTGACGTCATAGTGACATCATCAAGATCACCAATTTTGTGATTTCATAGTGACGTCATGAAAAACAGGAATTTTGTGACGTCATCAAGATCAGGAATTTTGTGACGTCATAGTGACGTTATCAAGAACAGGCATTTTGTGACGTCATAATGACGTCATCAAGAACAGGCATTTTGAGACCTCTTAGTGACGTCCTAATGAACAGTCATTTTGTGACGTCATAGTGACGTGATGAAAAACAGGAATTTTGTGACGTCATCAAGAACAGGAATATTGTGACGTCATAGTGACGTCATCAAGGACAGGAGTTTTGTGACGTTATAGTGACGTCATCAAGAACACGCATTTTGTAAAGTCATAGTGACGTTATCAAGAACAGGCATTTTTTGACCACATAGTGACGTCATAAAGAACAGAAATTTCGTGACGTCATAGTAACGGCATCAAGAACAGGCATTTTGTGACGTCATAGTGACATCATCAAGAACAGGAATTTTATGATATCATAGTGACGTCATGAAAGACGGGAATTTTGTGACGCCATAAAAAACAAGAAATTTGTGACGTGACCAAGAAAAGGAATTTCGTGGCGTCATAGTGACGTCATCAAGAAGAGGCATTTTGTGACGTCATAGTGACGTCATCAAGAGAAGGAATTTTGTGACGTCGTAGTGACGTCAAGAAACACAGGAATTTTGTGACGTCATAGTGACGTCATCAAGAACAGGAATCTTGTTACGTCATAGTGACTTCACCAAGAACAGGAATTTTTTGACGTCATAGTGACGTCATGAAAAACAGGAATTTTGTGACATCATCAAGAACACGAATTTTGTGCCGTCATAGTGACGTCATTAAGAACAGGAATTTTGTGACGTCTTTGTGACGTCATCAAGAACAGGCATTTTGTGACGTAATAGTGACGTCTTCAAGAACAGTAATTTTGTGACGTCATAGTGACGTCATCAAGAACAGGCATTTTGTGACCACATAGTGACGTCATCAAGAACAGGCATTTTGTGACGTTATAGTGACGTCATCAAGAACAGGCATTTTGTGAAGTCATAGTGACGTCATGAATAACAGGAATTTTGTGACGTCATAGTAACGGCATCAAGAACAGGCATTTTGTGACGTCATAGTGACATCATCAAGAACAGGAATTTTATGATGTCATAGTGACGTCATGAAAGACGGGAATTTTATGATGTCATAGTGACGTCATGAAAGACGGGAATTTTGTGACGTCATGAAAGACGGGAATTTTGTGACGTCACCAAGAACAGGAATTTGGTGACGACATAGTGACGTCATATTGACGACATCAAGAACAGGCATTTTGTGACGTCATAGTGACATCATCAAGAACAGGAATTTTATGATATAGTGACGCCATAAAAAACAAGAAATTTGTGACGTGATCAAGAAAAGGAATTTCGTGGCGTCATAGTGACGTCATCAAGAACAGGCATTTTGTGACGTCATAGTGACGTCATCAAGAACAGTTATTTTGTGACGTCATAGTGATGTCATCAAGAAAAGGAATTTTGTGACGTCATAGTGACGTCAAGAAACACAGGAATTTTGTGACGTCATAGTGACGTCATCAAAAACAGGAATCTTGTTACGTCATAGTGACTTCATCAAGAACAGGAATTTTGTGACGTCATGAAAAACAGGAATTTTGTGACATCATCAAGAACACGAATTTTGTGCCGTCATAGTGACGTCATCAAGAACAGGAATTCTGTGACGTCTTTGTGACGTCATCAAGAACAGGCATTTTGTGACGTCATAGTGACATCATCAAGATCACCAATTTTGTGATTTCATAGTGACGTCATGAAAAACAGGATTTTTGTGACGTCATCAAGGACAGGAATTTTGTGACATCATAGTGACGTCATCAAGAACGGGTATTTTGCGACGTTATAGTGACGTCATCAAGAACACGAATTTTATGCCGTCATACGCACGTCATCAAGAACAGGCATTTTGTGACGTCATAATGACGTCATCAAGAACAGGCATTTTGAGACCTCTTAGTGACGTCATAATGAACAGTCATTTTGTGACGTCATAGTGACGTGATGAAAAACAGGAATTTCGTGACGTCATCAAGAACAGGAATATTGTGACGTAATAGTGACGTCTTCAAGAACAGTAATTTTGTGACGTCATAGTGACGTCATCAAGAACAGGCATTTTGTGACCACATAGTGACGTCATCAAGAACAGGCATTTTGTGACGTTATAGTGACGTCATCAAGAACAGGTATTTTGTGAAGTCATAGTGACGTCATGAATAACAGGAATTTTGTGACGTCATAGTAACGGCATCAAGAACAGGCATTTTGTGACGTCATAGTGACATCATCAAGAACAGGAATTCTATGATGTCATAGTGACGTCATGAAAGACGGGAATTTTGTGACGTCATGAAAGACGGGAATTTTGTGATGTCACCAAGAACAGGAATTTGGTGACGACATAGTGACGTCATATTGACGACATCAAGAACAGGCATTTTGTGACGTCATAGTGACATCATCAAGAACAGGAATTTTATGATATAGTGACGCCATAAAAAACAAGAAATTTGTGACGTGATCAAGAAAAGGAATTTCGTGGCGTCATAGTGACGTCATCAAGAACAGGCATTTTGTGACGTCATAGTGACGTCATCAAGAACAGTTATTTTGTGACGTCATAGTGATGTCATCAAGAAAAGGAATTTTGTGACGTCATAGTGACGTCAAGAAACACAGGAATTTTGTGACGTCATAGTGACGTCATCAAAAACAGGAATCTTGTTACGTCATAGTGACTTCATCAAGAACAGGAATTTTGTGACGTCATGAAAAACAGGAATTTTGTGACATCATCAAGAACACGAATTTTGTGCCGTCATAGTGACGTCATCAAGAACAGGAATTCTGTGACGTCTTTGTGACGTCATCAAGAACAGGCATTTTGTGACGTCATAGTGACATCATCAAGATCACCAATTTTGTGATTTCATAGTGACGTCATGAAAAACAGGAATTTTGTGACGTCATCAAGGACAGGAATTTTGTGACATCATAGTGACGTCATCAAGAACGGGTATTTTGCGACGTTATAGTGACGTCATCAAGAACACGAATATTATGCCGTCATACGCGCGTCATCAAGAACAGGCATTTTGTGACGTCATAATGACGTCATCAAGAACAGGCATTTTGAGACCTCTTAGTGACGTCATAATGAACAGTCATTTTGTGACGTCATAGTGACGTGATGAAAAACAGGAATTTCGTGACGTCATCAAGAACAGGAATATTGTGACGTAATAGTGACGTCTTCAAGAACAGTAATTTTGTGATGTCATAGTGACGTCATCAAGAACAGGCATTTTGTGACCACATAGTGACGTCATCAAGAACAGGCATTTTGTGACGTTATAGTGACGTCATCAAGAACAGGCATTTTGTGAAGTCATAGTGACGTCATGAATAACAGGAATTTTGTGACGTCATAGTAACGGCATCAAGAACAGGCATTTCGTGACGTCATAGTGACATCATCAAGAACAGGAATTTTATGATGTCATAGTGACGTCATGAAAGACGGGAATTTTATGATGTCATAGTGACGTCATGAAAGACGGGAATTTTGTGACGTCACCAAGAACAGGAATTTGGTGACGACATAGTGACGTCATATTGACGACATCAAGAACAGGCATTTTGTGACGTCATAGTGACATCATCAAGAACAGGAATTTTATGATATAGTGACGCCATAAAAAACAAGAAATTTGTGACGTGATCAAGAAAAGGAATTTCGTGGCGTCATAGTGACGTCATCAAGAACAGGCATTTTGTGACGTCATAGTGACGTCATCAAGAACAGTTATTTTGTGACGTCATAGTGATGTCATCAAGAAAAGGAATTTTGTGACGTCATAGTGACGTCAAGAAACACAGGAATTTTGTGACGTCATAGTGACGTCATCAAAAACAGGAATCTTGTTACGTCATAGTGACTTCATCAAGAACAGGAATTTTGTGACGTCATGAAAAACAGGAATTTTGTGACATCATCAAGAACACGAATTTTGTGCCGTCATAGTGACGTCATCAAGAACAGGAATTCTGTGACGTCTTTGTGACGTCATCAAGAACAGGTATTTTGTTACGTCATAGTGACATCATCAAGATCACCAATTTTGTGATTTCATAGTGACGTCATGAAAAACAGGAATTTTGTGACGTCATCAAGGACAGGAATTTTGTGACATCATAGTGACGTCATCAAGAACGGGTATTTTGCAACGTTATAGTGACGTCATCAAGAACACGAATTTTATGCCGTCATACGCACGTCATCAAGAACAGGCATTTTGTGACGTCATAATGACGTCATCAAGAACAGGCATTTTGAGACCTCTTAGTGACGTCATAATGAACAGTCATTTTGTGACGTCATAGTGACGTGATGAAAAACAGGAATTTCGTGACGTCATCAAGAACAGGAATATTGTGACGTCATAGTGACGTCGTCAAGGACAGGAGTTTTGTGACGTTATAGTGACGTCATCAAGAACAGGCATTTTGTGACGTCATAGTGACGTTATCAAGAACAGGCATTTTTTGACCACATAGTGACGTCATCACGAACAGGCATTTTGTGACGTCATAGTGACGTCATCAAGAACAGTAATTTTGTGACGTCACAGTGACGTCATGAAAGACGGGAATCTTGTGACGTTATCAAGAACAGGAATTTTGTGACGACATACTGACGTCGTAGTGATGACATCAAGAACAGGAATTTTGTGAATTCATAGTGACGTCATTAAGAACGGGAATTATGTGACGTCATGGTGACATCATCAAGAACAGGAATGTTATGATGTTATAGTGACGTCATGAAAAACGGGAAATTCGTGACGTCATCAAGAACAGGAATTTTGTGACATCATAGTGACGTTATCAAGAACGGGCATTTTGTGACGTCATAGTAACGTGATGAAAAAGAGGAATTTTGTGACGTCATCAAAAACAGGAATATTGTTACGTCATAGTGACGTCATCAAGAACAGGCATTTTGTGACGTTATACTGACGTCATCAAGAACAGGAATTTTGTAATGTCATTGTGACGTCATGAAAAACAGGAATTTTGTGACGTCATCAAGAACGGGTATTTTGTGACCTCATAGTGACGTCATCAAGAACAGGCATTTTGCGACCTCATAGTGACGTCATCTGTAACAGCCGTTTTGTAAGGTCATAGTGACACGATGAAAAACAGGAATTTTGTGACGTCTCGAAGAACAGGCATTTTGACACGTCATAGTGGAGTTATCAAGAACAGTAATTTTGTGACGTCATAGTGACATCATCAAGATCACCAATTTTGTGATTTCATAGTGACGTCATGAAAAACAGGAATTTTGTGACGTCATCAAGATCAGGAATTTTGTGACGTCATAGTGACGTTATCAAGAACAGGCATTTTGTGACGTCATAATGACGTCATCAAGAACAGGCATTTTGAGACCTCTTAGTGACGTCCTAATGAACAGTCATTTTGTGACGTCATAGTGACGTGATGAAAAACAGGAATTTTGTGACGTCATCAAGAACAGGAATATTGTGACGTCATAGTGACGTCATCAAGGACAGGAGTTTTGTGACGTTATAGTGACGTCATCAAGAACACGCATTTTGTAAAGTCATAGTGACGTTATCAAGAACAGGCATTTTTTGACCACATAGTGACGTCATAAAGAACAGAAATTTCGTGACGTCATAGTAACGGCATCAAGAACAGGCATTTTGTGACGTCATAGTGACATCATCAAGAACAGGAATTTTATGATATCATAGTGACGTCATGAAAGACGGGAATTTTGTGACGTCATGAAAGACGCGAATTTTGTGACGTCACCAAGAACAGGAATTTTGTGACGTCACCAAGAACAGGAATTTTGTGACGACATAGTGACGTCATATTGACGACATCAAGAACAGGCATTTTGTGACGTCATAGTGACATCATCAAGAACAGGCATTTTATGATATAGTGACGCCATAAAAAACAAGAAATTTGTGACGTGACCAAGAAAAGGAATTTCGTGGCGTCATAGTGACGTCATCAAGAAGAGGCATTTTGTGACGTCATAGTGACGTCATCAAGAGAAGGAATTTTGTGACGTCGTAGTGACGTCAAGAAACACAGGAATTTTGTGACGTCATAGTGACGTCATCAAGAACAGGAATCTTGTTACGTCATAGTGACTTCACCAAGAACAGGAATTTTTTGACGTCATAGTGACGTCATGAAAAACAGGAATTTTGTGACATCATCAAGAACACGAATTTTGTGCCGTCATAGTGACGTCATTAAGAACAGGAATTTTGTGACGTCTTTGTGACGTCATCAAGAACAGGCATTTTGTGACGTAATAGTGACGTCTTCAAGAACAGTAATTTTGTGACGTCATAGTGACGTCATCAAGAACAGGCATTTTGTGACCACATAGTGACGTCATCAAGAACAGGCATTTTGTGACGTTATAGTGACGTCATCAAGAACAGGCATTTTGTGAAGTCATAGTGACGTCATGAATAACAGGAATTTTGTGACGTCATAGTAACGGCATCAAGAACAGGCATTTTGTGACGTCATAGTGACATCATCAAGAACAGGAATTTTATGATGTCATAGTGACGTCATGAAAGACGGGAATTTTATGATGTCATAGTGACGTCATGAAAGACGGGAATTTTGTGACGTCATGAAAGACGGGAATTTTGTGACGTCACCAAGAACAGGAATTTGGTGACGACATAGTGACGTCATATTGACGACATCAAGAACAGGCATTTTGTGACGTCATAGTGACATCATCAAGAACAGGAATTTTATGATATAGTGACGCCATAAAAAACAAGAAATTTGTGACGTGATCAAGAAAAGGAATTTCGTGGCGTCATAGTGACGTCATCAAGAACAGGCATTTTGTGACGTCATAGTGACGTCATCAAGAACAGTTATTTTGTGACGTCATAGTGATGTCATCAAGAAAAGGAATTTTGTGACGTCATAGTGACGTCAAGAAACACAGGAATTTTGTGACGTCATAGTGACGTCATCAAAAACAGGAATCTTGTTACGTCATAGTGACTTCATCAAGAACAGGAATTTTGTGACGTCATGAAAAACAGGAATTTTGTGACATCATCAAGAACACGAATTTTGTGCCGTCATAGTGACGTCATCAAGAACAGGAATTCTGTGACGTCTTTGTGACGTCATCAAGAACAGGCATTTTGTGACGTCATAGTGACATCATCAAGATCACCAATTTTGTGATTTCATAGTGACGTCATGAAAAACAGGATTTTTGTGACGTCATCAAGGACAGGAATTTTGTGACATCATAGTGACGTCATCAAGAACGGGTATTTTGCGACGTTATAGTGACGTCATCAAGAACACGAATTTTATGCCGTCATACGCACGTCATCAAGAACAGGCATTTTGTGACGTCATAATGACGTCATCAAGAACAGGCATTTTGAGACCTCTTAGTGACGTCATAATGAACAGTCATTTTGTGACGTCATAGTGACGTGATGAAAAACAGGAATTTCGTGACGTCATCAAGAACAGGAATATTGTGACGTAATAGTGACGTCTTCAAGAACAGTAATTTTGTGACGTCATAGTGACGTCATCAAGAACAGGCATTTTGTGACCACATAGTGACGTCATCAAGAACAGGCATTTTGTGACGTTATAGTGACGTCATCAAGAACAGGTATTTTGTGAAGTCATAGTGACGTCATGAATAACAGGAATTTTGTGACGTCATAGTAACGGCATCAAGAACAGGCATTTTGTGACGTCATAGTGACATCATCAAGAACAGGAATTCTATGATGTCATAGTGACGTCATGAAAGACGGGAATTTTGTGACGTCATGAAAGACGGGAATTTTGTGATGTCACCAAGAACAGGAATTTGGTGACGACATAGTGACGTCATATTGACGACATCAAGAACAGGCATTTTGTGACGTCATAGTGACATCATCAAGAACAGGAATTTTATGATATAGTGACGCCATAAAAAACAAGAAATTTGTGACGTGATCAAGAAAAGGAATTTCGTGGCGTCATAGTGACGTCATCAAGAACAGGCATTTTGTGACGTCATAGTGACGTCATCAAGAACAGTTATTTTGTGACGTCATAGTGATGTCATCAAGAAAAGGAATTTTGTGACGTCATAGTGACGTCAAGAAACACAGGAATTTTGTGACGTCATAGTGACGTCATCAAAAACAGGAATCTTGTTACGTCATAGTGACTTCATCAAGAACAGGAATTTTGTGACGTCATGAAAAACAGGAATTTTGTGACATCATCAAGAACACGAATTTTGTGCCGTCATAGTGACGTCATCAAGAACAGGAATTCTGTGACGTCTTTGTGACGTCATCAAGAACAGGCATTTTGTGACGTCATAGTGACATCATCAAGATCACCAATTTTGTGATTTCATAGTGACGTCATGAAAAACAGGAATTTTGTGACGTCATCAAGGACAGGAATTTTGTGACATCATAGTGACGTCATCAAGAACGGGTATTTTGCGACGTTATAGTGACGTCATCAAGAACACGAATTTTATGCCGTCATACGCACGTCATCAAGAACAGGCATTTTGTGACGTCATAATGACGTCATCAAGAACAGGCATTTTGAGACCTCTTAGTGACGTCATAATGAACAGTCATTTTGTGACGTCATAGTGACGTGATGAAAAACAGGAATTTCGTGACGTCATCAAGAACAGGAATATTGTGACGTAATAGTGACGTCTTCAAGAACAGTAATTTTGTGATGTCATAGTGACGTCATCAAGAACAGGCATTTTATGACCACATAGTGACGTCATCAAGAACAGGCATTTTGTGACGTTATAGTGACGTCATCAAGAACAGGCATTTTGTGAAGTCATAGTGACGTCATGAATAACAGGAATTTTGTGACGTCATAGTAACGGCATCAAGAACAGGCATTTTGTGACGTCATAGTGACATCATCAAGAACAGGAATTTTATGATGTCATAGTGACGTCATGAAAGACGGGAATTTTGTGACGTCATGAAAGACGGGAATTTTGTGACGTCACCAAGAACAGGAATTTGGTGACGACATAGTGACGTGATATTGACGACATCAAGAACAGGCATTTTGTGACGTCATAGTGACATCATCAAGAACAGGAATTTTATGATATAGTGACGCCATAAAAAACAAGAAATTTGTGACGTGATCAAGAAAAGGAATTTCGTGGCGTCATAGTGACGTCATCAAGAACAGGCATTTTGTGACGTCATAGTGACGTCATCAAGAACAGTTATTTTGTGACGTCATAGTGATGTCATCAAGAAAAGGAATTTTGTGACGTCATAGTGACGTCAAGAAACACAGGAATTTTGTGACGTCATAGTGACGTCATCAAAAACAGGAATCTTGTTACGTCATAGTGACTTCATCAAGAACAGGAATTTTGTGACGTCATGAAAAACAGGAATTTTGTGACATCATCAAGAACACGAATTTTGTGCCGTCATAGTGACGTCATCAAGAACAGGAATTCTGTGACGTCTTTGTGACGTCATCAAGAACAGGAATTCTGTGACGTCTTTGTGACGTCATCAAGAACAGGCATTTTGTGACGTCATAGTAACATCATCAAGATCACCAATTTTGTGATTTCATAGTGACGTCATGAAAAACAGGAATTTTGTGACGTCATCAAGAACTGGAATTTTGTGACATCATAGTGACGTCATCCAGAACGGGTATTTTGCGACGTTATAGTGACGTCATCAAGAACACGAATTTTGTGCCGTCATACGCACGTCATCAAGAACAGGCATTTTGTGACGTCATAGTGACGTTATCAAGAACAGGCATTTTTTGACCACATAGTGACGTCATAAAGAACAGAAATTTCGTGACGTCATAGTAACGGCATCAAGAACAGGCATTTTGTGACGTCATAGTGACATCATCAAGAACAGGAATTTTATGATGTCATAGCGACGTCATGAAAGACGGGAATTTTGTGACGTCATGAAAGACGCGAATTTTGTGACGTCACCAAGAACAGGAATTTTGTGACGACATAGTGACGTCATATTGACGACATCAAGAACAGGCATTTTGTGACGTCATAGTGACATCATCAAGAACAGGCATTTTATGATATAGTGACGCCATAAAAAACAAGAAATTTGTGACGTGACCAAGAAAAGGAATTTCGTGGCGTCATAGTGACGTCATCAAGAACAGGCATTTTGTGACGTCATAGTGACGTCATCAAGAAAAGGAATTTTGTGACGTCGTAGTGACGTCAAGAAACACAGGAATTTTGTGCCGTCATAGTGACGTCATCAAGAACAGGAATCTTGTTACGTCATAGTGACTTCATCAAGAACAGGAATTTTGTGACGTCATAGTGACGTCATGAAAAACAGGAATTTTGTGACATCATCAAGAACACGAATTTTGTGCCGTCATAGTGACGTCATCAAGAACAGGAATTTTGTGACGTCTTTGTGACGTCATCAAGAACAGGCATTTTGTGACGTCATAGTGACATCATCGAGATCACCAATTTTGTGATTTCATAGTGACGTCATGAAAAACAGGAATTTTGTGACGTCATCAAGAACAGGAATTTTGTGACGTCATAGTGACGTCATCAACAACGGGCATTTTGCGACGTTATAGTGACGTCATCAAGAACACGAATTTTGTGCCGTCATACGCACGTCATCAAGAACAGGCATTTTGTGACGTCATAATGACGTCATCAAGAACAGGCATTTTGAGACCTCTTAGTGACGTCATAATGGACAGTCATTTTGTGACGTCATAGTGACGTGATGAAAAACAGGAATTTTGTGACGTCATCAAGAACAGGAATATTGTGACCTCATAGTGACGTCATCAAGGACAGGAGTTTTGTGACGTTATAGTGACGTCATCAAGAACAGGCATTTTGTGACGTCATAGTGACGTTATCAAGAACAGGCATTTTTTGACCACATAGTGACGTCATAAAGAACAGACATTTCGTGACGTCATAGTAACGGCATCAAGAACAGGCATTTTGTGACGTCATAGTGACATCATCAAGAACAGGAATTTTATGATGTCATAGTGACGTCATGAAAGACAGGAATTTTGTGACGTCATAGTGACGTCATATTGACGACATCAAGAACAGGCATTTTGTGACGTCATAGTGACATCATCAAGAACAGGCATTTTATGATATAGTGACGCCATAAAAAACCAGAAATTTGTGACGTGACCAAGAAAAGGAATTTCGTGGCGTCATTGTGACGTCATCAAGAACAGGCATTTTGTGACGTCATAGTGACGTCATCAAGAACAGTAATTTTGTGACGTCACAGTGACGTCATGAAAGACGGGAATCTTGTGACGTTATCAAGAACAGGAATTTTGTGACGACATACTGACGTCATAGTGACGACATCAAGAACAGGAATTTTGTGAATTCATAGTGACGTCATTAAGAACGGGAATTATGTGACGTCATGGTGACATCATCAAGAACAGGAATGTTATGATGTTATAGTGACGTCATGAAAAACGGGAATTTCGTGACGTCATCAAGAACAGGAATTTTGTGACATCATAGTGACGTTATCAAGAACGGGCATTTTGTGACGTCATAGTAACGTGATGAAAAAGAAAAATTTTGTGACGTCATCAAAAACAGGAATATTGTTACGTCATAGTGACGTCATCAAGAACAGGCATTTTGTGACGTTATACTGACGTCATCAAGAACAGGAATTTTGTAATGTCATAGTGACGTCATGAAAAACAGGAATTTTGTGACGTCATCAAGAACGGGTATTTTGTGACCTCATAGTGACGTCATCAAGAACAGGCATTTTGCGACCTCATAGTGACGTCATCTGTAACAGCCGTTTTGTAAGGTCATAGTGACACGATGAAAAACAGGAATTTTGTGACGTCATGAAGAACAGGCATTTTGACACGTCATAGTGGAGTTATCAAGAAGAGTAATTTTGTGACGTCATAGTGACATCATCAAGATCACCAATTTTGTGATTTCATAGTGACGTCATGAAAAACAGGAATTTTGTGACGTCATCAAGAACAGGAATTTTGTGACGTCATAGTGACGTTATCAAGAACAGGCATTTTGTGACGTCATAATGACGTCATCAAGAACAGGCATTTTGAGACCTCTTAGTGATGTCCTAATGAACAGTCATTTTGTGACGTCATAGTGACGTGATGAAAAACAGGAATTTTGTGACGTCATCAAAAACAGGAATATTGTGACGTCATAGTGACGTCATCAAGGACAGGAGTTTTGTGACGTTATAGTGACGTCATCAAGAACAGGCATTTTGTGACGTCATAGTGACGTTATCACGAACAGGCATTTTTTGACCACATAGTGACGTCATAAAGAACAGAAATTTCGTGACGTCATAGTAACGGCATCAAGAACAGGCATTTTGTGACGTCATAAGGACATCATCAAGAACAGGAATTTTATGATGTCATAGTGACGTCATGAAAGACGGGAATTTTGTGACGTCATGAAAGACGCGAATTTTGTGACGTAACCAAGAACAGGAATTTTGTGACGACATAGTGACGTCATATTGACGACATCAAGAACAGGCATTTTGTGACGTCATAGTGACATCATCAAGAACAGGCATTTTATGATATAGTGACGCCATAAAAAACAAGAAATTTGTGACGTGACCAAGAAAAGGAAATTCGTGGCGTCATAGTGACGTCATCAAGAACAGGCATTTTGTGACGTCATAGTGACATCATCAAGAACAGGAATTTTATGATGTCATAGTGACGTCATGAAAGACGGGAATTTTGTGACGTCATGAAAGACGGGAATTTTGTGACGTCACCAAGAACAGGAATTTGGTCACGACATAGTGACGTCATATTGACGACATCAAGAACGGGCATTTTGTGACGTCATTGTGACATCATCAAGAACAGGAATTTTATGATATAGTGACGCCATAAAAAACAAGAAATTTGTGACGTGATCAAGAAAAGGAATTTCGTGGCGTCATAGTGACGTCATCAATAACAGGCATTTTGTGACGTCATAGTGACGTCATCAAGAACAGTTATTTTGTGACGTCATAGTGATGTCATCAAGAAAAGGAATTTTGTGACGTCATAGTGACGTCAAGAAACACAGGAATTTTGTGACGTCATAGTGACGTCATCAAAAACAGGAATCTTGTTACGTCATAGTGACTTCATCAAGAACAGGAATTTTGTGACGTCATGAAAAACAGGAATTTTGTGACATCATCAAGAACACGAATTTTGTGCCGTCATAGTGACGTCATCAAGAACAGGAATTTTGTGACTTCTTTGTGACGTCATCAAGAACAGGCATTTTGTGACGTCATAGTGACATCATCAAGATCACCAATTTTGTGATTTCATAGTGACGTCATGAAAAACAGGAATTTTGTGACGTCATCAAGAACAGGAATTTTGTGACATCATAGTGACGTCATCAAGAACGGGTATTTTGCGACGTTATAGTGACGTCATCAAGAACACGAATTTTGTGCCGTCATACGCACGTCATCAAGAACAGGCATTTTGTGACGTCATAATGACGTCATCAAGAACAGGCATTTTGAGACCTCTTAGTGACGTCATAATGAACAGTCATTTTGTGACGTCATAGTGACGTGATGAAAAACAGGAATTTTGTGACGTCATCAAGAACAGGAATATTGTGACGTCATAGTGACGTCATCAAGGACAGGAGTTTTGTGACGGTATAGTGACGTCATCAAGAACAGGCATTTTGTGACGTCATAGTGACGTTATCAAGAACAGGCATTTTTTGACCACATAGTGACGTCATCAAGAACAGGCATTTTGTGACGTCATAGTGACGTCATCAAGAACAGTAATTTTGTGACGTTACAGTGACGTCATGAAAGACGGGAATTTTGTGACGTTATCAAGAACAGGAATTTTGTGACGACATACTGACGTCATAGTGACGACATCAAGAACAGGAATTTTGTGACGTCATAGTGACGTTATCAAGAACAGGCATTTTGTGACGTCATAATGACGTCATCAAGAACAGGCATTTTGAGACCTCTTAGTGACGTCCTGATGAACAGTCATTTTGTGACGTCATAGTGACGTGATAAAAAACAGGAATTTTGTGACGTCATCAAGAACAGGAATATTGTGACGTCATAGTGACGTCATCAAGGACAGGAGTTTTGTGACGTTATAGTGACGTCATCAAGAACAGGCATTTTGTGACGTCATAGTGACGTTATCTAGAACAGGCATTTTTTGACCACATAGTGACGTCATCAAGAACATGCATTTTGTGACGTCATAGTGACGTCATCAAGAACAGTAATTTTGTGACGTCACAGTGACGTCATGAAAGACGGGGATTTTGTGACGTTATCAAGAACAGGAATTTTGTGACGACATACTGACGTCATAGTGACGACATCAAGAACAGGAATTTTGTGAATTCATAGTGACGTCATAAGAACGGGAATTATGTGACGTCATGGTGACATCATCAAGAACAGGAATGTTATGAAGTTATAGTGACGTCATGAAAAACGGGAATTTCGTGACGTCATCAAGAACAGGAATTTTGTGACATCATAGTGACGTTATCAAGAACGGGCATTTTGTGACGTCATAGTAACGTGATGAAAAAGAGGAATTTTGTGACGTCATCAAAAACAGGAATATTGTTACGTCATAGTGACGTCATCAAGAACAGGCATTTTGTGACGTTATACTGACGTCATCAAGAACAGGAATTTTGTAATGTCATAGTGACGTCATGAAAAACAGGAATTTTGTGACGTCATCAAGAACGGGTATTTTGTGACCTCATAGTGACGTCATCAAGAACAGGCATTTTGCGACCTCATAGTGACGTCATCTGTAACAGCCGTTTTGTAAGGTCATAGTGACACGATGAAAAACAGGAATTTTGTGACGTCATGAAGAACAGGCATTTTGACACGTCATAGTGTAGTTATCAAGAACAGTAATTTTGTGACGTCATAGTGACATCATCAAGATCACCAATTTTGTGATTTCATAGTGACGTCATGAAAAACAGGAATTTTGTGACGTCATCAAGATCAGGAATTTTGTGACGTCATAGTGACGTTATCCAGAACAGGCATTTTGTGACGTCATAATGACGTCATCAAGAACAGGCATTTTGAGACCTCTTAGTGACGTCCTAATGAACAGTCATTTTGTGACGTCATAGTGACGTGATGAAAAACAGGAATTTTGTGACGTCATCAAGAACAGGAATATTGTGACGTCATAGTGACGTCATCAAGGACTGGAGTTTCGTGACGTTATAGTGACGTCATCAAGAACAGGCATTTTGTGACGTCATAGTGACGTTATCAAGAACAGGCATTTTTTGACCACATAGTGACGTCATAAAGAACAGAAATTTCGTGACGTCATAGTAACGGCATCAAGAACAGGCATTTTGTGACGTCATAGTGACATCATCAAGAACAGGAATTTTATGATGTCATAGCGACGTCATGAAAGACGGGAATTTTGTGACGTCATAGCGACGTCATGAAAGACGGGAATTTTGTGACGTCATGAAAGACGCGAATTTTGTGACGTCACCAAGAACCGGAATTTTGTGACGACATAGTGACGTCATATTGACGACATCAAGAACAGGCATTTTGTGACGTCATAGTGACATCATCAAGAACAGGCATTTTATGATATAGTGACGCCATAAAAAACAAGAAATTTGTGACGTGACCAAGAAAAGGAATTTCGTGGCGTCATAGTGACGTCATCAAGAACAGGCATTTTGTGACGTCATAGTGACGTCATCAAGAAAAGGAATTTTGTGACGTCGTAGTGACGTCAAGAAACACAGGAATTTTGTGCCGTCATAGTGACGTCATCAAGAACAGGAATCTTGTTACGTCATAGTGACTTCATCAAGAACAGGAATTTTGTGACGTCATAGTGACGTCATGAAAAACAGGAATTTTGTGACATCATCAAGAACACGAATTTTGTGCCGTCATAGTGACGTCATCAAGAACAGGAATTTTGTGACGTCTTTGTGACGTCATCAAGAACAGGCATTTTGTGACGTAATAGTGACGTCTTCAAGAACAGTAATTTTGTGACGTCATAGTGACGTCATCAAGAACAGGCATTTTGTGACCACATAGTGACGTCATCAAGAACAGGCATTTTGTGACGTTATAGTGACGTCATCAAGAACAGGCATTTTGTGAAGTCATAGTGACGTCATGAATAACAGGAATTTTGTGACGTCATAGTAACGGCATCAAGAACAGGCATTTTGTGACGTCATAGTGACATCATCAAGAACAGGAATTTTATGATGTCATAGTGACGTCATGAAAGACGGGAATTTTGTGACGTCATGAAAGACGGGAATTTTGTGACGTCACCAAGAACAGGAATTTGGTCACGACATAGTGACGTCATATTGACGACATCAAGAACAGGCATTTTGTGACGTCATAGTGACATCATCAAGAACAGGAATTTTATGATATAGTGACGCCATAAAAAACAAGAAATTTGTGACGTGATCAAGAAAAGGAATTTCGTGGCGTCATAGTGACGTCATCAAGAACAGGCATTTTGTGACGTCATAGTGACGTCATCAAGAACAGTTATTTTGTGACGTCATAGTGATGTCATCAAGAAAAGGGATTTTGTGACGTCATAGTGACGTCAAGAAACACAGGAATTTTGTGACGTCATAGTGACGTCATCAAAAACAGGAATCTTGTTACGTCATAGTGACTTCATCAAGAACAGGAATTTTGTGACGTCATGAAAAACAGGAATTTTGTGACATCATCAAGAACACGAATTTTGTGCCGTCATAGTGACGTCATCAAGAACAGGAATTTTGTGACGTCTTTGTGACGTCATCAAGAACAGGCATTTTGTGACGTCATAGTGACATCATCAAGATCACCAATTTTGTGATTTCATAGTGACGTCATGAAAAACAGGAATTTTGTGACGTCATCAAGAACAGGAATTTTGTGACATCATAGTGACGTCATCAAGAACGGGTATTTTGCGACGTTATAGTGACGTCATCAAGAACACGAATTTTGTGCCGTCATACGCACGTCATCAAGAACAGGCATTTTGTGACGTCATAATGATGTCATCAAGAACAGGCATTTTGAGACCTCTTAGTGACGTCATAATGAACAGTCATTTTGTGACGTCATAGTGACGTGATGAAAAACAGGAATTTTGTGACGTCATCAAGAACAGGAATATTGTGACCACATAGTGACGTCATAAAGAACAGAAATTTCGTGACGTCATAGTAACGGCATCAAGAACAGGCATTTTGTGACGTCATAGTGACATCATCAAGAACAGGAATTTTATGATGTCATAGCGACGTCATGAAAGACGGGAATTTTGTGACGTCATGAAAGACGCGAATTTTGTGACGTCACCAAGAACAGGAATTTTGTGACGACATAGTGACGTCATATTGACGACATCAAGAACAGGCATTTTGTGACGTCATAGTGACGTCATCAAGAAAAGGAATTTTGTGACGTCGTAGTGACGTCAAGAAACACAGGAATTCTGTGCCGTCATAGTGACGTCATCAAGAACAGGAATCTTGTTACGTCATAGTGACTTCATCAAGAACAGGAATTTTGTGACGTCATAGTGACGTCATGAAAAACAGGAATTTTGTGACATCATCAAGAACACGAATTTTGTGCCGTCATAGTGACGTCATCAAGAACAGGAATTCTGTGACGCCTTTGTGACGTCATCAAGAACAGGCATTTTGTGACGTCATAGTGACATCATCAAGATCACCAATTTTGTGATTTCATAGTGACGTCATGAAAAACAGGAATTTTGTGACGTCATCAAGAACAGGAACTTTGTGACATCATAGTGACGTCATCAAGAACGGGTATGTTGCGACGTTATAGTGACGTCATCAAGAACACGAATTTTGTGCCGTCATACGCACGTCATCAAGAACAGGCATTTTGTGACGTCATAATGATGTCATCAAGAACAGGCATTTTGAGACCTCTTAGTGACGTCATAATGAACGGTCATTTTGTGACGTCATAGTGACGTGATGAAAAACAGGAATTTTGTGACGTCATCAAGAACAGGAATATTGTGACGTCATAGTGACGTCATCAAGGACTGGAGTTTCGTGACGTTATAGTGACGTCATCAAGAACAGGCATTTTGTGACGTCATAGTGACGTTATGAAGAACAGGCATTTTTTGACCACATAGTGACGTCATAAAGAACAGAAATTTCGTGACGTCATAGTAACGGCATCAAGAACAGGCATTTTGTGACGTCATAGTGACATCATCAAGAACAGGAATTTTATGATGTCATAGTGACGTCATGAAAGACAGGCATTTTATGATATAGTGACGCCATAAAAAACAAGAAATTTGTGACGTGACCAAGAAAAGGAATTTCGTGGCGTCGTAGTGACGTCATCAAGAACAGGCATTTTGTGACGTCATAGTGACGTCATCAAGAACAGTAATTTTGTGACGTCACAGTGACGTCATGAAAGACGGGAATCTTGTGACGTTATCAAGAACAGGAATTTTGTGACGACATACTGACGTCATAGTGACGACATCAAGAACAGGAATTGTGTGAATTCATAGTGACGTCATTAATAACGGGAATTATGTGACGTCATGGTGACATCATCAAGAACAGGAATGTTATGATGTTATAGTGACGTCATGAAAAACGGGAATTTCGTGACGTCATCAAGAACCGGAATTCTGTGACATCATAGTGACGTTATCAAGAACGGGCATTTTGTGACGTCATAGTAACGTGATGAAAAAGAGCAATTTCGTGACGTCATCAAAAACAGGAACATTGTTACGTCATAGTGACGTCATCAAGAACAGGCATTTTGTGACGTTATACTGACGTCATCAAGAACAGGAATTTTGTAATGTCATAGTGACGTCATGAAAAACAGGAATTTTGTGACGTCATCAAGAACGGGTATTTTGTGACCTCATAGTGACGTCATCAAGAACAGGCATTTTGCGACCTCATAGTGACGTCATCTGTAACAGCCGTTTTGTAAGGTCATAGTGACACGATGAAAAACAGGAATTTTGTGACGTCATGAAGAACAGGCATTTTGACACGTCATAGTGGAGTTATCAAGAACAGTAATTTTGTGACGTCATAGTGACATCATCAAGATCACCAATTTTGTGATTTCATAGTGACGTCATGAAAAACAGGAATTTTGTGACGTCATCAAAAACAGGAATTTTGTGACGTCATAGTGACGTTATCAAGAACAGGCATTTTGTGACGTCATAGTGACGTCATCAAGAACAGGCATTTTGAGACCTCTTAGTGACGTCCTAATGAACAGTCATTTTGTGACGTCATAGTGACGTGATGAAAAACAGGAATTTTGTGACGTCATCAAGAACAGGAATATTGTGACGTCATAGTGACGTCATCAAGGACAGGAGTTTTGTGACGTTATAGTGACGCCATCAAGAACAGGCATTTTGTGACGTCATAGTGACGTTATCAAGAACAGGCATTTTTTGACCACATAGTGACGTCATAAAGAACAGAAATTTCGTGACGTCATAGTAACGGCATCAAGAATAGGCATTTTGTGACGTCATAGTGACATCATCAAGAACAGGAATTTTATGATGTCATAGTGACGTCATGAAAGACGGGAATTTTGTGACGTCATGAAAGACGCGAATTTTGTGACGTCACCAAGAACAGGAATTTTGTGACGACATAGTGACGTCATATTGACGACATCAAGAACAGGCATTTTGTGACGTCATAGTGACATCATCAAGAACAGGCATTTTATGATATAGTGACGCCATAAAAAACAAGAAATTTGTGACGTGATCAAGAAAAGGAATTTCGTGGCGTCATAGTGACGTCATCAAGAACAGGCATTTTGTGACGTCATAGTGACGTCATCAAGAACAGTTATTTTGTGACGTCATAGTGATGTCATCAAGAAAAGGAATTTTGTGACGTCATAGTGACGTCAAGAAACACAGGAATTTTGTGACGTCATAGTGACGTCATCAAAAACAGGAATCTTGTTACGTCATAGTGACTTCATCAAGAACAGGAATTTTGTGACGTCATGAAAAACAGGAATTTTGTGACATCATCAAGAACACGAATTTTGTGCCGTCATAGTGACGTCATCAAGAACAGGAATTCTGTGACGTCTTTGTGACGTCATCAAGAACAGGAATTCTGTGACGTCTTTGTGACGTCATCAAGAACAGGCATTTTGTGACGTCATAGTAACATCATCAAGATCACCAATTTTGTGATTTCATAGTGACGTCATGAAAAACAGGAATTTTGTGACGTCATCAAGAACTGGAATTTTGTGACATCATAGTGACGTCATCCAGAACGGGTATTTTGCGACGTTATAGTGACGTCATCAAGAACACGAATTTTGTGCCGTCATACGCACGTCATCAAGAACAGGCATTTTGTGACGTCATAGTGACGTTATCAAGAACAGGCATTTTTTGACCACATAGTGACGTCATAAAGAACAGAAATTTCGTGACGTCATAGTAACGGCATCAAGAACAGGCATTTTGTGACGTCATAGTGACATCATCAAGAACAGGAATTTTATGATGTCATAGCGACGTCATGAAAGACGGGAATTTTGTGACGTCATGAAAGACGCGAATTTTGTGACGTCACCAAGAACAGGAATTTTGTGACGACATAGTGACGTCATATTGACGACATCAAGAACAGGCATTTTGTGACGTCATAGTGACATCATCAAGAACAGGCATTTTATGATATAGTGACGCCATAAAAAACAAGAAATTTGTGACGTGACCAAGAAAAGGAATTTCGTGGCGTCATAGTGACGTCATCAAGAACAGGCATTTTGTGACGTCATAGTGACGTCATCAAGAAAAGGAATTTTGTGACGTCGTAGTGACGTCAAGAAACACAGGAATTTTGTGCCGTCATAGTGACGTCATCAAGAACAGGAATCTTGTTACGTCATAGTGACTTCATCAAGAACAGGAATTTTGTGACGTCATAGTGACGTCATGAAAAACAGGAATTTTGTGACATCATCAAGAACACGAATTTTGTGCCGTCATAGTGACGTCATCAAGAACAGGAATTTTGTGACGTCTTTGTGACGTCATCAAGAACAGGCATTTTGTGACGTCATAGTGACATCATCGAGATCACCAATTTTGTGATTTCATAGTGACGTCATGAAAAACAGGAATTTTGTGACGTCATCAAGAACAGGAATTTTGTGACGTCATAGTGACGTCATCAACAACGGGCATTTTGCGACGTTATAGTGACGTCATCAAGAACACGAATTTTGTGCCGTCATACGCACGTCATCAAGAACAGGCATTTTGTGACGTCATAATGACGTCATCAAGAACAGGCATTTTGAGACCTCTTAGTGACGTCATAATGGACAGTCATTTTGTGACGTCATAGTGACGTGATGAAAAACAGGAATTTTGTGACGTCATCAAGAACAGGAATATTGTGACCTCATAGTGACGTCATCAAGGACAGGAGTTTTGTGACGTTATAGTGACGTCATCAAGAACAGGCATTTTGTGACGTCATAGTGACGTTATCAAGAACAGGCATTTTTTGACCACATAGTGACGTCATAAAGAACAGACATTTCGTGACGTCATAGTAACGGCATCAAGAACAGGCATTTTGTGACGTCATAGTGACATCATCAAGAACAGGAATTTTATGATGTCATAGTGACGTCATGAAAGACAGGAATTTTGTGACGTCATAGTGACGTCATATTGACGACATCAAGAACAGGCATTTTGTGACGTCATAGTGACATCATCAAGAACAGGCATTTTATGATATAGTGACGCCATAAAAAACCAGAAATTTGTGACGTGACCAAGAAAAGGAATTTCGTGGCGTCATTGTGACGTCATCAAGAACAGGCATTTTGTGACGTCATAGTGACGTCATCAAGAACAGTAATTTTGTGACGTCACAGTGACGTCATGAAAGACGGGAATCTTGTGACGTTATCAAGAACAGGAATTTTGTGACGACATACTGACGTCATAGTGACGACATCAAGAACAGGAATTTTGTGAATTCATAGTGACGTCATTAAGAACGGGAATTATGTGACGTCATGGTGACATCATCAAGAACAGGAATGTTATGATGTTATAGTGACGTCATGAAAAACGGGAATTTCGTGACGTCATCAAGAACAGGAATTTTGTGACATCATAGTGACGTTATCAAGAACGGGCATTTTGTGACGTCATAGTAACGTGATGAAAAAGAAAAATTTTGTGACGTCATCAAAAACAGGAATATTGTTACGTCATAGTGACGTCATCAAGAACAGGCATTTTGTGACGTTATACTGACGTCATCAAGAACAGGAATTTTGTAATGTCATAGTGACGTCATGAAAAACAGGAATTTTGTGACGTCATCAAGAACGGGTATTTTGTGACCTCATAGTGACGTCATCAAGAACAGGCATTTTGCGACCTCATAGTGACGTCATCTGTAACAGCCGTTTTGTAAGGTCATAGTGACACGATGAAAAACAGGAATTTTGTGACGTCATGAAGAACAGGCATTTTGACACGTCATAGTGGAGTTATCAAGAAGAGTAATTTTGTGACGTCATAGTGACATCATCAAGATCACCAATTTTGTGATTTCATAGTGACGTCATGAAAAACAGGAATTTTGTGACGTCATCAAGAACAGGAATTTTGTGACGTCATAGTGACGTTATCAAGAACAGGCATTTTGTGACGTCATAATGACGTCATCAAGAACAGGCATTTTGAGACCTCTTAGTGATGTCCTAATGAACAGTCATTTTGTGACGTCATAGTGACGTGATGAAAAACAGGAATTTTGTGACGTCATCAAAAACAGGAATATTGTGACGTCATAGTGACGTCATCAAGGACAGGAGTTTTGTGACGTTATAGTGACGTCATCAAGAACAGGCATTTTGTGACGTCATAGTGACGTTATCACGAACAGGCATTTTTTGACCACATAGTGACGTCATAAAGAACAGAAATTTCGTGACGTCATAGTAACGGCATCAAGAACAGGCATTTTGTGACGTCATAAGGACATCATCAAGAACAGGAATTTTATGATGTCATAGTGACGTCATGAAAGACGGGAATTTTGTGACGTCATGAAAGACGCGAATTTTGTGACGTAACCAAGAACAGGAATTTTGTGACGACATAGTGACGTCATATTGACGACATCAAGAACAGGCATTTTGTGACGTCATAGTGACATCATCAAGAACAGGCATTTTATGATATAGTGACGCCATAAAAAACAAGAAATTTGTGACGTGACCAAGAAAAGGAAATTCGTGGCGTCATAGTGACGTCATCAAGAACAGGCATTTTGTGACGTCATAGTGACATCATCAAGAACAGGAATTTTATGATGTCATAGTGACGTCATGAAAGACGGGAATTTTGTGACGTCATGAAAGACGGGAATTTTGTGACGTCACCAAGAACAGGAATTTGGTCACGACATAGTGACGTCATATTGACGACATCAAGAACGGGCATTTTGTGACGTCATTGTGACATCATCAAGAACAGGAATTTTATGATATAGTGACGCCATAAAAAACAAGAAATTTGTGACGTGATCAAGAAAAGGAATTTCGTGGCGTCATAGTGACGTCATCAATAACAGGCATTTTGTGACGTCATAGTGACGTCATCAAGAACAGTTATTTTGTGACGTCATAGTGATGTCATCAAGAAAAGGAATTTTGTGACGTCATAGTGACGTCAAGAAACACAGGAATTTTGTGACGTCATAGTGACGTCATCAAAAACAGGAATCTTGTTACGTCATAGTGACTTCATCAAGAACAGGAATTTTGTGACGTCATGAAAAACAGGAATTTTGTGACATCATCAAGAACACGAATTTTGTGCCGTCATAGTGACGTCATCAAGAACAGGAATTTTGTGACTTCTTTGTGACGTCATCAAGAACAGGCATTTTGTGACGTCATAGTGACATCATCAAGATCACCAATTTTGTGATTTCATAGTGACGTCATGAAAAACAGGAATTTTGTGACGTCATCAAGAACAGGAATTTTGTGACATCATAGTGACGTCATCAAGAACGGGTATTTTGCGACGTTATAGTGACGTCATCAAGAACACGAATTTTGTGCCGTCATACGCACGTCATCAAGAACAGGCATTTTGTGACGTCATAATGACGTCATCAAGAACAGGCATTTTGAGACCTCTTAGTGACGTCATAATGAACAGTCATTTTGTGACGTCATAGTGACGTGATGAAAAACAGGAATTTTGTGACGTCATCAAGAACAGGAATATTGTGACGTCATAGTGACGTCATCAAGGACAGGAGTTTTGTGACGGTATAGTGACGTCATCAAGAACAGGCATTTTGTGACGTCATAGTGACGTTATCAAGAACAGGCATTTTTTGACCACATAGTGACGTCATCAAGAACAGGCATTTTGTGACGTCATAGTGACGTCATCAAGAACAGTAATTTTGTGACGTTACAGTGACGTCATGAAAGACGGGAATTTTGTGACGTTATCAAGAACAGGAATTTTGTGACGACATACTGACGTCATAGTGACGACATCAAGAACAGGAATTTTGTGACGTCATAGTGACGTTATCAAGAACAGGCATTTTGTGACGTCATAATGACGTCATCAAGAACAGGCATTTTGAGACCTCTTAGTGACGTCCTGATGAACAGTCATTTTGTGACGTCATAGTGACGTGATAAAAAACAGGAATTTTGTGACGTCATCAAGAACAGGAATATTGTGACGTCATAGTGACGTCATCAAGGACAGGAGTTTTGTGACGTTATAGTGACGTCATCAAGAACAGGCATTTTGTGACGTCATAGTGACGTTATCTAGAACAGGCATTTTTTGACCACATAGTGACGTCATCAAGAACATGCATTTTGTGACGTCATAGTGACGTCATCAAGAACAGTAATTTTGTGACGTCACAGTGACGTCATGAAAGACGGGGATTTTGTGACGTTATCAAGAACAGGAATTTTGTGACGACATACTGACGTCATAGTGACGACATCAAGAACAGGAATTTTGTGAATTCATAGTGACGTCATAAGAACGGGAATTATGTGACGTCATGGTGACATCATCAAGAACAGGAATGTTATGAAGTTATAGTGACGTCATGAAAAACGGGAATTTCGTGACGTCATCAAGAACAGGAATTTTGTGACATCATAGTGACGTTATCAAGAACGGGCATTTTGTGACGTCATAGTAACGTGATGAAAAAGAGGAATTTTGTGACGTCATCAAAAACAGGAATATTGTTACGTCATAGTGACGTCATCAAGAACAGGCATTTTGTGACGTTATACTGACGTCATCAAGAACAGGAATTTTGTAATGTCATAGTGACGTCATGAAAAACAGGAATTTTGTGACGTCATCAAGAACGGGTATTTTGTGACCTCATAGTGACGTCATCAAGAACAGGCATTTTGCGACCTCATAGTGACGTCATCTGTAACAGCCGTTTTGTAAGGTCATAGTGACACGATGAAAAACAGGAATTTTGTGACGTCATGAAGAACAGGCATTTTGACACGTCATAGTGTAGTTATCAAGAACAGTAATTTTGTGACGTCATAGTGACATCATCAAGATCACCAATTTTGTGATTTCATAGTGACGTCATGAAAAACAGGAATTTTGTGACGTCATCAAGATCAGGAATTTTGTGACGTCATAGTGACGTTATCCAGAACAGGCATTTTGTGACGTCATAATGACGTCATCAAGAACAGGCATTTTGAGACCTCTTAGTGACGTCCTAATGAACAGTCATTTTGTGACGTCATAGTGACGTGATGAAAAACAGGAATTTTGTGACGTCATCAAGAACAGGAATATTGTGACGTCATAGTGACGTCATCAAGGACTGGAGTTTCGTGACGTTATAGTGACGTCATCAAGAACAGGCATTTTGTGACGTCATAGTGACGTTATCAAGAACAGGCATTTTTTGACCACATAGTGACGTCATAAAGAACAGAAATTTCGTGACGTCATAGTAACGGCATCAAGAACAGGCATTTTGTGACGTCATAGTGACATCATCAAGAACAGGAATTTTATGATGTCATAGCGACGTCATGAAAGACGGGAATTTTGTGACGTCATAGCGACGTCATGAAAGACGGGAATTTTGTGACGTCATGAAAGACGCGAATTTTGTGACGTCACCAAGAACCGGAATTTTGTGACGACATAGTGACGTCATATTGACGACATCAAGAACAGGCATTTTGTGACGTCATAGTGACATCATCAAGAACAGGCATTTTATGATATAGTGACGCCATAAAAAACAAGAAATTTGTGACGTGACCAAGAAAAGGAATTTCGTGGCGTCATAGTGACGTCATCAAGAACAGGCATTTTGTGACGTCATAGTGACGTCATCAAGAAAAGGAATTTTGTGACGTCGTAGTGACGTCAAGAAACACAGGAATTTTGTGCCGTCATAGTGACGTCATCAAGAACAGGAATCTTGTTACGTCATAGTGACTTCATCAAGAACAGGAATTTTGTGACGTCATAGTGACGTCATGAAAAACAGGAATTTTGTGACATCATCAAGAACACGAATTTTGTGCCGTCATAGTGACGTCATCAAGAACAGGAATTTTGTGACGTCTTTGTGACGTCATCAAGAACAGGCATTTTGTGACGTAATAGTGACGTCTTCAAGAACAGTAATTTTGTGACGTCATAGTGACGTCATCAAGAACAGGCATTTTGTGACCACATAGTGACGTCATCAAGAACAGGCATTTTGTGACGTTATAGTGACGTCATCAAGAACAGGCATTTTGTGAAGTCATAGTGACGTCATGAATAACAGGAATTTTGTGACGTCATAGTAACGGCATCAAGAACAGGCATTTTGTGACGTCATAGTGACATCATCAAGAACAGGAATTTTATGATGTCATAGTGACGTCATGAAAGACGGGAATTTTGTGACGTCATGAAAGACGGGAATTTTGTGACGTCACCAAGAACAGGAATTTGGTCACGACATAGTGACGTCATATTGACGACATCAAGAACAGGCATTTTGTGACGTCATAGTGACATCATCAAGAACAGGAATTTTATGATATAGTGACGCCATAAAAAACAAGAAATTTGTGACGTGATCAAGAAAAGGAATTTCGTGGCGTCATAGTGACGTCATCAAGAACAGGCATTTTGTGACGTCATAGTGACGTCATCAAGAACAGTTATTTTGTGACGTCATAGTGATGTCATCAAGAAAAGGGATTTTGTGACGTCATAGTGACGTCAAGAAACACAGGAATTTTGTGACGTCATAGTGACGTCATCAAAAACAGGAATCTTGTTACGTCATAGTGACTTCATCAAGAACAGGAATTTTGTGACGTCATGAAAAACAGGAATTTTGTGACATCATCAAGAACACGAATTTTGTGCCGTCATAGTGACGTCATCAAGAACAGGAATTTTGTGACGTCTTTGTGACGTCATCAAGAACAGGCATTTTGTGACGTCATAGTGACATCATCAAGATCACCAATTTTGTGATTTCATAGTGACGTCATGAAAAACAGGAATTTTGTGACGTCATCAAGAACAGGAATTTTGTGACATCATAGTGACGTCATCAAGAACGGGTATTTTGCGACGTTATAGTGACGTCATCAAGAACACGAATTTTGTGCCGTCATACGCACGTCATCAAGAACAGGCATTTTGTGACGTCATAATGATGTCATCAAGAACAGGCATTTTGAGACCTCTTAGTGACGTCATAATGAACAGTCATTTTGTGACGTCATAGTGACGTGATGAAAAACAGGAATTTTGTGACGTCATCAAGAACAGGAATATTGTGACCACATAGTGACGTCATAAAGAACAGAAATTTCGTGACGTCATAGTAACGGCATCAAGAACAGGCATTTTGTGACGTCATAGTGACATCATCAAGAACAGGAATTTTATGATGTCATAGCGACGTCATGAAAGACGGGAATTTTGTGACGTCATGAAAGACGCGAATTTTGTGACGTCACCAAGAACAGGAATTTTGTGACGACATAGTGACGTCATATTGACGACATCAAGAACAGGCATTTTGTGACGTCATAGTGACGTCATCAAGAAAAGGAATTTTGTGACGTCGTAGTGACGTCAAGAAACACAGGAATTCTGTGCCGTCATAGTGACGTCATCAAGAACAGGAATCTTGTTACGTCATAGTGACTTCATCAAGAACAGGAATTTTGTGACGTCATAGTGACGTCATGAAAAACAGGAATTTTGTGACATCATCAAGAACACGAATTTTGTGCCGTCATAGTGACGTCATCAAGAACAGGAATTCTGTGACGCCTTTGTGACGTCATCAAGAACAGGCATTTTGTGACGTCATAGTGACATCATCAAGATCACCAATTTTGTGATTTCATAGTGACGTCATGAAAAACAGGAATTTTGTGACGTCATCAAGAACAGGAACTTTGTGACATCATAGTGACGTCATCAAGAACGGGTATGTTGCGACGTTATAGTGACGTCATCAAGAACACGAATTTTGTGCCGTCATACGCACGTCATCAAGAACAGGCATTTTGTGACGTCATAATGATGTCATCAAGAACAGGCATTTTGAGACCTCTTAGTGACGTCATAATGAACGGTCATTTTGTGACGTCATAGTGACGTGATGAAAAACAGGAATTTTGTGACGTCATCAAGAACAGGAATATTGTGACGTCATAGTGACGTCATCAAGGACTGGAGTTTCGTGACGTTATAGTGACGTCATCAAGAACAGGCATTTTGTGACGTCATAGTGACGTTATGAAGAACAGGCATTTTTTGACCACATAGTGACGTCATAAAGAACAGAAATTTCGTGACGTCATAGTAACGGCATCAAGAACAGGCATTTTGTGACGTCATAGTGACATCATCAAGAACAGGAATTTTATGATGTCATAGTGACGTCATGAAAGACAGGCATTTTATGATATAGTGACGCCATAAAAAACAAGAAATTTGTGACGTGACCAAGAAAAGGAATTTCGTGGCGTCGTAGTGACGTCATCAAGAACAGGCATTTTGTGACGTCATAGTGACGTCATCAAGAACAGTAATTTTGTGACGTCACAGTGACGTCATGAAAGACGGGAATCTTGTGACGTTATCAAGAACAGGAATTTTGTGACGACATACTGACGTCATAGTGACGACATCAAGAACAGGAATTGTGTGAATTCATAGTGACGTCATTAATAACGGGAATTATGTGACGTCATGGTGACATCATCAAGAACAGGAATGTTATGATGTTATAGTGACGTCATGAAAAACGGGAATTTCGTGACGTCATCAAGAACCGGAATTCTGTGACATCATAGTGACGTTATCAAGAACGGGCATTTTGTGACGTCATAGTAACGTGATGAAAAAGAGCAATTTCGTGACGTCATCAAAAACAGGAACATTGTTACGTCATAGTGACGTCATCAAGAACAGGCATTTTGTGACGTTATACTGACGTCATCAAGAACAGGAATTTTGTAATGTCATAGTGACGTCATGAAAAACAGGAATTTTGTGACGTCATCAAGAACGGGTATTTTGTGACCTCATAGTGACGTCATCAAGAACAGGCATTTTGCGACCTCATAGTGACGTCATCTGTAACAGCCGTTTTGTAAGGTCATAGTGACACGATGAAAAACAGGAATTTTGTGACGTCATGAAGAACAGGCATTTTGACACGTCATAGTGGAGTTATCAAGAACAGTAATTTTGTGACGTCATAGTGACATCATCAAGATCACCAATTTTGTGATTTCATAGTGACGTCATGAAAAACAGGAATTTTGTGACGTCATCAAAAACAGGAATTTTGTGACGTCATAGTGACGTTATCAAGAACAGGCATTTTGTGACGTCATAGTGACGTCATCAAGAACAGGCATTTTGAGACCTCTTAGTGACGTCCTAATGAACAGTCATTTTGTGACGTCATAGTGACGTGATGAAAAACAGGAATTTTGTGACGTCATCAAGAACAGGAATATTGTGACGTCATAGTGACGTCATCAAGGACAGGAGTTTTGTGACGTTATAGTGACGCCATCAAGAACAGGCATTTTGTGACGTCATAGTGACGTTATCAAGAACAGGCATTTTTTGACCACATAGTGACGTCATAAAGAACAGAAATTTCGTGACGTCATAGTAACGGCATCAAGAATAGGCATTTTGTGACGTCATAGTGACATCATCAAGAACAGGAATTTTATGATGTCATAGTGACGTCATGAAAGACGGGAATTTTGTGACGTCATGAAAGACGCGAATTTTGTGACGTCACCAAGAACAGGAATTTTGTGACGACATAGTGACGTCATATTGACGACATCAAGAACAGGCATTTTGTGACGTCATAGTGACATCATCAAGAACAGGCATTTTATGATATAGTGACGCCATAAAAAACAAGAAATTTGTGACGTGATCAAGAAAAGGAATTTCGTGGCGTCATAGTGACGTCATCAAGAACAGGCATTTTGTGACGTCATAGTGACGTCATCAAGAACAGTTATTTTGTGACGTCATAGTGATGTCATCAAGAAAAGGAATTTTGTGACGTCATAGTGACGTCAAGAAACACAGGAATTTTGTGACGTCATAGTGACGTCATCAAAAACAGGAATCTTGTTACGTCATAGTGACTTCATCAAGAACAGGAATTTTGTGACGTCATGAAAAACAGGAATTTTGTGACATCATCAAGAACACGAATTTTGTGCCGTCATAGTGACGTCATCAAGAACAGGAATTCTGTGACGTCTTTGTGACGTCATCAAGAACAGGAATTCTGTGACGTCTTTGTGACGTCATCAAGAACAGGCATTTTGTGACGTCATAGTAACATCATCAAGATCACCAATTTTGTGATTTCATAGTGACGTCATGAAAAACAGGAATTTTGTGACGTCATCAAGAACTGGAATTTTGTGACATCATAGTGACGTCATCCAGAACGGGTATTTTGCGACGTTATAGTGACGTCATCAAGAACACGAATTTTGTGCCGTCATACGCACGTCATCAAGAACAGGCATTTTGTGACGTCATAGTGACGTTATCAAGAACAGGCATTTTTTGACCACATAGTGACGTCATAAAGAACAGAAATTTCGTGACGTCATAGTAACGGCATCAAGAACAGGCATTTTGTGACGTCATAGTGACATCATCAAGAACAGGAATTTTATGATGTCATAGCGACGTCATGAAAGACGGGAATTTTGTGACGTCATGAAAGACGCGAATTTTGTGACGTCACCAAGAACAGGAATTTTGTGACGACATAGTGACGTCATATTGACGACATCAAGAACAGGCATTTTGTGACGTCATAGTGACATCATCAAGAACAGGCATTTTATGATATAGTGACGCCATAAAAAACAAGAAATTTGTGACGTGACCAAGAAAAGGAATTTCGTGGCGTCATAGTGACGTCATCAAGAACAGGCATTTTGTGACGTCATAGTGACGTCATCAAGAAAAGGAATTTTGTGACGTCGTAGTGACGTCAAGAAACACAGGAATTTTGTGCCGTCATAGTGACGTCATCAAGAACAGGAATCTTGTTACGTCATAGTGACTTCATCAAGAACAGGAATTTTGTGACGTCATAGTGACGTCATGAAAAACAGGAATTTTGTGACATCATCAAGAACACGAATTTTGTGCCGTCATAGTGACGTCATCAAGAACAGGAATTTTGTGACGTCTTTGTGACGTCATCAAGAACAGGCATTTTGTGACGTCATAGTGACATCATCGAGATCACCAATTTTGTGATTTCATAGTGACGTCATGAAAAACAGGAATTTTGTGACGTCATCAAGAACAGGAATTTTGTGACGTCATAGTGACGTCATCAACAACGGGCATTTTGCGACGTTATAGTGACGTCATCAAGAACACGAATTTTGTGCCGTCATACGCACGTCATCAAGAACAGGCATTTTGTGACGTCATAATGACGTCATCAAGAACAGGCATTTTGAGACCTCTTAGTGACGTCATAATGGACAGTCATTTTGTGACGTCATAGTGACGTGATGAAAAACAGGAATTTTGTGACGTCATCAAGAACAGGAATATTGTGACCTCATAGTGACGTCATCAAGGACAGGAGTTTTGTGACGTTATAGTGACGTCATCAAGAACAGGCATTTTGTGACGTCATAGTGACGTTATCAAGAACAGGCATTTTTTGACCACATAGTGACGTCATAAAGAACAGACATTTCGTGACGTCATAGTAACGGCATCAAGAACAGGCATTTTGTGACGTCATAGTGACATCATCAAGAACAGGAATTTTATGATGTCATAGTGACGTCATGAAAGACAGGAATTTTGTGACGTCATAGTGACGTCATATTGACGACATCAAGAACAGGCATTTTGTGACGTCATAGTGACATCATCAAGAACAGGCATTTTATGATATAGTGACGCCATAAAAAACCAGAAATTTGTGACGTGACCAAGAAAAGGAATTTCGTGGCGTCATTGTGACGTCATCAAGAACAGGCATTTTGTGACGTCATAGTGACGTCATCAAGAACAGTAATTTTGTGACGTCACAGTGACGTCATGAAAGACGGGAATCTTGTGACGTTATCAAGAACAGGAATTTTGTGACGACATACTGACGTCATAGTGACGACATCAAGAACAGGAATTTTGTGAATTCATAGTGACGTCATTAAGAACGGGAATTATGTGACGTCATGGTGACATCATCAAGAACAGGAATGTTATGATGTTATAGTGACGTCATGAAAAACGGGAATTTCGTGACGTCATCAAGAACAGGAATTTTGTGACATCATAGTGACGTTATCAAGAACGGGCATTTTGTGACGTCATAGTAACGTGATGAAAAAGAAAAATTTTGTGACGTCATCAAAAACAGGAATATTGTTACGTCATAGTGACGTCATCAAGAACAGGCATTTTGTGACGTTATACTGACGTCATCAAGAACAGGAATTTTGTAATGTCATAGTGACGTCATGAAAAACAGGAATTTTGTGACGTCATCAAGAACGGGTATTTTGTGACCTCATAGTGACGTCATCAAGAACAGGCATTTTGCGACCTCATAGTGACGTCATCTGTAACAGCCGTTTTGTAAGGTCATAGTGACACGATGAAAAACAGGAATTTTGTGACGTCATGAAGAACAGGCATTTTGACACGTCATAGTGGAGTTATCAAGAAGAGTAATTTTGTGACGTCATAGTGACATCATCAAGATCACCAATTTTGTGATTTCATAGTGACGTCATGAAAAACAGGAATTTTGTGACGTCATCAAGAACAGGAATTTTGTGACGTCATAGTGACGTTATCAAGAACAGGCATTTTGTGACGTCATAATGACGTCATCAAGAACAGGCATTTTGAGACCTCTTAGTGATGTCCTAATGAACAGTCATTTTGTGACGTCATAGTGACGTGATGAAAAACAGGAATTTTGTGACGTCATCAAAAACAGGAATATTGTGACGTCATAGTGACGTCATCAAGGACAGGAGTTTTGTGACGTTATAGTGACGTCATCAAGAACAGGCATTTTGTGACGTCATAGTGACGTTATCACGAACAGGCATTTTTTGACCACATAGTGACGTCATAAAGAACAGAAATTTCGTGACGTCATAGTAACGGCATCAAGAACAGGCATTTTGTGACGTCATAAGGACATCATCAAGAACAGGAATTTTATGATGTCATAGTGACGTCATGAAAGACGGGAATTTTGTGACGTCATGAAAGACGCGAATTTTGTGACGTAACCAAGAACAGGAATTTTGTGACGACATAGTGACGTCATATTGACGACATCAAGAACAGGCATTTTGTGACGTCATAGTGACATCATCAAGAACAGGCATTTTATGATATAGTGACGCCATAAAAAACAAGAAATTTGTGACGTGACCAAGAAAAGGAAATTCGTGGCGTCATAGTGACGTCATCAAGAACAGGCATTTTGTGACGTCATAGTGACATCATCAAGAACAGGAATTTTATGATGTCATAGTGACGTCATGAAAGACGGGAATTTTGTGACGTCATGAAAGACGGGAATTTTGTGACGTCACCAAGAACAGGAATTTGGTCACGACATAGTGACGTCATATTGACGACATCAAGAACGGGCATTTTGTGACGTCATTGTGACATCATCAAGAACAGGAATTTTATGATATAGTGACGCCATAAAAAACAAGAAATTTGTGACGTGATCAAGAAAAGGAATTTCGTGGCGTCATAGTGACGTCATCAATAACAGGCATTTTGTGACGTCATAGTGACGTCATCAAGAACAGTTATTTTGTGACGTCATAGTGATGTCATCAAGAAAAGGAATTTTGTGACGTCATAGTGACGTCAAGAAACACAGGAATTTTGTGACGTCATAGTGACGTCATCAAAAACAGGAATCTTGTTACGTCATAGTGACTTCATCAAGAACAGGAATTTTGTGACGTCATGAAAAACAGGAATTTTGTGACATCATCAAGAACACGAATTTTGTGCCGTCATAGTGACGTCATCAAGAACAGGAATTTTGTGACTTCTTTGTGACGTCATCAAGAACAGGCATTTTGTGACGTCATAGTGACATCATCAAGATCACCAATTTTGTGATTTCATAGTGACGTCATGAAAAACAGGAATTTTGTGACGTCATCAAGAACAGGAATTTTGTGACATCATAGTGACGTCATCAAGAACGGGTATTTTGCGACGTTATAGTGACGTCATCAAGAACACGAATTTTGTGCCGTCATACGCACGTCATCAAGAACAGGCATTTTGTGACGTCATAATGACGTCATCAAGAACAGGCATTTTGAGACCTCTTAGTGACGTCATAATGAACAGTCATTTTGTGACGTCATAGTGACGTGATGAAAAACAGGAATTTTGTGACGTCATCAAGAACAGGAATATTGTGACGTCATAGTGACGTCATCAAGGACAGGAGTTTTGTGACGGTATAGTGACGTCATCAAGAACAGGCATTTTGTGACGTCATAGTGACGTTATCAAGAACAGGCATTTTTTGACCACATAGTGACGTCATCAAGAACAGGCATTTTGTGACGTCATAGTGACGTCATCAAGAACAGTAATTTTGTGACGTTACAGTGACGTCATGAAAGACGGGAATTTTGTGACGTTATCAAGAACAGGAATTTTGTGACGACATACTGACGTCATAGTGACGACATCAAGAACAGGAATTTTGTGACGTCATAGTGACGTTATCAAGAACAGGCATTTTGTGACGTCATAATGACGTCATCAAGAACAGGCATTTTGAGACCTCTTAGTGACGTCCTGATGAACAGTCATTTTGTGACGTCATAGTGACGTGATAAAAAACAGGAATTTTGTGACGTCATCAAGAACAGGAATATTGTGACGTCATAGTGACGTCATCAAGGACAGGAGTTTTGTGACGTTATAGTGACGTCATCAAGAACAGGCATTTTGTGACGTCATAGTGACGTTATCTAGAACAGGCATTTTTTGACCACATAGTGACGTCATCAAGAACATGCATTTTGTGACGTCATAGTGACGTCATCAAGAACAGTAATTTTGTGACGTCACAGTGACGTCATGAAAGACGGGGATTTTGTGACGTTATCAAGAACAGGAATTTTGTGACGACATACTGACGTCATAGTGACGACATCAAGAACAGGAATTTTGTGAATTCATAGTGACGTCATAAGAACGGGAATTATGTGACGTCATGGTGACATCATCAAGAACAGGAATGTTATGAAGTTATAGTGACGTCATGAAAAACGGGAATTTCGTGACGTCATCAAGAACAGGAATTTTGTGACATCATAGTGACGTTATCAAGAACGGGCATTTTGTGACGTCATAGTAACGTGATGAAAAAGAGGAATTTTGTGACGTCATCAAAAACAGGAATATTGTTACGTCATAGTGACGTCATCAAGAACAGGCATTTTGTGACGTTATACTGACGTCATCAAGAACAGGAATTTTGTAATGTCATAGTGACGTCATGAAAAACAGGAATTTTGTGACGTCATCAAGAACGGGTATTTTGTGACCTCATAGTGACGTCATCAAGAACAGGCATTTTGCGACCTCATAGTGACGTCATCTGTAACAGCCGTTTTGTAAGGTCATAGTGACACGATGAAAAACAGGAATTTTGTGACGTCATGAAGAACAGGCATTTTGACACGTCATAGTGTAGTTATCAAGAACAGTAATTTTGTGACGTCATAGTGACATCATCAAGATCACCAATTTTGTGATTTCATAGTGACGTCATGAAAAACAGGAATTTTGTGACGTCATCAAGATCAGGAATTTTGTGACGTCATAGTGACGTTATCCAGAACAGGCATTTTGTGACGTCATAATGACGTCATCAAGAACAGGCATTTTGAGACCTCTTAGTGACGTCCTAATGAACAGTCATTTTGTGACGTCATAGTGACGTGATGAAAAACAGGAATTTTGTGACGTCATCAAGAACAGGAATATTGTGACGTCATAGTGACGTCATCAAGGACTGGAGTTTCGTGACGTTATAGTGACGTCATCAAGAACAGGCATTTTGTGACGTCATAGTGACGTTATCAAGAACAGGCATTTTTTGACCACATAGTGACGTCATAAAGAACAGAAATTTCGTGACGTCATAGTAACGGCATCAAGAACAGGCATTTTGTGACGTCATAGTGACATCATCAAGAACAGGAATTTTATGATGTCATAGCGACGTCATGAAAGACGGGAATTTTGTGACGTCATAGCGACGTCATGAAAGACGGGAATTTTGTGACGTCATGAAAGACGCGAATTTTGTGACGTCACCAAGAACCGGAATTTTGTGACGACATAGTGACGTCATATTGACGACATCAAGAACAGGCATTTTGTGACGTCATAGTGACATCATCAAGAACAGGCATTTTATGATATAGTGACGCCATAAAAAACAAGAAATTTGTGACGTGACCAAGAAAAGGAATTTCGTGGCGTCATAGTGACGTCATCAAGAACAGGCATTTTGTGACGTCATAGTGACGTCATCAAGAAAAGGAATTTTGTGACGTCGTAGTGACGTCAAGAAACACAGGAATTTTGTGCCGTCATAGTGACGTCATCAAGAACAGGAATCTTGTTACGTCATAGTGACTTCATCAAGAACAGGAATTTTGTGACGTCATAGTGACGTCATGAAAAACAGGAATTTTGTGACATCATCAAGAACACGAATTTTGTGCCGTCATAGTGACGTCATCAAGAACAGGAATTTTGTGACGTCTTTGTGACGTCATCAAGAACAGGCATTTTGTGACGTAATAGTGACGTCTTCAAGAACAGTAATTTTGTGACGTCATAGTGACGTCATCAAGAACAGGCATTTTGTGACCACATAGTGACGTCATCAAGAACAGGCATTTTGTGACGTTATAGTGACGTCATCAAGAACAGGCATTTTGTGAAGTCATAGTGACGTCATGAATAACAGGAATTTTGTGACGTCATAGTAACGGCATCAAGAACAGGCATTTTGTGACGTCATAGTGACATCATCAAGAACAGGAATTTTATGATGTCATAGTGACGTCATGAAAGACGGGAATTTTGTGACGTCATGAAAGACGGGAATTTTGTGACGTCACCAAGAACAGGAATTTGGTCACGACATAGTGACGTCATATTGACGACATCAAGAACAGGCATTTTGTGACGTCATAGTGACATCATCAAGAACAGGAATTTTATGATATAGTGACGCCATAAAAAACAAGAAATTTGTGACGTGATCAAGAAAAGGAATTTCGTGGCGTCATAGTGACGTCATCAAGAACAGGCATTTTGTGACGTCATAGTGACGTCATCAAGAACAGTTATTTTGTGACGTCATAGTGATGTCATCAAGAAAAGGGATTTTGTGACGTCATAGTGACGTCAAGAAACACAGGAATTTTGTGACGTCATAGTGACGTCATCAAAAACAGGAATCTTGTTACGTCATAGTGACTTCATCAAGAACAGGAATTTTGTGACGTCATGAAAAACAGGAATTTTGTGACATCATCAAGAACACGAATTTTGTGCCGTCATAGTGACGTCATCAAGAACAGGAATTTTGTGACGTCTTTGTGACGTCATCAAGAACAGGCATTTTGTGACGTCATAGTGACATCATCAAGATCACCAATTTTGTGATTTCATAGTGACGTCATGAAAAACAGGAATTTTGTGACGTCATCAAGAACAGGAATTTTGTGACATCATAGTGACGTCATCAAGAACGGGTATTTTGCGACGTTATAGTGACGTCATCAAGAACACGAATTTTGTGCCGTCATACGCACGTCATCAAGAACAGGCATTTTGTGACGTCATAATGATGTCATCAAGAACAGGCATTTTGAGACCTCTTAGTGACGTCATAATGAACAGTCATTTTGTGACGTCATAGTGACGTGATGAAAAACAGGAATTTTGTGACGTCATCAAGAACAGGAATATTGTGACCACATAGTGACGTCATAAAGAACAGAAATTTCGTGACGTCATAGTAACGGCATCAAGAACAGGCATTTTGTGACGTCATAGTGACATCATCAAGAACAGGAATTTTATGATGTCATAGCGACGTCATGAAAGACGGGAATTTTGTGACGTCATGAAAGACGCGAATTTTGTGACGTCACCAAGAACAGGAATTTTGTGACGACATAGTGACGTCATATTGACGACATCAAGAACAGGCATTTTGTGACGTCATAGTGACGTCATCAAGAAAAGGAATTTTGTGACGTCGTAGTGACGTCAAGAAACACAGGAATTCTGTGCCGTCATAGTGACGTCATCAAGAACAGGAATCTTGTTACGTCATAGTGACTTCATCAAGAACAGGAATTTTGTGACGTCATAGTGACGTCATGAAAAACAGGAATTTTGTGACATCATCAAGAACACGAATTTTGTGCCGTCATAGTGACGTCATCAAGAACAGGAATTCTGTGACGCCTTTGTGACGTCATCAAGAACAGGCATTTTGTGACGTCATAGTGACATCATCAAGATCACCAATTTTGTGATTTCATAGTGACGTCATGAAAAACAGGAATTTTGTGACGTCATCAAGAACAGGAACTTTGTGACATCATAGTGACGTCATCAAGAACGGGTATGTTGCGACGTTATAGTGACGTCATCAAGAACACGAATTTTGTGCCGTCATACGCACGTCATCAAGAACAGGCATTTTGTGACGTCATAATGATGTCATCAAGAACAGGCATTTTGAGACCTCTTAGTGACGTCATAATGAACGGTCATTTTGTGACGTCATAGTGACGTGATGAAAAACAGGAATTTTGTGACGTCATCAAGAACAGGAATATTGTGACGTCATAGTGACGTCATCAAGGACTGGAGTTTCGTGACGTTATAGTGACGTCATCAAGAACAGGCATTTTGTGACGTCATAGTGACGTTATGAAGAACAGGCATTTTTTGACCACATAGTGACGTCATAAAGAACAGAAATTTCGTGACGTCATAGTAACGGCATCAAGAACAGGCATTTTGTGACGTCATAGTGACATCATCAAGAACAGGAATTTTATGATGTCATAGTGACGTCATGAAAGACAGGCATTTTATGATATAGTGACGCCATAAAAAACAAGAAATTTGTGACGTGACCAAGAAAAGGAATTTCGTGGCGTCGTAGTGACGTCATCAAGAACAGGCATTTTGTGACGTCATAGTGACGTCATCAAGAACAGTAATTTTGTGACGTCACAGTGACGTCATGAAAGACGGGAATCTTGTGACGTTATCAAGAACAGGAATTTTGTGACGACATACTGACGTCATAGTGACGACATCAAGAACAGGAATTGTGTGAATTCATAGTGACGTCATTAATAACGGGAATTATGTGACGTCATGGTGACATCATCAAGAACAGGAATGTTATGATGTTATAGTGACGTCATGAAAAACGGGAATTTCGTGACGTCATCAAGAACCGGAATTCTGTGACATCATAGTGACGTTATCAAGAACGGGCATTTTGTGACGTCATAGTAACGTGATGAAAAAGAGCAATTTCGTGACGTCATCAAAAACAGGAACATTGTTACGTCATAGTGACGTCATCAAGAACAGGCATTTTGTGACGTTATACTGACGTCATCAAGAACAGGAATTTTGTAATGTCATAGTGACGTCATGAAAAACAGGAATTTTGTGACGTCATCAAGAACGGGTATTTTGTGACCTCATAGTGACGTCATCAAGAACAGGCATTTTGCGACCTCATAGTGACGTCATCTGTAACAGCCGTTTTGTAAGGTCATAGTGACACGATGAAAAACAGGAATTTTGTGACGTCATGAAGAACAGGCATTTTGACACGTCATAGTGGAGTTATCAAGAACAGTAATTTTGTGACGTCATAGTGACATCATCAAGATCACCAATTTTGTGATTTCATAGTGACGTCATGAAAAACAGGAATTTTGTGACGTCATCAAAAACAGGAATTTTGTGACGTCATAGTGACGTTATCAAGAACAGGCATTTTGTGACGTCATAGTGACGTCATCAAGAACAGGCATTTTGAGACCTCTTAGTGACGTCCTAATGAACAGTCATTTTGTGACGTCATAGTGACGTGATGAAAAACAGGAATTTTGTGACGTCATCAAGAACAGGAATATTGTGACGTCATAGTGACGTCATCAAGGACAGGAGTTTTGTGACGTTATAGTGACGCCATCAAGAACAGGCATTTTGTGACGTCATAGTGACGTTATCAAGAACAGGCATTTTTTGACCACATAGTGACGTCATAAAGAACAGAAATTTCGTGACGTCATAGTAACGGCATCAAGAATAGGCATTTTGTGACGTCATAGTGACATCATCAAGAACAGGAATTTTATGATGTCATAGTGACGTCATGAAAGACGGGAATTTTGTGACGTCATGAAAGACGCGAATTTTGTGACGTCACCAAGAACAGGAATTTTGTGACGACATAGTGACGTCATATTGACGACATCAAGAACAGGCATTTTGTGACGTCATAGTGACATCATCAAGAACAGGCATTTTATGATATAGTGACGCCATAAAAAACAAGAAATTTGTGACGTGACCAAGAAAAGGAATTTCGTGGCGTCATAGTGACGTCATCAAGAACAGGCATTTTGTGACGTCATAGTGACGTCATCAAGAAAAGGAATTTTGTGACGTCGTAGTGACGTCAAGAAACACAGGAATTTTGTGCCGTCATAGTGACGTCATCAAGAACAGGAATCTTGTTACGTCATAGTGACTTCATCAGTAACAGGAATTTTGTGACGTCATAGTGACGTCATGAAAAACAGGAATTTTGTGACATCATCAAGAACACGAATTTAGTGCCGTCATAGTGACGTCATCAAGAACAGGAATTTCGTGACGTCTTTGTGACGTCATCAAGAACAGGCATTTTGTGACGTCATAGTGACATCATCGAGATCACCAATTTTGTGATTTCATAGTGACGTCATGAAAAACAGGAATTTTGTGACGTCATCAAGAACAGGAATTTTGTGACGTCATAGTGACGTCATCAACAACGGGCATTTTGCGACGTTATAGTGACGTCATCAAGAACACGAATTTTGTGCCGTCATACGCACGTCATCAAGAACAGGCATTTTGTGACGTCATAATGACGTCATCAAGAACAGGCATTTTGAGACCTCTTAGTGACGTCATAATGGACAGTCATTTTGTGACGTCATAGTGACGTGATGAAAAACAGGAATTTTGTGACGTCATCAAGAACAGGAATATTGTGACCTCATAGTGACGTCATCAAGGACAGGAGTTTTGTGACGTTATAGTGACGTCATCAAGAACAGGCATTTTGTGACGTCATAGTGACGTTATCAAGAACAGGCATTTTTTGACCACATAGTGACGTCATGAAGAACAGACATTTCGTGACGTCATAGTAACGGCATCAAGAACAGGCATTTTGTGACGTCATAGTGACATCATCAAGAACAGGAATTTTATGATGTCATAGTGACGTCATGAAAGACAGGAATTTTGTGACGTCATAGTGACGTCATATTGACGACATCAAGAACAGGCATTTTGTGACGTCATAGTGACATCATCAAGAACAGGCATTTTATGATATAGTGACGCCATAAAAAACAAGAAATTTGTGACGTGACCAAGAAAAGGAATTTCGTGGCGTCATAGTGACGTCATCAAGAACAGGCATTTTGTGACGTCATAGTGACGTCATCAAGAACAGTAATTTTGTGACGTCACAGTGACGTCATGAAAGACGGGAATCTTGTGACGTTATCAAGAACAGGAATTTTGTGACGACATACTGACGTCATAGTGACGACATCAAGAACAGGAATTTTGTGAATTCATAGTGACGTCATTAAGAACGGGAATTATGTGACGTCATGGTGACATCATCAAGAACAGGAATGTTATGATGTTATAGTGACGTCATGAAAAACGGGAATTTCGTGACGTCATCAAGAACAGGAATTTTGTGCCATCATAGTGACGTTATCAAGAACGGGCATTTTGTGACGTCATAGTAACGTGATGAAAAAGAAAAATTTTGTGACGTCATCAAAAACAGGAATATTGTTACGTCATAGTGACGTCATCAAGAACAGGCATTTTGTGACGTTATACTGACGTCATCAAGAACAGGAATTTTGTAATGTCATAGTGACGTCATGAAAAACAGGAATTTTGTGACGTCATCAAGAACGGGTATTTTGTGACCTCATAGTGACGTCATCAAGAACAGGCATTTTGCGACCTCATAGTGACGTCATCTGTAACAGCCGTTTTGTAAGGTCATAGTGACACGATGAAAAACAGGAATTTTGTGACGTCATGAAGAACAGGCATTTTGACACGTCATAGTGGAGTTATCAAGAACAGTAATTTTGTGACGTCATAGTGACATCATCAAGATCACCAATTTTGTGATTTCATAGTGACGTCATGAAAAACAGGAATTTTGTGACGTCATCAAGAACAGGAATTTTGTGACGTCATAGTGACGTTATCAAGAACAGGCATTTTGTGACGTCATAATGACGTCATCAAGAACAGGCATTTTGAGACCTCTTAGTGACGTCCTAATGAACAGTCATTTTGTGACGTCATAGTGACGTGATGAAAAACAGGAATTTTGTGACGTCATCAAAAACAGGAATTTTGTGACGTCATAGTGACGTCATCAAGGACAGGAGTTTTGTGACGTTATAGTGACGTCATCAAGAACAGGCATTTTGTGACGTCATAGTGACGTTATCACGAACAGGCATTTTTTGACCACATAGTGACGTCATAAAGAACAGAAATTTCGTGACGTCATAGTAACGGCATCAAGAACAGGCATTTTGTGACGTCATAAGGACATCATCAAGAACAGGAATTTTATGATGTCATAGTGACGTCATGAAAGACGGGAATTTTGTGACGTCATGAAAGACGCGAATTTTGTGACGTAACCAAGAACAGGAATTTTGTGACGACATAGTGACGTCATATTGACGACATCAAGAACGGGCATTTTGTGACGTCATAGTGACATCATCAAGAACAGGCATTTTATGATATAGTGACGCCATAAAAAACAAGAAATTTGTGACGTGACCAAGAAAAGGAATTTCGAGGCGTCATAGTGACGTCATCAAGAACAGGCATTTTGTGACGTCATAGTGACGTCATCAAGAAAAGGAATTTTGTGACGTCGTAGTGACGTCAAGAAACACAGGAATTTTGTGACGTCATAGTGACGTCATCAAGAACAGGAATCTTGTTACGTCATAGTGACTTCATCAAGAACAGGAATTTTGTGACGTCATAGTGACGTCATGAGAAACAGGAATTTTGTGACATCATCAAGAACACGAATTTTGTGCCGTCATAGTGACGTCATCAAGAACAGGAATTTTGTGACGTCTTTGTGACGTCATCAAGAACAGGCATTTTGTGACGTCATAGTGACATCATCGAGATCACCAATTTTGTGATTTCATAGTGACGTCATGAAAAACAGGAATTTTGTGACGTCATCAAGAACAGGAATTTTGTGACGTCATAGTGACGTCATCAACAAAGGGCATTTTGCGACGTTATAGTGACGTCATCAAGAACACGAATTTTGTGCCGTCATGAGCACGTCATCAAGAACAGGCATTTTGTGACGTCATAATGACGTCATCAAGAACAGGCATTTTGAGACCTCTTAGTGACGTCATAATGGACAGTCATTTTGTGACGTCATAGTGACGTGATGAAAAACAGGAATTTTGTGACGTCATCAAGAACAGGAATATTGTGACGTCATAGTGACGTCATCAAGGACAGGAGTTTTGTGACGTTATAGTGACGTCATCAAGAACAGGCATTTTGTGACGTCATAGTGACGTTATCAAGAACAGGCATTTTTTGACCACATAGTGACGTCATAAAGAACAGACATTTCGTGACGTCATAGTAACGGCATCAAGAACAGGCATTTTGTGACGTCATAGTGACATCATCAAGAACAGGAATTTTATGATGTCATAGTGACGTCATGAAAGACAGGAATTTTGTGACGTCATAGTGACGTCATATTGACGACATCAAGAACAGGCATTTTGTGACGTCATAGTGACATCATCAAGAACAGGCATTTTATGATATAGTGACGCCATAAAAAACAAGAAATTTGTGACGTGACCAAGAAAAGGAATTTCGTGGCGTCATAGTGACGTCATCAAGAACAGGCATTTTGTGACGTCATAGTGACGTCATCAAGAACAGTAATTTTGTGACGTCACAGTGACGTCATGAAAGACGGGAATCTTGTGACGTTATCAAGAACAGGAATTTTGTGACGACATACTGACGTCATAGTGACGACATCAAGAACAGGAATTTTGTGAATTCATAGTGACGTCATTAAGAACGGGAATTATGTGACGTCATGGTGACATCATCAAGAACAGGAATGTTATGATGTTATAGTGACGTCATGAAAAACGGGAATTTCGTGACGTCATCAAGAACAGGAATTTTGTGCCATCATAGTGACGTTATCAAGAACGGGCATTTTGTGACGTCATAGTAACGTGATGAAAAAGAAAAATTTTGTGACGTCATCAAAAACAGGAATATTGTTACGTCATAGTGACGTCATCAAGAACAGGCATTTTGTGACGTTATACTGACGTCATCAAGAACAGGAATTTTGTAATGTCATAGTGACGTCATGAAAAACAGGAATTTTGTGACGTCATCAAGAACGGGCATTTTGTGACCTCATAGTGACGTCATCAAGAACAGGCATTTTGCGACCTCATAGTGACGTCATCTGTAACAGCCGTTTTGTAAGGTCATAGTGACACGATGAAAAACAGGAATTTTGTGACGTCATGAAGAACAGGCATTTTGACACGTCATAGTGGAGTTATCAAGAACAGTAATTTTGTGACGTCATAGTGACATCATCAAGATCACCAATTTTGTGATTTCATAGTGACGTCATGAAAAACAGGAATTTTGTGACGTCATCAAGAACAGGAATTTTGTGACGTCATAGTGACGTTATCAAGAACAGGCATTTTGTGACGTCATAATGACGTCATCAAGAACAGGCATTTTGAGACCTCTTAGTGACGTCCTAATGAACAGTCATTTTGTGACGTCATAGTGACGTGATGAAAAACAGGAATTTTGTGACGTCATCAAAAACAGGAATTTTGTGACGTCATAGTGACGTCATCAAGGACAGGAGTTTTGTGACGTTATAGTGACGTCATCAAGAACAGGCATTTTGTGACGTCATAGTGACGTTATCACGAACAGGCATTTTTTGACCACATAGTGACGTCATAAAGAACAGAAATTTCGTGACGTCATAGTAACGGCATCAAGAACAGGCATTTTGTGACGTCATAAGGACATCATCAAGAACAGGAATTTTATGATGTCATAGTGACGTCATGAAAGACGGGAATTTTGTGACGTCATGAAAGACGCGAATTTTGTGACGTAACCAAGAACAGGAATTTTGTGACGACATAGTGACGTCATATTGACGACATCAAGAACGGGCATTTTGTGACGTCATAGTGACATCATCAAGAACAGGCATTTTATGATATAGTGACGCCATAAAAAACAAGAAATTTGTGACGTGACCAAGAAAAGGAATTTCGAGGCGTCATAGTGACGTCATCAAGAACAGGCATTTTGTGACGTCATAGTGACGTCATCAAGAAAAGGAATTTTGTGACGTCGTAGTGACGTCAAGAAACACAGGAATTTTGTGACGTCATAGTGACGTCATCAAGAACAGGAATCTTGTTACGTCATAGTGACTTCATCAAGAACAGGAATTTTGTGACGTCATAGTGACGTCATGAGAAACAGGAATTTTGTGACATCATCAAGAACACGAATTTTGTGCCGTCATAGTGACGTCATCAAGAACAGGAATTTTGTGACGTCTTTGTGACGTCATCAAGAACAGGCATTTTGTGACGTCATAGTGACATCATCGAGATCACCAATTTTGTGATTTCATAGTGACGTCATGAAAAACAGGAATTTTGTGACGTCATCAAGAACAGGAATTTTGTGACGTCATAGTGACGTCATCAACAAAGGGCATTTTGCGACGTTATAGTGACGTCATCAAGAACACGAATTTTGTGCCGTCATGAGCACGTCATCAAGAACAGGCATTTTGTGACGTCATAATGACGTCATCAAGAACAGGCATTTTGAGACCTCTTAGTGACGTCATAATGGACAGTCATTTTGTGACGTCATAGTGACGTGATGAAAAACAGGAATTTTGTGACGTCATCAAGAACAGGAATATTGTGACCTCATAGTGACGTCATCAAGGACAGGAGTTTTGTGACGTTATAGTGACGTCATCAAGAACAGGCATTTTGTGACGTCATAGTGACGTTATCAAGAACAGGCATTTTTTGACCACATAGTGACGTCATAAAGAACAGACATTTCGTGACGTCATAGTAACGGCATCAAGAACAGGCATTTTGTGACGTCATAGTGACATCATCAAGAACAGGAATTTTATGATGTCATAGTGACGTCATGAAAGACAGGAATTTTGTGACGTCATAGTGACGTCATATTGACGACATCAAGAACAGGCATTTTGTGACGTCATAGTGACATCATCAAGAACAGGCATTTTATGATATAGTGACGCCATAAAAAACAAGAAATTTGTGACGTGACCAAGAAAAGGAATTTCGTGGCGTCATAGTGACGTCATCAAGAACAGGCATTTTGTGACGTCATAGTGACGTCATCAAGAACAGTAATTTTGTGACGTCACAGTGACGTCATGAAAGACGGGAATCTTGTGACGTTATCAAGAACAGGAATTTTGTGACGACATACTGACGTCATAGTGACGACATCAAGAACAGGAATTTTGTGAATTCATAGTGACGTCATTAAGAACGGGAATTATGTGACGTCATGGTGACATCATCAAGAACAGGAATGTTATGATGTTATAGTGACGTCATGAAAAACGGGAATTTCGTGACGTCATCAAGAACAGGAATTTTGTGACATCATAGTGACGTTATCAAGAACGGGCATTTTGTGACGTCATAGTAACGTGATGAAAAAGAAAAATTTTGTGACGTCATCAAAAACAGGAATATTGTTACGTCATAGTGACGTCATCAAGAACAGGCATTTTGTGACGTTATACTGACGTCATCAAGAACAGGAATTTTGTAATGTCATAGTGACGTCATGAAAACCAGGAATTTTGTGACGTCATCAAGAACGGGTATTTTGTGACCTCATAGTGACGTCATCAAGAACAGGCATTTTGCGACCTCATAGTGACGTCATCTGTAACAGCCGTTTTGTAAGGTCATAGTGACACGATGAAAAACAGGAATTTTGTGACGTCATGAAGAACAGGCATTTTGACACGTCATAGTGGAGTTATCAAGAACAGTAATTTTGTGACGTCATAGTGACATCATCAAGATCACCAATTTTGTGATTTCATAGTGACGTCATGAAAAACAGGAATTTTGTGACGTCATCAAGAACAGGAATTTTGTGACGTCATAGTGACGTTATCAAGAACAGGCATTTTGTGACGTCATAATGACGTCATCAAGAACAGGCATTTTGAGACCTCTTAGTGACGTTCTAATGAACAGTCATTTTGTGACGTCATAGTGACGTGATGAAAAACAGGAATTTTGTGACGTCATCAAAAACAGGAATATTGTGACGTCATAGTGACGTCATCAAGGACAGGAGTTTTGTGACGTTATAGTGACGTCATCAAGAACAGGCATTTTGTGACGTCATAGTGACGTTATCACGAACAGGCATTTTTTGACCACATAGTGACGTCATAAAGAACAGAAATTTCGTGACGTCATAGTAACGGCATCAAGAACAGGCATTTTGTGACGTCATAAGGACATCATCAAGAACAGGAATTTTATGATGTCATAGTGACGTCATGAAAGACGGGAATTTTGTGACGTCATGAAAGACGCGAATTTTGTGACGTAACCAAGAACAGGAATTTTGTGACGACATAGTGACGTCATATTGACGATATCAAGAACGGGCATTTTGTGACGTCATAGTGACATCATCAAGAACAGGCATTTTATGATATAGTGACGCCATAAAAAACAAGAAATTTGTGACGTGACCAAGAAAAGGAATTTCGTGGCGTCATAGTGACGTCATCAAGAACAGGCATTTTGTGACGTCATAGTGACGTCATCAAGAAAAGGAATTTTGTGACGTCGTAGTGACGTCAAGAAACACAGGAATTTTGTGACGTCATAGTGACGTCATCAAGAACAGGAATCTTGTTACGTCATAGTGACTTCATCAAGAACAGGAATTTTGTGACGTCATAGTGACGTCATGAGAAACAGGAATTTTGTGACATCATCAAGAACACGAATTTTGTGCCGTCATAGTGACGTCATCAAGAACAGGAATTTTGTGACGTCTTTGTGACGTCATCAAGAACAGGCATTTTGTGACGTCATAGTGACATCATCGAGATCACCAATTTTGTGATTTCATAGTGACGTCATGAAAAACAGGAATTTTGTGACGTCATCAAGAACAGGAATTTTGTGACGTCATAGTGACGTCATCAACAAAGGGCATTTTGCGACGTTATAGTGACGTCATCAAGAACACGAATTTTGTGCCGTCATGAGCACGTCATCAAGAACAGGCATTTTGTGACGTCATAATGACGTCATCAAGAACAGGCATTTTGAGACCTCTTAGTGACGTCATAATGGACAGTCATTTTGTGACGTCATAGTGACGTGATGAAAAACAGGAATTTTGTGACGTCATCAAGAACAGGAATATTGTGACCTCATAGTGACGTCATCAAGGACAGGAGTTTTGTGACGTTATAGTGACGTCATCAAGAACAGGCATTTTGTGACGTCATAGTGACGTTATCAAGAACAGGCATTTTTTGACCACATAGTGACGTCATAAAGAACAGACATTTCGTGACGTCATAGTAACGGCATCAAGAACAGGCATTTTGTGACGTCATAGTGACATCATCAAGAACAGGAATTTTATGATGTCATAGTGACGTCATGAAAGACAGGAATTTTGTGACGTCATAGTGACGTCATATTGACGACATCAAGAACAGGCATTTTGTGACGTCATAGTGACATCATCAAGAACAGGCATTTTATGATATAGTGACGCCATAAAAAACAAGAAATTTGTGACGTGACCAAGAAAAGGAATTTCGTGGCGTCATAGTGACGTCATCAAGAACAGGCATTTTGTGACGTCATAGTGACGTCATCAAGAACAGTAATTTTGTGACGTCACAGTGACGTCATGAAAGACGGGAATCTTGTGACGTTATCAAGAACAGGAATTTTGTGACGACATACTGACGTCATAGTGACGACATCAAGAACAGGAATTTTGTGAATTCATAGTGACGTCATTAAGAACGGGAATTATGTGACGTCATGGTGACATCATCAAGAACAGGAATGTTATGATGTTATAGTGACGTCATGAAAAACGGGAATTTCGTGACGTCATCAAGAACAGGAATTTTGTGACATCATAGTGACGTTATCAAGAACGGGCATTTTGTGACGTCATAGTAACGTGATGAAAAAGAAAAATTTTGTGACGTCATCAAAAACAGGAATATTGTTACGTCATAGTGACGTCATCAAGAACAGGCATTTTGTGACGTTATACTGACGTCATCAAGAACAGGAATTTTGTAATGTCATAGTGACGTCATGAAAAACAGGAATTTTGTGACGTCATCAAGAACGGGTATTTTGTGACCTCATAGTGACGTCATCAAGAACAGGCATTTTGCGACCTCATAGTGACGTCATCTGTAACAGCCGTTTTGTAAGGTCATAGTGACACGATGAAAAACAGGAATTTTGTGACGTCATGAAGAACAGGCATTTTGACACGTCATAGTGGAGTTATCAAGAACAGTAATTTTGTGACGTCATAGTGACATCATCAAGATCACCAATTTTGTGATTTCATAGTGACGTCATGAAAAACAGGAATTTTGTGACGTCATCAAGAACAGGAATTTTGTGACGTCATAGTGACGTTATCAAGAACAGGCATTTTGTGACGTCATAATGACGTCATCAAGAACAGGCATTTTGAGACCTCTTAGTGACGTCCTAATGAACAGTCATTTTGTGACGTCATAGTGACGTGATGAAAAACAGGAATTTTGTGACGTCATCAAAAACAGGAATATTGTGACGTCATAGTGACGTCATCAAGGACAGGAGTTTTGTGACGTTATAGTGACGTCATCAAGAACAGGCATTTTGTGACGTCATAGTGACGTTATCACGAACAGGCATTTTTTGACCACATAGTGACGTCATAAAGAACAGAAATTTCGTGACGTCATAGTAACGGCATCAAGAACAGGCATTTTGTGACGTCATAAGGACATCATCAAGAACAGGAATTTTATGATGTCATAGTGACGTCATGAAAGACGGGAATTTTGTGACGTCATGAAAGACGCGAATTTTGTGACGTAACCAAGAACAGGAATTTTGTGACGACATAGTGACGTCATATTGACGACATCAAGAACGGGCATTTTGTGACGTCATAGTGACATCATCAAGAACAGGCATTTTATGATATAGTGACGCCATAAAAAACAAGAAATTTGTGACGTGACCAAGAAAAGGAATTTCGTGGCGTCATAGTGACGTCATCAAGAACAGGCATTTTGTGACGTCATAGTGACGTCATCAAGAAAAGGAATTTTGTGACGTCGTAGTGACGTCAAGAAACACAGGAATTTTGTGACGTCATAGTGACGTCATCAAGAACAGGAATCTTGTTACGTCATAGTGACTTCATCAAGAACAGGAATTTTGTGACGTCATAGTGACGTCATGAGAAACAGGAATTTTGTGACATCATCAAGAACACGAATTTTGTGCCGTCATAGTGACGTCATCAAGAACAGGAATTTTGTGACGTCTTTGTGACGTCATCAAGAACAGGCATTTTGTGACGTCATAGTGACATCATCGAGATCACCAATTTTGTGATTTCATAGTGACGTCATGAAAAACAGGAATTTTGTGACGTCATCAAGAACAGGAATTTTGTGACGTCATAGTGACGTCATCAACAAAGGGCATTTTGCGACGTTATAGTGACGTCATCAAGAACACGAATTTTGTGCCGTCATGAGCACGTCATCAAGAACAGGCATTTTGTGACGTCATAATGACGTCATCAAGAACAGGCATTTTGAGACCTCTTAGTGACGTCATAATGGACAGTCATTTTGTGACGTCATAGTGACGTGATGAAAAACAGGAATTTTGTGACGTCATCAAGAACAGGAATATTGTGACCTCATAGTGACGTCATCAAGGACAGGAGTTTTGTGACGTTATAGTGACGTCATCAAGAACAGGCATTTTGTGACGTCATAGTGACGTTATCAAGAACAGGCATTTTTTGACCACATAGTGACGTCATAGAGAACAGACATTTCGTGACGTCATAGTAACGGCATCAAGAACAGGCATTTTGTGACGTCATAGTGACATCATCAAGAACAGGAATTTTATGATGTCATAGTGACGTCATGAAAGACAGGAATTTTGTGACGTCATAGTGACGTCATATTGACGACATCAAGAACAGGCATTTTGTGACGTCATAGTGACATCATCAAGAACAGGCATTTTATGATATAGTGACGCCATAAAAAACAAGAAATTTGTGACGTGACCAAGAAAAGGAATTTCGTGGCGTCATAGTGACGTCATCAAGAACAGGCATTTTGTGACGTCATAGTGACGTCATCAAGAACAGTAATTTTGTGACGTCACAGTGACGTCATGAAAGACGGGAATCTTGTGACGTTATCAAGAACAGGAATTTTGTGACGACATACTGACGTCATAGTGACGACATCAAGAACAGGAATTTTGTGAATTCATAGTGACGTCATTAAGAACGGGAATTATGTGACGTCATGGTGACATCATCAAGAACAGGAATGTTATGATGTTATAGTGACGTCATGAAAAACGGGAATTTCGTGACGTCATCAAGAACAGGAATTTTGTGACATCATAGTGACGTTATCAAGAACGGGCTTTTTGTGACGTCATAGTAACGTGATGAAAAAGAAAAATTTTGTGACGTCATCAAAAACAGGAATATTGTTACGTCATAGTGACGTCATCAAGAACAGGCATTTTGTGACGTTATACTGACGTCATCAAGAACAGGAATTTTGTAATGTCATAGTGACGTCATGAAAAACAGGAATTTCGTGACGTCATCAAGAACGGGTATTTTGTGACCTCATAGTGACGTCATCAAGAACAGGCATTTTGCGACCTCATAGTGACGTCATCTGTAACAGCCGTTTTGTAAGGTCATAGTGACACGATGAAAAACAGGAATTTTGTGACGTCATGAAGAACAGGCATTTTGACACGTCATAGTGGAGTTATCAAGAACAGTAATTTTGTGACGTCATAGTGACATCATCAAGATCACCAATTTTGTGATTTCATAGTGACGTCATGAAAAACAGGAATTTTGTGACGTCATCAAGAACAGGAATTTTGTGACGTCATAGTGACGTTATCAAGAACAGGCATTTTGTGACGTCATAATGACGTCATCAAGAACAGGCATTTTGAGACCTCTTAGTGACGTCCTAATGAACAGTCATTTTGTGACGTCATAGTGACGTGATGAAAAACAGGAATTTTGTGACGTCATCAAAAACAGGAATATTGTGACGTCATAGTGACGTCATCAAGGACAGGAGTTTTGTGACGTTATAGTGACGTCATCAAGAACAGGCATTTTGTGACGTCATAGTGACGTTATCACGAACAGGCATTTTTTGACCACATAGTGACGTCATAAAGAACAGAAATTTCGTGACGTCATAGTAACGGCATCAAGAACAGGCATTTTGTGACGTCATAAGGACATCATCAAGAACAGGAATTTTATGATGTCATAGTGACGTCATGAAAGACGGGAATTTTGTGACGTCATGAAAGACGCGAATTTTGTGACGTAACCAAGAACAGGAATTTTGTGACGACATAGTGACGTCATATTGACGACATCAAGAACGGGCATTTTGTGACGTCATAGTGACATCATCAAGAACAGGCATTTTATGATATAGTGACGCCATAAAAAACTAGAAATTTGTGACGTGACCAAGAAAAGGAATTTCGTGGCGTCATAGTGACGTCATCAAGAACAGGCATTTTGTGACGTCATAGTGACGTCATCAAGAAAAGGAATTTTGTGACGTCGTAGTGACGTCAAGAAACACAGGAATTTTGTGACGTCATAGTGACGTCATCAAGAACAGGAATCTTGTTACGTCATAGTGACTTCATCAAGAACAGGAATTTTGTGACGTCATAGTGACGTCATGAGAAACAGGAATTTTGTGACATCATCAAGAACACGAATTTTGTGCCGTCATAGTGACGTCATCAAGAACAGGAATTTTGTGACGTCTTTGTGACGTCATCAAGAACAGGCATTTTGTGACGTCATAGTGACATCATCAAGATCACCAATTTTGTGATTTCATAGTGACGTCATGAAAAACAGGAATTTTGTGACGTCATCAAGAACAGGAATTTTGTGACATCATAGTGACGTCATCAAGAACGGGTATTTTGCGACGTTATAGTGACGTCATCAAGAACACGAATTTTGTGCCGTCATACGCACGTCATCAAGAACAGGCATTTTGTGACGTCATAATGACGTCATCAAGAACAGGCATTTTGAGACCTCTTAGTGACGTCATAATGAACAGTCATTTTGTGACGTCATAGTGACGTGATGAAAAACCGGAATTTTGTGACGTCATCAAGAACAGGAATATTGTGACGTCATAGTGACGTCATCAAGGACAGGAGTTTTGTGACGTTATAGTGACGTCATCAAGAACAGGCATTTTGTCACGTCATAGTGACGTTATCAAGAACAGGCATTTTTTGACCACATAGTGACGTCATCAAGAACAGGCATTTTGTGACGTCATAGTGACGTCATCAAGAACAGTAATTTTGTGACGTCACAGTGACGTCATGAAAGACGGGAATTTTGTGACGTTATCAAGAACAGGAATTTTGTGACGACATACTGACGTCATAGTGACGACATCAAGAACAGGAATTTTGTGACGTCATAGTGACGTTATCAAGAACAGGCATTTTGTGACGTCATAATGACGTCATCAAGAACAGGCATTTTGAGACCTCGTAGTGACGTCCTGATGAACAGTCATTTTGTGACGTCATAGTGACGTGATGAAGAACAGGAATTTTGTGACGTCATCAAGAACAGGAATATTGTGACGTCATAGTGACGTCATCAAGGACAGGAGTTTTGTGACGTTATAGTGACGTCATCAAGAACAGGCATTTTGTCACGACATAGTGACGTTATCTAGAACAGGCATTTTTTGACCACATAGTGACGTCATCAAGAACATGCATTTTGTGACGTCATAGTGACGTCATCAAGAACAGTAATTTTGTGACGTCACAGTGACGTCATGAAAGACGGGAATTTTGTGACGTTATCAAGAACAGGAATTTTGTGACGACATACTGACGTCATAGTGACGACATCAAGAACAGGAATTTTGTGAATTCATAGTGACGTCATTAAGAACGGGAATTATGTGACGTCATGGTGACATCATCAAGAACAGGAATGTTATGATGTTATAGTGACGTCATGAAAAACGGGAATTTCGTGACGTCATCAAGAACAGGAATTCTGTGACATCATAGTGACGTTATCAAGAACGGGCATTTTGTGACGTCATAGTAACGTGATGAAAAAGAGGAATTTCGTGACGTCATCAAAAACAGGAACATTGTTACGTCATAGTGACGTCATCAAGAACAGGCATTTTGTGACGTTATACTGACGTCATCAAGAACAGGAATTTTGTAATGTCATAGTGACGTCATGAAAAACAGGAATTTTGTGACGTCATCAAGAACGGGTATTTTGTGACCTCATAGTGACGTCATCAAGAACAGGCATTTTGCGACCTCATAGTGACGTCATCTGTAACAGCCGTTTTGTAAGGTCATAGTGACACGATGAAAAACAGGAATTTTGTGACGTCATGAAGAACAGGCATTTTGACACGTCATAGTGGAGTTATCAAGAACAGTAATTTTGTGACGTCATAGTGACATCATCAAGATCACCAATTTTGTGATTTCATAGTGACGTCATGAAAAACAGGAATTTTGTGACGTCATCAAAAACAGGAATTTTGTGACGTCATAGTGACGTTATCAAGAACAGGCCTTTTGTGACGTCATAGTGACGTCATCAAGAACAGGCATTTTGAGACCTCTTAGTGACGTCCTAATGAACAGTCATTTTGTGACGTCATAGTGACGTGATGAAAAACAGGAATTTTGTGACGTCATCAAGAACAGGAATATTGTGACGTCATAGTGACGTCATCAAGGACAGGAGTTTTGTGACGTTATAGTGACGCCATCAAGAACAGGCATTTTGTGACGTCATAGTGACGTTATCAAGAACAGGCATTTTTTGACCACATAGTGACGTCATAAAGAACAGAAATTTCGTGACGTCATAGTAACGGCATCAAGAATAGGCATTTTGTGACGTCATAGTGACATCATCAAGAACAGGAATTTTATGATGTCATAGTGACGCCATGAAAGACGGGAATTTTGTGACGTCATGAAAGACGCGAATTTTGTGACGTCACCAAGAACAGGAATTTTGTGACGACATAGTGACGTCATATTGACGACATCAAGAACAGGCATTTTGTGACGTCATAGTGACATCATCAAGAACAGGCATTTTATGATATAGTGACGCCATAAAAAACAAGAAATTTGTGACGTGACCAAGAAAAGGAATTTCGTGGCGTCATAGTGACGTCATCAAGAACAGGCATTTTGTGACGTCATAGTGACGTCATCAAGAAAAGGAATTTTGTGACGTCGTAGTGACGTCAAGAAACACAGGAATTTTGTGCCGTCATAGTGACGTCATCAAGAACAGGAATCTTGTTACGTCATAGTGACTTCATCAAGAACAGGAATTTTGTGACGTCATAGTGACGTCATGAAAAACAGGAATTTTGTGACATCATCAAGAACACGAATTTTGTGCCGTCATAGTGACGTCATCAAGAACAGGAATTTCGTGACGTCTTTGTGACGTCATCAAGAACAGGCATTTTGTGACGTCATAGTGACATCATCGAGATCACCAATTTTGTGATTTCATAGTGACGTCATGAAAAACAGGAATTTTGTGACGTCATCAAGAACAGGAATTTTGTGACGTCATAGTGACGTCATCAACAACGGGCATTTTGCGACGTTATAGTGACGTCATCAAGAACACGAATTTTGTGCCGTCATACGCACGTCATCAAGAACAGGCATTTTGTGACGTCATAATGACGTCATCAAGAACAGGCATTTTGAGACCTCTTAGTGACGTCATAATGGACAGTCATTTTGTGACGTCATAGTGACGTGATGAAAAACAGGAATTTTGTGACGTCATCAAGAACAGGAATATTGTGACCTCATAGTGACGTCATCAAGGACAGGAGTTTTGTGACGTTATAGTGACGTCATCAAGAACAGGCATTTTGTGACGTCATAGTGACGTTATCAAGAACAGGCATTTTTTGACCACATAGAGACGTCATGAAGAACAGACATTTCGTGACGTCATAGTAACGGCATCAAGAACAGGCATTTTGTGACGTCATAGTGACATCATCAAGAACAGGAATTTTATGATGTCATAGTGACGTCATGAAAGACAGGAATTTTGTGACGTCATAGTGACGTCATATTGACGACATCAAGAACAGGCATTTTGTGACGTCATAGTGACATCATCAAGAACAGGCATTTTATGATATAGTGACGCCATAAAAAACAAGAAATTTGTGACGTGACCAAGAAAAGGTATTTCGTGGCGTCATAGTGACGTCATCAAGAACAGTAATTTTGTGACGTCACAGTGACGTCATGAAAGACGGAAATCTTGTGACGTTATCAAGAACAGGAATTTTGTGACGACATACTGACGTCATAGTGACGACATCAAGAACAGGAATTTTGTGAATTCATAGTGACGTCATTAAGAACGGGAATTATGTGACGTCATGGTGACATCATCAAGAACAGGAATGTTATGATGTTATAGTGACGTCATGAAAAACGGGAATTTCGTGACGTCATCAAGAACAGGAATTTTGTGACATCATAGTGACGTTATCAAGAACGGGCATTTTGTGACGTCATAGTAACGTGATAAAAAGAAAAATTTTGTGACGTCATCAAAAACAGGAATATTGTTACGTCATAGTGACGTCATAGTGACATCATCGAGATCACCAATTTTGTGATTTCATAGTGACGTCATGAAAAACAGGAATTTTGTGACGTCATCAAGAACAGGAATTTTGTGACGTCATAGTGACGTCATCAACAACGGGCATTTTGCGACGTTATAGTGACGTCATCAAGAACACGAATTTTGTGCCGTCATACGCACGTCATCAAGAACAGGCATTTTGTGACGTCATAATGACGTCATCAAGAACAGGCATTTTGAGACCTCTTAGTGACGTCATAATGGACAGTCATTTTGTGACGTCATAGTGACGTGATGAAAAACAGGAATTTTGTGACGTCATCAAGAACAGGAATATTGTGACCTCATAGTGACGTCATCAAGGACAGGAGTTTTGTGACGTTATAGTGACGTCATCAAGAACAGGCATTTTGTGACGTCATAGTGACGTTATCAAGAACAGGCATTTTTTGACCACATAGTGACGTCATGAAGAACAGACATTTCGTGACGTCATAGTAACGGCATCAAGAACAGGCATTTTGTGACGTCATAGTGACATCATCAAGAACAGGAATTTTATGATGTCATAGTGACGTCAAGAAACACAGGAATTTTGTGCCGTCATAGTGAGGTCATCAAGAACAGGAATCTTGTTACGTCATAGTGACTTCATCAAGAACAGGAATTTTGTGACGTCATAGTGACGTCATGAAAAACAGGAATTTTGTGACATCATCAAGAACACGAATTTTGTGCCGTCATAGTGACGTCATCAAGAACAGGAATTTCGTGACGTCTTTGTGACGTTATCAAGAACAGGCATTTTGTGACGTCATAGTGACATCATCGAGATCACCAATTTTGTGATTTCATAGTGACGTCATGAAAAACAGGAATTTTGTGACGTCATCAAGAACAGGAATTTTGTGACGTCATAGTGACGTCATCAACAACGGGCATTTTGCGACGTTATAGTGACGTCATCAAGAACACGAATTTTGTGCCGTCATACGCACGTCATCAAGAACAGGCATTTTGTGACGTCATAATGACGTCATCAAGAACAGGCATTTTGAGACCTCTTAGTGACGTCATAATGGACAGTCATTTTGTGACGTCATAGTGACGTGATGAAAAACAGGAATTTTGTGACGTCATCAAGAACAGGAATATTGTGACCTCATAGTGACGTCATCAAGGACAGGAGTTTTGTGACGTTATAGTGACGTCATCAAGACCAGGCATTTTGTGACGTCATAGTGACGTTATCAAGAACAGGCATTTTTTGACCACATAGTGACGTCATGAAGAACAGACATTTCGTGACGTCATAGTAACGGCATCAAGAACAGGCATTTTGTGACGTCATAGTGACATCATCAAGAACAGGAATTTTATGATGTCATAGTGACGTCATGAAAGACAGGAATTTTGTGACGTCATAGTGACGTCATATTGACGACATCAAGAACAGGCATTTTGTGACGTCATAGTGACATCATCAAGAACAGGCATTTTATGATATAGTGACGCCATAAAAAACAAGAAATTTGTGACGTGACCAAGAAAAGGTATTTCGTGGCGTCATAGTGACGTCATCAAGAACAGTAATTTTGTGACGTCACAGTGACGTCATGAAAGACGGAAATCTTGTGACGTTATCAAGAACAGGAATTTTGTGACGACATACTGACGTCATAGTGACGACATCAAGAACAGGAATTTTGTGAATTCATAGTGACGTCATTAAGAACGGGAATTATGTGACGTCATGGTGACATCATCAAGAACAGGAATGTTATGATGTTATAGTGACGTCATGAAAAACGGGAATTTCGTGACGTCATCAAGAACAGGAATTTTGTGACATCATAGTGACGTTATCAAGAACGGGCATTTTGTGACGTCATAGTAACGTGATAAAAAGAAAAATTTTGTGACGTCATCAAAAACAGGAATATTGTTACGTCATAGTGACGTCATCAAGAACAGGCATTTTGTGACGTTATACTGACGTCATCAAGAACAGGAATTTTGTAATGTCATAGTTGACGTCATGAAAAACAGGAATTTTGTGACGTCATCAAGAACGGGTATTTTGTGACCTCATAGTGACGTCATCAAGAACAGGCATTTTGCGACCTCATAGTGACGTCATCTGTAACAGCCGTTTTGTAAGGTCATAGTGACACGATGAAAAACAGGAATTTTGTGACGTCATGAAGAACAGGCATTTTGACACGTCATAGTGGAGTTATCAAGAACAGTAATTTTGTGACGTCATAGTGACATCATCAAGATCACCAATTTTGTGATTTCATAGTGACGTCATGAAAAACAGGAATTTTGTGACGTCATCAAGAACAGGAATTTTGTGACGTCATAGTGACGTTATCAAGAACAGGCATTTTGTGACGTCATAATGACGTCATCAAGAACAGGCATTTTGAGGCCTCTTAGTGACGTCCTAATGAACAGTCATTTTGTGACGTCATAGTGACGTGATGAAAAACAGGAATTTTGTGACGTCATCAAAAACAGGAATATTGTGACGTCATAGTGACGTCATCAAGGACAGGAGTTTTGTGACGTTATAGTGACGTCATCAAGAACAGGCATTTTGTGACGTCATAGTGACGTTATCACGAACAGGCATTTTTTGACCACATAGTGACGTCATAAAGAACAGAAATTTCGTGACGTCATAGTAACGGCATCAAGAACAGGCATTTTGTGACGTCATAAGGACATCATCAAGAACAGGAATTTTATGATGTCATAGTGACGTCATGAAAGACGGGAATTTTGTGACGTCATGAAAGACGCGAATTTTGTGACGTAACCAAGAACAGGAATTTTGTGACGACATAGTGACGTCATATTGACGACATCAAGAACGGGCATTTTGTGACGTCATAGTGACATCATCAAGAACAGGCATTTTATGATATAGTGACGCCATAAAAAACTAGAAATTTGTGACGTGACCAAGAAAAGGAATTTCGTGGCGTCATAGTGACGTCATCAAGAACAGGCATTTTGTGACGTCATAGTGACGTCATCAAGAAAAGGAATTTTGTGACGTCGTAGTGACGTCAAGAAACACAGGAATTTTGTGACGTCATAGTGACGTCATCAAGAACAGGAATCTTGTTACGTCATAGTGACTTCATCAAGAACAGGAATTTTGTGACGTCATAGTGACGTCATGAGAAACAGGAATTTTGTGACATCATCAAGAACACGAATTTTGTGCCGTCATAGTGACGTCATCAAGAACAGGAATTTTGTGACGTCTTTGTGACGTCATCAAGAACAGGCATTTTGTGACGTCATAGTGACATCATCAAGATCACCAATTTTGTGATTTCATAGTGACGTCATGAAAAACAGGAATTTTGTGACGTCATCAAGAACAGGAATTTTGTGACATCATAGTGACGTCATCAAGAACGGGTATTTTGCGACGTTATAGTGACGTCATCAAGAACACGAATTTTGTGCCGTCATACGCACGTCATCAAGAACAGGCATTTTGTGACGTCATAATGACGTCATCAAGAACAGGCATTTTGAGACCTCTTAGTGACGTCATAATGAACAGTCATTTTGTGACGTCATAGTGACGTGATGAAAAACCGGAATTTTGTGACGTCATCAAGAACAGGAATATTGTGACGTCATAGTGACGTCATCAAGGACAGGAGTTTTGTGACGTTATAGTGACGTCATCAAGAACAGGCATTTTGTCACGTCATAGTGACGTTATCAAGAACAGGCATTTTTTGACCACATAGTGACGTCATCAAGAACAGGCATTTTGTGACGTCATAGTGACGTCATCAAGAACAGTAATTTTGTGACGTCACAGTGACGTCATGAAAGACGGGAATTTTGTGACGTTATCAAGAACAGGAATTTTGTGACGACATACTGACGTCATAGTGACGACATCAAGAACAGGAATTTTGTGACGTCATAGTGACGTTATCAAGAACAGGCATTTTGTGACGTCATAATGACGTCATCAAGAACAGGCATTTTGAGACCTCGTAGTGACGTCCTGATGAACAGTCATTTTGTGACGTCATAGTGACGTGATGAAGAACAGGAATTTTGTGACGTCATCAAGAACAGGAATATTGTGACGTCATAGTGACGTCATCAAGGACAGGAGTTTTGTGACGTTATAGTGACGTCATCAAGAACAGGCATTTTGTCACGTCATAGTGACGTTATCTAGAACAGGCATTTTTTGACCACATAGTGACGTCATCAAGAACATGCATTTTGTGACGTCATAGTGACGTCATCAAGAACAGTAATTTTGTGACGTCACAGTGACGTCATGAAAGACGGGAATTTTGTGACGTTATCAAGAACAGGAATTTTGTGACGACATACTGACGTCATAGTGACGACATCAAGAACAGGAATTTTGTGAATTCATAGTGACGTCATTAAGAACGGGAATTATGTGACGTCATGGTGACATCATCAAGAACAGGAATGTTATGATGTTATAGTGACGTCATGAAAAACGGGAATTTCGTGACGTCATCAAGAACAGGAATTCTGTGACATCATAGTGACGTTATCAAGAACGGGCATTTTGTGACGTCATAGTAACGTGATGAAAAAGAGGAATTTCGTGACGTCATCAAAAACAGGAACATTGTTACGTCATAGTGACGTCATCAAGAACAGGCATTTTGTGACGTTATACTGACGTCATCAAGAACAGGAATTTTGTAATGTCATAGTGACGTCATGAAAAACAGGAATTTTGTGACGTCATCAAGAACGGGTATTTTGTGACCTCATAGTGACGTCATCAAGAACAGGCATTTTGCGACCTCATAGTGACGTCATCTGTAACAGCCGTTTTGTAAGGTCATAGTGACACGATGAAAAACAGGAATTTTGTGACGTCATGAAGAACAGGCATTTTGACACGTCATAGTGGAGTTATCAAGAACAGTAATTTTGTGACGTCATAGTGACATCATCAAGATCACCAATTTTGTGATTTCATAGTGACCTCATGAAAAACAGGAATTTTGTGACGTCATCAAAAACAGGAATTTTGTGACGTCATAGTGACGTTATCAAGAACAGGCCTTTTGTGACGTCATAGTGACGTCATCAAGAACAGGCATTTTGAGACCTCTTAGTGACGTCCTAATGAACAGTCATTTTGTGACGTCATAGTGACGTGATGAAAAACAGGAATTTTGTGACGTCATCAAGAACAGGAATATTGTGACGTCATAGTGACGTCATCAAGGACAGGAGTTTTGTGACGTTATAGTGACGCCATCAAGAACAGGCATTTTGTGACGTCATAGTGACGTTATCAAGAACAGGCATTTTTTGACCACATAGTGACGTCATAAAGAACAGAAATTTCGTGACGTCATAGTAACGGCATCAAGAATAGGCATTTTGTGACGTCATAGTGACATCATCAAGAACAGGAATTTTATGATGTCATAGTGACGCCATGAAAGACGGGAATTTTGTGACGTCATGAAAGACGCGAATTTTGTGACGTCACCAAGAACAGGAATTTTGTGACGACATAGTGACGTCATATTGACGACATCAAGAACAGGCATTTTGTGACGTCATAGTGACATCATCAAGAACAGGCATTTTATGATATAGTGACGCCATAAAAAACAAGAAATTTGTGACGTGACCAAGAAAAGGAATTTCGTGGCGTCATAGTGACGTCATCAAGAACAGGCATTTTGTGACGTCATAGTGACGTCATCAAGAAAAGGAATTTTGTGACGTCGTAGTGACGTCAAGAAACACAGGAATTTTGTGCCGTCATAGTGACGTCATCAAGAACAGGAATCTTGTTACGTCATAGTGACTTCATCAAGAACAGGAATTTTGTGACGTCATAGTGACGTCATGAAAAAAAGGAATTTTGTGACATCATCAAGAACACGAATTTTGTGCCGTCATAGTGACGTCATCAAGAACAGGAATTTCGTGACGTCTTTGTGACGTCATCAAGAACAGGCATTTTGTGACGTCATAGTGACATCATCGAGATCACCAATTTTGTGATTTCATAGTGACGTCATGAAAAACAGGAATTTTGTGACGTCATCAAGAACAGGAATTTTGTGACGTCATAGTGACGTCATCAACAACGGGCATTTTGCGACGTTATAGTGACGTCATCAAGAACACGAATTTTGTGCCGTCATACGCACGTCATCAAGAACAGGCATTTTGTGACGTCATAATGACGTCATCAAGAACAGGCATTTTGAGACCTCTTAGTGACGTCATAATGGACAGTCATTTTGTGACGTCATAGTGACGTGATGAAAAACAGGAATTTTGTGACGTCATCAAGAACAGGAATATTGTGACCTCATAGTGACGTCATCAAGGACAGGAGTTTTGTGACGTTATAGTGACGTCATCAAGAACAGGCATTTTGTGACGTCATAGTGACGTTATCAAGAACAGGCATTTTTTGACCACATAGAGACGTCATGAAGAACAGACATTTCGTGACGTCATAGTAACGGCATCAAGAACAGGCATTTTGTGACGTCATAGTGACATCATCAAGAACAGGAATTTTATGATGTCATAGTGACGTCATGAAAGACAGGAATTTTGTGACGTCATAGTGACGTCATATTGACGACATCAAGAACAGGCATTTTGTGACGTCATAGTGACATCATCAAGAACAGGCATTTTATGATATAGTGACGCCATAAAAAACAAGAAATTTGTGACGTGACCAAGAAAAGGTATTTCGTGGCGTCATAGTGACGTCATCAAGAACAGTAATTTTGTGACGTCACAGTGACGTCATGAAAGACGGAAATCTTGTGACGTTATCAAGAACAGGAATTTTGTGACGACATACTGACGTCATAGTGACGACATCAAGAACAGGAATTTTGTGAATTCATAGTGACGTCATTAAGAACGGGAATTATGTGACGTCATGGTGACATCATCAAGAACAGGAATGTTATGATGTTATAGTGACGTCATGAAAAACGGGAATTTCGTGACGTCATCAAGAACAGGAATTTTGTGACATCATAGTGACGTTATCAAGAACGGGCATTTTGTGACGTCATAGTAACGTGATAAAAAGAAAAATTTTGTGACGTCATCAAAAACAGGAATATTGTTACGTCATAGTGACGTCATAGTGACATCATCGAGATCACCAATTTTGTGATTTCATAGTGACGTCATGAAAAACAGGAATTTTGTGACGTCATCAAGAACAGGAATTTTGTGACGTCATAGTGACGTCATCAACAACGGGCATTTTGCGACGTTATAGTGACGTCATCAAGAACACGAATTTTGTGCCGTCATACGCACGTCATCAAGAACAGGCATTTTGTGACGTCATAATGACGTCATCAAGAACAGGCATTTTGAGACCTCTTAGTGACGTCATAATGGACAGTCATTTTGTGACGTCATAGTGACGTGATGAAAAACAGGAATTTTGTGACGTCATCAAGAACAGGAATATTGTGACCTCATAGTGACGTCATCAAGGACAGGAGTTTTGTGACGTTATAGTGACGTCATCAAGAACAGGCATTTTGTGACGTCATAGTGACGTTATCAAGAACAGGCATTTTTTGACCACATAGTGACGTCATGAAGAACAGACATTTCGTGACGTCATAGTAACGGCATCAAGAACAGGCATTTTGTGACGTCATAGTGACATCATCAAGAACAGGAATTTTATGATGTCATAGTGACGTCAAGAAACACAGGAATTTTGTGCCGTCATAGTGAGGTCATCAAGAACAGGAATCTTGTTACGTCATAGTGACTTCATCAAGAACAGGAATTTTGTGACGTCATAGTGACGTCATGAAAAACAGGAATTTTGTGACATCATCAAGAACACGAATTTTGTGCCGTCATAGTGACGTCATCAAGAACAGGAATTTCGTGACGTCTTTGTGACGTCATCAAGAACAGGCATTTTGTGACGTCATAGTGACATCATCGAGATCACCAATTTTGTGATTTCATAGTGACGTCATGAAAAACAGGAATTTTGTGACGTCATCAAGAACAGGAATTTTGTGACGTCATAGTGACGTCATCAACAACGGGCATTTTGCGACGTTATAGTGACGTCATCAAGAACACGAATTTTGTGCCGTCATACGCACGTCATCAAGAACAGGCATTTTGTGACGTCATAATGACGTCATCAAGAACAGGCATTTTGAGACCTCTTAGTGACGTCATAATGGACAGTCATTTTGTGACGTCATAGTGACGTGATGAAAAACAGGAATTTTGTGACGTCATCAAGAACAGGAATATTGTGACCTCATAGTGACGTCATCAAGGACAGGAGTTTTGTGACGTTATAGTGACGTCATCAAGACCAGGCATTTTGTGACGTCATAGTGACGTTATCAAGAACAGGCATTTTTTGACCACATAGTGACGTCATGAAGAACAGACATTTCGTGACGTCATAGTAACGGCATCAAGAACAGGCATTTTGTGACGTCATAGTGACATCATCAAGAACAGGAATTTTATGATGTCATAGTGACGTCATGAAAGACAGGAATTTTGTGACGTCATAGTGACGTCATATTGACGACATCAAGAACAGGCATTTTGTGACGTCATAGTGACATCATCAAGAACAGGCATTTTATGATATAGTGACGCCATAAAAAACAAGAAATTTGTGACGTGACCAAGAAAAGGTATTTCGTGGCGTCATAGTGACGTCATCAAGAACAGTAATTTTGTGACGTCACAGTGACGTCATGAAAGACGGAAATCTTGTGACGTTATCAAGAACAGGAATTTTGTGACGACATACTGACGTCATAGTGACGACATCAAGAACAGGAATTTTGTGAATTCATAGTGACGTCATTAAGAACGGGAATTATGTGACGTCATGGTGACATCATCAAGAACAGGAATGTTATGATGTTATAGTGACGTCATGAAAAACGGGAATTTCGTGACGTCATCAAGAACAGGAATTTTGTGACATCATAGTGACGTTATCAAGAACGGGCATTTTGTGACGTCATAGTAACGTGATAAAAAGAAAAATTTTGTGACGTCATCAAAAACAGGAATATTGTTACGTCATAGTGACGTCATCAAGAACAGGCATTTTGTGACGTTATACTGACGTCATCAAGAACAGGAATTTTGTAATGTCATAGTTGACGTCATGAAAAACAGGAATTTTGTGACGTCATCAAGAACGGGTATTTTGTGACCTCATAGTGACGTCATCAAGAACAGGCATTTTGCGACCTCATAGTGACGTCATCTGTAACAGCCGTTTTGTAAGGTCATAGTGACACGATGAAAAACAGGAATTTTGTGACGTCATGAAGAACAGGCATTTTGACACGTCATAGTGGAGTTATCAAGAACAGTAATTTTGTGACGTCATAGTGACATCATCAAGATCACCAATTTTGTGATTTCATAGTGACGTCATGAAAAACAGGAATTTTGTGACGTCATCAAGAACAGGAATTTTGTGACGTCATAGTGACGTTATCAAGAACAGGCATTTTGTGACGTCATAATGACGTCATCAAGAACAGGCATTTTGAGGCCTCTTAGTGACGTCCTAATGAACAGTCATTTTGTGACGTCATAGTGACGTGATGAAAAACAGGAATTTTGTGACGTCATCAAAAACAGGAATATTGTGACGTCATAGTGACGTCATCAAGGACAGGAGTTTTGTGACGTTATAGTGACGTCATCAAGAACAGGCATTTTGTGACGTCATAGTGACGTTATCACGAACAGGCATTTTTTGACCACATAGTGACGTCATAAAGAACAGAAATTTCGTGACGTCATAGTAACGGCATCAAGAACAGGCATTTTGTGACGTCATAAGGACATCATCAAGAACAGGAATTTTATGATGTCATAGTGACGTCATGAAAGACGGGAATTTTGTGACGTCATGAAAGACGCGAATTTTGTGACGTAACCAAGAACAGGAATTTTGTGACGACATAGTGACGTCATATTGACGACATCAAGAACGGGCATTTTGTGACGTCATAGTGACATCATCAAGAACAGGCATTTTATGATATAGTGACGCCATAAAAAACTAGAAATTTGTGACGTGACCAAGAAAAGGAATTTCGTGGCGTCATAGTGACGTCATCAAGAACAGGCATTTTGTGACGTCATAGTGACGTCATCAAGAAAAGGAATTTTGTGACGTCGTAGTGACGTCAAGAAACACAGGAATTTTGTGACGTCATAGTGACGTCATCAAGAACAGGAATCTTGTTACGTCATAGTGACTTCATCAAGAACAGGAATTTTGTGACGTCATAGTGACGTCATGAGAAACAGGAATTTTGTGACATCATCAAGAACACGAATTTTGTGCCGTCATAGTGACGTCATCAAGAACAGGAATTTTGTGACGTCTTTGTGACGTCATCAAGAACAGGCATTTTGTGACGTCATAGTGACATCATCAAGATCACCAATTTTGTGATTTCATAGTGACGTCATGAAAAACAGGAATTTTGTGACGTCATCAAGAACAGGAATTTTGTGACATCATAGTGACGTCATCAAGAACGGGTATTTTGCGACGTTATAGTGACGTCATCAAGAACACGAATTTTGTGCCGTCATACGCACGTCATCAAGAACAGGCATTTTGTGACGTCATAATGACGTCATCAAGAACAGGCATTTTGAGACCTCTTAGTGACGTCATAATGAACAGTCATTTTGTGACGTCATAGTGACGTGATGAAAAACCGGAATTTTGTGACGTCATCAAGAACAGGAATATTGTGACGTCATAGTGACGTCATCAAGGACAGGAGTTTTGTGACGTTATAGTGACGTCATCAAGAACAGGCATTTTGTCACGTCATAGTGACGTTATCAAGAACAGGCATTTTTTGACCACATAGTGACGTCATCAAGAACAGGCATTTTGTGACGTCATAGTGACGTCATCAAGAACAGTAATTTTGTGACGTCACAGTGACGTCATGAAAGACGGGAATTTTGTGACGTTATCAAGAACAGGAATTTTGTGACGACATACTGACGTCATAGTGACGACATCAAGAACAGGAATTTTGTGACGTCATAGTGACGTTATCAAGAACAGGCATTTTGTGACGTCATAATGACGTCATCAAGAACAGGCATTTTGAGACCTCGTAGTGACGTCCTGATGAACAGTCATTTTGTGACGTCATAGTGACGTGATGAAGAACAGGAATTTTGTGACGTCATCAAGAACAGGAATATTGTGACGTCATAGTGACGTCATCAAGGACAGGAGTTTTGTGACGTTATAGTGACGTCATCAAGAACAGGCATTTTGTCACGTCATAGTGACGTTATCTAGAACAGGCATTTTTTGACCACATAGTGACGTCATCAAGAACATGCATTTTGTGACGTCATAGTGACGTCATCAAGAACAGTAATTTTGTGACGTCACAGTGACGTCATGAAAGACGGGAATTTTGTGACGTTATCAAGAACAGGAATTTTGTGACGACATACTGACGTCATAGTGACGACATCAAGAACAGGAATTTTGTGAATTCATAGTGACGTCATTAAGAACGGGAATTATGTGACGTCATGGTGACATCATCAAGAACAGGAATGTTATGATGTTATAGTGACGTCATGAAAAACGGGAATTTCGTGACGTCATCAAGAACAGGAATTCTGTGACATCATAGTGACGTTATCAAGAACGGGCATTTTGTGACGTCATAGTAACGTGATGAAAAAGAGGAATTTCGTGACGTCATCAAAAACAGGAACATTGTTACGTCATAGTGACGTCATCAAGAACAGGCATTTTGTGACGTTATACTGACGTCATCAAGAACAGGAATTTTGTAATGTCATAGTGACGTCATGAAAAACAGGAATTTTGTGACGTCATCAAGAACGGGTATTTTGTGACCTCATAGTGACGTCATCAAGAACAGGCATTTTGCGACCTCATAGTGACGTCATCTGTAACAGCCGTTTTGTAAGGTCATAGTGACACGATGAAAAACAGGAATTTTGTGACGTCATGAAGAACAGGCATTTTGACACGTCATAGTGGAGTTATCAAGAACAGTAATTTTGTGACGTCATAGTGACATCATCAAGATCACCAATTTTGTGATTTCATAGTGACCTCATGAAAAACAGGAATTTTGTGACGTCATCAAAAACAGGAATTTTGTGACGTCATAGTGACGTTATCAAGAACAGGCCTTTTGTGACGTCATAGTGACGTCATCAAGAACAGGCATTTTGAGACCTCTTAGTGACGTCCTAATGAACAGTCATTTTGTGACGTCATAGTGACGTGATGAAAAACAGGAATTTTGTGACGTCATCAAGAACAGGAATATTGTGACGTCATAGTGACGTCATCAAGGACAGGAGTTTTGTGACGTTATAGTGACGCCATCAAGAACAGGCATTTTGTGACGTCATAGTGACGTTATCAAGAACAGGCATTTTTTGACCACATAGTGACGTCATAAAGAACAGAAATTTCGTGACGTCATAGTAACGGCATCAAGAATAGGCATTTTGTGACGTCATAGTGACATCATCAAGAACAGGAATTTTATGATGTCATAGTGACGCCATGAAAGACGGGAATTTTGTGACGTCATGAAAGACGCGAATTTTGTGACGTCACCAAGAACAGGAATTTTGTGACGACATAGTGACGTCATATTGACGACATCAAGAACAGGCATTTTGTGACGTCATAGTGACATCATCAAGAACAGGCATTTTATGATATAGTGACGCCATAAAAAACAAGAAATTTGTGACGTGACCAAGAAAAGGAATTTCGTGGCGTCATAGTGACGTCATCAAGAACAGGCATTTTGTGACGTCATAGTGACGTCATCAAGAAAAGGAATTTTGTGACGTCGTAGTGACGTCAAGAAACACAGGAATTTTGTGCCGTCATAGTGACGTCATCAAGAACAGGAATCTTGTTACGTCATAGTGACTTCATCAAGAACAGGAATTTTGTGACGTCATAGTGACGTCATGAAAAAAAGGAATTTTGTGACATCATCAAGAACACGAATTTTGTGCCGTCATAGTGACGTCATCAAGAACAGGAATTTCGTGACGTCTTTGTGACGTCATCAAGAACAGGCATTTTGTGACGTCATAGTGACATCATCGAGATCACCAATTTTGTGATTTCATAGTGACGTCATGAAAAACAGGAATTTTGTGACGTCATCAAGAACAGGAATTTTGTGACGTCATAGTGACGTCATCAACAACGGGCATTTTGCGACGTTATAGTGACGTCATCAAGAACACGAATTTTGTGCCGTCATACGCACGTCATCAAGAACAGGCATTTTGTGACGTCATAATGACGTCATCAAGAACAGGCATTTTGAGACCTCTTAGTGACGTCATAATGGACAGTCATTTTGTGACGTCATAGTGACGTGATGAAAAACAGGAATTTTGTGACGTCATCAAGAACAGGAATATTGTGACCTCATAGTGACGTCATCAAGGACAGGAGTTTTGTGACGTTATAGTGACGTCATCAAGAACAGGCATTTTGTGACGTCATAGTGACGTTATCAAGAACAGGCATTTTTTGACCACATAGAGACGTCATGAAGAACAGACATTTCGTGACGTCATAGTAACGGCATCAAGAACAGGCATTTTGTGACGTCATAGTGACATCATCAAGAACAGGAATTTTATGATGTCATAGTGACGTCATGAAAGACAGGAATTTTGTGACGTCATAGTGACGTCATATTGACGACATCAAGAACAGGCATTTTGTGACGTCATAGTGACATCATCAAGAACAGGCATTTTATGATATAGTGACGCCATAAAAAACAAGAAATTTGTGACGTGACCAAGAAAAGGTATTTCGTGGCGTCATAGTGACGTCATCAAGAACAGTAATTTTGTGACGTCACAGTGACGTCATGAAAGACGGAAATCTTGTGACGTTATCAAGAACAGGAATTTTGTGACGACATACTGACGTCATAGTGACGACATCAAGAACAGGAATTTTGTGAATTCATAGTGACGTCATTAAGAACGGGAATTATGTGACGTCATGGTGACATCATCAAGAACAGGAATGTTATGATGTTATAGTGACGTCATGAAAAACGGGAATTTCGTGACGTCATCAAGAACAGGAATTTTGTGACATCATAGTGACGTTATCAAGAACGGGCATTTTGTGACGTCATAGTAACGTGATAAAAAGAAAAATTTTGTGACGTCATCAAAAACAGGAATATTGTTACGTCATAGTGACGTCATAGTGACATCATCGAGATCACCAATTTTGTGATTTCATAGTGACGTCATGAAAAACAGGAATTTTGTGACGTCATCAAGAACAGGAATTTTGTGACGTCATAGTGACGTCATCAACAACGGGCATTTTGCGACGTTATAGTGACGTCATCAAGAACACGAATTTTGTGCCGTCATACGCACGTCATCAAGAACAGGCATTTTGTGACGTCATAATGACGTCATCAAGAACAGGCATTTTGAGACCTCTTAGTGACGTCATAATGGACAGTCATTTTGTGACGTCATAGTGACGTGATGAAAAACAGGAATTTTGTGACGTCATCAAGAACAGGAATATTGTGACCTCATAGTGACGTCATCAAGGACAGGAGTTTTGTGACGTTATAGTGACGTCATCAAGAACAGGCATTTTGTGACGTCATAGTGACGTTATCAAGAACAGGCATTTTTTGACCACATAGTGACGTCATGAAGAACAGACATTTCGTGACGTCATAGTAACGGCATCAAGAACAGGCATTTTGTGACGTCATAGTGACATCATCAAGAACAGGAATTTTATGATGTCATAGTGACGTCAAGAAACACAGGAATTTTGTGCCGTCATAGTGAGGTCATCAAGAACAGGAATCTTGTTACGTCATAGTGACTTCATCAAGAACAGGAATTTTGTGACGTCATAGTGACGTCATGAAAAACAGGAATTTTGTGACATCATCAAGAACACGAATTTTGTGCCGTCATAGTGACGTCATCAAGAACAGGAATTTCGTGACGTCTTTGTGACGTCATCAAGAACAGGCATTTTGTGACGTCATAGTGACATCATCGAGATCACCAATTTTGTGATTTCATAGTGACGTCATGAAAAACAGGAATTTTGTGACGTCATCAAGAACAGGAATTTTGTGACGTCATAGTGACGTCATCAACAACGGGCATTTTGCGACGTTATAGTGACGTCATCAAGAACACGAATTTTGTGCCGTCATACGCACGTCATCAAGAACAGGCATTTTGTGACGTCATAATGACGTCATCAAGAACAGGCATTTTGAGACCTCTTAGTGACGTCATAATGGACAGTCATTTTGTGACGTCATAGTGACGTGATGAAAAACAGGAATTTTGTGACGTCATCAAGAACAGGAATATTGTGACCTCATAGTGACGTCATCAAGGACAGGAGTTTTGTGACGTTATAGTGACGTCATCAAGACCAGGCATTTTGTGACGTCATAGTGACGTTATCAAGAACAGGCATTTTTTGACCACATAGTGACGTCATGAAGAACAGACATTTCGTGACGTCATAGTAACGGCATCAAGAACAGGCATTTTGTGACGTCATAGTGACATCATCAAGAACAGGAATTTTATGATGTCATAGTGACGTCATGAAAGACAGGAATTTTGTGACGTCATAGTGACGTCATATTGACGACATCAAGAACAGGCATTTTGTGACGTCATAGTGACATCATCAAGAACAGGCATTTTATGATATAGTGACGCCATAAAAAACAAGAAATTTGTGACGTGACCAAGAAAAGGTATTTCGTGGCGTCATAGTGACGTCATCAAGAACAGTAATTTTGTGACGTCACAGTGACGTCATGAAAGACGGAAATCTTGTGACGTTATCAAGAACAGGAATTTTGTGACGACATACTGACGTCATAGTGACGACATCAAGAACAGGAATTTTGTGAATTCATAGTGACGTCATTAAGAACGGGAATTATGTGACGTCATGGTGACATCATCAAGAACAGGAATGTTATGATGTTATAGTGACGTCATGAAAAACGGGAATTTCGTGACGTCATCAAGAACAGGAATTTTGTGACATCATAGTGACGTTATCAAGAACGGGCATTTTGTGACGTCATAGTAACGTGATAAAAAGAAAAATTTTGTGACGTCATCAAAAACAGGAATATTGTTACGTCATAGTGACGTCATCAAGAACAGGCATTTTGTGACGTTATACTGACGTCATCAAGAACAGGAATTTTGTAATGTCATAGTTGACGTCATGAAAAACAGGAATTTTGTGACGTCATCAAGAACGGGTATTTTGTGACCTCATAGTGACGTCATCAAGAACAGGCATTTTGCGACCTCATAGTGACGTCATCTGTAACAGCCGTTTTGTAAGGTCATAGTGACACGATGAAAAACAGGAATTTTGTGACGTCATGAAGAACAGGCATTTTGACACGTCATAGTGGAGTTATCAAGAACAGTAATTTTGTGACGTCATAGTGACATCATCAAGATCACCAATTTTGTGATTTCATAGTGACGTCATGAAAAACAGGAATTTTGTGACGTCATCAAGAACAGGAATTTTGTGACGTCATAGTGACGTTATCAAGAACAGGCATTTTGTGACGTCATAATGACGTCATCAAGAACAGGCATTTTGAGGCCTCTTAGTGACGTCCTAATGAACAGTCATTTTGTGACGTCATAGTGACGTGATGAAAAACAGGAATTTTGTGACGTCATCAAAAACAGGAATATTGTGACGTCATAGTGACGTCATCAAGGACAGGAGTTTTGTGACGTTATAGTGACGTCATCAAGAACAGGCATTTTGTGACGTCATAGTGACGTTATCACGAACAGGCATTTTTTGACCACATAGTGACGTCATAAAGAACAGAAATTTCGTGACGTCATAGTAACGGCATCAAGAACAGGCATTTTGTGACGTCATAAGGACATCATCAAGAACAGGAATTTTATGATGTCATAGTGACGTCATGAAAGACGGGAATTTTGTGACGTCATGAAAGACGCGAATTTTGTGACGTAACCAAGAACAGGAATTTTGTGACGACATAGTGACGTCATATTGACGACATCAAGAACGGGCATTTTGTGACGTCATAGTGACATCATCAAGAACAGGCATTTTATGATATAGTGACGCCATAAAAAACTAGAAATTTGTGACGTGACCAAGAAAAGGAATTTCGTGGCGTCATAGTGACGTCATCAAGAACAGGCATTTTGTGACGTCATAGTGACGTCATCAAGAAAAGGAATTTTGTGACGTCGTAGTGACGTCAAGAAACACAGGAATTTTGTGACGTCATAGTGACGTCATCAAGAACAGGAATCTTGTTACGTCATAGTGACTTCATCAAGAACAGGAATTTTGTGACGTCATAGTGACGTCATGAGAAACAGGAATTTTGTGACATCATCAAGAACACGAATTTTGTGCCGTCATAGTGACGTCATCAAGAACAGGAATTTTGTGACGTCTTTGTGACGTCATCAAGAACAGGCATTTTGTGACGTCATAGTGACATCATCAAGATCACCAATTTTGTGATTTCATAGTGACGTCATGAAAAACAGGAATTTTGTGACGTCATCAAGAACAGGAATTTTGTGACATCATAGTGACGTCATCAAGAACGGGTATTTTGCGACGTTATAGTGACGTCATCAAGAACGGGTATTTTGCGACGTTATAGTGACGTCATCAAGAACACGAATTTTGTGCCGTCATACGCACGTCATCAAGAACAGGCATTTTGTGACGTCATAATGACGTCATCAAGAACAGGCATTTTGAGACCTCTTAGTGACGTCATAATGAACAGTCATTTTGTGACGTCATAGTGACGTGATGAAAAACCGGAATTTTGTGACGTCATCAAGAACAGGAATATTGTGACGTCATAGTGACGTCATCAAGGACAGGAGTTTTGTGACGTTATAGTGACGTCATCAAGAACAGGCATTTTGTCACGTCATAGTGACGTTATCAAGAACAGGCATTTTTTGACCACATAGTGACGTCATCAAGAACAGGCATTTTGTGACGTCATAGTGACGTCATCAAGAACAGTAATTTTGTGACGTCACAGTGACGTCATGAAAGACGGGAATTTTGTGACGTTATCAAGAACAGGAATTTTGTGACGACATACTGACGTCATAGTGACGACATCAAGAACAGGAATTTTGTGACGTCATAGTGACGTTATCAAGAACAGGCATTTTGTGACGTCATAATGACGTCATCAAGAACAGGCATTTTGAGACCTCGTAGTGACGTCCTGATGAACAGTCATTTTGTGACGTCATAGTGACGTGATGAAGAACAGGAATTTTGTGACGTCATCAAGAACAGGAATATTGTGACGTCATAGTGACGTCATCAAGGACAGGAGTTTTGTGACGTTATAGTGACGTCATCAAGAACAGGCATTTTGTCACGTCATAGTGACGTTATCTAGAACAGGCATTTTTTGACCACATAGTGACGTCATCAAGAACATGCATTTTGTGACGTCATAGTGACGTCATCAAGAACAGTAATTTTGTGACGTCACAGTGACGTCATGAAAGACGGGAATTTTGTGACGTTATCAAGAACAGGAATTTTGTGACGACATACTGACGTCATAGTGACGACATCAAGAACAGGAATTTTGTGAATTCATAGTGACGTCATTAAGAACGGGAATTATGTGACGTCATGGTGACATCATCAAGAACAGGAATGTTATGATGTTATAGTGACGTCATGAAAAACGGGAATTTCGTGACGTCATCAAGAACAGGAATTCTGTGACATCATAGTGACGTTATCAAGAACGGGCATTTTGTGACGTCATAGTAACGTGATGAAAAAGAGGAATTTCGTGACGTCATCAAAAACAGGAACATTGTTACGTCATAGTGACGTCATCAAGAACAGGCATTTTGTGACGTTATACTGACGTCATCAAGAACAGGAATTTTGTAATGTCATAGTGACGTCATGAAAAACAGGAATTTTGTGACGTCATCAAGAACGGGTATTTTGTGACCTCATAGTGACGTCATCAAGAACAGGCATTTTGCGACCTCATAGTGACGTCATCTGTAACAGCCGTTTTGTAAGGTCATAGTGACACGATGAAAAACAGGAATTTTGTGACGTCATGAAGAACAGGCATTTTGACACGTCATAGTGGAGTTATCAAGAACAGTAATTTTGTGACGTCATAGTGACATCATCAAGATCACCAATTTTGTGATTTCATAGTGACCTCATGAAAAACAGGAATTTTGTGACGTCATCAAAAACAGGAATTTTGTGACGTCATAGTGACGTTATCAAGAACAGGCCTTTTGTGACGTCATAGTGACGTCATCAAGAACAGGCATTTTGAGACCTCTTAGTGACGTCCTAATGAACAGTCATTTTGTGACGTCATAGTGACGTGATGAAAAACAGGAATTTTGTGACGTCATCAAGAACAGGAATATTGTGACGTCATAGTGACGTCATCAAGGACAGGAGTTTTGTGACGTTATAGTGACGCCATCAAGAACAGGCATTTTGTGACGTCATAGTGACGTTATCAAGAACAGGCATTTTTTGACCACATAGTGACGTCATAAAGAACAGAAATTTCGTGACGTCATAGTAACGGCATCAAGAATAGGCATTTTGTGACGTCATAGTGACATCATCAAGAACAGGAATTTTATGATGTCATAGTGACGCCATGAAAGACGGGAATTTTGTGACGTCATGAAAGACGCGAATTTTGTGACGTCACCAAGAACAGGAATTTTGTGACGACATAGTGACGTCATATTGACGACATCAAGAACAGGCATTTTGTGACGTCATAGTGACATCATCAAGAACAGGCATTTTATGATATAGTGACGCCATAAAAAACAAGAAATTTGTGACGTGACCAAGAAAAGGAATTTCGTGGCGTCATAGTGACGTCATCAAGAACAGGCATTTTGTGACGTCATAGTGACGTCATCAAGAAAAGGAATTTTGTGACGTCGTAGTGACGTCAAGAAACACAGGAATTTTGTGCCGTCATAGTGACGTCATCAAGAACAGGAATCTTGTTACGTCATAGTGACTTCATCAAGAACAGGAATTTTGTGACGTCATAGTGACGTCATGAAAAACAGGAATTTTGTGACATCATCAAGAACACGAATTTTGTGCCGTCATAGTGACGTCATCAAGAACAGGAATTTCGTGACGTCTTTGTGACGTCATCAAGAACAGGCATTTTGTGACGTCATAGTGACATCATCGAGATCACCAATTTTGTGATTTCATAGTGACGTCATGAAAAACAGGAATTTTGTGACGTCATCAAGAACAGGAATTTTGTGACGTCATAGTGACGTCATCAACAACGGGCATTTTGCGACGTTATAGTGACGTCATCAAGAACACGAATTTTGTGCCGTCATACGCACGTCATCAAGAACAGGCATTTTGTGACGTCATAATGACGTCATCAAGAACAGGCATTTTGAGACCTCTTAGTGACGTCATAATGGACAGTCATTTTGTGACGTCATAGTGACGTGATGAAAAACAGGAATTTTGTGACGTCATCAAGAACAGGAATATTGTGACCTCATAGTGACGTCATCAAGGACAGGAGTTTTGTGACGTTATAGTGACGTCATCAAGAACAGGCATTTTGTGACGTCATAGTGACGTTATCAAGAACAGGCATTTTTTGACCACATAGAGACGTCATGAAGAACAGACATTTCGTGACGTCATAGTAACGGCATCAAGAACAGGCATTTTGTGACGTCATAGTGACATCATCAAGAACAGGAATTTTATGATGTCATAGTGACGTCATGAAAGACAGGAATTTTGTGACGTCATAGTGACGTCATATTGACGACATCAAGAACAGGCATTTTGTGACGTCATAGTGACATCATCAAGAACAGGCATTTTATGATATAGTGACGCCATAAAAAACAAGAAATTTGTGACGTGACCAAGAAAAGGTATTTCGTGGCGTCATAGTGACGTCATCAAGAACAGTAATTTTGTGACGTCACAGTGACGTCATGAAAGACGGAAATCTTGTGACGTTATCAAGAACAGGAATTTTGTGACGACATACTGACGTCATAGTGACGACATCAAGAACAGGAATTTTGTGAATTCATAGTGACGTCATTAAGAACGGGAATTATGTGACGTCATGGTGACATCATCAAGAACAGGAATGTTATGATGTTATAGTGACGTCATGAAAAACGGGAATTTCGTGACGTCATCAAGAACAGGAATTTTGTGACATCATAGTGACGTTATCAAGAACGGGCATTTTGTGACGTCATAGTAACGTGATAAAAAGAAAAATTTTGTGACGTCATCAAAAACAGGAATATTGTTACGTCATAGTGACGTCATAGTGACATCATCGAGATCACCAATTTTGTGATTTCATAGTGACGTCATGAAAAACAGGAATTTTGTGACGTCATCAAGAACAGGAATTTTGTGACGTCATAGTGACGTCATCAACAACGGGCATTTTGCGACGTTATAGTGACGTCATCAAGAACACGAATTTTGTGCCGTCATACGCACGTCATCAAGAACAGGCATTTTGTGACGTCATAATGACGTCATCAAGAACAGGCATTTTGAGACCTCTTAGTGACGTCATAATGGACAGTCATTTTGTGACGTCATAGTGACGTGATGAAAAACAGGAATTTTGTGACGTCATCAAGAACAGGAATATTGTGACCTCATAGTGACGTCATCAAGGACAGGAGTTTTGTGACGTTATAGTGACGTCATCAAGAACAGGCATTTTGTGACGTCATAGTGACGTTATCAAGAACAGGCATTTTTTGACCACATAGTGACGTCATGAAGAACAGACATTTCGTGACGTCATAGTAACGGCATCAAGAACAGGCATTTTGTGACGTCATAGTGACATCATCAAGAACAGGAATTTTATGATGTCATAGTGACGTCAAGAAACACAGGAATTTTGTGCCGTCATAGTGAGGTCATCAAGAACAGGAATCTTGTTACGTCATAGTGACTTCATCAAGAACAGGAATTTTGTGACGTCATAGTGACGTCATGAAAAACAGGAATTTTGTGACATCATCAAGAACACGAATTTTGTGCCGTCATAGTGACGTCATCAAGAACAGGAATTTCGTGACGTCTTTGTGACGTTATCAAGAACAGGCATTTTGTGACGTCATAGTGACATCATCGAGATCACCAATTTTGTGATTTCATAGTGACGTCATGAAAAACAGGAATTTTGTGACGTCATCAAGAACAGGAATTTTGTGACGTCATAGTGACGTCATCAACAACGGGCATTTTGCGACGTTATAGTGACGTCATCAAGAACACGAATTTTGTGCCGTCATACGCACGTCATCAAGAACAGGCATTTTGTGACGTCATAATGACGTCATCAAGAACAGGCATTTTGAGACCTCTTAGTGACGTCATAATGGACAGTCATTTTGTGACGTCATAGTGACGTGATGAAAAACAGGAATTTTGTGACGTCATCAAGAACAGGAATATTGTGACCTCATAGTGACGTCATCAAGGACAGGAGTTTTGTGACGTTATAGTGACGTCATCAAGAACAGGCATTTTGTGACGTCATAGTGACGTTATCAAGAACAGGCATTTTTTGACCACATAGTGACGTCATGAAGAACAGACATTTCGTGACGTCATAGTAACGGCATCAAGAACAGGCATTTTGTGACGTCATAGTGACATCATCAAGAACAGGAATTTTATGATGTCATAGTGACGTCATGAAAGACAGGAATTTTGTGACGTCATAGTGACGTCATATTGACGACATCAAGAACAGGCATTTTGTGACGTCATAGTGACATCATCAAGAACAGGCATTTTATGATATAGTGACGCCATAAAAAACAAGAAATTTGTGACGAGACCAAGAAAAGGAATTTCGTGGCGTCATAGTGACGTCATCAAGAACAGGCATTTTGTGACGTCATAGTGACGTCATCAAGAACAGTAATTTTGTGACGTCACAGTGACGTCATGAAAGACGGGAATCTTGTGACGTTATCAAGAACAGGAATTTTGTGACGACATACTGACGTCATAGTGACGACATCAAGAACAGGAATTTCGTGAATTCATAGTGACGTCATTAAGAACGGGAATTATGTGACGTCATGGTGACATCATCAAGAACAGGAATGTTATGATGTTATAGTGACGTCATGAAAAACGGGAATTTCGTGACGTCATCAAGAACAGGAATTTTGTGACATCATAGTGACGTTATCAAGAACGGGCATTTTGTGACGTCATAGTAACGTGATGAAAAAGAAAAATTTTGTGACGTCATCAAAAACAGGAATATTGTTACGTCATAGTGACGTCATCAAGAACAGGCATTTTGTGACGTTATACTGACGTCATCAAGAACAGGAATTTTGTAATGTCATAGTGACGTCATGAAAAACAGGAATTTTGTGACGTCATCAAGAACGGGTATTTTGTGACCTCATAGTGACGTCATCAAGAACAGGCATTTTGCGACCTCATAGTGACGTCATCTGTAACAGCCGTTTTGTAAGGTCATAGTGACACGATGAAAAACAGGAATTTTGTGACGTCATGAAGAACAGGCATTTTGACACGTCATGGTGGAGTTATCAAGAACAGTAATTTTGTGACGTCATAGTGACATCATCAAGATCACCAATTTTGTGATTTCATAGTGACGTCATGAAAAACAGGAATTTTGTGACGTCATCAAGAACAGGAATTTTGTGACGTCATAGTGACGTTATCAAGAACAGGCATTTTGTGACGTCATAATGACGTCATCAAGAACAGGCATTTTGAGACCTCTTAGTGACGTCCTAATGAACAGTCATTTTGTGACGTCATAGTGACGTGATGAAAAACAGGAATTTTGTGACGTCATCAAAAACAGGAATATTGTGACGTCATAGTGACGTCATCAAGGACAGGAGTTTTGTGACGTTATAGTGACGTCATCAAGAACAGGCATTTTGTGACGTCATAGTGACGTTATCACGAACAGGCATTTTTTGACCACATAGTGACGTCATAAAGAACAGAAATTTCGTGACGTCATAGTAACGGCATCAAGAACAGGCATTTTGTGACGTCATAAGGACATCATCAAGAACAGGAATTTTATGATGTCATAGTGACGTCATGAAAGACGGGAATTTTGTGACGTCATGAAAGATGCGAATTTTGTGACGTAACCGAGAACAGGAATTTTGTGACGACATAGTGACGTCATATTGACGACATCAAGAACGGGCATTTTGTGACGTCATAGTGACATCATCAAGAACAGGCATTTTATGATATAGTGACGCCATAAAAAACAAGAAATTTGTGACGTGACCAAGAAAAGGAATTTCGTGGCGTCATAGTGACGTCATCAAGAACAGGCATTTTGTGACGTCATAGTGACGTCATCAAGAAAAGGAATTTTGTGACGTCGTAGTGACGTCAAGAAACACAGGAATTTTGTGACGTCATAGTGACGTCATCAAGAACAGGAATCTTGTTACGTCATAGTGACTTCATCAAGAACAGGAATTTTGTGACGTCATAGTGACGTCATGAGAAACAGGAATTTTGTGACATCATCAAGAACACGAATTTTGTGCCGTCATAGTGACGTCATCAAGAACAGGAATTTTGTGACGTCTTTGTGACGTCATCAAGAACAGGCATTTTGTGACGTCATAGTGACATCATCGAGATCACCAATTTTGTGATTTCATAGTGACGTCATGAAAAACAGGAATTTTGTGACGTCATCAAGAACAGGAATTTTGTGACGTCATAGTGACGTCATCAACAAAGGGCATTTTGCGACGTTATAGTGACGTCATCAAGAACACGAATTTTGTGCCGTCATGAGCACGTCATCAAGAACAGGCATTTTGTGACGTCATAATGACGTCATCAAGAACAGGCATTTTGAGACCTCTTAGTGACGTCATAATGGACAGTCATTTTGTGACGTCATAGTGACGTGATGAAAAACAGGAATTTTGTGACGTCATCAAGAACAGGAATATTGTGACCTCATAGTGACGTCATCAAGGACAGGAGTTTTGTGACGTTATAGTGACGTCATCAAGAACAGGCATTTTGTGACGTCATAGTGACGTTATCAAGAACAGGCATTTTTTGACCACATAGTGACGTCATGAAGAACAGACATTTCGTGACGTCATAGTAACGGCATCAAGAACAGGCATTTTGTGACGTCATAGTGACATCATCAAGAACAGGAATTTTATGATGTCATAGTGACGTCATGAAAGACAGGAATTTTGTGACGTCATAGTGACGTCATATTGACGACATCAAGAACAGGCATTTTGTGACGTCATAGTGACATCATCAAGAACAGGCATTTTATGATATAGTGACGCCATAAAAAACAAGAAATTTGTGACGAGACCAAGAAAAGGAATTTCGTGGCGTCATAGTGACGTCATCAAGAACAGGCATTTTGTGACGTCATAGTGACGTCATCAAGAACAGTAATTTTGTGACGTCACAGTGACGTCATGAAAGACGGGAATCTTGTGACGTTATCAAGAACAGGAATTTTGTGACGACATACTGACGTCATAGTGACGACATCAAGAACAGGAATTTCGTGAATTCATAGTGACGTCATTAAGAACGGGAATTATGTGACGTCATGGTGACATCATCAAGAACAGGAATGTTATGATGTTATAGTGACGTCATGAAAAACGGGAATTTCGTGACGTCATCAAGAACAGGAATTTTGTGACATCATAGTGACGTTATCAAGAACGGGCATTTTGTGACGTCATAGTAACGTGATGAAAAAGAAAAATTTTGTGACGTCATCAAAAACAGGAATATTGTTACGTCATAGTGACGTCATCAAGAACAGGCATTTTGTGACGTTATACTGACGTCATCAAGAACAGGAATTTTGTAATGTCATAGTGACGTCATGAAAAACAGGAATTTTGTGACGTCATCAAGAACGGGTATTTTGTGACCTCATAGTGACGTCATCAAGAACAGGCATTTTGCGACCTCATAGTGACGTCATCTGTAACAGCCGTTTTGTAAGGTCATAGTGACACGATGAAAAACAGGAATTTTGTGACGTCATGAAGAACAGGCATTTTGACACGTCATAGTGGAGTTATCAAGAACAGTAATTTTGTGACGTCATAGTGACATCATCAAGATCACCAATTTTGTGATTTCATAGTGACGTCATGAAAAACAGGAATTTTGTGACGTCATCAAGAACAGGAATTTTGTGACGTCATAGTGACGTTATCAAGAACAGGCATTTTGTGACGTCATAATGACGTCATCAAGAACAGGCATTTTGAGACCTCTTAGTGACGTCCTAATGAACAGTCATTTTGTGACGTCATAGTGACGTGATGAAAAACAGGAATTTTGTGACGTCATCAAGGACAGGAGTTTTGTGACGTTATAGTGACGTCATCAAGAACAGGCATTTTGTGACGTCATAGTGACGTTATCACGAACAGGCATTTTTTGACCACATAGTGACGTCATAAAGAACAGAAATTTCGTGACGTCATAGTAACGGCATCAAGAACAGGCATTTTGTGACGTCATAAGGACATCATCAAGAACAGGAATTTTATGATGTCATAGTGACGTCATGAAAGACGGGAATTTTGTGACGTCATGAAAGACGCGAATTTTGTGACGTCACCAAGAACAGGAATTTTGTGACGACATAGTGACGTCATATTGACGACATCAAGAACAGGCATTTTGTGACGTCATAGTGACATCATCAAGAACAGGCATTTTATGATATAGTGACGCCATAAAAAACAAGAAATTTGTGACGTGACCAAGAAAAGGAATTTCGTGGCGTCATAGTGACGTCATCAAGAACAGGCATTTTGTGACGTCATAGTGACGTCATCAAGAAAAGGAATTTTGTGACGTCGTAGTGACGTCAAGAAACACAGGAATTTTGTGACGTCATAGTGACGTCATCAAGAACAGGAATCTTGTTACGTCATAGTGACTTCATCAAGAACAGGAATTTCGTGACGTCATAGTGACGTCATGAAAAACAGGAATTTTGTGACATCATCAAGAACACGAATTTTGTGCCGTCATAGTGGCGTCATCAAGACCAGGAATTTTGTGACGTCTTTGTGACGTCATCAAGAACAGGCATTTTGTGACGTCATAGTGACATCATCGAGATCACCAATTTTGTGATTTCATAGTGACGTCATGAAAAACAGGAATTTTGTGACGTCATCAAGAACAGGAATTTTGTCACGTCATAGTGACGTCATCAACAAAGGGCATTTTGCGACGTTATAGTGACGTCATCAAGAACACGAATTTTGTGCCGTCATACGCACGTCATCAAGAACAGGCATTTTGTGACGTCATAATGACGTCATCAAGAACAGGCATTTTGAGACCTCTTAGTGACGTCATAATGGACAGTCATTTTGTGACGTCATAGTGACGTGATGAAAAACAGGAATTTTGTGACGTCATCAAGAACAGGAATATTGTGACCTCATAGTGACGTCATCAAGGACAGGAGTTTTGTGACGTTATAGTGACGTCATCAAGAACAGACATTTCGTGACGTCATAGTAACGGCATCAAGAACAGGCATTTTGTGACGTCATAGTGACATCATCAAGAACAGGAATTTTATGATGTCATAGTGACGTCATGAAAGACAGGAATTTTGTGACGTCATAGTGACGTCATATTGACGACATCAAGAACAGGCATTTTGTGACGTCATAGTGACATCATCAAGAACAGGAATATTGTGACCTCATAGTGACGTCATCAAGGACAGGAGTTTTGTGACGTTATAGTGACGTCATCAAGAACAGGCATTTTGTGACGTCATAGTGACGTTATCAAGAACAGGCATTTTTTGACCACATAGTGACGTCATGAAGAACAGACATTTCGTGACGTCATAGTAACGGCATCAAGAACAGGCATTTTGTGACGTCATAGTGACATCATCAAGAACAGGAATTTTATGATGTCATAGTGACGTCATGAAAGACAGGAATTTTGTGACGTCATAGTGACGTCATATTGACGACATCAAGAACAGGCATTTTGTGACGTCATAGTGACATCATCAAGAACAGGCATTTTATGATATAGTGACGCCATAAAAAACAAGAAATTTGTGACGAGACCAAGAAAAGGAATTTCGTGGCGTCATAGTGACGTCATCAAGAACAGGCATTTTGTGACGTCATAGTGACGTCATCAAGAACAGTAATTTTGTGACGTCACAGTGACGTCATGAAAGACGGGAATCTTGTGACGTTATCAAGAACAGGAATTTTGTGACGACATACTGACGTCATAGTGACGACATCAAGAACAGGAATTTCGTGAATTCATAGTGACGTCATTAAGAACGGGAATTATGTGACGTCATGGTGACATCATCAAGAACAGGAATGTTATGATGTTATAGTGACGTCATGAAAAACGGGAATTTCGTGACGTCATCAAGAACAGGAATTTTGTGACATCATAGTGACGTTATCAAGAACGGGCATTTTGTGACGTCATAGTAACGTGATGAAAAAGAAAAATTTTGTGACGTCATCAAAAACAGGAATATTGTTACGTCATAGTGACGTCATCAAGAACAGGCATTTTGTGACGTTATACTGACGTCATCAAGAACAGGAATTTTGTAATGTCATAGTGACGTCATGAAAAACAGGAATTTTGTGACGTCATCAAGAACGGGTATTTTGTGACCTCATAGTGACGTCATCAAGAACAGGCATTTTGCGACCTCATAGTGACGTCATCTGTAACAGCCGTTTTGTAAGGTCATAGTGACACGATGAAAAACAGGAATTTTGTGACGTCATGAAGAACAGGCATTTTGACACGTCATAGTGGAGTTATCAAGAACAGTAATTTTGTGACGTCATAGTGACATCATCAAGATCACCAATTTTGTGATTTCATAGTGACGTCATGAAAAACAGGAATTTTGTGACGTCATCAAGAACAGGAATTTTGTGACGTCATAGTGACGTTATCAAGAACAGGCATTTTGTGACGTCATAATGACGTCATCAAGAACAGGCATTTTGAGACCTCTTAGTGACGTCCTAATGAACAGTCATTTTGTGACGTCATAGTGACGTGATGAAAAACAGGAATTTTGTGACGTCATCAAAAACAGGAATATTGTGACGTCATAGTGACGTCATCAAGGACAGGAGTTTTGTGACGTTATAGTGACGTCATCAAGAACAGGCATTTTGTGACGTCATAGTGACGTTATCACGAACAGGCATTTTTTGACCACATAGTGACGTCATAAAGAACAGAAATTTCGTGACGTCATAGTAACGGCATCAAGAACAGGCATTTTGTGACGTCATAAGGACATCATCAAGAACAGGCATTTTGTGACGTCATAAGGACATCATCAAGAACAGGAATTTTATGATGTCATAGTGACGTCATGAAAGACGGGAATTTTGTGACGTCATGAAAGACGCGAATTTTGTGACGTCACCAAGAACAGGAATTTTGTGACGACATAGTGACGTCATATTGACGACATCAAGAACAGGCATTTTGTGACGTCATAGTGACATCATCAAGAACAGGCATTTTATGATATAGTGACGCCATAAAAAACAAGAAATTTGTGACGTGACCAAGAAAAGGAATTTCGTGGCGTCATAGTGACGTCATCAAGAACAGGCATTTTGTGACGTCATAGTGACGTCATCAAGAAAAGGAATTTTGTGACGTCGTAGTGACGTCAAGAAACACAGGAATTTTGTGACGTCATAGTGACGTCATCAAGAACAGGAATCTTGTTACGTCATAGTGACTTCATCAAGAACAGGAATTTTGTGACGTCATAGTGACGTCATGAAAAACAGGAATTTTGTGACATCATCAAGAACACGAATTTTGTGCCGTCATAGTGGCGTCATCAAGACCAGGAATTTTGTGACGTCTTTGTGACGTCATCAAGAACAGGCATTTTGTGACGTCATAGTGACATCATCGAGATCACCAATTTTGTGATTTCATAGTGACGTCATGAAAAACAGGAATTTTGTGACGTCATCAAGAACAGGAATTTTGTCACGTCATAGTGACGTCATCAACAAAGGGCATTTTGCGACGTTATAGTGACGTCATCAAGAACACGAATTTTGTGCCGTCATACGCACGTCATCAAGAACAGGCATTTTGTGACGTCATAATGACGTCATCAAGAACAGGCATTTTGAGACCTCTTAGTGACGTCATAATGGACAGTCATTTTGTGACGTCATAGTGACGTGATGAAAAACAGGAATTTTGTGACGTCATCAAGAACAGGAATATTGTGACCTCATAGTGACGTCATCAAGGACAGGAGTTTTGTGACGTTATAGTGACGTCATCAAGAACAGACATTTCGTGACGTCATAGTAACGGCATCAAGAACAGGCATTTTGTGACGTCATAGTGACATCATCAAGAACAGGAATTTTATGATGTCATAGTGACGTCATGAAAGACAGGAATTTTGTGACGTCATAGTGACGTCATATTGACGACATCAAGAACAGGCATTTTGTGACGTCATAGTGACATCATCAAGAACAGGAATATTGTGACCTCATAGTGACGTCATCAAGGACAGGAGTTTTGTGACGTTATAGTGACGTCATCAAGAACAGGCATTTTGTGACGTCATAGTGACGTTATCAAGAACAGGCATTTTTTGACCACATAGTGACGTCATGAAGAACAGACATTTCGTGACGTCATAGTAACGGCATCAAGAACAGGCATTTTGTGACGTCATAGTGACATCATCAAGAACAGGAATTTTATGATGTCATAGTGACGTCATGAAAGACAGGAATTTTGTGACGTCATAGTGACGTCATATTGACGACATCAAGAACAGGCATTTTGTGACGTCATAGTGACATCATCAAGAACAGGCATTTTATGATATAGTGACGCCATAAAAAACAAGAAATTTGTGACGAGACCAAGAAAAGGAATTTCGTGGCGTCATAGTGACGTCATCAAGAACAGGCATTTTGTGACGTCATAGTGACGTCATCAAGAACAGTAATTTTGTGACGTCACAGTGACGTCATGAAAGACGGGAATCTTGTGACGTTATCAAGAACAGGAATTTTGTGACGACATACTGACGTCATAGTGACGACATCAAGAACAGGAATTTCGTGAATTCATAGTGACGTCATTAAGAACGGGAATTATGTGACGTCATGGTGACATCATCAAGAACAGGAATGTTATGATGTTATAGTGACGTCATGAAAAACGGGAATTTCGTGACGTCATCAAGAACAGGAATTTTGTGACATCATAGTGACGTTATCAAGAACGGGCATTTTGTGACGTCATAGTAACGTGATGAAAAAGAAAAATTTTGTGACGTCATCAAAAACAGGAATATTGTTACGTCATAGTGACGTCATCAAGAACAGGCATTTTGTGACGTTATACTGACGTCATCAAGAACAGGAATTTTGTAATGTCATAGTGACGTCATGAAAAACAGGAATTTTGTGACGTCATCAAGAACGGGTATTTTGTGACCTCATAGTGACGTCATCAAGAACAGGCATTTTGCGACCTCATAGTGACGTCATCTGTAACAGCCGTTTTGTAAGGTCATAGTGACACGATGAAAAACAGGAATTTTGTGACGTCATGAAGAACAGGCATTTTGACACGTCATAGTGGAGTTATCAAGAACAGTAATTTTGTGACGTCATAGTGACATCATCAAGATCACCAATTTTGTGATTTCATAGTGACGTCATGAAAAACAGGAATTTTGTGACGTCATCAAGAACAGGAATTTTGTGACGTCATAGTGACGTTATCAAGAACAGGCATTTTGTGACGTCATAATGACGTCATCAAGAACAGGCATTTTGAGACCTCTTAGTGACGTCCTAATGAACAGTCATTTTGTGACGTCATAGTGACGTGATGAAAAACAGGAATTTTGTGACGTCATCAAAAACAGGAATATTGTGACGTCATAGTGACGTCATCAAGGACAGGAGTTTTGTGACGTTATAGTGACGTCATCAAGAACAGGCATTTTGTGACGTCATAGTGACGTTATCACGAACAGGCATTTTTTGACCACATAGTGACGTCATAAAGAACAGAAATTTCGTGACGTCATAGTAACGGCATCAAGAACAGGCATTTTGTGACGTCATAAGGACATCATCAAGAACAGGCATTTTGTGACGTCATAAGGACATCATCAAGAACAGGAATTTTATGATGTCATAGTGACGTCATGAAAGACGGGAATTTTGTGACGTCATGAAAGACGCGAATTTTGTGACGTCACCAAGAACAGGAATTTTGTGACGACATAGTGACGTCATATTGACGACATCAAGAACAGGCATTTTGTGACGTCATAGTGACATCATCAAGAACAGGCATTTTATGATATAGTGACGCCATAAAAAACAAGAAATTTGTGACGTGACCAAGAAAAGGAATTTCGTGGCGTCATAGTGACGTCATCAAGAACAGGCATTTTGTGACGTCATAGTGACGTCATCAAGAAAAGGAATTTTGTGACGTCGTAGTGACGTCAAGAAACACAGGAATTTTGTGACGTCATAGTGACGTCATCAAGAACAGGAATCTTGTTACGTCATAGTGACTTCATCAAGAACAGGAATTTTGTGACGTCATAGTGACGTCATGAAAAACAGGAATTTTGTGACATCATCAAGAACACGAATTTTGTGCCGTCATAGTGGCGTCATCAAGACCAGGAATTTTGTGACGTCTTTGTGACGTCATCAAGAACAGGCATTTTGTGACGTCATAGTGACATCATCGAGATCACCAATTTTGTGATTTCATAGTGACGTCATGAAAAACAGGAATTTTGTGACGTCATCAAGAACAGGAATTTTGTCACGTCATAGTGACGTCATCAACAAAGGGCATTTTGCGACGTTATAGTGACGTCATCAAGAACACGAATTTTGTGCCGTCATACGCACGTCATCAAGAACAGGCATTTTGTGACGTCATAATGACGTCATCAAGAACAGGCATTTTGAGACCTCTTAGTGACGTCATAATGGACAGTCATTTTGTGACGTCATAGTGACGTGATGAAAAACAGGAATTTTGTGACGTCATCAAGAACAGGAATATTGTGACCTCATAGTGACGTCATCAAGGACAGGAGTTTTGTGACGTTATAGTGACGTCATCAAGAACAGACATTTCGTGACGTCATAGTAACGGCATCAAGAACAGGCATTTTGTGACGTCATAGTGACATCATCAAGAACAGGAATTTTATGATGTCATAGTGACGTCATGAAAGACAGGAATTTTGTGACGTCATAGTGACGTCATATTGACGACATCAAGAACAGGCATTTTGTGACGTCATAGTGACATCATCAAGAACAGGAATATTGTGACCTCATAGTGACGTCATCAAGGACAGGAGTTTTGTGACGTTATAGTGACGTCATCAAGAACAGGCATTTTGTGACGTCATAGTGACGTTATCAAGAACAGGCATTTTTTGACCACATAGTGACGTCATGAAGAACAGACATTTCGTGACGTCATAGTAACGGCATCAAGAACAGGCATTTTGTGACGTCATAGTGACATCATCAAGAACAGGAATTTTATGATGTCATAGTGACGTCATGAAAGACAGGAATTTTGTGACGTCATAGTGACGTCATATTGACGACATCAAGAACAGGCATTTTGTGACGTCATAGTGACATCATCAAGAACAGGCATTTTATGATATAGTGACGCCATAAAAAACAAGAAATTTGTGACGAGACCAAGAAAAGGAATTTCGTGGCGTCATAGTGACGTCATCAAGAACAGGCATTTTGTGACGTCATAGTGACGTCATCAAGAACAGTAATTTTGTGACGTCACAGTGACGTCATGAAAGACGGGAATCTTGTGACGTTATCAAGAACAGGAATTTTGTGACGACATACTGACGTCATAGTGACGACATCAAGAACAGGAATTTCGTGAATTCATAGTGACGTCATTAAGAACGGGAATTATGTGACGTCATGGTGACATCATCAAGAACAGGAATGTTATGATGTTATAGTGACGTCATGAAAAACGGGAATTTCGTGACGTCATCAAGAACAGGAATTTTGTGACATCATAGTGACGTTATCAAGAACGGGCATTTTGTGACGTCATAGTAACGTGATGAAAAAGAAAAATTTTGTGACGTCATCAAAAACAGGAATATTGTTACGTCATAGTGACGTCATCAAGAACAGGCATTTTGTGACGTTATACTGACGTCATCAAGAACAGGAATTTTGTAATGTCATAGTGACGTCATGAAAAACAGGAATTTTGTGACGTCATCAAGAACGGGTATTTTGTGACCTCATAGTGACGTCATCAAGAACAGGCATTTTGCGACCTCATAGTGACGTCATCTGTAACAGCCGTTTTGTAAGGTCATAGTGACACGATGAAAAACAGGAATTTTGTGACGTCATGAAGAACAGGCATTTTGACACGTCATAGTGGAGTTATCAAGAACAGTAATTTTGTGACGTCATAGTGACATCATCAAGATCACCAATTTTGTGATTTCATAGTGACGTCATGAAAAACAGGAATTTTGTGACGTCATCAAGAACAGGAATTTTGTGACGTCATAGTGACGTTATCAAGAACAGGCATTTTGTGACGTCATAATGACGTCATCAAGAACAGGCATTTTGAGACCTCTTAGTGACGTCCTAATGAACAGTCATTTTGTGACGTCATAGTGACGTGATGAAAAACAGGAATTTTGTGACGTCATCAAAAACAGGAATATTGTGACGTCATAGTGACGTCATCAAGGACAGGAGTTTTGTGACGTTATAGTGACGTCATCAAGAACAGGCATTTTGTGACGTCATAGTGACGTTATCACGAACAGGCATTTTTTGACCACATAGTGACGTCATAAAGAACAGAAATTTCGTGACGTCATAGTAACGGCATCAAGAACAGGCATTTTGTGACGTCATAAGGACATCATCAAGAACAGGAATTTTATGATGTCATAGTGACGTCATGAAAGACGGGAATTTTGTGACGTCATGAAAGATGCGAATTTTGTGACGTAACCGAGAACAGGAATTTTGTGACGACATAGTGACGTCATATTGACGACATCAAGAACGGGCATTTTGTGACGTCATAGTGACATCATCAAGAACAGGCATTTTATGATATAGTGACGCCATAAAAAACAAGAAATTTGTGACGTGACCAAGAAAAGGAATTTCGTGGCGTCATAGTGACGTCATCAAGAACAGGCATTTTGTGACGTCATAGTGACGTCATCAAGAAAAGGAATTTTGTGACGTCGTAGTGACGTCAAGAAACACAGGAATTTTGTGACGTCATAGTGACGTCATCAAGAACAGGAATCTTGTTACGTCATAGTGACTTCATCAAGAACAGGAATTTTGTGACGTCATAGTGACGTCATGAGAAACAGGAATTTTGTGACATCATCAAGAACACGAATTTTGTGCCGTCATAGTGACGTCATCAAGAACAGGAATTTTGTGACGTCTTTGTGACGTCATCAAGAACAGGCATTTTGTGACGTCATAGTGACATCATCGAGATCACCAATTTTGTGATTTCATAGTGACGTCATGAAAAACAGGAATTTTGTGACGTCATCAAGAACAGGAATTTTGTCACGTCATAGTGACGTCATCAACAAAGGGCATTTTGCGACGTTATAGTGACGTCATCAAGAACACGAATTTTGTGCCGTCATGAGCACGTCATCAAGAACAGGCATTTTGTGACGTCATAATGACGTCATCAAGAACAGGCATTTTGAGACCTCTTAGTGACGTCATAATGGACAGTCATTTTGTGACGTCATAGTGACGTGATGAAAAACAGGAATTTTGTGACGTCATCAAGAACAGGAATATTGTGACCTCATAGTGACGTCATCAAGGACAGGAGTTTTGTGACGTTATAGTGACGTCATCAAGAACAGGCATTTTGTGACGTCATAGTGACGTTATCAAGAACAGGCATTTTTTGACCACATAGTGACGTCATGAAGAACAGACATTTCGTGACGTCATAGTAACGGCATCAAGAACAGGCATTTTGTGACGTCATAGTGACATCATCAAGAACAGGAATTTTATGATGTCATAGTGACGTCATGAAAGACAGGAATTTTGTGACGTCATAGTGACGTCATATTGACGACATCAAGAACAGGCATTTTGTGACGTCATAGTGACATCATCAAGAACAGGCATTTTATGATATAGTGACGCCATAAAAAACAAGAAATTTGTGACGAGACCAAGAAAAGGAATTTCGTGGCGTCATAGTGACGTCATCAAGAACAGGCATTTTGTGACGTCATAGTGACGTCATCAAGAACAGTAATTTTGTGACGTCACAGTGACGTCATGAAAGACGGGAATCTTGTGACGTTATCAAGAACAGGAATTTTGTGACGACATACTGACGTCATAGTGACGACATCAAGAACAGGAATTTCGTGAATTCATAGTGACGTCATTAAGAACGGGAATTATGTGACGTCATGGTGACATCATCAAGAACAGGAATGTTATGATGTTATAGTGACGTCATGAAAAACGGGAATTTCGTGACGTCATCAAGAACAGGAATTTTGTGACATCATAGTGACGTTATCAAGAACGGGCATTTTGTGACGTCATAGTAACGTGATGAAAAAGAAAAATTTTGTGACGTCATCAAAAACAGGAATATTGTTACGTCATAGTGACGTCATCAAGAACAGGCATTTTGTGACGTTATACTGACGTCATCAAGAACAGGAATTTTGTAATGTCATAGTGACGTCATGAAAAACAGGAATTTTGTGACGTCATCAAGAACGGGTATTTTGTGACCTCATAGTGACGTCATCAAGAACAGGCATTTTGCGACCTCATAGTGACGTCATCTGTAACAGCCGTTTTGTAAGGTCATAGTGACACGATGAAAAACAGGAATTTTGTGACGTCATGAAGAACAGGCATTTTGACACGTCATAGTGGAGTTATCAAGAACAGTAATTTTGTGACGTCATAGTGACATCATCAAGATCACCAATTTTGTGATTTCATAGTGACGTCATGAAAAACAGGAATTTTGTGACGTCATCAAGAACAGGAATTTTGTGACGTCATAGTGACGTTATCAAGAACAGGCATTTTGTGACGTCATAATGACGTCATCAAGAACAGGCATTTTGAGACCTCTTAGTGACGTCCTAATGAACAGTCATTTTGTGACGTCATAGTGACGTGATGAAAAACAGGAATTTTGTGACGTCATCAAAAACAGGAATATTGTGACGTCATAGTGACGTCATCAAGGACAGGAGTTTTGTGACGTTATAGTGACGTCATCAAGAACAGGCATTTTGTGACGTCATAGTGACGTTATCACGAACAGGCATTTTTTGACCACATAGTGACGTCATAAAGAACAGAAATTTCGTGACGTCATAGTAACGGCATCAAGAACAGGCATTTTGTGACGTCATAAGGACATCATCAAGAACAGGAATTTTATGATGTCATAGTGACGTCATGAAAGACGGGAATTTTGTGACGTCATGAAAGATGCGAATTTTGTGACGTAACCGAGAACAGGAATTTTGTGACGACATAGTGACGTCATATTGACGACATCAAGAACGGGCATTTTGTGACGTCATAGTGACATCATCAAGAACAGGCATTTTATGATATAGTGACGCCATAAAAAACAAGAAATTTGTGACGTGACCAAGAAAAGGAATTTCGTGGCGTCATAGTGACGTCATCAAGAACAGGCATTTTGTGACGTCATAGTGACGTCATCAAGAAAAGGAATTTTGTGACGTCGTAGTGACGTCAAGAAACACAGGAATTTTGTGACGTCATAGTGACGTCATCAAGAACAGGAATCTTGTTACGTCATAGTGACTTCATCAAGAACAGGAATTTTGTGACGTCATAGTGACGTCATGAGAAACAGGAATTTTGTGACATCATCAAGAACACGAATTTTGTGCCGTCATAGTGACGTCATCAAGAACAGGAATTTTGTGACGTCTTTGTGACGTCATCAAGAACAGGCATTTTGTGACGTCATAGTGACATCATCGAGATCACCAATTTTGTGATTTCATAGTGACGTCATGAAAAACAGGAATTTTGTGACGTCATCAAGAACAGGAATTTTGTGACGTCATAGTGACGTCATCAACAAAGGGCATTTTGCGACGTTATAGTGACGTCATCAAGAACACGAATTTTGTGCCGTCATGAGCACGTCATCAAGAACAGGCATTTTGTGACGTCATAATGACGTCATCAAGAACAGGCATTTTGAGACCTCTTAGTGACGTCATAATGGACAGTCATTTTGTGACGTCATAGTGACGTGATGAAAAACAGGAATTTTGTGACGTCATCAAGAACAGGAATATTGTGACCTCATAGTGACGTCATCAAGGCCAGGAGTTTTGTGACGTTATAGTGACGTCATCAAGAACAGGCATTTTGTGACGTCATAGTGACGTTATCAAGAACAGGCATTTTTTGACCACATAGTGACGTCATAAAGAACAGACATTTCGTGACGTCATAGTAACGGCATCAAGAACAGGCATTTTGTGACGTCATAGTGACATCATCAAGAACAGGAATTTTATGATGTCATAGTGACGTCATGAAAGACAGGAATTTTGTGACGTCATAGTGACGTCATATTGACGACATCAAGAACAGGCATTTTGTGACGTCATAGTGACATCATCAAGAACAGGCATTTTATGATATAGTGACGCCATAAAAAACAAGAAATTTGTGACGTGACCAAGAAAAGGAATTTCGTGGCGTCATAGTGACGTCATCAAGAACAGGCATTTTGTGACGTCATAGTGACGTCATCAAGAACAGTAATTTTGTGACGTCACAGTGACGTCATGAAAGACGGGAATCTTGTGACGTTATCAAGAACAGGAATTTTGTGACGACATACTGACGTCATAGTGACGACATCAAGAACAGGAATTTTGTGAATTCATAGTGACGTCATTAAGAACGGGAATTATGTGACGTCATGGTGACATCATCAAGAACAGGAATGTTATGATGTTATAGTGACGTCATGAAAAACGGGAATTTCGTGACGTCATCAAGAACAGGAATTTTGTGACATCATAGTGACGTTATCAAGAACGGGCATTTTGTGACGTCATAGTAACGTAATGAAAAAGAAAAATTTTGTGACGTCATCAAAAACAGGAATATTGTTACGTCATAGTGACGTCATCAAGAACAGGCATTTTGTGACGTTATACTGACGTCATCAAGAACAGGAATTTTGTAATGTCATAGTGACGTCATGAAAAACAGGAATTTTGTGACGTCATCAAGAACGGGTATTTTGTGACCTCATAGTGACGTCATCAAGAACAGGCATTTTGCGACCTCATAGTGACGTCATCTGTAACAGCCGTTTTGTAAGGTCATAGTGACACGATGAAAAACAGGAATTTTGTGACGTCATGAAGAACAGGCATTTTGACACGTCATAGTGGAGTTATCAAGAACAGTAATTTTGTGACGTCATAGTGACATCATCAAGATCACCAATTTTGTGATTTCATAGTGACGTCATGAAAAACAGGAATTTTGTGACGTCATCAAGAACAGGAATTTTGTGACGTCATAGTGACGTTATCAAGAACAGGCATTTTGTGACGTCATAATGACGTCATCAAGAACAGGCATTTTGAGACCTCTTAGTGACGTCCTAATGAACAGTCATTTTGTGACGTCATAGTGACGTGATGAAAAACAGGAATTTTGTGACGTCATCAAAAACAGGAATATTGTGACGTCATAGTGACGTCATCAAGGACAGGAGTTTTGTGACGTTATAGTGACGTCATCAAGAACAGGCATTTTGTGACGTCATAGTGACGTTATCACGAACAGGCATTTTTTGACCACATAGTGACGTCATAAAGAACAGAAATTTCGTGACGTCATAGTAACGGCATCAAGAACTGGCATTTTGTGACGTCATAAGGACATCATCAAGAACAGGAATTTTATGATGTCATAGTGACGTCATGAAAGACGGGAATTTTGTGACGTCATGAAAGACGCGAATTTTGTGACGTCACCAAGAACAGGAATTTTGTGACGACATAGTGACGTCATATTGACGACATCAAGAACAGGCATTTTGTGACGTCATAGTGACATCATCAAGAACAGGCATTTTATGATATAGTGACGCCATAAAAAACAAGAAATTTGTGACGTGACCAAGAAAAGGAATTTCGTGGCGTCATAGTGACGTCATCAAGAACAGGCATTTTGTGACGTCATAGTGACGTCATCAAGAAAAGGAATTTTGTGACGTCGTAGTGACGTCAAGAAACACAGGAATTTTGTGACGTCATAGTGACGTCATGTAGAACAGGAATCTTGTTACGTCATAGTGACTTCATCAAGAACAGGAATTTTGTGACGTCATAGTGACGTCATGAAAAACAGGAATTTTGTGACATCATCAAGAACACGAATTTTGTGCCGTCATAGTGGCGTCATCAAGACCAGGAATTTTGTGACGTCTTTGTGACGTCATCAAGAACAGGCATTTTGTGACGTCATAGTGACATCATCGAGATCACCAATTTTGTGATTTCATAGTGACGTCATGAAAAACAGGAATTTTGTGACGTCATCAAGAACAGGAATTTTGTCACGTCATAGTGACGTCATCAACAAAGGGCATTTTGCGACGTTATAGTGACGTCATCAAGAACACGAATTTTGTGCCGTCATACGCACGTCATCAAGAACAGGCATTTTGTGACGTCATAATGACGTCATCAAGAACAGGCATTTTGAGACCTCTTAGTGACGTCATAATGGACAGTCATTTTGTGACGTCATAGTGACGTGATGAAAAACAGGAATTTTGTGACGTCATCAAGAACAGGAATATTGTGACCTCATAGTGACGTCATCAAGGACAGGAGTTTTGTGACGTTATAGTGACGTCATCAAGAACAGACATTTCGTGACGTCATAGTAACGGCATCAAGAACAGGCATTTTGTGACGTCATAGTGACATCATCAAGAACAGGAATTTTATGATGTCATAGTGACGTCATGAAAGACAGGAATTTTGTGACGTCATAGTGACGTCATATTGACGACATCAAGAACAGGCATTTTGTGACGTCATAGTGACATCATCAAGAACAGGAATATTGTGACCTCATAGTGACGTCATCAAGGACAGGAGTTTTGTGACGTTATAGTGACGTCATCAAGAACAGGCATTTTGTGACGTCATAGTGACGTTATCAAGAACAGGCATTTTTTGACCACATAGTGACGTCATGAAGAACAGACATTTCGTGACGTCATAGTAACGGCATCAAGAACAGGCATTTTGTGACGTCATAGTGACATCATCAAGAACAGGAATTTTATGATGTCATAGTGACGTCATGAAAGACAGGAATTTTGTGACGTCATAGTGACGTCATATTGACGACATCAAGAACAGGCATTTTGTGACGTCATAGTGACATCATCAAGAACAGGCATTTTATGATATAGTGACGCCATAAAAAACAAGAAATTTGTGACGAGACCAAGAAAAGGAATTTCGTGGCGTCATAGTGACGTCATCAAGAACAGGCATTTTGTGACGTCATAGTGACGTCATCAAGAACAGTAATTTTGTGACGTCACAGTGACGTCATGAAAGACGGGAATCTTGTGACGTTATCAAGAACAGGAATTTTGTGACGACATACTGACGTCATAGTGACGACATCAAGAACAGGAATTTCGTGAATTCATAGTGACGTCATTAAGAACGGGAATTATGTGACGTCATGGTGACATCATCAAGAACAGGAATGTTATGATGTTATAGTGACGTCATGAAAAACGGGAATTTCGTGACGTCATCAAGAACAGGAATTTTGTGACATCATAGTGACGTTATCAAGAACGGGCATTTTGTGACGTCATAGTAACGTGATGAAAAAGAAAAATTTTGTGACGTCATCAAAAACAGGAATATTGTTACGTCATAGTGACGTCATCAAGAACAGGCATTTTGTGACGTTATACTGACGTCATCAAGAACAGGAATTTTGTAATGTCATAGTGACGTCATGAAAAACAGGAATTTTGTGACGTCATCAAGAACGGGTATTTTGTGACCTCATAGTGACGTCATCAAGAACAGGCATTTTGCGACCTCATAGTGACGTCATCTGTAACAGCCGTTTTGTAAGGTCATAGTGACACGATGAAAAACAGGAATTTTGTGACGTCATGAAGAACAGGCATTTTGACACGTCATAGTGGAGTTATCAAGAACAGTAATTTTGTGACGTCATAGTGACATCATCAAGATCACCAATTTTGTGATTTCATAGTGACGTCATGAAAAACAGGAATTTTGTGACGTCATCAAGAACAGGAATTTTGTGACGGCATAGTGACGTTATCAAGAACAGGCATTTTGTGACGTCATAATGACGTCATCAAGAACAGGCATTTTGAGACCTCTTAGTGACGTCCTAATGAACAGTCATTTTGTGACGTCATAGTGACGTGATGAAAAACAGGAATTTTGTGACGTCATCAAAAACAGGAATATTGTGACGTCATAGTGACGTCATCAAGGACAGGAGTTTTGTGACGTTATAGTGACGTCATCAAGAACAGGCATTTTGTGACGTCATAGTGACGTTATCACGAACAGGCATTTTTTGACCACATAGTGACGTCATAAAGAACAGAAATTTCGTGACGTCATAGTAACGGCATCAAGAACAGGCATTTTGTGACGTCATAAGGACATCATCAAGAACAGGAATTTTATGATGTCATAGTGACGTCATGAAAGACGGGAATTTTGTGACGTCATGAAAGACGCGAATTTTGTGACGTCACCAAGAACTGGAATTTTGTGACGACATAGTGACGTCATATTGACGACATCAAGAACAGGCATTTTGTGACGTCATAGTGACATCATCAAGAACAGGCATTTTATGATATAGTGACGCCATAAAAAACAAGAAATTTGTGACGTGACCAAGAAAAGGAATTTCGTGGCGTCATAGTGACGTCATCAAGAACAGGCATTTTGTGACGTCATAGTGACGTCATCAAGAAAAGGAATTTTGTGACGTCGTAGTGACGTCAAGAAACACAGGAATTTTGTGACGTCATAGTGACGTCATCAAGAACAGGAATCTTGTTACGTCATAGTGACTTCATCAAGAACAGGAATTTTGTGACGTCATAGTGACGTCATGAAAAACAGGAATTTTGTGACATCATCAAGAACACGAATTTTGTGCCGTCATAGTGGCGTCATCAAGACCAGGAATTTTGTGACGTCTTTGTGACGTCATCAAGAACAGGCATTTTGTGACGTCATAGTGACATCATCGAGATCACCAATTTTGTGATTTCATAGTGACGTCATGAAAAACAGGAATTTTGTGACGTCATCAAGAACAGGAATTTTGTCACGTCATAGTGACGTCATCAACAAAGGGCATTTTGCGACGTTATAGTGACGTCATCAAGAACACGAATTTTGTGCCGTCATACGCACGTCATCAAGAACAGGCATTTTGTGACGTCATAATGACGTCATCAAGAACAGGCATTTTGAGACCTCTTAGTGACGTCATAATGGACAGTCATTTTGTGACGTCATAGTGACGTGATGAAAAACAGGAATTTTGTGACGTCATCAAGAACAGGAATATTGTGACCTCATAGTGACGTCATCAAGGACAGGAGTTTTATGACGTTATAGTGACGTCATCAAGAACAGACATTTCGTGACGTCATAGTAACGGCATCAAGAACAGGCATTTTGTGACGTCATAGTGACATCATCAAGAACAGGAGTTTTATGATGTCATAGTGACGTCATGAAAGACAGGAATTTTGTGACGTCATAGTGACGTCATATTGACGACATCAAGAACAGGCATTTTGTGACGTCATAGTGACATCATCAAGAACAGGAATATTGTGACCTCATAGTGACGTCATCAAGGACAGGAGTTTTGTGACGTTATAGTGACGTCATCAAGAACAGGCATTTTGTGACGTCATAGTGACGTTATCAAGAACAGGCATTTTTTGACCACATAGTGACGTCATGAAGAACAGACATTTCGTGACGTCATAGTAACGGCATCAAGAACAGGCATTTTGTGACGTCATAGTGACATCATCAAGAACAGGAATTTTATGATGTCATAGTGACGTCATGAAAGACAGGAATTTTGTGACGTCATAGTGACGTCATATTGACGACATCAAGAACAGGCATTTTGTGACGTCATAGTGACATCATCAAGAACAGGCATTTTATGATATAGTGACGCCATAAAAAACAAGAAATTTGTGACGAGACCAAGAAAAGGAATTTCGTGGCGTCATAGTGACGTCATCAAGAACAGGCATTTTGTGACGTCATAGTGACGTCATCAAGAACAGTAATTTTGTGACGTCACAGTGACGTCATGAAAGACGGGAATCTTGTGACGTTATCAAGAACAGGAATTTTGTGACGACATACTGACGTCATAGTGACGACATCAAGAACAGGAATTTCGTGAATTCATAGTGACTTCATTAAGAACGGGAATTATGTGACGTCATGGTGACATCATCAAGAACAGGAATGTTATGATGTTATAGTGACGTCATGAAAAACGGGAATTTCGTGACGTCATCAAGAACAGGAATTTTGTGTCATCATAGTGACGTTATCAAGAACGGGCATTTTGTGACGTCATAGTAACGTGATGAAAAAGAAAAATTTTGTGACGTCATCAAAAACAGGAATATTGTTACGTCATAGTGACGTCATCAAGAACAGGCATTTTGTGACGTTATACTGACGTCATCAAGAACAGGAATTTTGTAATGTCATAGTGACGTCATGAAAAACAGGAATTTTGTGACGTCATCAAGAACGGGTATTTTGTGACCTCATAGTGACGTCATCAAGAACAGGCATTTTGCGACCTCATAGTGACGTCATCTGTAACAGCCGTTTTGTAAGGTCATAGTGACACGATGAAAAACAGGAATTTTGTGACGTCATGAAGAACAGGCATTTTGACACGTCATGGTGGAGTTATCAAGAACAGTAATTTTGTGACGTCATAGTGACATCATCAAGATCACCAATTTTGTGATTTCATAGTGACGTCATGAAAAACAGGAATTTTGTGACGTCATCAAGAACAGGAATTTTGTGACGTCATAGTGACGTTATCAAGAACAGGCATTTTGTGACGTCATAATGACGTCATCAAGAACAGGCATTTTGAGACCTCTTAGTGACGTCCTAATGAACAGTCATTTTGTGACGTCATAGTGACGTGATGAAAAACAGGAATTTTGTGACGTCATCAAAAACAGGAATATTGTGACGTCATAGTGACGTCATCAAGGACAGGAGTTTTGTGACGTTATAGTGACGTCATCAAGAACAGGCATTTTGTGACGTCATAGTGACGTTATCACGAACAGGCATTTTTTGACCACATAGTGACGTCATAAAGAACAGAATTTTCGTGACGTCATAGTAACGGCATCAAGAACAGGCATTTTGTGACGTCATAGTGACATCATCAAGAACAGGAATTTTATGATGTCATAGTGACGTCATGAAAGACGGGAATTTTGTGACGTCATGAAAGACGGGAATTTTGTGACGTCACCAAGAACAGGAATTTGGTCACGACATAGTGACGTCATATTGACGACATCAAGAACGGGCATTTTGTGACGTCATAGTGACATCATCAAGAACAGGAATTTTATGATATAGTGACGCCATAAAAAACAAGAAATTTGTGACGTGATCAAGAAAAGGAATTTCGTGGCGTCATAGTGACGTCATCAATAACAGGCATTTTGTGACGTCATAGTGACGTCATCAAGAACAGTTATTTTGTGACGTCATAGTGATGTCATCAAGAAAAGGAATTTTGTGACGTCATAGTGACGTCAAGAAACACAGGAATTTTGTGACGTCATAGTGACGTCATCGAAAACAGGAATCTTGTTACGTCATAGTGACTTCATCAAGAACAGGAATTTTGTGACGTCATGAAAAACAGGAATTTTGTGACATCATCAAGAACACGAATTTTGTGCCGTCATAGTGACGTCATCAAGAACAGGAATTTTGTGACGTCTTTGTGACGTCATCAAGAACAGGCATTTTGTGACGTCATAGTGACATCATCAAGATCACCAATTTTGTGATTTCATAGTGACGTCATGAAAAACAGGAATTTTGTGACGTCATCAAGAACAGGAATTTTGTGACATCATAGTGACGTCATCAAGAACGGGTATTTTGCGACGTTATAGTGACGTCATCAAGAACACGAATTTTGTGCCGTCATACGCACGTCATCAAGAACAGGCATTTTGTGACGTCATAATGACGTCATCAAGAACAGGCATTTTGAGACCTCTTAGTGACGTCATAATGAACAGTCATTTTGTGACGTCATAGTGACGTGATGAAAAACCGGAATTTTGTGACGTCATCAAGAACAGGAATATTGTGACGTCATAGTGACGTCATCAAGGACAGGAGTTTTGTGACGTTATAGTGACGTCATCAAGAACAGGCATTTTGTCACGTCATAGTGACGTTATCAAGAACAGGCATTTTTTGACCACATAGTGACGTCATCAAGAACAGGCATTTTGTGACGTCATAGTGACGTCATCAAGAACAGTAATTTTGTGACGTCACAGTGACGTCATGAAAGACGGGAATTTTGTGACGTTATCAAGAACAGGAATTTTGTGACGACATACTGACGTCATAGTGACGACATCAAGAACAGGAATTTTGTGACGTCATAGTGACGTTATCAAGAACAGGCATTTTGTGACGTCATAATGACGTCATCAAGAACAGGCATTTTGAGACCTCTTAGTGACGTTTTGATGAACAGTCATTTTGTGACGTCATAGTGACGTGATGAAAAACAGGAATTTTGTGACGTCATCAAGAACAGGAATATTGTGACGTCATAGTGACGTCATCAAGGACAGGAGTTTTGTGACGTTATAGTGACGTCATCAAGAACAGGCATTTTGTCACGTCATAGTGACGTTATCTAGAACAGGCATTTTTTGACCACATAGTGACGTCATCAAGAACATGCATTTTGTGACGTCATAGTGACGTCATCAAGAACAGTAATTTTGTGACGTCACAGTGACGTCATGAAAGACGGGAATTTTGTGACGTTATCAAGAACAGGAATTTTGTGACGACATACTGACGTCATAGTGACGACATCAAGAACAGGAATTTTGTGAATTCATAGTGACGTCATTAAGAACGGGAATTATGTGACGTCATGGTGACATCATCAAGAACAGGAATGTTATGAAGTTATAGTGACGTCATGAAAAACGGGAATTTCGTGACGTCATCAAGAACAGGAATTTTGTGACATCATAGTGACGTTATCAAGAACGGGCATTTTGTGACGTCATAGTAACGTGATGAAAAAGAGGAATTTTGTGACGTCATCAAAAACAGGAATATTGTGACGTTATACTGACGTCATCAAGAACAGGAATTTTGTAATGTCATAGTGACGTCATGAAAAACAGGAATTTTGTGACGTCATCAAGAACGGGTATTTTGTGACCTCATAGTGACGTCATCAAGAACAGGCATTTTGCGACCTCATAGTGACGTCATCTGTAACAGCCGTTTTGTAAGGTCATAGTGACACGATGAAAAACAGGAATTTTGTGACGTCATGAAGAACAGGCATTTTGACACGTCATAGTGTAGTTATCAAGAACAGTAATTTTGTGACGTCATAGTGACATCATCAAGATCACCAATTTTGTGATTTCATAGTGACGTCATGAAAAACAGGAATTTTGTGACGTCATCAAGATCAGGAATTTTGTGACGTCATAGTGACGTTATCAAGAACAGGCATTTTGTGACGTCATAATGACGTCATCAAGAACAGGCATTTTGAGACCTCTTAGTGACGTCCTAATGAACAGTCATTTTGTGACGTCATAGTGACGTGATGAAAAACAGGAATTTTGTGACGTCATCAAGAACAGGAATATTGTGACGTCATAGTGACGTCATCAAGGACAGGAGTTTTGTAACGTTATAGTGACGTCATCAAGAACAGGCATTTTGTGACGTCATAGTGACGTTATCAAGAACAGGCATTTTTTGACCACATAGTGACGTCATAAAGAACAGAAATTTCGTGACGTCATAGTAACGGCATCAAGAACAGGCATTTTGTGACGTCATAGTGACATCATCAAGAACAGGAATTTTATGATGTCATAGTGACGTCATGAAAGACGGGAATTTTGTGACGTCATGAAAGACGCGAATTTTGTGACGTCACCAAGAACAGGAATTTTGTGACGACATAGTGACGTCATATTGACGACATCAAGAACAGGCATTTTGTGACGTCATAGTGATATCATCAAGAACAGGCATTTTATGATATAGTGACGCCATAAAAAACAAGAAATTTGTGACGTGACCAAGAAAAGGAATTTCGTGGCGTCATAGTGACGTCATCAAGAACAGGCATTTTGTGACGTCATAGTGACGTCATCAAGAAAAGGAATTTTGTGACGTCGTAGTGACGTCAAGAAACACAGGAATTTTGTGCCGTCATAGTGACGTCATCAAGAACAGGAATCTTGTTACGTCATAGTGACTTCATCAAGAACAGGAATTTTGTGACGTCATAGTGACGTCATGAAAAACAGGAATTTTGTGACATCATCAAGAACACGAATTTTGTGCCGTCATAGTGACGTCATCAAGAACAGGAATTTTGTGACGTCTTTGTGACGTCATCAAGAACAGGCATTTTGTGACGTAATAGTGACGTCTTCAAGAACAGTAATTTTGTGACGTCATAGTGACGTCATCAAGAACAGGCATTTTGTGACCACATAGTGACGTCATCAAGAACAGGCATTTTGTGACCACATAGTGACGTCATCAAGAACAGGCATTTTGTGACGTTATAGTGACGTCATCAAGAACAGGCATTTTGTGAAGTCATAGTGACGTCATGGATAACAGGAATTTTGTGACGTCATAGTAACGGCATCAAGAACAGGCATTTTGTGACGTCATAGTGACATCATCAAGAACAGGAATTTTATGTCATAGTGACGTCATGAAAGACGGGAATTTTGTGACGTCATGAAAGACGGGAATTTTGTGACGTCACCAAGAACAGGAATTTGGTCACGACATAGTGACGTCATATTGACGACATCAAGAACAGGCATTTTGTGACGTCATAGTGACATCATCAAGAACAGGAATTTTATGATATAGTGACGCCATAAAAAACAAGAAATTTGTGACGTGATCAAGAAAAGGAATTTCGTGGCGTCATAGTGACGTCATCAAGAACAGGCATTTTGTGACGTCATAGTGACGTCATCAAGAACAGTTATTTTGTGACGTCATAGTGATGTCATCAAGAAAAGGAATTTTGTGACGTCATAGTGACGTCAAGAAACACAGGAATTTTGTGACGTCATAGTGACGTCATCAAAAACAGGAATCTTGTTACGTCATAGTGACTTCATCAAGAACAGGAATTTTGTGACGTCATGAAAAACAGGAATTTTGTGACATCATCAAGAACACGAATTTTGTGCCGTCATAGTGACGTCATCAAGAACAGGAATTTTGTGACGTCTTTGTGACGTCATCAAGAACAGGCATTTTGTGACGTCATAGTGACATCATCGAGATCACCAATTTTGCGATTTCATAGTGACGTCATGAAAAACAGGAATTTTGTGACGTCATCAAGAACAGGAATTTTGTGACGTCATAGCGACGTCATCAACAAAGGGCATTTTGCGACGTTATAGTGACGTCATCAAGAACACGAATTTTGTGCCGTCATGAGCACGTCATCAAGAACAGGCATTTTGTGACGTCATAATGACGTCATCAAGAACAGGCATTTTGAGACCTCTTAGTGACGTCATAATGGACAGTCATTTTGTGACGTCATAGTGACGTGATGAAAAACAGGAATTTTGTGACGTCATCAAGAACAGGAATATTGTGACCTCATAGTGACGTCATCAAGGACAGGAGTTTTGTGACGTTATAGTGACGTCATCAAGAACAGGCATTTTGTGACGTCATAGTGACGTTATCAAGAACAGGCATTTTTTGACCACATAGTGACGTCATAAAGAACAGACATTTCGTGACGTCATAGTAACGGCATCAAGAACAGGCATTTTGTGACGTCATAGTGACATCATCAAGAACAGGAATTTTATGATGTCATAGTGACGTCATGAAAGACAGGAATTTTGTGACGTCATAGTGACGTCATATTGACGACATCAAGAACAGGCATTTTGTGACGTCATAGTGACATCATCAAGAACAGGCATTTTATGATATAGTGACGCCATAAAAAACAAGAAATTTGTGACGTGACCAAGAAAAGGAATTTCGTGGCGTCATAGTGACGTCATCAACAACAGGCATTTTGTGACGTCATAGTGACGTCATCAAGAACAGTAATTTTGTGACGTCACAGTGACGTCATGAAAGACGGGAATCTTGTGACGTTATCAAGAACAGGAATTTTGTGACGACATACTGACGTCATAGTGACGACATCAAGAACAGGAATTTTGTGAATTCATAGTGACGTCATTAAGAACGGGAATTATGTGACGTCATGGTGACATCATCAAGAACAGGAATGTTATGATGTTATAGTGACGTCATGAAAAACGGGAATTTCGTGACGTCATCAAGAACAGGAATTTTGTGACATCATAGTGACGTTATCAAGAACGGGCTTTTTGTGACGTCATAGTAACGTGATGAAAAAGAAAAATTTTGTGACGTCATCAAAAACAGGAATATTGTTACGTCATAGTGACGTCATCAAGAACAGGCATTTTGTGACGTTATACTGACGTCATCAAGAACAGGAATTTTGTAATGTCATAGTGACGTCATGAAAAACAGGAATTTTGTGACGTCATCAAGAACGGGTATTTTGTGACCTCATAGTGACGTCATCAAGAACAGGCATTTTGCGACCTCATAGTGACGTCATCTGTAACAGCCGTTTTGTAAGGTCATAGTGACACGATGAAAAACAGGAATTTTGTGACGTCATGAAGAACAGGCATTTTGACACGTCATAGTGGAGTTATCAAGAACAGTAATTTTGTGACGTCATAGTGACATCATCAAGATCACCAATTTTGTGATTTCATAGTGACGTCATGAAAAACAGGAATTTTGTGACGTCATCAAGAACAGGAATTTTGTGACGTCATAGTGACGTTATCAAGAACAGGCATTTTGTGACGTCATAATGACGTCATCAAGAACAGGCATTTTGAGATCTCTTAGTCACGTCCTAATGAACAGTCATTTTGTGACGTCATAGTGACGTGATGAAAAACAGGAATTTTGTGACGTCATCAAAAACAGGAATATTGTGACGTCATAGTGACGTCATCAAGGACAGGAGTTTTGTGACGTTATAGTGACGTCATCAAGAACAGGCATTTTGTGACGTCATAGTAACGGCATCAAGAACAGGCATTTTGTGACGTCATAGTGACATCATCAAGAACAGGAATTTTATGATGTCATAGTGACGTCATGAAAGACGGGAATTTTGTGACGTCATGAAAGACGGGAATTTTGTGACGTCACCAAGAACAGGAATTTGGTCACGACATAGTGACGTCATATTGACGACATCAAGAACGGGCATTTTGTGACGTCATAGTGACATCATCAAGAACAGGAATTTTATGATATAGTGACGCCATAAAAAACAAGAAATTTGTGACGTGATCAAGAAAAGGAATTTCGTGGCGTCATAGTGACGTCATCAATAACAGGCATTTTGTGACGTCATAGTGACGTCATCAAGAACAGTTATTTTGTGACGTCATAGTGATGTCATCAAGAAAAGGAATTTTGTGACGTCATAGTGACGTCAAGAAACACAGGAATTTTGTGACGTCATAGTGACGTCATCGAAAACAGGAATCTTGTTACGTCATAGTGACTTCATCAAGAACAGGAATTTTGTGACGTCATGAAAAACAGGAATTTTGTGACATCATCAAGAACACGAATTTTGTGCCGTCATAGTGACGTCATCAAGAACAGGAATTTTGTGACGTCTTTGTGACGTCATCAAGAACAGGCATTTTGTGACGTCATAGTGACATCATCAAGATCACCAATTTTGTGATTTCATAGTGACGTCATGAAAAACAGGAATTTTGTGACGTCATCAAGAACAGGAATTTTGTGACATCATAGTGACGTCATCAAGAACGGGTATTTTGCGACGTTATAGTGACGTCATCAAGAACACGAATTTTGTGCCGTCATACGCACGTCATCAAGAACAGGCATTTTGTGACGTCATAATGACGTCATCAAGAACAGGCATTTTGAGACCTCTTAGTGACGTCATAATGAACAGTCATTTTGTGACGTCATAGTGACGTGATGAAAAACCGGAATTTTGTGACGTCATCAAGAACAGGAATATTGTGACGTCATAGTGACGTCATCAAGGACAGGAGTTTTGTGACGTTATAGTGACGTCATCAAGAACAGGCATTTTGTCACGTCATAGTGACGTTATCAAGAACAGGCATTTTTTGACCACATAGTGACGTCATCAAGAACAGGCATTTTGTGACGTCATAGTGACGTCATCAAGAACAGTAATTTTGTGACGTCACAGTGACGTCATGAAAGACGGGAATTTTGTGACGTTATCAAGAACAGGAATTTTGTGACGACATACTGACGTCATAGTGACGACATCAAGAACAGGAATTTTGTGACGTCATAGTGACGTTATCAAGAACAGGCATTTTGTGACGTCATAATGACGTCATCAAGAACAGGCATTTTGAGACCTCTTAGTGACGTTTTGATGAACAGTCATTTTGTGACGTCATAGTGACGTGATGAAAAACAGGAATTTTGTGACGTCATCAAGAACAGGAATATTGTGACGTCATAGTGACGTCATCAAGGACAGGAGTTTTGTGACGTTATAGTGACGTCATCAAGAACAGGCATTTTGTCACGTCATAGTGACGTTATCTAGAACAGGCATTTTTTGACCACATAGTGACGTCATCAAGAACATGCATTTTGTGACGTCATAGTGACGTCATCAAGAACAGTAATTTTGTGACGTCACAGTGACGTCATGAAAGACGGGAATTTTGTGACGTTATCAAGAACAGGAATTTTGTGACGACATACTGACGTCATAGTGACGACATCAAGAACAGGAATTTTGTGAATTCATAGTGACGTCATTAAGAACGGGAATTATGTGACGTCATGGTGACATCATCAAGAACAGGAATGTTATGAAGTTATAGTGACGTCATGAAAAACGGGAATTTCGTGACGTCATCAAGAACAGGAATTTTGTGACATCATAGTGACGTTATCAAGAACGGGCATTTTGTGACGTCATAGTAACGTGATGAAAAAGAGGAATTTTGTGACGTCATCAAAAACAGGAATATTGTGACGTTATACTGACGTCATCAAGAACAGGAATTTTGTAATGTCATAGTGACGTCATGAAAAACAGGAATTTTGTGACGTCATCAAGAACGGGTATTTTGTGACCTCATAGTGACGTCATCAAGAACAGGCATTTTGCGACCTCATAGTGACGTCATCTGTAACAGCCGTTTTGTAAGGTCATAGTGACACGATGAAAAACAGGAATTTTGTGACGTCATGAAGAACAGGCATTTTGACACGTCATAGTGTAGTTATCAAGAACAGTAATTTCGTGACGTCATAGTGACATCATCAAGATCACCAATTTTGTGATTTCATAGTGACGTCATGAAAAACACGAATTTTGTGACGTCATCAAGATCAGGAATTTTGTGACGTCATAGTGACGTTATCAAGAACAGGCATTTTGTGACGTCATAATGACGTCATCAAGAACAGGCATTTTGAGACCTCTTAGTGACGTCCTAATGAACAGTCATTTTGTGACGTCATAGTGACGTGATGAAAAACAGGAATTTTGTGACGTCATCAAGAACAGGAATATTGTGACGTCATAGTGACGTCATCAAGGACAGGAGTTTTGTAACGTTATAGTGACGTCATCAAGAACAGGCATTTTGTGACGTCATAGTGACGTTATCAAGAACAGGCATTTTTTGACCACATAGTGACGTCATAAAGAACAGAAATTTCGTGACGTCATAGTAACGGCATCAAGAACAGGCATTTTGTGACGTCATAGTGACATCATCAAGAACAGGAATTTTATGATGTCATAGTGACGTCATGAAAGACGGGAATTTTGTGACGTCATGAAAGACGCGAATTTTGTGACGTCACCAAGAACAGGAATTTTGTGACGACATAGTGACGTCATATTGACGACATCAAGAACAGGCATTTTGTGACGTCATAGTGATATCATCAAGAACAGGCATTTTATGATATAGTGACGCCATAAAAAACAAGAAATTTGTGACGTGACCGAGAAAAGGAATTTCGTGGCGTCATAGTGACGTCATCAAGAACAGGCATTTTGTGACGTCATAGTGACGTCATCAAGAAAAGGAATTTTGTGACGTCGTAGTGACGTCAAGAAACACAGGAATTTTGTGCCGTCATAGTGACGTCATCAAGAACAGGCATTTTGTGACGTTATACTGACGTCATCAAGAACAGGAATTTTGTAATGTCATAGTGACGTCATGAAAAACAGGAATTTTGTGACGTCATCAAGAACGGGTATTTTGTGACCTCATAGTGACGTCATCAAGAACAGGCATTTTGCGACCTCATAGTGACGTCATCTGTAACAGCCGTTTTGTAAGGTCATAGTGACACGATGAAAAACAGGAATTTTGTGACGTCATGAAGAACAGGCATTTTGACACGTCATAGTGGAGTTATCAAGAACAGTAATTTTGTGACGTCATAGTGACATCATCAAGATCACCAATTTTGTGATTTCATAGTGACGTCATGAAAAACAGGAATTTTGTGACGTCATCAAGAACAGGAATTTTGTGACGTCATAGTGACGTTATCAAGAACAGGCATTTTGTGACGTCATAATGACGTCATCAAGAACAGGCATTTTGAGATCTCTTAGTCACGTCCTAATGAACAGTCATTTTGTGACGTCATAGTGACGTGATGAAAAACAGGAATTTTGTGACGTCATCAAAAACAGGAATATTGTGACGTCATAGTGACGTCATCAAGGACAGGAGTTTTGTGACGTTATAGTGACGTCATCAAGAACAGGCATTTTGTGACGTCATAGTAACGGCATCAAGAACAGGCATTTTGTGACGTCATAGTGACATCATCAAGAACAGGAATTTTATGATGTCATAGTGACGTCATGAAAGACGGGAATTTTGTGACGTCATGAAAGACGGGAATTTTGTGACGTCACCAAGAACAGGAATTTGGTCACGACATAGTGACGTCATATTGACGACATCAAGAACGGGCATTTTGTGACGTCATAGTGACATCATCAAGAACAGGAATTTTATGATATAGTGACGCCATAAAAAACAAGAAATTTGTGACGTGATCAAGAAAAGGAATTTCGTGGCGTCATAGTGACGTCATCAATAACAGGCATTTTGTGACGTCATAGTGACGTCATCAAGAACAGTTATTTTGTGACGTCATAGTGATGTCATCAAGAAAAGGAATTTTGTGACGTCATAGTGACGTCAAGAAACACAGGAATTTTGTGACGTCATAGTGACGTCATCGAAAACAGGAATCTTGTTACGTCATAGTGACTTCATCAAGAACAGGAATTTTGTGACGTCATGAAAAACAGGAATTTTGTGACATCATCAAGAACACGAATTTTGTGCCGTCATAGTGACGTCATCAAGAACAGGAATTTTGTGACGTCTTTGTGACGTCATCAAGAACAGGCATTTTGTGACGTCATAGTGACATCATCAAGATCACCAATTTTGTGATTTCATAGTGACGTCATGAAAAACAGGAATTTTGTGACGTCATCAAGAACAGGAATTTTGTGACATCATAGTGACGTCATCAAGAACGGGTATTTTGCGACGTTATAGTGACGTCATCAAGAACACGAATTTTGTGCCGTCATACGCACGTCATCAAGAACAGGCATTTTGTGACGTCATAATGACGTCATCAAGAACAGGCATTTTGAGACCTCTTAGTGACGTCATAATGAACAGTCATTTTGTGACGTCATAGTGACGTGATGAAAAACCGGAATTTTGTGACGTCATCAAGAACAGGAATATTGTGACGTCATAGTGACGTCATCAAGGACAGGAGTTTTGTGACGTTATAGTGACGTCATCAAGAACAGGCATTTTGTCACGTCATAGTGACGTTATCAAGAACAGGCATTTTTTGACCACATAGTGACGTCATCAAGAACAGGCATTTTGTGACGTCATAGTGACGTCATCAAGAACAGTAATTTTGTGACGTCACAGTGACGTCATGAAAGACGGGAATTTTGTGACGTTATCAAGAACAGGAATTTTGTGACGACATACTGACGTCATAGTGACGACATCAAGAACAGGAATTTTGTGACGTCATAGTGACGTTATCAAGAACAGGCATTTTGTGACGTCATAATGACGTCATCAAGAACAGGCATTTTGAGACCTCTTAGTGACGTTTTGATGAACAGTCATTTTGTGACGTCATAGTGACGTGATGAAAAACAGGAATTTTGTGACGTCATCAAGAACAGGAATATTGTGACGTCATAGTGACGTCATCAAGGACAGGAGTTTTGTGACGTTATAGTGACGTCATCAAGAACAGGCATTTTGTCACGTCATAGTGACGTTATCTAGAACAGGCATTTTTTGACCACATAGTGACGTCATCAAGAACATGCATTTTGTGACGTCATAGTGACGTCATCAAGAACAGTAATTTTGTGACGTCACAGTGACGTCATGAAAGACGGGAATTTTGTGACGTTATCAAGAACAGGAATTTTGTGACGACATACTGACGTCATAGTGACGACATCAAGAACAGGAATTTTGTGAATTCATAGTGACGTCATTAAGAACGGGAATTATGTGACGTCATGGTGACATCATCAAGAACAGGAATGTTATGAAGTTATAGTGACGTCATGAAAAACGGGAATTTCGTGACGTCATCAAGAACAGGAATTTTGTGACATCATAGTGACGTTATCAAGAACGGGCATTTTGTGACGTCATAGTAACGTGATGAAAAAGAGGAATTTTGTGACGTCATCAAAAACAGGAATATTGTGACGTTATACTGACGTCATCAAGAACAGGAATTTTGTAATGTCATAGTGACGTCATGAAAAACAGGAATTTTGTGACGTCATCAAGAACGGGTATTTTGTGACCTCATAGTGACGTCATCAAGAACAGGCATTTTGCGACCTCATAGTGACGTCATCTGTAACAGCCGTTTTGTAAGGTCATAGTGACACGATGAAAAACAGGAATTTTGTGACGTCATGAAGAACAGGCATTTTGACACGTCATAGTGTAGTTATCAAGAACAGTAATTTCGTGACGTCATAGTGACATCATCAAGATCACCAATTTTGTGATTTCATAGTGACGTCATGAAAAACACGAATTTTGTGACGTCATCAAGATCAGGAATTTTGTGACGTCATAGTGACGTTATCAAGAACAGGCATTTTGTGACGTCATAATGACGTCATCAAGAACAGGCATTTTGAGACCTCTTAGTGACGTCCTAATGAACAGTCATTTTGTGACGTCATAGTGACGTGATGAAAAACAGGAATTTTGTGACGTCATCAAGAACAGGAATATTGTGACGTCATAGTGACGTCATCAAGGACAGGAGTTTTGTAACGTTATAGTGACGTCATCAAGAACAGGCATTTTGTGACGTCATAGTGACGTTATCAAGAACAGGCATTTTTTGACCACATAGTGACGTCATAAAGAACAGAAATTTCGTGACGTCATAGTAACGGCATCAAGAACAGGCATTTTGTGACGTCATAGTGACATCATCAAGAACAGGAATTTTATGATGTCATAGTGACGTCATGAAAGACGGGAATTTTGTGACGTCATGAAAGACGCGAATTTTGTGACGTCACCAAGAACAGGAATTTTGTGACGACATAGTGACGTCATATTGACGACATCAAGAACAGGCATTTTGTGACGTCATAGTGATATCATCAAGAACAGGCATTTTATGATATAGTGACGCCATAAAAAACAAGAAATTTGTGACGTGACCGAGAAAAGGAATTTCGTGGCGTCATAGTGACGTCATCAAGAACAGGCATTTTGTGACGTCATAGTGACGTCATCAAGAAAAGGAATTTTGTGACGTCGTAGTGACGTCAAGAAACACAGGAATTTTGTGCCGTCATAGTGACGTCATCAAGAACAGGAATCTTGTTACGTCATAGTGACTTCATCAAGAACAGGAATTTTGTGACGTCATAGTGACGTCATGAAAAACAGGAATTTTGTGACATCATCAAGAACACGAATTTTGTGCCGTCATAGTGACGTCATCAAGAACAGGAATTTTGTGACGTCTTTGTGACGTCATCAAGAACAGGCATTTTGTGACGTAATAGTGACGTCTTCAAGAACAGTTATTTTGTGACGTCATAGTGACGTCATCAAGAACAGGCATTTTGTGACCACATAGTGACGTCATCAAGAACAGGCATTTTGTGACCACATAGTGACGTCATCAAGAACAGGCATTTTGTGACGTTATAGTGACGTCATCAAGAACAGGCATTTTGTGAAGTCATAGTGACGTCATGGATAACAGGAATTTTGTGACGTCATAGTAACGGCATCAAGAACAGGCATTTTGTGACGTCATAGTGACATCATCAAGAACAGGAATTTTATGTCATAGTGACGTCATGAAAGACGGGAATTTTGTGACGTCATGAAAGACGGGAATTTTGTGACGTCACCAAGAACAGGAATTTGGTCACGACATAGTGACGTCATATTGACGACATCAAGAACAGGCATTTTGTGACGTCATAGTGACATCATCAAGAACAGGAATTTTATGATATAGTGACGCCATAAAAAACAAGAAATTTGTGACGTGATCAAGAAAAGGAATTTCGTGGCGTCATAGTGACGTCATCAAGAACAGGCATTTTGTGACGTCATAGTGACGTCATCAAGAACAGTTATTTTGTGACGTCATAGTGATGTCATCAAGAAAAGGAATTTTGTGACGTCATAGTGACGTCAAGAAACACAGGAATTTTGTGACGTCATAGTGACGTCATCAAAAACAGGAATCTTGTTACGTCATAGTGACTTCATCAAGAACAGGAATTTTGTGACGTCATGAAAAACAGGAATTTTGTGACATCATCAAGAACACGAATTTTGTGCCGTCATAGTGACGTCATCAAGAACAGGAATTTTGTGACGTCTTTGTGACGTCATCAAGAACAGGCATTTTGTGACGTCATAGTGACATCATCGAGATCACCAATTTTGTGATTTCATAGTGACGTCATGAAAAACAGGAATTTTGTGACGTCATCAAGAACAGGAATTTTGTGACGTCATAGTGACGTCATCAACAAAGGGCATTTTGCGACGTTATAGTGACGTCATCAAGAACACGAATTTTGTGCCGTCATACGCACGTCATCAAGAACAGGCATTTTGTGACGTCATAATGACGTCATCAAGAACAGGCATTTTGAGACCTCTTAGTGACGTCATAATGGACAGTCATTTTGTGACGTCATAGTGACGTGATGAAAAACAGGAATTTTGTGACGTCATCAAGAACAGGAATATTGTGACCTCATAGTGACGTCATCAAGGACAGGAGTTTTGTGACGTTATAGTGACGTCATCAAGAACAGGCATTTTGTGACGTCATAGTGACGTTATCAAGAACAGGCATTTTTTGACCACATAGTGACGTCATAAAGAACAGACATTTCGTGACGTCATAGTAACGGCATCAAGAACAGGCATTTTGTGACGTCATAGTGACATCATCAAGAACAGGAATTTTATGATGTCATAGTGACGTCATGAAAGACAGGAATTTTGTGACGTCATAGTGACGTCATATTGACGACATCAAGAACAGGCATTTTGTGACGTCATAGTGACATCATCAAGAACAGGCATTTTATGATATAGTGACGCCATAAAAAACAAGAAATTTGTGACGTGACCAAGAAAAGGAATTTCGTGGCGTCATAGTGACGTCATCAAGAACAGGCATTTTGTGACGTCATAGTGACGTCATCAAGAACAGTAATTTTGTGACGTCACAGTGACGTCATGAAAGACGGGAATCTTGTGACGTTATCAAGAACAGGAATTTTGTGACGACATACTGACGTCATAGTGACGACATCAAGAACAGGAATTTTGTGAATTCATAGTGACGTCATTAAGAACGGGAATTATGTGACGTCATGGTGACATCATCAAGAACAGGAATGTTATGATGTTATAGTGACGTCATGAAAAACGGGAATTTCGTGACGTCATCAAGAACAGGAATTTTGTGACATCATAGTGACGTTATCAAGAACGGGCTTTTTGTGACGTCATAGTAACGTGATGAAAAAGAAAAATTTTGTGACGTCATCAAAAACAGGAATATTGTTACGTCATAGTGACGTCATCAAGAACAGGCATTTTGTGACGTTATACTGACGTCATCAAGAACAGGAATTTTGTAATGTCATAGTGACGTCATGAAAAACAGGAATTTTGTGACGTCATCAAGAACGGGTATTTTGTGACCTCATAGTGACGTCATCAAGAACAGGCATTTTGCGACCTCATAGTGACGTCATCTGTAACAGCCGTTTTGTAAGGTCATAGTGACACGATGAAAAACAGGAATTTTGTGACGTCATGAAGAACAGGCATTTTGACACGTCATAGTGGAGTTATCAAGAACAGTAATTTTGTGACGTCATAGTGACATCATCAAGATCACCAATTTTGTGATTTCATAGTGACGTCATGAAAAACAGGAATTTTGTGACGTCATCAAGAACAGGAATTTTGTGACGTCATAGTGACGTTATCAAGAACAGGCATTTTGTGACGTCATAATGACGTCATCAAGAACAGGCATTTTGAGATCTCTTAGTCACGTCCTAATGAACAGTCATTTTGTGACGTCATAGTGACGTGATGAAAAACAGGAATTTTGTGACGTCATCAAAAACAGGAATATTGTGACGTCATAGTGACGTCATCAAGGACAGGAGTTTTGTGACGTTATAGTGACGTCATCAAGAACAGGCATTTTGTGACGTCATAGTAACGGCATCAAGAACAGGCATTTTGTGACGTCATAGTGACATCATCAAGAACAGGAATTTTATGATGTCATAGTGACGTCATGAAAGACGGGAATTTTGTGACGTCATGAAAGACGGGAATTTTGTGACGTCACCAAGAACAGGAATTTGGTCACGACATAGTGACGTCATATTGACGACATCAAGAACGGGCATTTTGTGACGTCATAGTGACATCATCAAGAACAGGAATTTTATGATATAGTGACGCCATAAAAAACAAGAAATTTGTGACGTGATCAAGAAAAGGAATTTCGTGGCGTCATAGTGACGTCATCAATAACAGGCATTTTGTGACGTCATAGTGACGTCATCAAGAACAGTTATTTTGTGACGTCATAGTGATGTCATCAAGAAAAGGAATTTTGTGACGTCATAGTGACGTCAAGAAACACAGGAATTTTGTGACGTCATAGTGACGTCATCGAAAACAGGAATCTTGTTACGTCATAGTGACTTCATCAAGAACAGGAATTTTGTGACGTCATGAAAAACAGGAATTTTGTGACATCATCAAGAACACGAATTTTGTGCCGTCATAGTGACGTCATCAAGAACAGGAATTTTGTGACGTCTTTGTGACGTCATCAAGAACAGGCATTTTGTGACGTCATAGTGACATCATCAAGATCACCAATTTTGTGATTTCATAGTGACGTCATGAAAAACAGGAATTTTGTGACGTCATCAAGAACAGGAATTTTGTGACATCATAGTGACGTCATCAAGAACGGGTATTTTGCGACGTTATAGTGACGTCATCAAGAACACGAATTTTGTGCCGTCATACGCACGTCATCAAGAACAGGCATTTTGTGACGTCATAATGACGTCATCAAGAACAGGCATTTTGAGACCTCTTAGTGACGTCATAATGAACAGTCATTTTGTGACGTCATAGTGACGTGATGAAAAACCGGAATTTTGTGACGTCATCAAGAACAGGAATATTGTGACGTCATAGTGACGTCATCAAGGACAGGAGTTTTGTGACGTTATAGTGACGTCATCAAGAACAGGCATTTTGTCACGTCATAGTGACGTTATCAAGAACAGGCATTTTTTGACCACATAGTGACGTCATCAAGAACAGGCATTTTGTGACGTCATAGTGACGTCATCAAGAACAGTAATTTTGTGACGTCACAGTGACGTCATGAAAGACGGGAATTTTGTGACGTTATCAAGAACAGGAATTTTGTGACGACATACTGACGTCATAGTGACGACATCAAGAACAGGAATTTTGTGACGTCATAGTGACGTTATCAAGAACAGGCATTTTGTGACGTCATAATGACGTCATCAAGAACAGGCATTTTGAGACCTCTTAGTGACGTTTTGATGAACAGTCATTTTGTGACGTCATAGTGACGTGATGAAAAACAGGAATTTTGTGACGTCATCAAGAACAGGAATATTGTGACGTCATAGTGACGTCATCAAGGACAGGAGTTTTGTGACGTTATAGTGACGTCATCAAGAACAGGCATTTTGTCACGTCATAGTGACGTTATCTAGAACAGGCATTTTTTGACCACATAGTGACGTCATCAAGAACATGCATTTTGTGACGTCATAGTGACGTCATCAAGAACAGTAATTTTGTGACGTCACAGTGACGTCATGAAAGACGGGAATTTTGTGACGTTATCAAGAACAGGAATTTTGTGACGACATACTGACGTCATAGTGACGACATCAAGAACAGGAATTTTGTGAATTCATAGTGACGTCATTAAGAACGGGAATTATGTGACGTCATGGTGACATCATCAAGAACAGGAATGTTATGAAGTTATAGTGACGTCATGAAAAACGGGAATTTCGTGACGTCATCAAGAACAGGAATTTTGTGACATCATAGTGACGTTATCAAGAACGGGCATTTTGTGACGTCATAGTAACGTGATGAAAAAGAGGAATTTTGTGACGTCATCAAAAACAGGAATATTGTGACGTTATACTGACGTCATCAAGAACAGGAATTTTGTAATGTCATAGTGACGTCATGAAAAACAGGAATTTTGTGACGTCATCAAGAACGGGTATTTTGTGACCTCATAGTGACGTCATCAAGAACAGGCATTTTGCGACCTCATAGTGACGTCATCTGTAACAGCCGTTTTGTAAGGTCATAGTGACACGATGAAAAACAGGAATTTTGTGACGTCATGAAGAACAGGCATTTTGACACGTCATAGTGTAGTTATCAAGAACAGTAATTTCGTGACGTCATAGTGACATCATCAAGATCACCAATTTTGTGATTTCATAGTGACGTCATGAAAAACAGGAATTTTGTGACGTCATCAAGATCAGGAATTTTGTGACGTCATAGTGACGTTATCAAGAACAGGCATTTTGTGACGTCATAATGACGTCATCAAGAACAGGCATTTTGAGACCTCTTAGTGACGTCCTAATGAACAGTCATTTTGTGACGTCATAGTGACGTGATGAAAAACAGGAATTTTGTGACGTCATCAAGAACAGGAATATTGTGACGTCATAGTGACGTCATCAAGGACAGGAGTTTTGTAACGTTATAGTGACGTCATCAAGAACAGGCATTTTGTGACGTCATAGTGACGTTATCAAGAACAGGCATTTTTTGACCACATAGTGACGTCATAAAGAACAGAAATTTCGTGACGTCATAGTAACGGCATCAAGAACAGGCATTTTGTGACGTCATAGTGACATCATCAAGAACAGGAATTTTATGATGTCATAGTGACGTCATGAAAGACGGGAATTTCGTGACGTCATGAAAGACGCGAATTTTGTGACGTCACCAAGAACAGGAATTTTGTGACGACATAGTGACGTCATATTGACGACATCAAGAACAGGCATTTTGTGACGTCATAGTGATATCATCAAGAACAGGCATTTTATGATATAGTGACGCCATAAAAAACAAGAAATTTGTGACGTGACCGAGAAAAGGAATTTCGTGGCGTCATAGTGACGTCATCAAGAACAGGCATTTTGTGACGTCATAGTGACGTCATCAAGAAAAGGAATTTTGTGACGTCGTAGTGACGTCAAGAAACACAGGAATTTTGTGCCGTCATAGTGACGTCATCAAGAACAGGAATCTTGTTACGTCATAGTGACTTCATCAAGAACAGGAATTTTGTGACGTCATAGTGACGTCATGAAAAACAGGAATTTTGTGACATCATCAAGAACACGAATTTTGTGCCGTCATAGTGACGTCATCAAGAACAGGAATTTTGTGACGTCTTTGTGACGTCATCAAGAACAGGCATTTTGTGACGTAATAGTGACGTCTTCAAGAACAGTTATTTTGTGACGTCATAGTGACGTCATCAAGAACAGGCATTTTGTGACCACATAGTGACGTCATCAAGAACAGGCATTTTGTGACCACATAGTGACGTCATCAAGAACAGGCATTTTGTGACGTTATAGTGACGTCATCAAGAACAGGCATTTTGTGAAGTCATAGTGACGTCATGGATAACAGGAATTTTGTGACGTCATAGTAACGGCATCAAGAACAGGCATTTTGTGACGTCATAGTGACATCATCAAGAACAGGAATTTTATGTCATAGTGACGTCATGAAAGACGGGAATTTTGTGACGTCATGAAAGACGGGAATTTTGTGACGTCACCAAGAACAGGAATTTGGTCACGACATAGTGACGTCATATTGACGACATCAAGAACAGGCATTTTGTGACGTCATAGTGACATCATCAAGAACAGGAATTTTATGATATAGTGACGCCATAAAAAACAAGAAATTTGTGACGTGATCAAGAAAAGGAATTTCGTGGCGTCATAGTGACGTCATCAAGAACAGGCATTTTGTGACGTCATAGTGACGTCATCAAGAACAGTTATTTTGTGACGTCATAGTGATGTCATCAAGAAAAGGAATTTTGTGACGTCATAGTGACGTCAAGAAACACAGGAATTTTGTGACGTCATAGTGACGTCATCAAAAACAGGAATCTTGTTACGTCATAGTGACTTCATCAAGAACAGGAATTTTGTGACGTCATGAAAAACAGGAATTTTGTGACATCATCAAGAACACGAATTTTGTGCCGTCATAGTGACGTCATCAAGAACAGGAATTTTGTGACGTCTTTGTGACGTCATCAAGAACAGGCATTTTGTGACGTCATAGTGACATCATCGAGATCACCAATTTTGTGATTTCATAGTGACGTCATGAAAAACAGGAATTTTGTGACGTCATCAAGAACAGGAATTTTGTGACGTCATAGTGACGTCATCAACAAAGGGCATTTTGCGACGTTATAGTGACGTCATCAAGAACACGAATTTTGTGCCGTCATACGCACGTCATCAAGAACAGGCATTTTGTGACGTCATAATGACGTCATCAAGAACAGGCATTTTGAGACCTCTTAGTGACGTCATAATGGACAGTCATTTTGTGACGTCATAGTGACGTGATGAAAAACAGGAATTTTGTGACGTCATCAAGAACAGGAATATTGTGACCTCATAGTGACGTCATCAAGGACAGGAGTTTTGTGACGTTATAGTGACGTCATCAAGAACAGGCATTTTGTGACGTCATAGTGACGTTATCAAGAACAGGCATTTTTTGACCACATAGTGACGTCATGAAGAACAGACATTTCGTGACGTCATAGTAACGGCATCAAGAACAGGCATTTTGTGACGTCATAGTGACATCATCAAGAACAGGAATTTTATGATGTCATAGTGACGTCATGAAAGACAGGAATTTTGTGACGTCATAGTGACGTCATATTGACGACATCAAGAACAGGCATTTTGTGACGTCATAGTGACATCATCAAGAACAGGCATTTTATGATATAGTGACGCCATAAAAAACAAGAAATTTGTGACGAGACCAAGAAAAGGAATTTCGTGGCGTCATAGTGACGTCATCAAGAACAGGCATTTTGTGACGTCATAGTGACGTCATCAAGAACAGTAATTTTGTGACGTCACAGTGACGTCATGAAAGACGGGAATCTTGTGACGTTATCAAGAACAGGAATTTTTCGACGACATACTGACGTCATAGTGACGACATCAAGAACAGGAATTTCGTGAATTCATAGTGACGTCATTAAGAACGGGAATTATGTGACGTCATGGTGACATCATCAAGAACAGGAATGTTATGATGTTATAGTGACGTCATGAAAAACGGGAATTTCGTGACGTCATCAAGAACAGGAATTTTGTGACATCATAGTGACGTTATCAAGAACGGGCATTTTGTGACGTCATAGTAACGTGATGAAAAAGAAAAATTTTGTGACGTCATCAAAAACAGGAATATTGTTACGTCATAGTGACGTCATCAAGAACAGGCATTTTGTGACGTTATACTGACGTCATCAAGAACAGGAATTTTGTAATGTCATAGTGACGTCATGAAAAACAGGAATTTTGTGACGTCATCAAGAACGGGTATTTTGTGACCTCATAGTGACGTCATCAAGAACAGGCATTTTGCGACCTCATAGTGACGTCATCTGTAACAGCCGTTTTGTAAGGTCATAGTGACACGATGAAAAACAGGAATTTTGTGACGTCATGAAGAACAGGCATTTTGACACGTCATAGTGGAGTTATCAAGAACAGTAATTTTGTGACGTCATAGTGACATCATCAAGATCACCAATTTTGTGATTTCATAGTGACGTCATGAAAAACAGGAATTTTGTGACGTCATCAAGAACAGGAATTTTGTGACGTCATAGTGACGTTATCAAGAACAGGCATTTTGTGACGTCATAATGACGTCATCAAGAACAGGCATTTTGAGACCTCTTAGTGACGTCCTAATGAACAGTCATTTTGTGACGTCATAGTGACGTGATGAAAAACAGGAATTTTGTGACGTCATCAAAAACAGGAATATTGTGACGTCATAGTGACGTCATCAAGGACAGGAGTTTTGTGACGTTATAGTGACGTCATCAAGAACAGGCATTTTGTGACGTCATAGTGACGTTATCACGAACAGGCATTTTTTGACCACATAGTGACGTCATAAAGAACAGAAATTTCGTGACGTCATAGTAACGGCATCAAGAACAGGCATTTTGTGACGTCATAAGGACATCATCAAGAACAGGAATTTTATGATGTCATAGTGACGTCATGAAAGACGGGAATTTTGTGACGTCATGAAAGACGCGAATTTTGTGACGTAACCAAGAACAGGAATTTTGTGACGACATAGTGACGTCATATTGACGACATCAAGAACGCGCATTTTGTGACGTCATAGTGACATCATCAAGAACAGGCATTTTATGATATAGTGACGCCATAAAAAACAAGAAATTTGTGACGTGACCAAGAAAAGGAATTTCGTGGCGTCATAGTGACGTCATCAAGAACAGGCATTTTGTGACGTCATAGTGACGTCATCAAGAAAAGGAATTTTGTGACGTCGTAGTGACGTCAAGAAACACAGGAATTTTGTGACGTCATAGTGACGTCATCAAGAACAGGAATCTTGTTACGTCATAGTGACTTCATCAAGAACAGGAATTTTGTGACGTCATAGTGACGTCATGAGAAACAGGAATTTTGTGACATCATCAAGAACACGAATTTTGTGACATCATCAAGAACACGAATTTTGTGCCGTCATAGTGACGTCATCAAGAACAGGAATTTTGTGACGTCTTTGTGACGTCATCAAGAACAGGCATTTTGTGACGTCATAGTGACATCATCGAGATCACCAATTTTGCGATTTCATAGTGACGTCATGAAAAACAGGAATTTTGTGACGTCATCAAGAACAGGAATTTTGTGACGTCATAGTGACGTCATCAACAAAGGGCATTTTGCGACGTTATAGTGACGTCATCAAGAACACGAATTTTGTGCCGTCATGAGCACGTCATCAAGAACAGGCATTTTGTGACGTCATAATGACGTCATCAAGAACAGGCATTTTGAGACCTCTTAGTGACGTCATAATGGACAGTCATTTTGTGACGTCATAGTGACGTGATGAAAAACAGGAATTTTGTGACGTCATCAAGAACAGGAATATTGTGACCTCATAGTGACGTCATCAAGGACAGGAGTTTTGTGACGTTATAGTGACGTCATCAAGAACAGGCATTTTGTGACGTCATAGTGACGTTATCAAGAACAGGCATTTTTTGACCACATAGTGACGTCATAAAGAACAGACATTTCGTGACGTCATAGTAACGGCATCAAGAACAGGCATTTTGTGACGTCATAGTGACATCATCAAGAACAGGAATTTTATGATGTCATAGTGACGTCATGAAAGACAGGAATTTTGTGACGTCATAGTGACGTCATATTGACGACATCAAGAACAGGCATTTTGTGACGTCATAGTGACATCATCAAGAACAGGCATTTTATGATATAGTGACGCCATAAAAAACAAGAAATTTGTGACGTGACCAAGAAAAGGAATTTCGTGGCGTCATAGTGACGTCATCAAGAACAGGCATTTTGTGACGTCATAGTGACGTCATCAAGAACAGTAATTTTGTGACGTCACAGTGACGTCATGAAAGACGGGAATCTTGTGACGTTATCAAGAACAGGAATTTTGTGACGACATACTGACGTCATAGTGACGACATCAAGAACAGGAATTTTGTGAATTCATAGTGACGTCATTAAGAACGGGAATTATGTGACGTCATGGTGACATCATCAAGAACAGGAATGTTATGAAGTTATAGTGACGTCATGAAAAACGGGAATTTCGTGACGTCATCAAGAACAGGAATTTTGTGACATCATAGTGACGTTATCAAGAACGGGCATTTTGTGACGTCATAGTAACGTGATGAAAAAGAGGAATTTTGTGACGTCATCAAAAACAGGAATATTGTTACGTCATAGTGACGTCATCAAGAACAGGCATTTTGTGACGTTATACTGACGTCATCAAGAACAGGAATTTTGTAATGTCATAGTGACGTCATGAAAAACAGGAATTTTGTGACGTCATCAAGAACGGGTATTTTGTGACCTCATAGTGACGTCATCAAGAACAGGCATTTTGCGACCTCATAGTGACGTCATCTGTAACAGCCGTTTTGTAAGGTCATAGTGACACGATGAAAAACAGGAATTTTGTGACGTCATGAAGAACAGGCATTTTGACACGTCATAGTGGAGTTATCAAGAACAGTAATTTTGTGACGTCATAGTGACATCATCAAGATCACCAATTTTGTGATTTCATAGTGACGTCATGAAAAACAGGAATTTTGTGACGTCATCAAGAACAGGAATTTTGTGACGTCATAGTGACGTTATCAAGAACAGGCATTTTGTGACGTCATAATGACGTCATCAAGAACAGGCATTTTGAGATCTCTTAGTCACGTCCTAATGAACAGTCATTTTGTGACGTCATAGTGACGTGATGAAAAACAGGAATTTTGTGACGTCATCAAAAACAGGAATATTGTGACGTCATAGTGACGTCATCAAGGACAGGAGTTTTGTGACGTTATAGTGACGTCATCAAGAACAGGCATTTTGTGACGTCATAGTAACGGCATCAAGAACAGGCATTTTGTGACGTCATAGTGACATCATCAAGAACAGGAATTTTATGATGTCATAGTGACGTCATGAAAGACGGGAATTTTGTGACGTCATGAAAGACGGGAATTTTGTGACGTCACCAAGAACAGGAATTTGGTCACGACATAGTGACGTCATATTGACGACATCAAGAACGGGCATTTTGTGACGTCATAGTGACATCATCAAGAACAGGAATTTTATGATATAGTGACGCCATAAAAAACAAGAAATTTGTGACGTGATCAAGAAAAGGAATTTCGTGGCGTCATAGTGACGTCATCAATAACAGGCATTTTGTGACGTCATAGTGACGTCATCAAGAACAGTTATTTTGTGACGTCATAGTGATGTCATCAAGAAAAGGAATTTTGTGACGTCATAGTGACGTCAAGAAACACAGGAATTTTGTGACGTCATAGTGACGTCATCGAAAACAGGAATCTTGTTACGTCATAGTGACTTCATCAAGAACAGGAATTTTGTGACGTCATGAAAAACAGGAATTTTGTGACATCATCAAGAACACGAATTTTGTGCCGTCATAGTGACGTCATCAAGAACAGGAATTTTGTGACGTCTTTGTGACGTCATCAAGAACAGGCATTTTGTGACGTCATAGTGACATCATCAAGATCACCAATTTTGTGATTTCATAGTGACGTCATGAAAAACAGGAATTTTGTGACGTCATCAAGAACAGGAATTTTGTGACATCATAGTGACGTCATCAAGAACGGGTATTTTGCGACGTTATAGTGACGTCATCAAGAACACGAATTTTGTGCCGTCATACGCACGTCATCAAGAACAGGCATTTTGTGACGTCATAATGACGTCATCAAGAACAGGCATTTTGAGACCTCTTAGTGACGTCATAATGAACAGTCATTTTGTGACGTCATAGTGACGTGATGAAAAACCGGAATTTTGTGACGTCATCAAGAACAGGAATATTGTGACGTCATAGTGACGTCATCAAGGACAGGAGTTTTGTGACGTTATAGTGACGTCATCAAGAACAGGCATTTTGTCACGTCATAGTGACGTTATCAAGAACAGGCATTTTTTGACCACATAGTGACGTCATCAAGAACAGGCATTTTGTGACGTCATAGTGACGTCATCAAGAACAGTAATTTTGTGACGTCACAGTGACGTCATGAAAGACGGGAATTTTGTGACGTTATCAAGAACAGGAATTTTGTGACGACATACTGACGTCATAGTGACGACATCAAGAACAGGAATTTTGTGACGTCATAGTGACGTTATCAAGAACAGGCATTTTGTGACGTCATAATGACGTCATCAAGAACAGGCATTTTGAGACCTCTTAGTGACGTTTTGATGAACAGTCATTTTGTGACGTCATAGTGACGTGATGAAAAACAGGAATTTTGTGACGTCATCAAGAACAGGAATATTGTGACGTCATAGTGACGTCATCAAGGACAGGAGTTTTGTGACGTTATAGTGACGTCATCAAGAACAGGCATTTTGTCACGTCATAGTGACGTTATCTAGAACAGGCATTTTTTGACCACATAGTGACGTCATCAAGAACATGCATTTTGTGACGTCATAGTGACGTCATCAAGAACAGTAATTTTGTGACGTCACAGTGACGTCATGAAAGACGGGAATTTTGTGACGTTATCAAGAACAGGAATTTTGTGACGACATACTGACGTCATAGTGACGACATCAAGAACAGGAATTTTGTGAATTCATAGTGACGTCATTAAGAACGGGAATTATGTGACGTCATGGTGACATCATCAAGAACAGGAATGTTATGAAGTTATAGTGACGTCATGAAAAACGGGAATTTCGTGACGTCATCAAGAACAGGAATTTTGTGACATCATAGTGACGTTATCAAGAACGGGCATTTTGTGACGTCATAGTAACGTGATGAAAAAGAGGAATTTTGTGACGTCATCAAAAACAGGAATATTGTGACGTTATACTGACGTCATCAAGAACAGGAATTTTGTAATGTCATAGTGACGTCATGAAAAACAGGAATTTTGTGACGTCATCAAGAACGGGTATTTTGTGACCTCATAGTGACGTCATCAAGAACAGGCATTTTGCGACCTCATAGTGACGTCATCTGTAACAGCCGTTTTGTAAGGTCATAGTGACACGATGAAAAACAGGAATTTTGTGACGTCATGAAGAACAGGCATTTTGACACGTCATAGTGGAGTTATCAAGAACAGTAATTTTGTGACGTCATAGTGACATCATCAAGATCACCAATTTTGTGATTTCATAGTGACGTCATGAAAAACAGGAATTTTGTGACGTCATCAAGAACAGGAATTTTGTGACGTCATAGTGACGTTATCAAGAACAGGCATTTTGTGACGTCATAATGACGTCATCAAGAACAGGCATTTTGAGACCTCTTAGTGACGTCCTAATGAACAGTCATTTTGTGACGTCATAGTGACGTGATGAAAAACAGGAATTTTGTGACGTCATCAAAAACAGGAATATTGTGACGTCATAGTGACGTCATCAAGGACAGGAGTTTTGTGACGTTATAGTGACGTCATCAAGAACAGGCATTTTGTGACGTCATAGTGACGTTCTCACGAACAGGCATTTTTTGACCACATAGTGACGTCATAAAGAACAGAAATTTCGTGACGTCATAGTAACGGCATCAAGAACAGGCATTTTGTGACGTCATAAGGACATCATCAAGAACAGGAATTTTATGATGTCATAGTGACGTCATGAAAGACGGGAATTTTGTGACGTCATGAAAGACGCGAATTTTGTGACGTAACCAAGAACAGGAATTTTGTGACGACATAGTGACGTCATATTGACGACATCAAGAACGCGCATTTTGTGACGTCATAGTGACATCATCAAGAACAGGCATTTTATGATATAGTGACGCCATAAAAAACAAGAAATTTGTGACGTGACCAAGAAAAGGAATTTCGTGGCGTCATAGTGACGTCATCAAGAACAGGCATTTTGTCACGTCATAGTGACGTCATCAAGAAAAGGAATTTTGTGACGTCGTAGTGACGTCAAGAAACACAGGAATTTTGTGACGTCATAGTGACGTCATCAAGAACAGGAATCTTGTTACGTCATAGTGACTTCATCAAGAACAGGAATTTTGTGACGTCATAGTGACGTCATGAGAAACAGGAATTTTGTGACATCATCAAGAACACGAATTTTGTGACATCATCAAGAACACGAATTTTGTGCCGTCATAGTGACGTCATCAAGAACAGGAATTTTGTGACGTCTTTGTGACGTCATCAAGAACAGGCATTTTGTGACGTCATAGTGACATCATCGAGATCACCAATTTTGCGATTTCATAGTGACGTCATGAAAAACAGGAATTTTGTGACGTCATCAAGAACAGGAATTTTGTGACGTCATAGTGACGTCATCAACAAAGGGCATTTTGCGACGTTATAGTGACGTCATCAAGAACACGAATTTTGTGCCGTCATGAGCACGTCATCAAGAACAGGCATTTTGTGACGTCATAATGACGTCATCAAGAACAGGCATTTTGAGACCTCTTAGTGACGTCATAATGGACAGTCATTTTGTGACGTCATAGTGACGTGATGAAAAACAGGAATTTTGTGACGTCATCAAGAACAGGAATATTGTGACCTCATAGTGACGTCATCAAGGACAGGAGTTTTGTGACGTTATAGTGACGTCATCAAGAACAGGCATTTTGTGACGTCATAGTGACGTTATCAAGAACAGGCATTTTTTGACCACATAGTGACGTCATAAAGAACAGACATTTCGTGACGTCATAGTAACGGCATCAAGAACAGGCATTTTGTGACGTCATAGTGACATCATCAAGAACAGGAATTTTATGATGTCATAGTGACGTCATGAAAGACAGGAATTTTGTGACGTCATAGTGACGTCATATTGACGACATCAAGAACAGGCATTTTGTGACGTCATAGTGACATCATCAAGAACAGGCATTTTATGATATAGTGACGCCATAAAAAACAAGAAATTTGTGACGTGACCAAGAAAAGGAATTTCGTGGCGTCATAGTGACGTCATCAAGAACAGGCATTTTGTGACGTCATAGTGACGTCATCAAGAACAGTAATTTTGTGACGTCACAGTGACGTCATGAAAGACGGGAATCTTGTGACGTTATCAAGAACAGGAATTTTGTGACGACATACTGACGTCATAGTGACGACATCAAGAACAGGAATTTTGTGAATTCATAGTGACGTCATTAAGAACGGGAATTATGTGACGTCATGGTGACATCATCAAGAACAGGAATGTTATGAAGTTATAGTGACGTCATGAAAAACGGGAATTTCGTGACGTCATCAAGAACAGGAATTTTGTGACATCATAGTGACGTTATCAAGAACGGGCATTTTGTGACGTCATAGTAACGTGATGAAAAAGAGGAATTTTGTGACGTCATCAAAAACAGGAATATTGTTACGTCATAGTGACGTCATCAAGAACAGGCATTTTGTGACGTTATACTGACGTCATCAAGAACAGGAATTTTGTAATGTCATAGTGACGTCATGAAAAACAGGAATTTTGTGACGTCATCAAGAACGGGTATTTTGTGACCTCATAGTGACGTCATCAAGAACAGGCATTTTGCGACCTCATAGTGACGTCATCTGTAACAGCCGTTTTGTAAGGTCATAGTGACACGATGAAAAACAGGAATTTTGTGACGTCATGAAGAACAGGCATTTTGACACGTCATAGTGGAGTTATCAAGAACAGTAATTTTGTGACGTCATAGTGACATCATCAAGATCACCAATTTTGTGATTTCATAGTGACGTCATGAAAAACAGGAATTTTGTGACGTCATCAAGAACAGGAATTTTGTGACGTCATAGTGACGTTATCAAGAACAGGCATTTTGTGACGTCATAATGACGTCATCAAGAACAGGCATTTTGAGATCTCTTAGTCACGTCCTAATGAACAGTCATTTTGTGACGTCATAGTGACGTGATGAAAAACAGGAATTTTGTGACGTCATCAAAAACAGGAATATTGTGACGTCATAGTGACGTCATCAAGGACAGGAGTTTTGTGACGTTATAGTGACGTCATCAAGAACAGGCATTTTGTGACGTCATAGTAACGGCATCAAGAACAGGCATTTTGTGACGTCATAGTGACATCATCAAGAACAGGAATTTTATGATGTCATAGTGACGTCATGAAAGACGGGAATTTTGTGACGTCATGAAAGACGGGAATTTTGTGACGTCACCAAGAACAGGAATTTGGTCACGACATAGTGACGTCATATTGACGACATCAAGAACGGGCATTTTGTGACGTCATAGTGACATCATCAAGAACAGGAATTTTATGATATAGTGACGCCATAAAAAACAAGAAATTTGTGACGTGATCAAGAAAAGGAATTTCGTGGCGTCATAGTGACGTCATCAATAACAGGCATTTTGTGACGTCATAGTGACGTCATCAAGAACAGTTATTTTGTGACGTCATAGTGATGTCATCAAGAAAAGGAATTTTGTGACGTCATAGTGACGTCAAGAAACACAGGAATTTTGTGACGTCATAGTGACGTCATCGAAAACAGGAATCTTGTTACGTCATAGTGACTTCATCAAGAACAGGAATTTTGTGACGTCATGAAAAACAGGAATTTTGTGACATCATCAAGAACACGAATTTTGTGCCGTCATAGTGACGTCATCAAGAACAGGAATTTTGTGACGTCTTTGTGACGTCATCAAGAACAGGCATTTTGTGACGTCATAGTGACATCATCAAGATCACCAATTTTGTGATTTCATAGTGACGTCATGAAAAACAGGAATTTTGTGACGTCATCAAGAACAGGAATTTTGTGACATCATAGTGACGTCATCAAGAACGGGTATTTTGCGACGTTATAGTGACGTCATCAAGAACACGAATTTTGTGCCGTCATACGCACGTCATCAAGAACAGGCATTTTGTGACGTCATAATGACGTCATCAAGAACAGGCATTTTGAGACCTCTTAGTGACGTCATAATGAACAGTCATTTTGTGACGTCATAGTGACGTGATGAAAAACCGGAATTTTGTGACGTCATCAAGAACAGGAATATTGTGACGTCATAGTGACGTCATCAAGGACAGGAGTTTTGTGACGTTATAGTGACGTCATCAAGAACAGGCATTTTGTCACGTCATAGTGACGTTATCAAGAACAGGCATTTTTTGACCACATAGTGACGTCATCAAGAACAGGCATTTTGTGACGTCATAGTGACGTCATCAAGAACAGTAATTTTGTGACGTCACAGTGACGTCATGAAAGACGGGAATTTTGTGACGTTATCAAGAACAGGAATTTTGTGACGACATACTGACGTCATAGTGACGACATCAAGAACAGGAATTTTGTGACGTCATAGTGACGTTATCAAGAACAGGCATTTTGTGACGTCATAATGACGTCATCAAGAACAGGCATTTTGAGACCTCTTAGTGACGTTTTGATGAACAGTCATTTTGTGACGTCATAGTGACGTGATGAAAAACAGGAATTTTGTGACGTCATCAAGAACAGGAATATTGTGACGTCATAGTGACGTCATCAAGGACAGGAGTTTTGTGACGTTATAGTGACGTCATCAAGAACAGGCATTTTGTCACGTCATAGTGACGTTATCTAGAACAGGCATTTTTTGACCACATAGTGACGTCATCAAGAACATGCATTTTGTGACGTCATAGTGACGTCATCAAGAACAGTAATTTTGTGACGTCACAGTGACGTCATGAAAGACGGGAATTTTGTGACGTTATCAAGAACAGGAATTTTGTGACGACATACTGACGTCATAGTGACGACATCAAGAACAGGAATTTTGTGAATTCATAGTGACGTCATTAAGAACGGGAATTATGTGACGTCATGGTGACATCATCAAGAACAGGAATGTTATGAAGTTATAGTGACGTCATGAAAAACGGGAATTTCGTGACGTCATCAAGAACAGGAATTTTGTGACATCATAGTGACGTTATCAAGAACGGGCATTTTGTGACGTCATAGTAACGTGATGAAAAAGAGGAATTTTGTGACGTCATCAAAAACAGGAATATTGTGACGTTATACTGACGTCATCAAGAACAGGAATTTTGTAATGTCATAGTGACGTCATGAAAAACAGGAATTTTGTGACGTCATCAAGAACGGGTATTTTGTGACCTCATAGTGACGTCATCAAGAACAGGCATTTTGCGACCTCATAGTGACGTCATCTGTAACAGCCGTTTTGTAAGGTCATAGTGACACGATGAAAAACAGGAATTTTGTGACGTCATGAAGAACAGGCATTTTGACACGTCATAGTGGAGTTATCAAGAACAGTAATTTTGTGACGTCATAGTGACATCATCAAGATCACCAATTTTGTGATTTCATAGTGACGTCATGAAAAACAGGAATTTTGTGACGTCATCAAGAACAGGAATTTTGTGACGTCATAGTGACGTTATCAAGAACAGGCATTTTGTGACGTCATAATGACGTCATCAAGAACAGGCATTTTGAGACCTCTTAGTGACGTCCTAATGAACAGTCATTTTGTGACGTCATAGTGACGTGATGAAAAACAGGAATTTTGTGACGTCATCAAAAACAGGAATATTGTGACGTCATAGTGACGTCATCAAGGACAGGAGTTTTGTGACGTTATAGTGACGTCATCAAGAACAGGCATTTTGTGACGTCATAGTGACGTTCTCACGAACAGGCATTTTTTGACCACATAGTGACGTCATAAAGAACAGAAATTTCGTGACGTCATAGTAACGGCATCAAGAACAGGCATTTTGTGACGTCATAAGGACATCATCAAGAACAGGAATTTTATGATGTCATAGTGACGTCATGAAAGACGGGAATTTTGTGACGTCATGAAAGACGCGAATTTTGTGACGTAACCAAGAACAGGAATTTTGTGACGACATAGTGACGTCATATTGACGACATCAAGAACGCGCATTTTGTGACGTCATAGTGACATCATCAAGAACAGGCATTTTATGATATAGTGACGCCATAAAAAACAAGAAATTTGTGACGTGACCAAGAAAAGGAATTTCGTGGCGTCATAGTGACGTCATCAAGAACAGGCATTTTGTGACGTCATAGTGACGTCATCAAGAAAAGGAATTTTGTGACGTCGTAGTGACGTCAAGAAACACAGGAATTTTGTGACGTCATAGTGACGTCATCAAGAACAGGAATCTTGTTACGTCATAGTGACTTCATCAAGAACAGGAATTTTGTGACGTCATAGTGACGTCATGAGAAACAGGAATTTTGTGACATCATCAAGAACACGAATTTTGTGCCGTCATAGTGACGTCATCAAGAACAGGAATTTTGTGACGTCTTTGTGACGTCATCAAGAACAGGCATTTTGTGACGTCATAGTGACATCATCGAGATCACCAATTTTGCGATTTCATAGTGACGTCATGAAAAACAGGAATTTTGTGACGTCATCAAGAACAGGAATTTTGTGACGTCATAGTGACGTCATCAACAAAGGGCATTTTGCGACGTTATAGTGACGTCATCAAGAACACGAATTTTGTGCCGTCATGAGCACGTCATCAAGAACAGGCATTTTGTGACGTCATAATGACGTCATCAAGAACAGGCATTTTGAGACCTCTTAGTGACGTCATAATGGACAGTCATTTTGTGACGTCATAGTGACGTGATGAAAAACAGGAATTTTGTGACGTCATCAAGAACAGGAATATTGTGACGTCATAGTGACGTCATCAAGGACAGGAGTTTTGTAACGTTATAGTGACGTCATCAAGAACAGGCATTTTGTGACGTCATAGTGACGTTATCAAGAACAGGCATTTTTTGACCACATAGTGACGTCATAAAGAACAGAAATTTCGTGACGTCATAGTCTCGGCATCAAGAACAGGCATTTTGTGACGTCATAGTGACATCATCAAGAACAGGAATTTTATGATGTCATAGTGACGTCATGAAAGACGGGAATTTTGTGACGTCATGAAAGACGCGAATTTTGTGACGTCACCAAGAACAGGAATTTTGTGACGACATAGTGACGTCATATTGACGACATCAAGAACAGGCATTTTGTGACGTCATAGTGATATCATCAAGAACAGGCATTTTATGATATAGTGACGCCATAAAAAACAAGAAATTTGTGACGTGACCAAGAAAAGGAATTTCGTGGCGTCATAGTGACGTCATCAAGAACAGGCATTTTGTGACGTCATAGTGACGTCATCAAGAAAAGGAATTTTGTGACGTCGTAGTGACGTCAAGAAACACAGGAATTTTGTGCCGTCATAGTGACGTCATCAAGAACAGGAATCTTGTTACGTCATAGTGACTTCATCAAGAACAGGAATTTTGTGACGTCATAGTGACGTCATGAAAAACAGGAATTTTGTGACATCATCAAGAACACGAATTTTGTGCCGTCATAGTGACGTCATCAAGAACAGGAATTTTGTGACGTCTTTGTGACGTCATCAAGAACAGGCATTTTGTGACGTAATAGTGACGTCTTCAAGAACAGTAATTTTGTGACGTCATAGTGACGTCATCAAGAACAGGCATTTTGTGACCACATAGTGACGTCATCAAGAACAGGCATTTTGTGACCACATAGTGACGTCATCAAGAACAGGCATTTTGTGACGTTATAGTGACGTCATCAAGAACAGGCATTTTGTGAAGTCATAGTGACGTCATGGATAACAGGAATTTTGTGACGTCATAGTAACGGCATCAAGAACAGGCATTTTGTGACGTCATAGTGACATCATCAAGAACAGGAATTTTATGTCATAGTGACGTCATGAAAGACGGGAATTTTGTGACGTCATGAAAGACGGGAATTTTGTGACGTCACCAAGAACAGGAATTTGGTCACGACATAGTGACGTCATATTGACGACATCAAGAACAGGCATTTTGTGACGTCATAGTGACATCATCAAGAACAGGAATTTTATGATATAGTGACGCCATAAAAAACAAGAAATTTGTGACGTGATCAAGAAAAGGAATTTCGTGGCGTCATAGTGACGTCATCAAGAACAGGCATTTTGTGACGTCATAGTGACGTCATCAAGAACAGTTATTTTGTGACGTCATAGTGATGTCATCAAGAAAAGGAATTTTGTGACGTCATAGTGACGTCAAGAAACACAGGAATTTTGTGACGTCATAGTGACGTCATCAAAAACAGGAATCTTGTTACGTCATAGTGACTTCATCAAGAACAGGAATTTTGTGACGTCATGAAAAACAGGAATTTTGTGACATCATCAAGAACACGAATTTTGTGCCGTCATAGTGACGTCATCAAGAACAGGAATTTTGTGACGTCTTTGTGACGTCATCAAGAACAGGCATTTTGTGACGTCATAGTGACATCATCGAGATCACCAATTTTGTGATTTCATAGTGACGTCATGAAAAACAGGAATTTTGTGACGTCATCAAGAACAGGAATTTTGTGACGTCATAGTGACGTCATCAACAAAGGGCATTTTGCGACGTTATAGTGACGTCATCAAGAACACGAATTTTGTGCCGTCATACGCACGTCATCAAGAACAGGCATTTTGTGACGTCATAATGACGTCATCAAGAACAGGCATTTTGAGACCTCTTAGTGACGTCATAATGGACAGTCATTTTGTGACGTCATAGTGACGTGATGAAAAACAGGAATTTTGTGACGTCATCAAGAACAGGAATATTGTGACCTCATAGTGACGTCATCAAGGACAGGAGTTTTGTGACGTTATAGTGACGTCATCAAGAACAGGCATTTTGTGACGTCATAGTGACGTTATCAAGAACAGGCATTTTTTGACCACATAGTGACGTCATGAAGAACAGACATTTCGTGACGTCATAGTAACGGCATCAAGAACAGGCATTTTGTGACGTCATAGTGACATCATCAAGAACAGGAATTTTATGATGTCATAGTGACGTCATGAAAGACAGGAATTTTGTGACGTCATAGTGACGTCATATTGACGACATCAAGAACAGGCATTTTGTGACGTCATAGTGACATCATCAAGAACAGGCATTTTATGATATAGTGACGCCATAAAAAACAAGAAATTTGTGACGAGACCAAGAAAAGGAATTTCGTGGCGTCATAGTGACGTCATCAAGAACAGGCATTTTGTGACGTCATAGTGACGTCATCAAGAACAGTAATTTTGTGACGTCACAGTGACGTCATGAAAGACGGGAATCTTGTGACGTTATCAAGAACAGGAATTTTTCGACGACATACTGACGTCATAGTGACGACATCAAGAACAGGAATTTCGTGAATTCATAGTGACGTCAATAAGAACGGGAATTATGTGACGTCATGGTGACATCATCAAGAACAGGAATGTTATGATGTTATAGTGACGTCATGAAAAACGGGAATTTCGTGACGTCTTCAAGAACAGGAATTTTGTGACATCATAGTGACGTTATCAAGAACGGGCATTTTGTGACGTCATAGTAACGTGATGAAAAAGAAAAATTTTGTGACGTCATCAAAAACAGGAATATTGTTACGTCATAGTGACGTCATCAAGAACAGGCATTTTGTGACGTTATACTGACGTCATCAAGAACAGGAATTTTGTAATGTCATAGTGACGTCATGAAAAACAGGAATTTTGTGACGTCATCAAGAACGGGTATTTTGTGACCTCATAGTGACGTCATCAAGAACAGGCATTTTGCGACCTCATAGTGACGTCATCTGTAACAGCCGTTTTGTAAGGTCATAGTGACACGATGAAAAACAGGAATTTTGTGACGTCATGAAGAACAGGCATTTTGACACGTCATAGTGGAGTTATCAAGAACAGTAATTTTGTGACGTCATAGTGACATCATCAAGATCACCAATTTTGTGATTTCATAGTGACGTCATGAAAAACAGGAATTTTGTGACGTCATCAAGAACAGGAATTTTGTGACGTCATAGTGACGTTATCAAGAACAGGCATTTTGTGACGTCATAATGACGTCATCAAGAACAGGCATTTTGAGACCTCTTAGTGACGTCCTAATGAACAGTCATTTTGTGACGTCATAGTGACGTGATGAAAAACAGGAATTTTGTGACGTCATCAAAAACAGGAATATTGTGACGTCATAGTGACGTCATCAAGGACAGGAGTTTTGTGACGTTATAGTGACGTCATCAAGAACAGGCATTTTGTGACGTCATAGTGACGTTATCACGAACAGGCATTTTTTGACCACATAGTGACGTCATAAAGAACAGAAATTTCGTGACGTCATAGTAACGGCATCAAGAACAGGCATTTTGTGACGTCATAAGGACATCATCAAGAACAGGAATTTTATGATGTCATAGTGACGTCATGAAAGACGGGAATTTTGTGACGTCATGAAAGACGCGAATTTTGTGACGTAACCAAGAACAGGAATTTTCTGACGACATAGTGACGTCATATTGACGACATCAAGAACGCGCATTTTGTGACGTCATAGTGACATCATCAAGAACAGGCATTTTATGATATAGTGACGCCATAAAAAACAAGAAATTTGTGACGTGACCAAGAAAAGGAATTTCGTGGCGTCATAGTGACGTCATCAAGAACAGGCATTTTGTGACGTCATAGTGACGTCATCAAGAAAAGGAATTTTGTGACGTCGTAGTGACGTCAAGAAACACAGGAATTTTGTGACGTCATAGTGACGTCATCAAGAACAGGAATCTTGTTACGTCATAGTGACTTCATCAAGAACAGGAATTTTGTGACGTCATAGTGACGTCATGAGAAACAGGAATTTTGTGACATCATCAAGAACACGAATTTTGTGCCGTCATAGTGACGTCATCAAGAACAGGAATTTTGTGACGTCTTTGTGACGTCATCAAGAACAGGCATTTTGTGACGTCATAGTGACATCATCGAGATCACCAATTTTGCGATTTCATAGTGACGTCATGAAAAACAGGAATTTTGTAACGTCATCAAGAACAGGAATTTTGTGACGTCATAGTGACGTCATCAACAAAGGGCATTTTGCGACGTTATAGTGACGTCATCAAGAACACGAATTTTGTGCCGTCATGAGCACGTCATCAAGAACAGGCATTTTGTGACGTCATAATGACGTCATCAAGAACAGGCATTTTGAGACCTCTTAGTGACGTCATAATGGACAGTCATTTTGTGACGTCATAGTGACGTGATGAAAAACAGGAATTTTGTGACGTCATCAAGAACAGGAATATTGTGACCTCATAGTGACGTCATCAAGGACAGGAGTTTTGTGACGTTATAGTGACGTCATCAAGAACAGGCATTTTGTGACGTCATAGTGACGTTATCAAGAACAGGCATTTTTTGACCACATAGTGACGTCATAAAGAACAGACATTTCGTGACGTCATAGTAACGGCATCAAGAACAGGCATTTTGTGACGTCATAGTGACATCATCAAGAACAGGAATTTTATGCTGTCATAGTGACGTCATGAAAGACAGGAATTTTGTGACGTCATAGTGACGTCATATTGACGACATCAAGAACAGGCATTTTGTGACGTCATAGTGACATCATCAAGAACAGGCATTTTATGATATAGTGACGCCATAAAAAACAAGAAATTTGTGACGAGACCAAGAAAAGGAATTTCGTGGCGTCATAGTGACGTCATCAAGAACAGGCATTTTGTGACGTCATAGTGACGTCATCAAGAACAGTAATTTTGTGACGTCACAGTGACGTCATGAAAGACGGGAATCTTGTGACGTTATCAAGAACAGGAATTTTTCGACGACATACTGACGTCATAGTGACGACATCAAGAACAGGAATTTCGTGAATTCATAGTGACGTCATTAAGAACGGGAATTATGTGACGTCATGGTGACATCATCAAGAACAGGAATGTTATGATGTTATAGTGACGTCATGAAAAACGGGAATTTCGTGACGTCATCAAGAACAGGAATTTTGTGACATCATAGTGACGTTATCAAGAACGGGCATTTTGTGACGTCATAGTAACGTGATGAAAAAGAAAAATTTTGTGACGTCATCAAAAACAGGAATATTGTTACGTCATAGTGACGTCATCAAGAACAGGCATTTTGTGACGTTATACTGACGTCATCAAGAACAGGAATTTTGTAATGTCATAGTGACGTCATGAAAAACAGGAATTTTGTGACGTCATCAAGAACGGGTATTTTGTGACCTCATAGTGACGTCATCAAGAACAGGCATTTTGCGACCTCATAGTGACGTCATCTGTAACAGCCGTTTTGTAAGGTCATAGTGACACGATGAAAAACAGGAATTTTGTGACGTCATGAAGAACAGGCATTTTGACACGTCATAGTGGAGTTATCAAGAACAGTAATTTTGTGACGTCATAGTGACATCATCAAGATCACCAATTTTGTGATTTCATAGTGACGTCATGAAAAACAGGAATTTTGTGACGTCATCAAGAACAGGAATTTTGTGACGTCATAGTGACGTTATCAAGAACAGGCATTTTGTGACGTCATAATGACGTCATCAAGAACAGGCATTTTGAGACCTCTTAGTGACGTCCTAATGAACAGTCATTTTGTGACGTCATAGTGACGTGATGAAAAACAGGAATTTTGTGACGTCATCAAAAACAGGAATATTGTGACGTCATAGTGACGTCATCAAGGACAGGAGTTTTGTGACGTTATAGTGACGTCATCAAGAACAGGCATTTTGTGACGTCATAGTGACGTTCTCACGAACAGGCATTTTTTGACCACATAGTGACGTCATAAAGAACAGAAATTTCGTGACGTCATAGTAACGGCATCAAGAACAGGCATTTTGTGACGTCATAAGGACATCATCAAGAACAGGAATTTTATGATGTCATAGTGACGTCATGAAAGACGGGAATTTTGTGACGTCATGAAAGACGCGAATTTTGTGACGTAACCAAGAACAGGAATTTTGTGACGACATAGTGACGTCATATTGACGACATCAAGAACGCGCATTTTGTGACGTCATAGTGACATCATCAAGAACAGGCATTTTATGATATAGTGACGCCATAAAAAACAAGAAATTTGTGACGTGACCAAGAAAAGGAATTTCGTGGCGTCATAGTGACGTCATCAAGAACAGGCATTTTGTGACGTCATAGTGACGTCATCAAGAAAAGGAATTTTGTGACGTCGTAGTGACGTCAAGAAACACAGGAATTTTGTGACGTCATAGTGACGTCATCAAGAACAGGAATCTTGTTACGTCATAGTGACTTCATCAAGAACAGGAATTTTGTGACGTCATAGTGACGTCATGAGAAACAGGAATTTTGTGACATCATCAAGAACACGAATTTTGTGCCGTCATAGTGACGTCATCAAGAACAGGAATTTTGTGACGTCTTTGTGACGTCATCAAGAACAGGCATTTTGTGACGTCATAGTGACATCATCGAGATCACCAATTTTGCGATTTCATAGTGACGTCATGAAAAACAGGAATTTTGTGACGTCATCAAGAACAGGAATTTTGTGACGTCATAGTGACGTCATCAACAAAGGGCATTTTGCGACGTTATAGTGACGTCATCAAGAACACGAATTTTGTGCCGTCATGAGCACGTCATCCAGAACAGGCATTTTGTGACGTCATAATGACGTCATCAAGAACAGGCATTTTGAGACCTCTTAGTGACGTCATAATGGACAGTCATTTTGTGACGTCATAGTGACGTGATGAAAAACAGGAATTTTGTGACGTCATCAAGAACAGGAATATTGTGACGTCATAGTGACGTCATCAAGGACAGGAGTTTTGTAACGTTATAGTGACGTCATCAAGAACAGGCATTTTGTGACGTCATAGTGACGTTATCAAGAACAGGCATTTTTTGACCACATAGTGACGTCATAAAGAACAGAAATTTCGTGACGTCATAGTCTCGGCATCAAGAACAGGCATTTTGTGACGTCATAGTGACATCATCAAGAACAGGAATTTTATGATGTCATAGTGACGTCATGAAAGACGGGAATTTTGTGACGTCATGAAAGACGCGAATTTTGTGACGTCACCAAGAACAGGAATTTTGTGACGACATAGTGACGTCATATTGACGACATCAAGAACAGGCATTTTGTGACGTCATAGTGATATCATCAAGAACAGGCATTTTATGATATAGTGACGCCATAAAAAACAAGAAATTTGTGACGTGACCAAGAAAAGGAATTTCGTGGCGTCATAGTGACGTCATCAAGAACAGGCATTTTGTGACGTCATAGTGACGTCATCAAGAAAAGGAATTTTGTGACGTCGTAGTGACGTCAAGAAACACAGGAATTTTGTGCCGTCATAGTGACGTCATCAAGAACAGGAATCTTGTTACGTCATAGTGACTTCATCAAGAACAGGAATTTTGTGACGTCATAGTGACGTCATGAAAAACAGGAATTTTGTGACATCATCAAGAACACGAATTTTGTGCCGTCATAGTGACGTCATCAAGAACAGGAATTTTGTGACGTCTTTGTGACGTCATCAAGAACAGGCATTTTGTGACGTAATAGTGACGTCTTCAAGAACAGTAATTTTGTGACGTCATAGTGACGTCATCAAGAACAGGCATTTTGTGACCACATAGTGACGTCATCAAGAACAGGCATTTTGTGACCACATAGTGACGTCATCAAGAACAGGCATTTTGTGACGTTATAGTGACGTCATCAAGAACAGGCATTTTGTGAAGTCATAGTGACGTCATGGATAACAGGAATTTTGTGACGTCATAGTAACGGCATCAAGAACAGGCATTTTGTGACGTCATAGTGACATCATCAAGAACAGGAATTTTATGTCATAGTGACGTCATGAAAGACGGGAATTTTGTGACGTCATGAAAGACGGGAATTTTGTGACGTCACCAAGAACAGGAATTTGGTCACGACATAGTGACGTCATATTGACGACATCAAGAACAGGCATTTTGTGACGTCATAGTGACATCATCAAGAACAGGAATTTTATGATATAGTGACGCCATAAAAAACAAGAAATTTGTGACGTGATCAAGAAAAGGAATTTCGTGGCGTCATAGTGACGTCATCAAGAACAGGCATTTTGTGACGTCATAGTGACGTCATCAAGAACAGTTATTTTGTGACGTCATAGTGATGTCATCAAGAAAAGGAATTTTGTGACGTCATAGTGACGTCAAGAAACACAGGAATTTTGTGACGTCATAGTGACGTCATCAAAAACAGGAATCTTGTTACGTCATAGTGACTTCATCAAGAACAGGAATTTTGTGACGTCATGAAAAACAGGAATTTTGTGACATCATCAAGAACACGAATTTTGTGCCGTCATAGTGACGTCATCAAGAACAGGAATTTTGTGACGTCTTTGTGACGTCATCAAGAACAGGCATTTTGTGACGTCATAGTGACATCATCGAGATCACCAATTTTGTGATTTCATAGTGACGTCATGAAAAACAGGAATTTTGTGACGTCATCAAGAACAGGAATTTTGTGACGTCATAGTGACGTCATCAACAAAGGGCATTTTGCGACGTTATAGTGACGTCATCAAGAACACGAATTTTGTGCCGTCATACGCACGTCATCAAGAACAGGCATTTTGTGACGTCATAATGACGTCATCAAGAACAGGCATTTTGAGACCTCTTAGTGACGTCATAATGGACAGTCATTTTGTGACGTCATAGTGACGTGATGAAAAACAGGAATTTTGTGACGTCATCAAGAACAGGAATATTGTGACCTCATAGTGACGTCATCAAGGACAGGAGTTTTGTGACGTTATAGTGACGTCATCAAGAACAGGCATTTTGTGACGTCATAGTGACGTTATCAAGAACAGGCATTTTTTGACCACATAGTGACGTCATGAAGAACAGACATTTCGTGACGTCATAGTAACGGCATCAAGAACAGGCATTTTGTGACGTCATAGTGACATCATCAAGAACAGGAATTTTATGATGTCATAGTGACGTCATGAAAGACAGGAATTTTGTGACGTCATAGTGACGTCATATTGACGACATCAAGAACAGGCATTTTGTGACGTCATAGTGACATCATCAAGAACAGGCATTTTATGATATAGTGACGCCATAAAAAACAAGAAATTTGTGACGAGACCAAGAAAAGGAATTTCGTGGCGTCATAGTGACGTCATCAAGAACAGGCATTTTGTGACGTCATAGTGACGTCATCAAGAACAGTAATTTTGTGACGTCACAGTGACGTCATGAAAGACGGGAATCTTGTGACGTTATCAAGAACAGGAATTTTTCGACGACATACTGACGTCATAGTGACGACATCAAGAACAGGAATTTCGTGAATTCATAGTGACGTCAATAAGAACGGGAATTATGTGACGTCATGGTGACATCATCAAGAACAGGAATGTTATGATGTTATAGTGACGTCATGAAAAACGGGAATTTCGTGACGTCTTCAAGAACAGGAATTTTGTGACATCATAGTGACGTTATCAAGAACGGGCATTTTGTGACGTCATAGTAACGTGATGAAAAAGAAAAATTTTGTGACGTCATCAAAAACAGGAATATTGTTACGTCATAGTGACGTCATCAAGAACAGGCATTTTGTGACGTTATACTGACGTCATCAAGAACAGGAATTTTGTAATGTCATAGTGACGTCATGAAAAACAGGAATTTTGTGACGTCATCAAGAACGGGTATTTTGTGACCTCATAGTGACGTCATCAAGAACAGGCATTTTGCGACCTCATAGTGACGTCATCTGTAACAGCCGTTTTGTAAGGTCATAGTGACACGATGAAAAACAGGAATTTTGTGACGTCATGAAGAACAGGCATTTTGACACGTCATAGTGGAGTTATCAAGAACAGTAATTTTGTGACGTCATAGTGACATCATCAAGATCACCAATTTTGTGATTTCATAGTGACGTCATGAAAAACAGGAATTTTGTGACGTCATCAAGAACAGGAATTTTGTGACGTCATAGTGACGTTATCAAGAACAGGCATTTTGTGACGTCATAATGACGTCATCAAGAACAGGCATTTTGAGACCTCTTAGTGACGTCCTAATGAACAGTCATTTTGTGACGTCATAGTGACGTGATGAAAAACAGGAATTTTGTGACGTCATCAAAAACAGGAATATTGTGACGTCATAGTGACGTCATCAAGGACAGGAGTTTTGTGACGTTATAGTGACGTCATCAAGAACAGGCATTTTGTGACGTCATAGTGACGTTATCACGAACAGGCATTTTTTGACCACATAGTGACGTCATAAAGAACAGAAATTTCGTGACGTCATAGTAACGGCATCAAGAACAGGCATTTTGTGACGTCATAAGGACATCATCAAGAACAGGAATTTTATGATGTCATAGTGACGTCATGAAAGACGGGAATTTTGTGACGTCATGAAAGACGCGAATTTTGTGACGTAACCAAGAACAGGAATTTTCTGACGACATAGTGACGTCATATTGACGACATCAAGAACGCGCATTTTGTGACGTCATAGTGACATCATCAAGAACAGGCATTTTATGATATAGTGACGCCATAAAAAACAAGAAATTTGTGACGTGACCAAGAAAAGGAATTTCGTGGCGTCATAGTGACGTCATCAAGAACAGGCATTTTGTGACGTCATAGTGACGTCATCAAGAAAAGGAATTTTGTGACGTCGTAGTGACGTCAAGAAACACAGGAATTTTGTGACGTCATAGTGACGTCATCAAGAACAGGAATCTTGTTACGTCATAGTGACTTCATCAAGAACAGGAATTTTGTGACGTCATAGTGACGTCATGAGAAACAGGAATTTTGTGACATCATCAAGAACACGAATTTTGTGCCGTCATAGTGACGTCATCAAGAACAGGAATTTTGTGACGTCTTTGTGACGTCATCAAGAACAGGCATTTTGTGACGTCATAGTGACATCATCGAGATCACCAATTTTGCGATTTCATAGTGACGTCATGAAAAACAGGAATTTTGTAACGTCATCAAGAACAGGAATTTTGTGACGTCATAGTGACGTCATCAACAAAGGGCATTTTGCGACGTTATAGTGACGTCATCAAGAACACGAATTTTGTGCCGTCATGAGCACGTCATCAAGAACAGGCATTTTGTGACGTCATAATGACGTCATCAAGAACAGGCATTTTGAGACCTCTTAGTGACGTCATAATGGACAGTCATTTTGTGACGTCATAGTGACGTGATGAAAAACAGGAATTTTGTGACGTCATCAAGAACAGGAATATTGTGACCTCATAGTGACGTCATCAAGGACAGGAGTTTTGTGACGTTATAGTGACGTCATCAAGAACAGGCATTTTGTGACGTCATAGTGACGTTATCAAGAACAGGCATTTTTTGACCACATAGTGACGTCATAAAGAACAGACATTTCGTGACGTCATAGTAACGGCATCAAGAACAGGCATTTTGTGACGTCATAGTGACATCATCAAGAACAGGAATTTTATGCTGTCATAGTGACGTCATGAAAGACAGGAATTTTGTGACGTCATAGTGACGTCATATTGACGACATCAAGAACAGGCATTTTGTGACGTCATAGTGACATCATCAAGAACAGGCATTTTATGATATAGTGACGCCATAAAAAACAAGAAATTTGTGACGAGACCAAGAAAAGGAATTTCGTGGCGTCATAGTGACGTCATCAAGAACAGGCATTTTGTGACGTCATAGTGACGTCATCAAGAACAGTAATTTTGTGACGTCACAGTGACGTCATGAAAGACGGGAATCTTGTGACGTTATCAAGAACAGGAATTTTTCGACGACATACTGACGTCATAGTGACGACATCAAGAACAGGAATTTCGTGAATTCATAGTGACGTCATTAAGAACGGGAATTATGTGACGTCATGGTGACATCATCAAGAACAGGAATGTTATGATGTTATAGTGACGTCATGAAAAACGGGAATTTCGTGACGTCATCAAGAACAGGAATTTTGTGACATCATAGTGACGTTATCAAGAACGGGCATTTTGTGACGTCATAGTAACGTGATGAAAAAGAAAAATTTTGTGACGTCATCAAAAACAGGAATATTGTTACGTCATAGTGACGTCATCAAGAACAGGCATTTTGTGACGTTATACTGACGTCATCAAGAACAGGAATTTTGTAATGTCATAGTGACGTCATGAAAAACAGGAATTTTGTGACGTCATCAAGAACGGGTATTTTGTGACCTCATAGTGACGTCATCAAGAACAGGCATTTTGCGACCTCATAGTGACGTCATCTGTAACAGCCGTTTTGTAAGGTCATAGTGACACGATGAAAAACAGGAATTTTGTGACGTCATGAAGAACAGGCATTTTGACACGTCATAGTGGAGTTATCAAGAACAGTAATTTTGTGACGTCATAGTGACATCATCAAGATCACCAATTTTGTGATTTCATAGTGACGTCATGAAAAACAGGAATTTTGTGACGTCATCAAGAACAGGAATTTTGTGACGTCATAGTGACGTTATCAAGAACAGGCATTTTGTGACGTCATAATGACGTCATCAAGAACAGGCATTTTGAGACCTCTTAGTGACGTCCTAATGAACAGTCATTTTGTGACGTCATAGTGACGTGATGAAAAACAGGAATTTTGTGACGTCATCAAAAACAGGAATATTGTGACGTCATAGTGACGTCATCAAGGACAGGAGTTTTGTGACGTTATAGTGACGTCATCAAGAACAGGCATTTTGTGACGTCATAGTGACGTTCTCACGAACAGGCATTTTTTGACCACATAGTGACGTCATAAAGAACAGAAATTTCGTGACGTCATAGTAACGGCATCAAGAACAGGCATTTTGTGACGTCATAAGGACATCATCAAGAACAGGAATTTTATGATGTCATAGTGACGTCATGAAAGACGGGAATTTTGTGACGTCATGAAAGACGCGAATTTTGTGACGTAACCAAGAACAGGAATTTTGTGACGACATAGTGACGTCATATTGACGACATCAAGAACGCGCATTTTGTGACGTCATAGTGACATCATCAAGAACAGGCATTTTATGATATAGTGACGCCATAAAAAACAAGAAATTTGTGACGTGACCAAGAAAAGGAATTTCGTGGCGTCATAGTGACGTCATCAAGAACAGGCATTTTGTGACGTCATAGTGACGTCATCAAGAAAAGGAATTTTGTGACGTCGTAGTGACGTCAAGAAACACAGGAATTTTGTGACGTCATAGTGACGTCATCAAGAACAGGAATCTTGTTACGTCATAGTGACTTCATCAAGAACAGGAATTTTGTGACGTCATAGTGACGTCATGAGAAACAGGAATTTTGTGACATCATCAAGAACACGAATTTTGTGCCGTCATAGTGACGTCATCAAGAACAGGAATTTTGTGACGTCTTTGTGACGTCATCAAGAACAGGCATTTTGTGACGTCATAGTGACATCATCGAGATCACCAATTTTGCGATTTCATAGTGACGTCATGAAAAACAGGAATTTTGTGACGTCATCAAGAACAGGAATTTTGTGACGTCATAGTGACGTCATCAACAAAGGGCATTTTGCGACGTTATAGTGACGTCATCAAGAACACGAATTTTGTGCCGTCATGAGCACGTCATCAAGAACAGGCATTTTGTGACGTCATAATGACGTCATCAAGAACAGGCATTTTGAGACCTCTTAGTGACGTCATAATGGACAGTCATTTTGTGACGTCATAGTGACGTGATGAAAAACAGGAATTTTGTGACGTCATCAAGAACAGGAATATTGTGACGTCATAGTGACGTCATCAAGGACAGGAGTTTTGTAACGTTATAGTGACGTCATCAAGAACAGGCATTTTGTGACGTCATAGTGACGTTATCAAGAACAGGCATTTTTTGACCACATAGTGACGTCATAAAGAACAGAAATTTCGTGACGTCATAGTCTCGGCATCAAGAACAGGCATTTTGTGACGTCATAGTGACATCATCAAGAACAGGAATTTTATGATGTCATAGTGACGTCATGAAAGACGGGAATTTTGTGACGTCATGAAAGACGCGAATTTTGTGACGTCACCAAGAACAGGAATTTTGTGACGACATAGTGACGTCATATTGACGACATCAAGAACAGGCATTTTGTGACGTCATAGTGATATCATCAAGAACAGGCATTTTATGATATAGTGACGCCATAAAAAACAAGAAATTTGTGACGTGACCAAGAAAAGGAATTTCGTGGCGTCATAGTGACGTCATCAAGAACAGGCATTTTGTGACGTCATAGTGACGTCATCAAGAAAAGGAATTTTGTGACGTCGTAGTGACGTCAAGAAACACAGGAATTTTGTGCCGTCATAGTGACGTCATCAAGAACAGGAATCTTGTTACGTCATAGTGACTTCATCAAGAACAGGAATTTTGTGACGTCATAGTGACGTCATGAAAAACAGGAATTTTGTGACATCATCAAGAACACGAATTTTGTGCCGTCATAGTGACGTCATCAAGAACAGGAATTTTGTGACGTCTTTGTGACGTCATCAAGAACAGGCATTTTGTGACGTAATAGTGACGTCTTCAAGAACAGTAATTTTGTGACGTCATAGTGACGTCATCAAGAACAGGCATTTTGTGACCACATAGTGACGTCATCAAGAACAGGCATTTTGTGACCACATAGTGACGTCATCAAGAACAGGCATTTTGTGACGTTATAGTGACGTCATCAAGAACAGGCATTTTGTGAAGTCATAGTGACGTCATGGATAACAGGAATTTTGTGACGTCATAGTAACGGCATCAAGAACAGGCATTTTGTGACGTCATAGTGACATCATCAAGAACAGGAATTTTATGTCATAGTGACGTCATGAAAGACGGGAATTTTGTGACGTCATGAAAGACGGGAATTTTGTGACGTCACCAAGAACAGGAATTTGGTCACGACATAGTGACGTCATATTGACGACATCAAGAACAGGCATTTTGTGACGTCATAGTGACATCATCAAGAACAGGAATTTTATGATATAGTGACGCCATAAAAAACAAGAAATTTGTGACGTGATCAAGAAAAGGAATTTCGTGGCGTCATAGTGACGTCATCAAGAACAGGCATTTTGTGACGTCATAGTGACGTCATCAAGAACAGTTATTTTGTGACGTCATAGTGATGTCATCAAGAAAAGGAATTTTGTGACGTCATAGTGACGTCAAGAAACACAGGAATTTTGTGACGTCATAGTGACGTCATCAAAAACAGGAATCTTGTTACGTCATAGTGACTTCATCAAGAACAGGAATTTTGTGACGTCATGAAAAACAGGAATTTTGTGAAATCATCAAGAACACGAATTTTGTGCCGTCATAGTGACGTCATCAAGAACAGGAATTTTGTGACGTCTTTGTGACGTCATCAAGAACAGGCATTTTGTGACGTCATAGTGACATCATCGAGATCACCAATTTTGTGATTTCATAGTGACGTCATGAAAAACAGGAATTTTGTGACGTCATCAAGAACAGGAATTTTGTGACGTCATAGTGACGTCATCAACAAAGGGCATTTTGCGACGTTATAGTGACGTCATCAAGAACACGAATTTTGTGCCGTCATACGCACGTCATCAAGAACAGGCATTTTGTGACGTCATAATGACGTCATCAAGAACAGGCATTTTGAGACCTCTTAGTGACGTCATAATGGACAGTCATTTTGTGACGTCATAGTGACGTGATGAAAAACAGGAATTTTGTGACGTCATCAAGAACAGGAATATTGTGACCTCATAGTGACGTCATCAAGGACAGGAGTTTTGTGACGTTATAGTGACGTCATCAAGAACAGGCATTTTGTGACGTCATAGTGACGTTATCAAGAACAGGCATTTTTTGACCACATAGTGACGTCATGAAGAACAGACATTTCGTGACGTCATAGTAACGGCATCAAGAACAGGCATTTTGTGACGTCATAGTGACATCATCAAGAACAGGAATTTTATGATGTCATAGTGACGTCATGAAAGACAGGAATTTTGTGACGTCATAGTGACGTCATATTGACGACATCAAGAACAGGCATTTTGTGACGTCATAGTGACATCATCAAGAACAGGCATTTTATGATATAGTGACGCCATAAAAAACAAGAAATTTGTGACGAGACCAAGAAAAGGAATTTCGTGGCGTCATAGTGACGTCATCAAGAACAGGCATTTTGTGACGTCATAGTGACGTCATCAAGAACAGTAATTTTGTGACGTCACAGTGACGTCATGAAAGACGGGAATCTTGTGACGTTATCAAGAACAGGAATTTTTCGACGACATACTGACGTCATAGTGACGACATCAAGAACAGGAATTTCGTGAATTCATAGTGACGTCAATAAGAACGGGAATTATGTGACGTCATGGTGACATCATCAAGAACAGGAATGTTATGATGTTATAGTGACGTCATGAAAAACGGGAATTTCGTGACGTCTTCAAGAACAGGAATTTTGTGACATCATAGTGACGTTATCAAGAACGGGCATTTTGTGACGTCATAGTAACGTGATGAAAAAGAAAAATTTTGTGACGTCATCAAAAACAGGAATATTGTTACGTCATAGTGACGTCATCAAGAACAGGCATTTTGTGACGTTATACTGACGTCATCAAGAACAGGAATTTTGTAATGTCATAGTGACGTCATGAAAAACAGGAATTTTGTGACGTCATCAAGAACGGGTATTTTGTGACCTCATAGTGACGTCATCAAGAACAGGCATTTTGCGACCTCATAGTGACGTCATCTGTAACAGCCGTTTTGTAAGGTCATAGTGACACGATGAAAAACAGGAATTTTGTGACGTCATGAAGAACAGGCATTTTGACACGTCATAGTGGAGTTATCAAGAACAGTAATTTTGTGACGTCATAGTGACATCATCAAGATCACCAATTTTGTGATTTCATAGTGACGTCATGAAAAACAGGAATTTTGTGACGTCATCAAGAACAGGAATTTTGTGACGTCATAGTGACGTTATCAAGAACAGGCATTTTGTGACGTCATAATGACGTCATCAAGAACAGGCATTTTGAGACCTCTTAGTGACGTCCTAATGAACAGTCATTTTGTGACGTCATAGTGACGTGATGAAAAACAGGAATTTTGTGACGTCATCAAAAACAGGAATATTGTGACGTCATAGTGACGTCATCAAGGACAGGAGTTTTGTGACGTTATAGTGACGTCATCAAGAACAGGCATTTTGTGACGTCATAGTGACGTTATCACGAACAGGCATTTTTTGACCACATAGTGACGTCATAAAGAACAGAAATTTCGTGACGTCATAGTAACGGCATCAAGAACAGGCATTTTGTGACGTCATAAGGACATCATCAAGAACAGGAATTTTATGATGTCATAGTGACGTCATGAAAGACGGGAATTTTGTGACGTCATGAAAGACGCGAATTTTGTGACGTAACCAAGAACAGGAATTTTCTGACGACATAGTGACGTCATATTGACGACATCAAGAACGCGCATTTTGTGACGTCATAGTGACATCATCAAGAACAGGCATTTTATGATATAGTGACGCCATAAAAAACAAGAAATTTGTGACGTGACCAAGAAAAGGAATTTCGTGGCGTCATAGTGACGTCATCAAGAACAGGCATTTTGTGACGTCATAGTGACGTCATCAAGAAAAGGAATTTTGTGACGTCGTAGTGACGTCAAGAAACACAGGAATTTTGTGACGTCATAGTGACGTCATCAAGAACAGGAATCTTGTTACGTCATAGTGACTTCATCAAGAACAGGAATTTTGTGACGTCATAGTGACGTCATGAGAAACAGGAATTTTGTGACATCATCAAGAACACGAATTTTGTGCCGTCATAGTGACGTCATCAAGAACAGGAATTTTGTGACGTCTTTGTGACGTCATCAAGAACAGGCATTTTGTGACGTAATAGTGACGTCTTCAAGAACAGTAATTTTGTGACGTCATAGTGACGTCATCAAGAACAGGCATTTTGTGACCACATAGTGACGTCATCAAGAACAGGCATTTTGTGACCACATAGTGACGTCATCAAGAACAGGCATTTTGTGACGTTATAGTGACGTCATCAAGAACAGGCATTTTGTGAAGTCATAGTGACGTCATAAAGAACAGAAATTTCGTGACGTCATAGTAACGGCATCAAGAACAGGCATTTTGTGACGTCATAGTGACATCATCAAGAACAGGAATTTTATGATGTCATAGTGACGTCATGAAAGACGGGAATTTTGTGACGTCATGAAAGACGGGAATTTTGTGACGTCACCAAGAACAGGAATTTGGTCACGACATAGTGACGTCATATTGACGACATCAAGAACGGGCATTTTGTGACGTCATAGTGACATCATCAAGAACAGGAATTTTATGATATAGTGACGCCATAAAAAACAAGAAATTTGTGACGTGATCAAGAAAAGGAATTTCGTGGCGTCATAGTGACGTCATCAATAACAGGCATTTTGTGACGTCATAGTGACGTCATCAAGAACAGTTATTTTGTGACGTCATAGTGATGTCATCAAGAAAAGGAATTTTGTGACGTCATAGTGACGTCAAGAAACACAGGAATTTTGTGACGTCATAGTGACGTCATCGAAAACAGGAATCTTGTTACGTCATAGTGACTTCATCAAGAACAGGAATTTTGTGACGTCATGAAAAACAGGAATTTTGTGACATCATCAAGAACACGAATTTTGTGCCGTCATAGTGACGTCATCAAGAACAGGAATTTTGTGACGTCTTTGTGACGTCATCAAGAACAGGCATTTTGTGACGTCATAGTGACATCATCAAGATCACCAATTTTGTGATTTCATAGTGACGTCATGAAAAACAGGAATTTTGTGACGTCATCAAGAACAGGAATTTTGTGACATCATAGTGACGTCATCAAGAACGGGTATTTTGCGACGTTATAGTGACGTCATCAAGAACACGAATTTTGTGCCGTCATACGCACGTCATCAAGAACAGGCATTTTGTGACGTCATAATGACGTCATCAAGAACAGGCATTTTGAGACCTCTTAGTGACGTCATAATGAACAGTCATTTTGTGACGTCATAGTGACGTGATGAAAAACCGGAATTTTGTGACGTCATCAAGAACAGGAATATTGTGACGTCATAGTGACGTCATCAAGGACAGGAGTTTTGTGACGTTATAGTGACGTCATCAAGAACAGGCATTTTGTCACGTCATAGTGACGTTATCAAGAACAGGCATTTTTTGACCACATAGTGACGTCATCAAGAACAGGCATTTTGTGACGTCATAGTGACGTCATCAAGAACAGTAATTTTGTGACGTCACAGTGACGTCATCAAGAACAGTAATTTTGTGACGTCACAGTGACGTCATGAAAGACGGGAATTTTGTGACGTTATCAAGAACAGGAATTTTGTGACGACATACTGACGTCATAGTGACGACATCAAGAACAGGAATTTTGTGACGTCATAGTGACGTTATCAAGAACAGGCATTTTGTGACGTCATAATGACGTCATCAAGAACAGGCATTTTGAGACCTCTTAGTGACGTTTTGATGAACAGTCATTTTGTGACGTCATAGTGACGTGATGAAAAACAGGAATTTTGTGACGTCATCAAGAACAGGAATATTGTGACGTCATAGTGACGTCATCAAGGACAGGAGTTTTGTGACGTTATAGTGACGTCATCAAGAACGGGCATTTTGTCACGTCATAGTGACGTTATCTAGAACAGGCATTTTTTGACCACATAGTGACGTCATCAAGAACATGCATTTTGTGACGTCATAGTGACGTCATCAAGAACAGTAATTTTGTGACGTCACAGTGACGTCATGAAAGACGGGAATTTTGTGACGTTATCAAGAACAGGAATTTTGTGACGACATACTGACGTCATAGTGACGACATCAAGAACAGGAATTTTGTGAATTCATAGTGACGTCATTAAGAACGGGAATTATGTGACGTCATGGTGACATCATCAAGAACAGGAATGTTATGAAGTTATAGTGACGTCATGAAAAACGGGAATTTCGTGACGTCATCAAGAACAGGAATTTTGTGACATCATAGTGACGTTATCAAGAACGGGCATTTTGTGACGTCATAGTAACGTGATGAAAAAGAGGAATTTTGTGACGTCATCAAAAACAGGAATATTGTGACGTTATACTGACGTCATCAAGAACAGGAATTTTGTAATGTCATAGTGACGTCATGAAAAACAGGAATTTTGTGACGTCATCAAGAACGGGTATTTTGTGACCTCATAGTGACGTCATCAAGAACAGGCATTTTGCGACCTCATAGTGACGTCATCTGTAACAGCCGTTTTGTAAGGTCATAGTGACACGATGAAAAACAGGAATTTTGTGACGTCATGAAGAACAGGCATTTTGACACGTCATAGTGTAGTTATCAAGAACAGTAATTTTGTGACGTCATAGTGACATCATCAAGATCACCAATTTTGTGATTTCATAGTGACGTCATGAAAAACAGGAATTTTGTGACGTCATCAAGATCAGGAATTTTGTGACGTCATAGTGACGTTATCAAGAACAGGCATTTTGTGACGTCATAATGACGTCATCAAGAACAGGCATTTTGAGACCTCTTAGTGACGTCCTAATGAACAGTCATTTTGTGACGTCATAGTGACGTGATGAAAAACAGGAATTTTGTGACGTCATCAAGAACAGGAATATTGTGACGTCATAGTGACGTCATCAAGGACAGGAGTTTTGTAACGTTATAGTGACGTCATCAAGAACAGGCATTTTGTGACGTCATAGTGACGTTATCAAGAACAGGCATTTTTTGACCACATAGTGACGTCATAAAGAACAGAAATTTCGTGACGTCATAGTAACGGCATCAAGAACAGGCATTTTGTGACGTCATAGTGACATCATCAAGAACAGGAATTTTATGATGTCATAGTGACGTCATGAAAGACGGGAATTTTGTGACGTCATGAAAGACGCGAATTTTGTGACGTCACCAAGAACAGGAATTTTGTGACGACATAGTGACGTCATATTGACGACATCAAGAACAGGCATTTTGTGACGTCATAGTGATATCATCAAGAACAGGCATTTTATGATATAGTGACGCCATAAAAAACAAGAAATTTGTGACGTGACCAAGAAAAGGAATTTCGTGGCGTCATAGTGACGTCATCAAGAACAGGCATTTTGTGACGTCATAGTGACGTCATCAAGAAAAGGAATTTTGTGACGTCGTAGTGACGTCAAGAAACACAGGAATTTTGTGCCGTCATAGTGACGTCATCAAGAACAGGAATCTTGTTACGTCATAGTGACTTCATCAAGAACAGGAATTTTGTGACGTCATAGTGACGTCATGAAAAACAGGAATTTTGTGACATCATCAAGAACACGAATTTTGTGCCGTCATAGTGACGTCATCAAGAACAGGAATTTTGTGACGTCTTTGTGACGTCATCAAGAACAGGCATTTTGTGACGTAATAGTGACGTCTTCAAGAACAGTAATTTTGTGACGTCATAGTGACGTCATCAAGAACAGGCATTTTGTGACCACATAGTGACGTCATCAAGAACAGGCATTTTGTGACGTTATAGTGACGTCATCAAGAACAGGCATTTTGTGAAGTCATAGTGACGTCATGGATAACAGGAATTTTGTGACGTCATAGTAACGGCATCAAGAACAGGCATTTTGTGACGTCATAGTGACATCATCAAGAACAGGAATTTTATGATGTCATAGTGACGTCATGAAAGACGGGAATTTTGTGACGTCATGAAAGACGGGAATTTTGTGACGTCACCAAGAACAGGAATTTGGTCACGACATAGTGACGTCATATTGACGACATCAAGAACAGGCATTTTGTGACGTCATAGTGACATCATCAAGAACAGGAATTTTATGATATAGTGACGCCATAAAAAACAAGAAATTTGTGACGTGATCAAGAAAAGGAATTTCGTGGCGTCATAGTGACGTCATCATGAACAGGCATTTTGTGACGTCATAGTGACGTCATCAAGAACAGTTATTTTGTGACGTCATAGTGATGTCATCAAGAAAAGGAATTTTGTGACGTCATAGTGACGTCAAGAAACACAGGAATTTTGTGACGTCATAGTGACGTCATCAAAAACAGGAATCTTGTTACGTCATAGTGACTTCATCAAGAACAGGAATTTTGTGACGTCATGAAAAACAGGAATTTTGTGACATCATCAAGAACACGAATTTTGTGCCGTCATAGTGACGTCATCAAGAACAGGAATTTTGTGACGTCTTTGTGACGTCATCAACAACAGGCATTTTGTGACGTCATAGTGACATCATCGAGATCACCAATTTTGTGATTTCATAGTGACGTCATGAAAAACAGGAATTTTGTGACGTCATCAAGAACAGGAATTTTGTGACGTCATAGTGACGTCATCAACAAAGGGCATTTTGCGACGTTATAGTGACGTCATCAAGAACACGAATTTTGTGCCGTCATACGCACGTCATCAAGAACAGGCATTTTGTGACGTCATAATGACGTCATCAAGAACAGGCATTTTGAGACCTCTTAGTGACGTCCTAATGAACAGTCATTTTGTGACGTCATAGTGACGTGATGAAAAACAGGAATTTTGTGACGTCATCAAGAACAGGAATATTGTGACGTCATAGTGACGTCATCAAGGACAGGAGTTTTGTAACGTTATAGTGACGTCATCAAGAACAGGCATTTTGTGACGTCATAGTGACGTTATCAAGAACAGGCATTTTTTGACCACATAGTGACGTCATAAAGAACAGAAATTTCGTGACGTCATAGTAACGGCATCAAGAACAGGCATTTTGTGACGTCATAGTGACATCATCAAGAACAGGAATTTTATGATGTCATAGTGACGTCATGAAAGACGGGAATTTTGTGACGTCATGAAAGACGCGAATTTTGTGACGTCACCAAGAACAGGAATTTTGTGACGACATAGTGACGTCATATTGACGACGTCAAGAACAGGCATTTTGTGACGTCATAGTGATATCATCAAGAACAGGCATTTTATGATATAGTGACGCCATAAAAAACAAGAAATTTGTGACGTGACCAAGAAAAGGAATTTCGTGGCGTCATAGTGACGTCATCAAGAACAGGCATTTTGTGACGTCATAGTGACGTCATCAAGAAAAGGAATTTTGTGACGTCGTAGTGACGTCAAGAAACACAGGAATTTTGTGCCGTCATAGTGACGTCATCAAGAACAGGAATCTTGTTACGTCATAGTGACTTCATCAAGAACAGGAATTTTGTGACGTCATAGTGACGTCATGAAAAACAGGAATTTTGTGACATCATCAAGAACACGAATTTTGTGCCGTCATAGTGACGTCATCAAGAACAGGAATTTTGTGACGTCTTTGTGACGTCATCACGAACAGGCATTTTGTGACGTCATAGTGACATCATCAAGATCACCAATTTTGTGATTTCATAGTGACGTCATGAAAAACAGGAATTTTGTGACGTCATCAAGAACAGGAATTTTGTGACATCATAGTGACGTCATCAAGAACGGGTATTTTGCGACGTTATAGTGACGTCATCAAGAACACGAATTTTGTGCCGTCATACGCACGTCATCAAGAACAGGCATTTTGTGACGTCATAATGACGTCATCAAGAACAGGCATTTTGAGACCTCTTAGTGACGTCATAATGAACAGTCATTTTGTGACGTCATAGTGACGTGATGAAAAACAGGAATTTTGTGACGTCATCAAGAACAGGAATATTGTGACCTCATAGTGACGTCATCAAGGACAGGAGTTTTGTGACGTTATAGTGACGTCATCAAGAACAGGCATTTTGTGACGTCATAGTGACGTTATCAAGAACAGGCATTTTTTGACCACATAGTGACGTCATAAAGAACAGACATTTCGTGACGTCATAGTAACGGCATCAAGAACAGGCATTTTGTGACGTCATAGTGACATCATCAAGAACAGGAATTTTATGATGTCATAGTGACGTCATGAAAGACAGGAATTTTGTGACGTCATAGTGACGTCATATTGACGACATCAAGAACAGGCATTTTGTGACGTCATAGTGACATCATCAAGAACAGGCATTTTATGATATAGTGACGCCATAAAAAACAAGAAATTTGTGACGTGACCAAGAAAAGGAATTTCGTGGCGTCATAGTGACGTCATCAAGAACAGGCATTTTGTGACGTCATAGTGACGTCATCAAGAACAGTAATTTTGTGACGTCACAGTGACGTCATGAAAGACGGGAATCTTGTGACGTTATCAAGAACAGGAATTTTGTGACGACATACTGACGTCATAGTGACGACATCAAGAACAGGAATTTTGTGAATTCATAGTGACGTCATTAAGAACGGGAATTATGTGACGTCATGGTGACATCATCAAGAACAGGAATGTTATGATGTTATAGTGACGTCATGAAAAACGGGAATTTCGTGACGTCATCAAGAACAGGAATTTTGTGACATCATAGTGACGTTATCAAGAACGGGCTTTTTGTGACGTCATAGTAACGTGAAGAAAAAGAAAAATTTTGTGACGTCATCAAAAACAGGAATATTGTTACGTCATAGTGACGTCATCAAGAACAGGCATTTTGTGACGTTATACTGACGTCATCAAGAACAGGAATTTTGTAATGTCATAGTGACGTCATGAAAAACAGGAATTTTGTGACGTCATCAAGAACGGGTATTTTGTGACCTCATAGTGACGTCATCAAGAACAGGCATTTTGCGACCTCATAGTGACGTCATCTGTAACAGCCGTTTTGTAAGGTCATAGTGACACGATGAAAAACAGGAATTTTGTGACGTCATGAAGAACAGGCATTTTGACACGTCATAGTGGAGTTATCAAGAACAGTAATTTTGTGACGTCATAGTGACATCATCAAGATCACCAATTTTGTGATTTCATAGTGACGTCATGAAAAACAGGAATTTTGTGACGTCATCAAGAACAGGAATTTTGTGACGTCATAGTGACGTTATCAAGAACAGGCATTTTGTGACGTCATAATGACGTCATCAAGAACAGGCATTTTGAGATCTCTTAGTGACGTCCTAATGAACAGTCATTTTGTGACGTCATAGTGACGTGATGAACAACAGGAATTTTGTGACGTCATCAAAAACAGGAATATTGTGACGTCATAGTGACGTCATCAAGGACAGGAGTTTTGTGACGTTATAGTGACGTCATCAAGAACAGGCATTTTGTGACGTCATAGTGACGTTATCACGAACAGGCATTTTTTGACCACATAGTGACGTCATAAAGAACAGAAATTTCGTGACGTCATAGTAACGGCATCAAGAACAGGCATTTTGTGACGTCATAGTGACATCATCAAGAACAGGAATTTTATGATGTCATAGTGACGTCATGAAAGACGGGAATTTTGTGACGTCATGAAAGACGGGAATTTTGTGACGTCACCAAGAACAGGAATTTGGTCACGACATAGTGACGTCATATTGACGACATCAAGAACGGGCATTTTGTGACGTCATAGTGACATCATCAAGAACAGGAATTTTATGATATAGTGACGCCATAAAAAACAAGAAATTTGTGACGTGATCAAGAAAAGGAATTTCGTGGCGTCATAGTGACGTCATCAATAACAGGCATTTTGTGACGTCATAGTGACGTCATCAAGAACAGTTATTTTGTGACGTCATAGTGATGTCATCAAGAAAAGGAATTTTGTGACGTCATAGTGACGTCAAGAAACACAGGAATTTTGTGACGTCATAGTGACGTCATCGAAAACAGGAATCTTGTTACGTCATAGTGACTTCATCAAGAACAGGAATTTTGTGACGTCATGAAAAACAGGAATTTTGTGACATCATCAAGAACACGAATTTTGTGCCGTCATAGTGACGTCATCAAGAACAGGAATTTTGTGACGTCTTTGTGACGTCATCAAGAACAGGCATTTTGTGACGTCATAGTGACATCATCAAGATCACCAATTTTGTGATTTCATAGTGACGTCATGAAAAACAGGAATTTTGTGACGTCATCAAGAACAGGAATTTTGTGACATCATAGTGACGTCATCAAGAACGGGTATTTTGCGACGTTATAGTGACGTCATCAAGAACACGAATTTTGTGCCGTCATACGCACGTCATCAAGAACAGGCATTTTGTGACGTCATAATGACGTCATCAAGAACAGGCATTTTGAGACCTCTTAGTGACGTCATAATGAACAGTCATTTTGTGACGTCATAGTGACGTGATGAAAAACAGGAATTTTGTGACGTCATCAAGAACAGGAATATTGTGACGTCATAGTGACGTCATCAAGGACAGGAGTTTTGTGACGGTATAGTGACGTCATCAAGAACAGGCATTTTTTGACCACATAGTGACGTCATCAAGAACAGGCATTTTGTGACGTCATAGTGACGTCATCAAGAACAGTAATTTTGTGACGTCACAGTGACGTCATGAAAGACGGGAATTTTGTGACGTTATCAAGAACAAGAATTTTGTGACGACATACTGACGTCATAGTGACGACATCAAGAACAGGAATTTTGTGACGTCATAGTGACGTTATCAAGAACAGGCATTTTGTGACGTCATAATGACGTCATCAAGAACAGGCATTTTGAGACCTCTTAGTGACGTCCTGATGAACAGTCATTTTGTGACGTCATAGTGACGTGATGAAAAACAGGAATTTTGTGACGTCATCAAGAACAGGAATATTGTGACGTCATAGTGACGTCATCAAGGACAGGAGTTTTGTGACGTTATAGTGACGTCATCAAGAACAGGCATTTTGTGACGTCATAGTGACGTTATCTAGAACAGGCATTTTTTGACCACATAGTGACGTCATCAAGAACATGCATTTTGTGACGTCATAGTGACGTCATCAAGAACAGTAATTTTGTGACGTCACAGTGACGTCATGAAAGACGGGAATTTTGTGACGTTATCAAGAACAGGAATTTTGTGACGACATACTGACGTCATAGTGACGACATCAAGAACAGGAATTTTGTGAATTCATAGTGACGTCATTAAGAACGGGAATTATGTGACGTCATGGTGACATCATCAAGAACAGGAATGTTATGAAGTTATAGTGACGTCATGAAAAACGGGAATTTCGTGACGTCATCAAGAACAGGAATTTTGTGACATCATAGTGACGTTATCTAGAACGGGCATTTTGTGACGTCATAGTAACGTGATGAAAAAGAGGAATTTTGTGACGTCATCAAAAACAGGAATATTGTTACGTCATAGTGACGTCATCAAGAACAGGCATTTTGTGACGTTATACTGACGTCATCAAGAACAGGAATTTTGTAATGTCATAGTGACGTCATGAAAAACAGGAATTTTGTGACGTCATCAAGAACGGGTATTTTGTGACCTCATAGTGACGTCATCAAGAACAGGCATTTTGCAACCTCATAGTGACGTCATCTGTAACAGCCGTTTTGTAAGGTCATAGTGACACGATGAAAAACAGGAATTTTGTGACGTCATGAAGAACAGGCATTTTGACACGTCATAGTGTAGTTATCAAGAACAGTAATTTTGTGACGTCATAGTGACATCATCAAGATCACCAATTTTGTGATTTCATAGTGACGTCATGAAAAACAGGAATTTTGTGACGTCATCAAGATCAGGAATTTTGTGACGTCATAGTGACGTTATCAAGAACAGGCATTTTGTGACGTCATAATGACGTCATCAAGAACAGGCATTTTGAGACCTCTTAGTGACGTCCTAATGAACAGTCATTTTGTGACGTCATAGTGACGTGATGAAAAACAGGAATTTTGTGACGTCATCAAGAACAGGAATATTGTGACGTCATAGTGACGTCATCAAGGACAGGAGTTTTGTAACGTTATAGTGACGTCATCAAGAACAGGCATTTTGTGACGTCATAGTGACGTTATCAAGAACAGGCATTTTTTGACCACATAGTGACGTCATAAAGAACAGAAATTTCGTGACGTCATAGTAACGGCATCAAGAACAGGCATTTTGTGACGTCATAGTGACATCATCAAGAACAGGAATTTTATGATGTCATAGTGACGTCATGAAAGACGGGAATTTTGTGACGTCATGAAAGACGCGAATTTTGTGACGTCACCAAGAACAGGAATTTTGTGACGACATAGTGACGTCATATTGACGACATCAAGAACAGGCATTTTGTGACGTCATAGTGATATCATCAAGAACAGGCATTTTATGATATAGTGACGCCATAAAAAACAAGAAATTTGTGACGTGACCAAGAAAAGGAATTTCGTGGCGTCATAGTGACGTCATCAAGAACAGGCATTTTGTGACGTCATAGTGACGTCATCAAGAAAAGGAATTTTGTGACGTCGTAGTGACGTCAAGAAACACAGGAATTTTGTGCCGTCATAGTGACGTCATCAAGAACAGGAATCTTGTTACGTCATAGTGACTTCATCAAGAACAGGAATTTTGTGACGTCATAGTGACGTCATGAAAAACAGGAATTTTGTGACATCATCAAGAACACGAATTTTGTGCCGTCATAGTGACGTCATCAAGAACAGGAATTTTGTGACGTCTTTGTGACGTCATCAAGAACAGGCATTTTGTGACGTAATAGTGACGTCTTCAAGAACAGTAATTTTGTGACGTCATAGTGACGTCATCAAGAACAGGCATTTTGTGACCACATAGTGACGTCATCAAGAACAGGCATTTTGTGACGTTATAGTGACGTCATCAAGAACAGGCATTTTGTGAAGTCATAGTGACGTCATGGATAACAGGAATTTTGTGACGTCATAGTAACGGCATCAAGAACAGGCATTTTGTGACGTCATAGTGACATCATCAAGAACAGGAATTTTATGATGTCATAGTGACGTCATGAAAGACGGGAATTTTGTGACGTCATGAAAGACGGGAATTTTGTGACGTCACCAAGAACAGGAATTTGGTCACGACATAGTGACGTCATATTGACGACATCAAGAACAGGCATTTTGTGACGTCATAGTGACATCATCAAGAACAGGAATTTTATGATATAGTGACGCCATAAAAAACAAGAAATTTGTGACGTGATCAAGAAAAGGAATTTCGTGGCGTCATAGTGACGTCATCAAGAACAGGCATTTTGTGACGTCATAGTGACGTCATCAAGAACAGTTATTTTGTGACGTCATAGTGATGTCATCAAGAAAAGGAATTTTGTGACGACATAGTGACGTCAAGAAACACAGGAATTTTGTGACGTCATAGTGACGTCATCAAAAACAGGAATCTTGTTACGTCATAGTGACTTCATCAAGAACAGGAATTTTGTGACGTCATGAAAAACAGGAATTTTGTGACATCATCAAGAACACGAATTTTGTGCCGTCATAGTGACGTCATGACAAACAGGAATTTTGTGACGTCATCAAGAACAGGAATTTTGTGACGTCATAGTGACGTCATCAACAAAGGGCATTTTGCGACGTTATAGTGACGTCATCAAGAACACGAATTTTGTGCCGTCATACGCACGTCATCAAGAACAGGCATTTTGTGACGTCATAATGACGTCATCAAGAACAGGCATTTTGAGACCTCTTAGTGACGTCCTAATGAACAGTCATTTTGTGACGTCATAGTGACGTGATGAAAAACAGGAATTTTGTGACGTCATCAAGAACAGGAATATTGTGACGTCATAGTGACGTCATCAAGGACAGGAGTTTTGTAACGTTATAGTGACGTCATCAAGAACAGGCATTTTGTGACGTCATAGTGACGTTATCAAGAACAGGCATTTTTTGACCACATAGTGACGTCATAAAGAACAGAAATTTCGTGACGTCATAGTAACGGCATCAAGAACAGGCATTTTGTGACGTCATAGTGACATCATCAAGAACAGGAATTCTATGATGTCATAGTGACGTCATGAAAGACGGGAATTTTGTGACGTCATGAAAGACGCGAATTTTGTGACGTCACCAAGAACAGGAATTTTGTGACGACATAGTGACGTCATATTGACGACGTCAAGAACAGGCATTTTGTGACGTCATAGTGATATCATCAAGAACAGGCATTTTATGATATAGTGACGCCATAAAAAACAAGAAATTTGTGACGTGACCAAGAAAAGGAATTTCGTGGCGTCATAGTGACGTCATCAAGAACAGGCATTTTGTGACGTCATAGTGACGTCATCAAGAAAAGGAATTTTGTGACGTCGTAGTGACGTCAAGAAACACAGGAATTTTGTGCCGTCATAGTGACGTCATCAAGAACAGGAATCTTGTTACGTCATAGTGACTTCATCAAGAACAGGAATTTTGTGACGTCATAGTGACGTCATGAAAAACAGGAATTTTGTGACATCATCAAGAACACGAATTTTGTGCCGTCATAGTGACGTCATCAAGAACAGGAATTTTTCGACGTCTTTGTGACGTCATCACGAACAGGCATTTTGTGACGTCATAGTGACATCATCAAGATCACCAATTTTGTGATTTCATAGTGACGTCATGAAAAACAGGAATTTTGTGACGTCATCAAGAACAGGAATTTTGTGACATCATAGTGACGTCATCAAGAACGGGTATTTTGCGACGTTATAGTGACGTCATCAAGAACACGAATTTTGTGCCGTCATACGCACGTCATCAAGAACAGGCATTTTGTGACGTCATAATGACGTCATCAAGAACAGGCATTTTGAGACCTCTTAGTGACGTCATAATGAACAGTCATTTTGTGACGTCATAGTGACGTGATGAAAAACAGGAATTTTGTGACGTCATCAAGAACAGGAATATTGTGACCTCATAGTGACGTCATCAAGGACAGGAGTTTTGTGACGTTATAGTGACGTCATCAAGAACAGGCATTTTGTGACGTCATAGTGACGTTATCAAGAACAGGCATTTTTTGACCACATAGTGACGTCATAAAGAACAGACATTTCGTGACGTCATAGTAACGGCATCAAGAACAGGCATTTTGTGACGTCATAGTGACATCATCAAGAACAGGAATTTTATGATGTCATAGTGACGTCATGAAAGACAGGAATTTTGTGACGTCATAGTGACGTCATATTGACGACATCAAGAACAGGCATTTTGTGACGTCATAGTGACATCATCAAGAACAGGCATTTTATGATATAGTGACGCCATAAAAAACAAGAAATTTGTGACGTGACCAAGAAAAGGAATTTCGTGGCGTCATAGTGACGTCATCAAGAACAGGCATTTTGTGACGTCATAGTGACGTCATCAAGAACAGTAATTTTGTGACGTCACAGTGACGTCATGAAAGACGGGAATCTTGTGACGTTATCAAGAACAGGAATTTTGTGACGACATACTGACGTCATAGTGACGACATCAAGAACAGGAATTTTGTGAATTCATAGTGACGTCATTAAGAACGGGAATTATGTGACGTCATGGTGACATCATCAAGAACAGGAATGTTATGATGTTATAGTGACGTCATGAAAAACGGGAATTTCGTGACGTCATCAAGAACAGGAATTTTGTGACATCATAGTGACGTTATCAAGAACGGGCTTTTTGTGACGTCATAGTAACGTGATGAAAAAGGAAAATTTTGTGACGTCATCAAAAACAGGAATATTGTTACGTCATAGTGACGTCATCAAGAACAGGCATTTTGTGACGTTATACTGACGTCATCAAGAACAGGAATTTTGTAATGTCATAGTGACGTCATGAAAAACAGGAATTTTGTGACGTCATCAAGAACGGGTATTTTGTGACCTCATAGTGACGTCATCAAGAACAGGCATTTTGCGACCTCATAGTGACGTCATCTGTAACAGCCGTTTTGTAAGGTCATAGTGACACGATGAAAAACAGGAATTTTGTGACGTCATGAAGAACAGGCATTTTGACACGTCATAGTGGAGTTATCAAGAACAGTAATTTTGTGACGTCATAGTGACATCATCAAGATCACCAATTTTGTGATTTCATAGTGACGTCGTGAAAAACAGGAATTTTGTGACGTCATCAAGAACAGGAATTTTGTGACGTCATAGTGACGTTATCAAGAACAGGCATTTTGTGACGTCATAATGACGTCATCAAGAACAGGCATTTTGAGATCTCTTAGTGACGTCCTAATGAACAGTCATTTTGTGACGTCATAGTGACGTGATGAAAAACAGGAATTTTGTGACGTCATCAAAAACAGGAATATTGTGACGTCATAGTGACGTCATCAAGGACAGGAGTTTTGTGACGTTATAGTGACGTCATCAAGAACAGGCATTTTGTGACGTCATAGTGACGTTATCACGAACAGGCATTTTTTGACCACATAGTGACGTCATAAAGAACAGAAATTTCGTGACGTCATAGTAACGGCATCAAGAACAGGCATTTTGTGACGTCATAGTGACATCATCAAGAACAGGAATTTTATGATGTCATAGTGACGTCATGAAAGACGGGAATTTTGTGACGTCATGAAAGACGGGAATTTTGTGACGTCACCAAGAACAGGAATTTGGTCACGACATAGTGACGTCATATTGACGACATCAAGAACGGGCATTTTGTGACGTCATAGTGACATCATCAAGAACAGGAATTTTATGATATAGTGACGCCATAAAAAACAAGAAATTTGTGACGTGATCAAGAAAAGGAATTTCGTGGCGTCATAGTGACGTCATCAATAACAGGCATTTTGTGACGTCATAGTGACGTCATCAAGAACAGTTATTTTGTGACGTCATAGTGATGTCATCAAGAAAAGGAATTTTGTGACGTCATAGTGACGTCAAGAAACACAGGAATTTTGTGACGTCATAGTGACGTCATCGAAAACAGGAATCTTGTTACGTCATAGTGACTTCATCAAGAACAGGAATTTTGTGACGTCATGAAAAACAGGAATTTTGTGACATCATCAAGAACACGAATTTTGTGCCGTCATAGTGACGTCATCAAGAACAGGAATTTTGTGACGTCTTTGTGACGTCATCAAGAACAGGCATTTTGTGACGTCATAGTGACATCATCAAGATCACCAATTTTGTGATTTCATAGTGACGTCATGAAAAACAGGAATTTTGTGACGTCATCAAGAACAGGAATTTTGTGACATCATAGTGACGTCATCAAGAACGGGTATTTTGCGACGTTATAGTGACGTCATCAAGAACACGAATTTTGTGCCGTCATACGCACGTCATCAAGAACAGGCATTTTGTGACGTCATAATGACGTCATCAAGAACAGGCATTTTGAGACCTCTTAGTGACGTCATAATGAACAGTCATTTTGTGACGTCATAGTGACGTGATGAAAAACAGGAATTTTGTGACGTCATCAAGAACAGGAATATTGTGACGTCATAGTGACGTCATCAAGGACAGGAGTTTTGTGACGGTATAGTGACGTCATCAAGAACAGGCATTTTTTGACCACATAGTGACGTCATCAAGAACAGGCATTTTGTGACGTCATAGTGACGTCATCAAGAACAGTAATTTTGTGACGTCACAGTGACGTCATGAAAGACGGGAATTTTGTGACGTTATCAAGAACAAGAATTTTGTGACGACATACTGACGTCATAGTGACGACATCAAGAACAGGAATTTTGTGACGTCATAGTGACGTTATCAAGAACAGGCATTTTGTGACGTCATAATGACGTCATCAAGAACAGGCATTTTGAGACCTCTTAGTGACGTCCTGATGAACAGTCATTTTGTGACGTCATAGTGACGTGATGAAAAACAGGAATTTTGTGACGTCATCAAGAACAGGAATATTGTGACGTCATAGTGACGTCATCAAGGACAGGAGTTTTGTGACGTTATAGTGACGTCATCAAGAACAGGCATTTTGTGACGTCATAGTGACGTTATCTAGAACAGGCATTTTTTGACCACATAGTGACGTCATCAAGAACATGCATTTTGTGACGTCATAGTGACGTCATCAAGAACAGTAATTTTGTGACGTCACAGTGACGTCATGAAAGACGGGAATTTTGTGACGTTATCAAGAACAGGAATTTTGTGACGACATACTGACGTCATAGTGACGACATCAAGAACAGGAATTTTGTGAATTCATAGTGACGTCATTAAGAACGGGAATTATGTGACGTCATGGTGACATCATCAAGAACAGGAATGTTATGAAGTTATAGTGACGTCATGAAAAACGGGAATTTCGTGACGTCATCAAGAACAGGAATTTTGTGACATCATAGTGACGTTATCTAGAACGGGCATTTTGTGACGTCATAGTAACGTGATGAAAAAGAGGAATTTTGTGACGTCATCAAAAACAGGAATATTGTTACGTCATAGTGACGTCATCAAGAACAGGCATTTTGTGACGTTATACTGACGTCATCAAGAACAGGAATTTTGTAATGTCATAGTGACGTCATGAAAAACAGGAATTTTGTGACGTCATCAAGAACGGGTATTTTGTGACCTCATAGTGACGTCATCAAGAACAGGCATTTTGCAACCTCATAGTGACGTCATCTGTAACAGCCGTTTTGTAAGGTCATAGTGACACGATGAAAAACAGGAATTTTGTGACGTCATGAAGAACAGGCATTTTGACACGTCATAGTGTAGTTATCAAGAACAGTAATTTTGTGACGTCATAGTGACATCATCAAGATCACCAATTTTGTGATTTCATAGTGACGTCATGAAAAACAGGAATTTTGTGACGTCATCAAGATCAGGAATTTTGTGACGTCATAGTGACGTTATCAAGAACAGGCATTTTGTGACGTCATAATGACGTCATCAAGAACAGGCATTTTGAGACCTCTTAGTGACGTCCTAATGAACAGTCATTTTGTGACGTCATAGTGACGTGATGAAAAACAGGAATTTTGTGACGTCATCAAGAACAGGAATATTGTGACGTCATAGTGACGTCATCAAGGACAGGAGTTTTGTAACGTTATAGTGACGTCATCAAGAACAGGCATTTTGTGACGTCATAGTGACGTTATCAAGAACAGGCATTTTTTGACCACATAGTGACGTCATAAAGAACAGAAATTTCGTGACGTCATAGTAACGGCATCAAGAACAGGCATTTTGTGACGTCATAGTGACATCATCAAGAACAGGAATTTTATGATGTCATAGTGACGTCATGAAAGACGGGAATTTTGTGACGTCATGAAAGACGCGAATTTTGTGACGTCACCAAGAACAGGAATTTTGTGACGACATAGTGACGTCATATTGACGACATCAAGAACAGGCATTTTGTGACGTCATAGTGATATCATCAAGAACAGGCATTTTATGATATAGTGACGCCATAAAAAACAAGAAATTTGTGACGTGACCAAGAAAAGGAATTTCGTGGCGTCATAGTGACGTCATCAAGAACAGGCATTTTGTGACGTCATAGTGACGTCATCAAGAAAAGGAATTTTGTGACGTCGTAGTGACGTCAAGAAACACAGGAATTTTGTGCCGTCATAGTGACGTCATCAAGAACAGGAATCTTGTTACGTCATAGTGACTTCATCAAGAACAGGAATTTTGTGACGTCATAGTGACGTCATGAAAAACAGGAATTTTGTGACATCATCAAGAACACGAATTTTGTGCCGTCATAGTGACGTCATCAAGAACAGGAATTTTGTGACGTCTTTGTGACGTCATCAAGAACAGGCATTTTGTGACGTAATAGTGACGTCTTCAAGAACAGTAATTTTGTGACGTCATAGTGACGTCATCAAGAACAGGCATTTTGTGACCACATAGTGACGTCATCAAGAACAGGCATTTTCTGACGTTATAGTGACGTCATCAAGAACAGGCATTTTGTGAAGTCTTAGTGACGTCATGAATAACAGGAATTTTGTGACGTCATAGTAACGGCATCAAGAACAGGCATTTTGTGACGTCATAGTGACATCATCAAGAACAGGAATTTTATGATGTCATAGTGACGTCATGAAAGACGGGAATTTTGTGACGTCATGAAAGACGGGAATTTTGTGACGTCACCAAGAACAGGAATTTGGTCACGACATAGTGACGTCATATTGACGACATCAAGAACAGGCATTTTGTGACGTCATAGTGACATCATCAAGAACAGGAATTTTATGATATAGTGACGCCATAAAAAACAAGAAATTTGTGACGTGATCAAGAAAAGGAATTTCGTGGCGTCATAGTGACGTCATCAAGAACAGGCATTTTGTGACGTCATAGTGACGTCATCAAGAACAGTTATTTTGTGACGTCATAGTGATGTCATCAAGAAAAGGAATTTTGTGACGTCATAGTGACGTCAAGAAACACAGGAATTTTGTGACGTCATAGTGACGTCATCAAAAACAGGAATCTTGTTACGTCATAGTGACTTCATCAAGAACAGGAATTTTGTGACGTCATGAAAAACAGGAATTTTGTGACATCATCAAGAACACGAATTTTGTGCCGTCATAGTGACGTCATCAAGAACCGGAATTTTGTGACGTCTTTGTGACGTCATCAAGAACAGGCATTTTGTGACGTCATAGTGACATCATCAAGATCACCAATTTTGTGATTTCATAGTGACGTCATGAAAAACAGGAATTTTGTGACGTCATCAAGAACAGGAATTTTGTGACGTCATAGTGACGTCATCAACAACGGGCATTTTGCGACGTTATAGTGACGTCATCAAGAACACGAATTTTGTGCCGTCATACGCACGTCATCAAGAACATGCATTTTGTGACGTCATAATGACGTCATCAAGAACAGGCATTTTGAGACCTCTTAGTGACGTCATAATGGACAGTCATTTTGTGACGTCATAGTGACGTGATGAAAAACAGGAATTTTGTGACGTCATAGTGACGTGATGAAAAACAGGAATTTTGTGACGTCATCAAGAACAGGAATATTGTGACCTCATAGTGACGTCATCAAGGACAGGAGTTTTGTGACGTTATAGTGACGTCATCAAGAACAGGCATTTTGTGACGTCATAGTGACGTTATCAAGAACAGGCATTTTTTGACCACATAGTGACGTCATAAAGAACAGAGATTTCGTGACGTCATAGTAACGGCATCAAGAACAGGCATTTTGTGACGTCATAGTGACATCATCAAGACCGGGAATTTTATGATGTCATAGTGACGTCATGAAAGACAGGAATTTTGTGACGTCATAGTGACGTCATCAAGAACAGGCATTTTGTGACGTCATAGTGACGTTATCAAGAACAGGCATTTTGTGACGTCATCAAGAACAGGAATATTGTGACGTCATAGTGACGTCATCAAGGACAGGAGTTTTGTGACGTTATAGTGACGTCATCAAGAACAGGCATTTTGTGACGTCATAGTGACGTTATCAAGAACAGGCATTTTTTGACCACATAGTGACGTCATAAAGAACAGAAATTTCGTGACGTCATAGTAACGGCATCAAGAACAGGCATTTTGTGACGTCATAGTGACATCATCAAGAACAGGAATTTTATGATGTCATAGTGACGTCATGAAAGACGGGAATTTTGTGACGTCATGAAAGACGCGAATTTTGTGACGTCACCAAGAACAGGAATTTTGTGACGACATAGTGACGTCATATTGACGACATCAAGAACAGGCATTATGTGACGTCATAGTGACATCATCAAGAACAGGCATTTTATGATATAGTGACGCCATAAAAAACAAGAAATTTGTGACGTGACCAAGAAAAGGAATTTCGTGGCGTCATAGTGACGTCATCAAGAACAGGCATTTTGTGACGTCATAGTGACGTCATCAAGAAAAGGAATTTTGTGACGTCGTAGTGACGTCAAGAAACACAGGAATTTTGTGCCGTCATAGTGACGTCATCAAGAACAGGAATCTTGTTACGTCATAGTGACTTCATCAAGAACAGGAATTTTGTGACGTCATAGTGACGTCATGAAAAACAGGAATTTTGTGACATCATCAAGAACGCGAATTTTGTGCCGTCATAGTGACGTCATCAAGAACAGGAATTTTGTGACGTCTTTGTGACGTCATCAAGAACAGGCATTTTGTGACGTAATAGTGACGTCTTCAAGAACAGTAATTTTGTGACGTCATAGTGACGTCATCAAGAACAGGCATTTTGTGACCACATAGTGACGTCATCAAGAACAGGCATTTTGTGACGTCATAGTGACGTTATCAAGAACAGGCATTTTTTGACCACATAGTGACGTCATAAAGAACAGAAATTTCGTGACGTCATAGTAACGGCATCAAGAATAGGCATTTTGTGACGTCATAGTGACATCATCAAGAACAGGAATTTTATGATGTCATAGTGACGTCATGAAAGACGGGAATTTTGTGACGTCATGAAAGACGCGAATTTTGTGACGTCACCAAGAATAGGAATTTTGTGACGACATACTGACGTCATAGTGACGACATCAAGAACAGGAATTTTGTGACGTCATAGTGACGTTATCAAGAACAGGCATTTTGTGACGTCATAATGACGTCATCAAGAACAGGCATTTTGAGACCTCTTAGTGACGTTTTGATGAACAGTCATTTTGTGACGTCATAGTGACGTGATGAAAAACAGGAATTTTGTGACGTCATCAAGAACAGGAATATTGTGACGTCATAGTGACGTCATCAAGGACAGGAGTTTTGTGACGTTATAGTGACGTCATCAAGAACAGGCATTTTGTCACGTCATAGTGACGTTATCTAGAACAGGCATTTTTTGACCACATAGTGACGTCATCAAGAACATGCATTTTGTGACGTCATAGTGACGTCATCAAGAACAGTAATTTTGTGACGTCACAGTGACGTCATGAAAGACGGGAATTTTGTGACGTTATCAAGAACAGGAATTTTGTGACGACATACTGACGTCATAGTGACGACATCAAGAACAGGAATTTTGTGAATTCATAGTGACGTCATTAAGAACGGGAATTATGTGACGTCATGGTGACATCATCAAGAACAGGAATGTTATGAAGTTATAGTGACGTCATGAAAAACGGGAATTTCGTGACGTCATCAAGAACAGGAATTTTGTGACATCATCGTGACGTTATCAAGAACGGGCATTTTGTGACGTCATAGTAACGTGATGAAAAAGAGGAATTTTGTGACGTCATCAAAAACAGGAATATTGTGACGTTATACTGACGTCATCAAGAACAGGAATTTTGTAATGTCATAGTGACGTCATGAAAAACAGGAATTTTGTGACGTCATCAAGAACGGGTATTTTGTGACCTCATAGTGACGTCATCAAGAACAGGCATTTTGCGACCTCATAGTGACGTCATCTGTAACAGCCGTTTTGTAAGGTCATAGTGACACGATGAAAAACAGGAATTTTGTGACGTCATGAAGAACAGGCATTTTGACACGTCATAGTGTAGTTATCAAGAACAGTAATTTTGTGACGTCATAGTGACATCATCAAGATCACCAATTTTGTGATTTCATAGTGACGTCATGAAAAACAGGAATTTTGTGACGTCATCAAGATCAGGAATTTTGTGACGTCATAGTGACGTTATCAAGAACAGGCATTTTGTGACGTCATAATGACGTCATCAAGAACAGGCATTTTGAGACCTCTTAGTGACGTCCTAATGAACAGTCATTTTGTGACGTCATAGTGACGTGATGAAAAACAGGAATTTTGTGACGTCATCAAGAACAGGAATATTGTGACGTCATAGTGACGTCATCAAGGACAGGAGTTTTGTAACGTTATAGTGACGTCATCAAGAACAGGCATTTTGTGACGTCATAGTGACGTTATCAAGAACAGGCATTTTTTGACCACATAGTGACGTCATAAAGAACAGAAATTTCGTGACGTCATAGTAACGGCATCAAGAACAGGCATTTTGTGACGTCATAGTGACATCATCAAGAACAGGAATTTTATGATGTCATAGTGACGTCATGAAAGACGGGAATTTTGTGACGTCATGAAAGACGCGAATTTTGTGACGTCACCAAGAACAGGAATTTTGTGACGACATAGTGACGTCATATTGACGACGTCAAGAACAGGCATTTTGTGACGTCATAGTGATATCATCAAGAACAGGCATTTTATGATATAGTGACGCCATAAAAAACAAGAAATTTGTGACGTGACCAAGAAAAGGAATTTCGTGGCGTCATAGTGACGTCATCAAGAACAGGCATTTTGTGACGTCATAGTGACGTCATCAAGAAAAGGAATTTTGTGACGTCGTAGTGACGTCAAGAAACACAGGAATTTTGTGCCGTCATAGTGACGTCATCAACAACAGGAATCTTGTTACGTCATAGTGACTTCATCAAGAACAGGAATTTTGTGACGTCATAGTGACGTCATGAAAAACAAGAATTTTGTGACATCATCAAGAACACGAATTTTGTGCCGTCATAGTGACGTCATCAAGAACAGGAATTTTGTGACGTCTTTGTGACGTCATCAAGAACAGGCATTTTGTGACGTCATAGTGACATCATCGAGATCACCAATTTTGCGATTTCATAGTGACGTCATGAAAAACAGGAATTTTGTGACGTCATCAAGAACAGGAATTTTGTGACGTCATAGTGACGTCATCAACAAAGGGCATTTTGCGACGTTATAGTGACGTCATCAAGAACACGAATTTTGTGCCGTCATGAGCACGTCATCAAGAACAGGCATTTTGTGACGTCATAATGACGTCATCAAGAACAGGCATTTTGAGACCTCTTAGTGACGTCATAATGGACAGTCATTTTGTGACGTCATAGTGACATCATCAAGAACAGGAATTTTATGATGTCATAGTGACGTCATGAAAGACGGGAATTTTGTGACGTCATGAAAGACGCGAATTTTGTGACGTCACCAAGAACAGGAATTTTGTGACGACATAGTGACGTCATATTGACGACATCAAGAACAGGCATTTTGTGACGTCATAGTGATATCATCAAGAACAGGCATTTTATGATATAGTGACGCCATAAAAAACAAGAAATTTGTGACGTGACCAAGAAAAGGAATTTCGTGGCGTCATAGTGACGTCATCAAGAACAGGCATTTTGTGACGTCATAGTGACGTCATCAAGAAAAGGAATTTTGTGACGTCGTAGTGACGTCAAGAAACACAGGAATTTTGTGCCGTCATAGTGACGTCATCAAGAACAGGAATCTTGTTACGTCATAGTGACTTCATCAAGAACAGGAATTTTGTGACGTCATAGTGACGTCATGAAAAACAGGAATTTTGTGACATCATCAAGAACACGAATTTTGTGCCGTCATAGTGACGTCATCAAGAACAGGAATTTTGTGACGTCTTTGTAACGTCATCAAGAACAGGCATTTTGTGACGTAATAGTGACGTCTTCAAGAACAGTAATTTTGTGACGTCATAGTGACGTCATCAAGAACAGGCATTTTGTGACCACATAGTGACGTCATCAAGAACAGGCATTTTGTGACGTTATAGTGACGTCATCAAGAACAGGCATTTTGTGAAGTCATAGTGACGTCATGGATAACAGGAATTTTGTGACGTCATAGTAACGGCATCAAGAACAGGCATTTTGTGACGTCATAGTGACATCATCAAGAACGGGAATTTTATGATGTCATAGTGACGTCATGAAAGACGGGAATTTTGTGACGTCACCAAGAACAGGAATTTGGTCACGACATAGTGACGTCATATTGACGACATCAAGAACAGGCATTTTGTGACGTCATAGTGACATCATCAAGAACAGGAATTTTATGATATAGTGACACCATAAAAAACAAGAAATTTGTGACGTGATCAAGAAAAGGAATTTCGTGGCGTCATAGTGACGTCATCAAGAACAGGCATTTTGTGACGTCATAGTGACGTCATCAAGAACAGTTATTTTGTGACGTCATAGTGATGTCATCAAGAAAAGGAATTTTGTGACGTCATAGTGACGTCAAGAAACACAGGAATTTTGTGACGTCATAGTGACGTCATCAAAAACAGGAATCTTGTTACGTCATAGTGACTTCATCAAGAACAGGAATTTTGTGACGTCATGAAAAACAGGAATTTTGTGACATCATCAAGAACACGAATTTTGTGCCGTCATAGTGACGTCATCAAGAACCGGAATTTTGTGACGTCTTTGTGACGTCATCAAGAACAGGCATTTTGTGACGTCATAGTGACATCATCAAGATCACCAATTTTGTGATTTCATAGTGACGTCATGAAAAACAGGAATTTTGTGACGTCATCAAGAACAGGAATTTTGTGACGTCATAGTGACGTCATCAACAACGGGCATTTTGCGACGTTATAGTGACGTCATCAAGAACACGAATTTTGTGCCGTCATACGCACGTCATCAAGAACAGGCATTTTGTGACGTCATAATGACGTCATCAAGAACAGGCATTTTGAGACCTCTTAGTGACGTCATAATGGACAGTCATTTTGTGACGTCATAGTGACGTGATGAAAAACAGGAATTTTGTGACGTCATCAAGAACAGGAATATTGTGACCTCATAGTGACGTCATCAAGGACAGGAGTTTTGTGACGTTATAGTGACGTCATCAAGAACAGGCATTTTGTGACGTCATAGTGACGTTATCAAGAACAGGCATTTTTTGACCACATAGTGACGTCATAAAGAACAGAAATTTCGTGACGTCATAGTAACGGCATCAAGAACAGGCATTTTGTGACGTCATAGTGACATCATCAAGAACAGGAATTTTATGATGTCATAGTGACGTCATGAAAGACGGGAATTTTGTGACGTCATGAAAGACGCGAATTTTGTGACGTCACCAAGAACAGGAATTTTGTGACGACATAGTGACGTCATATTGACGACATCAAGAACAGGCATTTTGTGACGTCATAGTGACATCATCAAGAACAGGCATTTTATGATATAGTGACGCCATAAAAAACAAGAAATTTGTGACGTGACCAAGAAAAGGAATTTCGTGGCGTCATAGTGACGTCATCAAGAACAGGCATTTTGTGACGTCATAGTGACGTCATCAAGAAAATGAATTTTGTGACGTCGTAGTGACGTCAAGAAACACAGGAATTTTGTGCCGTCATAGTGACGTCATCAAGAACAGGAATCTTGTTACGTCATAGTGACTTCATCAAGAACAGGAATTTTGTGACGTCATAGTGACGTCATGAAAAACAGGAATTTTGTGACATCATCAAGAACACGAATTTTGTGCCGTCATAGTGACGTCATCAAGAACAGGAATTTTGTGACGTCTTTGTGACGTCATCAAGAACAGGCATTTTGTGACGTCATAGTGACATCATCAAGATCACCAATTTTGTGATTTCATAGTGACGTCATGAAAAACAGGAATTTTGTGACGTCATCAAGAACAGGAATTTTGTGACATCATAGTGACGTCATCAAGAACGGGTATTTTGCGACGTTATAGTGACGTCATCAAGAACACGAATTTTGTGCCGTCATACGCACGTCATCAAGAACAGGCATTTTGTGACGTCATAATGACGTCATCAAGAACAGGCATTTTGAGACCTCTTAGTGACGTCATAATGAACAGTCATTTTGTGACGTCATAGTGACGTGATGAAAAACAGGAATTTTGTGACGTCATCAAGAACAGGAATATTGTGACGTCATAGTGACGTCATCAAGGACAGGAGTTTTGTGACGGTATAGTGACGTCATCAAGAACAGGCATTTTTTGACCACATAGTGACGTCATCAAGAACAGGCATTTTGTGACGTCATAGTGACGTCATCAAGAACAGTAATTTTGTGACGTCACAGTGACGTCATGAAAGACGGGAATTTTGTGACGTTATCAAGAACAAGAATTTTGTGACGACATACTGACGTCATAGTGACGACATCAAGAACAGGAATTTTGTGACGTCATAGTGACGTTATCAAGAACAGGCATTTTGTGACGTCATAATGACGTCATCAAGAACAGGCATTTTGAGACCTCTTAGTCCTTAGTCCTTAGTCCTCTTAGTCCTGATGAACAGTCATTTTGTGACGTCATAGTGACGTGATGAAAAACAGGAATTTTGTGACGTCATCAAGAACAGGAATATTGTGACGTCATAGTGACGTCATCAAGGACAGGAGTTTTGTGACGTTATAGTGACGTCATCAAGAACAGGCATTTTGTGACGTCATAGTGACGTTATCTAGAACAGGCATTTTTTGACCACATAGTGACGTCATCAAGAACATGCATTTTGTGACGTCATAGTGACGTCATCAAGAACAGTAATTTTGTGACGTCACAGTGACGTCATGAAAGACGGGAATTTTGTGACGTTATCAAGAACAGGAATTTTGTGACGACATACTGATGTCATAGTGACGACATCAAGAACAGGAATTTTGTGAATTCATAGTGACGTCATTAAGAACGGGAATTATGTGACGTCATGGTGACATCATCAAGAACAGGAATGTTATGAAGTTATAGTGACGTCATGAAAAACGGGAATTTCGTGACGTCATCAAGAACAGGAATTTTGTGACATCATAGTGACGTTATCAAGAACGGGCATTTTGTGACGTCATAGTAACGTGATGAAAAAGAGGAATTTTGTGACGTCATCAAAAACAGGAATATTGTTACGTCATAGTGACGTCATCAAGAACAGGCATTTTGTGACGTTATACTGACGTCATCAAGAACAGGAATTTTGTAATGTCATAGTGACGTCATGAAAAACAGGAATTTTGTGACGTCATCAAGAACGGGTATTTTGTGACCTCATAGTGACGTCATCAAGAACAGGCATTTTGCAACCTCATAGTGACGTCATCTGTAACAGCCGTTTTGTAAGGTCATAGTGACACGATGAAAAACAGGAATTTTGTGACGTCATGAAGAACAGGCATTTTGACACGTCATAGTGTAGTTATCAAGAACAGTAATTTTGTGACGTCATAGTGACATCATCAAGATCACCAATTTTGTGATTTCATAGTGACGTCATGAAAAACAGGAATTTTGTGACGTCATCAAGATCAGGAATTTTGTGACGTCATAGTGACGTTATCAAGAACAGGCATTTTGTGACGTCATAATGACGTCATCAAGAACAGGCATTTTGAGACCTCTTAGTGACGTCCTAATGAACAGTCATTTTGTGACGTCATAGTGACGTGATGAAAAACAGGAATTTTGTGACGTCATCAAGAACAGGAATATTGTGACGTCATAGTGACGTCATCAAGGACAGGAGTTTTGTAACGTTATAGTGACGTCATCAAGAACAGGCATTTTGTGACGTCATAGTGACGTTATCAAGAACAGGCATTTTTTGACCACATAGTGACGTCATAAAGAACAGAAATTTCGTGACGTCATAGTAACGGCATCAAGAACAGGCATTTTGTGACGTCATAGTGACATCATCAAGAACAGGAATTTTATGATGTCATAGTGACGTCATGAAAGACGGGAATTTTGTGACGTCATGAAAGACGCGAATTTTGTGACGTCACCAAGAACAGGAATTTTGTGACGACATAGTGACGTCATATTGACGACATCAAGAACAGGCATTTTGTGACGTCATAGTGATATCATCAAGAACAGGCATTTTATGATATAGTGACGCCATAAAAAACAAGAAATTTGTGACGTGACCAAGAAAAGGAATTTCGTGGCGTCATAGTGACGTCATCAAGAACAGGCATTTAGTGACGTCATAGTGACGTCATCAAGAAAAGGAATTTTGTGACGTCGTAGTGACGTCAAGAAACACAGGAATTTTGTGCCGTCATAGTGACGTCATCAAGAACAGGAATCTTGTTACGTCATAGTGACTTCATCAAGAACAGGAATTTTGTGACGTCATAGTGACGTCATGAAAAACAGGAATTTTGTGACATCATCAAGAACACGAATTTTGTGCCGTCATAGTGACGTCATCAAGAACAGGAATTTTGTGACGTCTTTGTGACGTCATCAAGAACAGGCATGTTGTGACCACATAGTGACGTCATCAAGAACAGGCATTTTGTGACGTTATAGTGACGTCATCAAGAACGGGCATTTTGTGAAGTCATAGTGACGTCATGGATAACAGGAATTTTGTGACGTCATAGTAACGGCATCAAGAACAGGCATTTTGTGACGTCATAGTGACATCATCAAGAACAGGAATTTTATGATGTCATAGTGACGTCATGAAAGACGGGAATTTTGTGACGTCATGAAAGACGGGAATTTTGTGACGTCACCAAGAACAGGAATTTGGTCACGACATAGTGACGTCATATTGACGACATCAAGAACAGGCATTTTGTGACGTCATAGTGACATCATCAAGAACAGGAATTTTATGATATAGTGACGCCATAAAAAACAAGAAATTTGTGACGTGATCAAGAAAAGGAATTTCGTGGCGTCATAGTGACGTCATCAAGAACAGGCATTTTGTGACGTCATAGTGACGTCATCAAGAACAGTTATTTTGTGACGTCATAGTGATGTCATCAAGAAAAGGAATTTTGTGACGTCATAGTGACGTCAAGAAACACAGGAATTTTGTGACGTCATAGTGACGTCATCAAAAACAGGAATCTTGTTATGTCATAGTGACTTCATCAAGAACAGGAATTTTGTGACGTCATGAAAAACAGGAATTTTGTGACATCATCAAGAACACGAACTTTGTGCCGTCATAGTGACGTCATCAAGAACAGGAATTTTGTGACGTCTTTGTGACGTCATCAAGAACAGGCATTTTGTGACGTCATAGTGACATCATCGAGATCACCAATTTTGTGATTTCATAGTGACGTCATGAAAAACAGGAATTTTGTGACGTCATCAAGAACAGGAATTTTGTGACGTCATAGTGACGTCATCAACAAAGGGCATTTTGCGACGTTATAGTGACGTCATCAAGAACACGAATTTTGTGCCGTCATACGCACGTCATCAAGAACAGGCATTTTGTGACGTCATAATGACGTCATCAAGAACAGGCATTTTGAGACCTCTTAGTGACGTCATAATGGACAGTCATTTTGTGACGTCATAGTGACGTGATGAAAAACAGGAATTTTGTGACGTCATCAAGAACAGGAATATTGTGACCTCATAGTGACGTCATCAAGGACAGGAGTTTTGTGACGTTATAGTGACGTCATCAAGAACAGGCATTTTGTGACGTCATAGTGACGTTATCAAGAACAGGCATTTTTTGACCACATAGTGACGTCATAAAGAACAGAAATTTCGTGACGTCATAGTAACGGCATCAAGAACAGGCATTTTGTGACGTCATAGTGACATCATCAAGAACAGGAATTTTATGATGTCATAGTGACGTCATGAAAGACGGGAATTTTGTGACGTCATGAAAGACGGGAATTTTGTGACGTCACCAAGAACAGGAATTTGGTCACGACATAGTGACGTCATATTGACGACATCAAGAACGGGCATTTTGTGACGTCATAGTGACATCATCAAGAACAGGAATTTTATGATATAGTGACGCCATAAAAAACAAGAAATTTGTGACGTGATCAAGAAAAGGAATTTCGTGGCGTCATAGTGACGTCATCAATAACAGGCATTTTGTGACGTCATAGTGACGTCATCAAGAACAGTTATTTTGTGACGTCATAGTGATGTCATCAAGAAAAGGAATTTTGTGACGTCATAGTGACGTCAAGAAACACAGGAATTTTGTGACGTCATAGTGACGTCATCGAAAACAGGAATCTTGTTACGTCATAGTGACTTCATCAAGAACAGGAATTTTGTGACGTCATGAAAAACAGGAATTTTGTGACATCATCAAGAACACGAATTTTGTGCCGTCATAGTGACGTCATCAAGAACAGGAATTTTGTGACGTCTTTGTGACGTCATCAAGAACAGGCATTTTGTGACGTCATAGTGACATCATCAAGATCACCAATTTTGTGATTTCATAGTGACGTCATGAAAAACAGGAATTTTGTGACGTCATCAAGAACAGGAATTTTGTGACATCATAGTGACGTCATCAAGAACGGGTATTTTGCGACGTTATAGTGACGTCATCAAGAACACGAATTTTGTGCCGTCATACGCACGTCATCAAGAACAGGCATTTTGTGACGTCATAATGACGTCATCAAGAACAGGCATTTTGAGACCTCTTAGTGACGTCATAATGAACAGTCATTTTGTGACGTCATAGTGACGTGATGAAAAACAGGAATTTTGTGACGTCATCAAGAACAGGAATATTGTGACGTCATAGTGACGTCATCAAGGACAGGAGTTTTGTGACGGTATAGTGACGTCATCAAGAACAGGCATTTTTTGACCACATAGTGACGTCATCAAGAACAGGCATTTTGTGACGTCATAGTGACGTCATCAAGAACAGTAATTTTGTGACGTCACAGTGACGTCATGAAAGACGGGAATTTTGTGACGTTATCAAGAACAAGAATTTTGTGACGACATACTGACGTCATAGTGACGACATCAAGAACAGGAATTTTGTGACGTCATAGTGACGTTATCAAGAACAGGCATTTTGTGACGTCATAATGACGTCATCAAGAACAGGCATTTTGAGACCTCTTAGTGACGTCCTGATGAACAGTCATTTTGTGACGTCATAGTGACGTGATGAAAAACAGGAATTTTGTGACGTCATCAAGAACAGGAATATTGTGACGTCATAGTGACGTCATCAAGGACAGGAGTTTTGTGACGTTATAGTGACGTCATCAAGAACAGGCATTTTGTGACGTCATAGTGACGTTATCTAGAACAGGCATTTTTTGACCACATAGTGACGTCATCAAGAACAGTAATTTTGTGACGTCACAGTGACGTCATGAAAGACGGGAATTTTGTGACGTTATCAAGAACAGGAATTTTGTGACGACATACTGACGTCATAGTGACGACATCAAGAACAGGAATTTTGTGAATTCATAGTGACGTCATTAAGAACGGGAATTATGTGACGTCATGGTGACATCATCAAGAACAGGAATGTTATGAAGTTATAGTGACGTCATGAAAAACGGGAATTTCGTGACGTCATCAAGAACAGGAATTTTGTGACATCATAGTGACGTTATCAAGAACGGGCATGTTGTGACGTCATAGTAACGTGATGAAAAAGAGGAATTTTGTGACGTCATCAAGAACAGGAATATTGTTACGTCATAGTGACGTCATCAAGAACAGGCATTTTGTGACGTTATACTGACGTCATCAAGAACAGGAATTTTGTAATGTCATAGTGACGTCATGAAAAACAGGAATTTTGTGACGTCATCAAGAACGGGTATTTTGTGACCTCATAGTGACGTCATCAAGAACAGGCATTTTGCAACCTCATAGTGACGTCATCTGTAACAGCCGTTTTGTAAGGTCATAGTGACACGATGAAAAACAGGAATTTTGTGACGTCATGAAGAACAGGCATTTTGACACGTCATAGTGTAGTTATCAAGAACAGTAATTTTGTGACGTCATAGTGACATCATCAAGATCACCAATTTTGTGATTTCATAGTGACGTCATGAAAAACAGGAATTTTGTGACGTCATCAAGATCAGGAATTTTGTGACGTCATAGTGACGTTATCAAGAACAGGCATTTTGTGACGTCATAATGACGTCATCAAGAACAGGCATTTTGAGACCTCTTAGTGACGTCCTAATGAACAGTCATTTTGTGACGTCATAGTGACGTGATGAAAAACAGGAATTTTGTGACGTCATCAAGAACAGGAATTTTGTGACGTCATAGTGACGTCATCAACAACGGGCATTTTGCGACGTTATAGTGACGTCATCAAGAACACGAATTTTGTGCCGTCATACGCACGTCATCAAGAACAGGCATTTTGTGACGTCATAATGACGTCATCAAGAACAGGCATTTTGAGACCTCTTAGTGACGTCATAATGGACAGTCATTTTGTGACGTCATAGTGACGTGATGAAAAACAGGAATTTTGTGACGTCATCAAGAACAGGAATATTGTGACCTCATAGTGACGTCATCAAGGACTGGAGTTTTGTGACGTTATATTGACGTCATCAAGAACAGGCATTTTGTGACGTCATAGTGACGTTATCAAGAACAGGCATTTTTTGACCACATAGAGACGTCATGAAGAACAGACATTTCGTGACGTCATAGTAACGGCATCAAGAACAGGCATTTTGTGACGTCATAGTGACATCATCAAGAACAGGAATTTTATGATGTCATAGTGACGTCATGAAAGACAGGAATTTTGTGACGTCATAGTGACGTCATATTGACGACATCAAGAACAGACATTTTGTGACGTCATAGCGACATCATCAAGAACAGGAATTTTATGATGTCATAGTGACGCCATGAAAAACAAGAAATTTGTGACGTCATCAAGAAAAGGAATTTTGCGACGTTATAGTGACGTCATCAAGGACAGGAATTTTGTGACGTCATAGTGACGTCATCAAGAACAGGAATTTTGTGACGTCATATTGACGTTATCAAGAGCAGGCAGTTTGTGACGTCATAGTGACGTCATTATGAACCGGCATTTAGTGACCTCATAGTGACGTCATCAAGAACAGGCATTTTGTGACCTCACAGTGACGTCATAAAAACAGGCATTTTGTGACGTCATAGTGACCTGATGAAAAACAGGAATTTTGTGACGTCATCAATAACAGGAATATTGTGACGTCATCAAGAACAGGCATTTTGTGAGGTCATAGTGACGTCATCAAGAACAAGAATTTTGCGACGTCATAGTGACGTCATAAAGAACAGGCATTTTGTGACGTCATAGTGACGTGATCAAGAACAGTATTTTGTGACGTCATAGTAGCGTCATCAAGAACAGTAATTTTGTGACGTCATAGTGACATCATCAAGAACAGGCATTTTGTGACCTCATAGTGACGTCATCAAGAACAGGCATTTTGTGACGTCATCAAGAACAGTAATTTTGTGACGTCATATTTACGTCATGAAAGACGGGAATTTTTTGACGTTATCAAGAACAGGAATTTTGTGACGACATAGTGACGTCATACTGATGACATCAAGAACAGACATTTTGTGACGTCATAGTGACGTGGTGAAAAACAGGAATTTTGTGACGTCATCAAGAACAGGAATATTGTGACGTCATAGTGACGTCATCAAGAACAGGCATTTTGTGACGTCATAGTGACGTCATCAACAACAGGCATTTTGTGACCACATGGTGACGTCATAAAGAACAGGAATTTCGTTACGTCATAGTGACGGCATCAAGAACAGGCATTTTGTCACGTCATAGTAGCGTCATCAAGAACAGTAATTTTGTGACGTCATAGTGACATCATCAAGAACAGGCATTTCGTGACCTCATAGTGACGACATAAAGAACAGGCATTTTGTCACGTCATAGTAGCGTCATCAAGAACAGTAATTTTGTGACGTCATAGTGACGTCATCAAGAACAGTATTTTGTGACGTCATAGTGACGTCATGAAAGACGGGAATTTTGTGACGTAATCAAGAACAGGAATTTTGTGACGACATAGTGACGTCATAGTGACGACATCAAGAACAGTAATTTTGTGACTTCAAGAACAGTAATTTTGTGACTTCATAGTGACGTCATCAAGAACAGCAAATTTGTGACGTCATCGAGAACAGGAATTTTGTGACGTCATAGTGACGTTAACAAGAACATGCATTCAGTGACCTCATAGTGACGTCATCGAGAACAGGAAATTTGTGACGTCATAGTGACTTCATCAAGAACAGGAGTTTTGTGACGTCATAGTGACGTCATCAAGAACAGGCATTTTGTGACGTCATCAAGAACAGTAATTTTGTGACGTCATATTTACGTCATGAAAGACGGGAATTTTTTGACGTTATCAAGAACAGGAATTTTGTGACGACATAGTGACGTCATAGTGACGACATCAAGAACAGACATTTTGTGACGACATAGTGACATCATCAAGAACAGGAATTTTATGATGTCATAGTGACGCTATGAAAAACAAGAAATTTGTGACGTCATCAAGAACAGGAGTTATGTGACGTCATAGTGATGTCATCAAGAACAGGTATTTTGCGACGTCATAGTGACGTCATCAAGAACAGTAATTTTGTGACGTCATATTTACGTCATGAAAGACGGGAATTTTTTGACGTTATCAAGAACAGGAATTTTGTGACGACATAGTGACGTCATAGTGACGACATCAAGAACAGACATTTTGTGACCTCATAGTGACGTCATAAAAAACAGGCATTTTGTGACGTCATAGTGACGTGGTGAAAAACAGGAATTTTGTGACGTCATCAAGAACAGGAATATTGTGACGTCATAGTGACGTCATTAAGAACAGGCAGTTTGTGACGTAATTGTGACGTCATCAACAACAGACATTTTGTGACCACATGGTGACGTCATAAAGAACAGGAATTTCGTTACGTCATAGTGACGGCATCAAGAACAGGCATTTTGTCACGTCATAGTAGCGTCATCAAGAACAGTAATTTTGTGACGTCATAGTGACGTCATCAAGAACAGTATTTTGTGACGTCATAGTGACGTCATGAAAGACGGGAATTTTGTGTACGTAATCAAGAACAGTAATTTTGTGACTTCATAGTGACGACATCAAGAACCGTAATTTTGTGACTTCATAGTGACGTCATCAAGAACAGGAAATTTGTGACGTCATCAAGAACAGGAATTTTGTGACGTCATAGTGACGTTAACGAGAACATGCATTCAGTGACCTCATAGTGACGTCATCAAGAACAGGAAATTTGTGACGTCATAGTGACTTCATCAAGAACAGGAGTTTTGTGACGGCATAGTGACGTCATCAAGAACAGGCATTTTGTGACGTCATCAAGAACAGTAATTTTGTGACGTCATCAAGAACAGTAATTTTGTGACGTCATACTCACGTCATGAAAGACAGGAATTTTTTGACGTTATCAAGAACAGGAATTTTGTGACGACATAGTGACGTCATAGTGACGACATCAAGAACAGACATTTTGTGACGTCATAGTGACATAATCAAGAACAGGAATTTTATGATGTCATAGTGACGCCATGAAAAACATGAAATTTGTGACGTCATCAAGAACAGGAGTTATGTGACGTCATAGTGATGTCATCAAGAACGGGTATTTTGTGACGTCATAGTGACGTCACCAAGAACAGTAATTTTGTGACGTCATATTTACGTCATGAAAGACGGGAATTTTTTGACGTTATCAAGAACAGGAATTTTGTGACGACATAGTGAAGTCATAGTGACGACATCAAGAACAGACATTTTGTGACGTCATAGTGACATCATCAAGAACAGGAATTTTATGATGTCACAGTGACGCCATGAAAAACAAGAAATTTGTGACGTCATTAAGAAAAGAAATTTTGTGACGTCATAGTGACGTCATCAAGAACAGGAATTTTGCGACGTCATAGTGACGTCATGAAAAACAGGAATTTTGTGACGTCATCAAGAACAGGCATTTTGTGACGTCATAGTGACTTGATCAAAAACAGGGTGTTTGACCACATAGTGACGTCATAAAGAACAGGAATTTTGTGACGTCATAGTGACGGCATCAAGAACAGGCATTTTGTCACATCATAGTAGCGTCATCAAGAACAGTAATTTTGTGACGTCATAGTGACGTTGTCAAGAACAGGCATTTAGTGACCTCATAGTGACGTCATCAAGAACAGGCATTTTGTGACGTCATAGTGACGTCATCAAGAACAGTATTTTGTGACGTCATAGTGACGTCATGAAAGACGGGAATTTTGTGACGTAATCAGGAACAGGAATTTTGTGACGACATAGTGACGTCATAGTGACGACATCAAGAACAGTAATTTTTTGACTTCATAGTGACGTCATCAAGAACAGGAATTTTGTGACGTCATCAAGAACAGGAATTTTGTGACGTCATCAAGAACAGGAATTTTGTGACGTCTTAGTGACGTCATGAAAAACAGGAATTTTGTGACGTCATCAAGAACAGGCATTTTGTGACGTCATAGTGACTTGATCATGAACAGGGTTTTTGACCACATAGTGACGTCATAAAGAACAGGAATTTTGTGACGTCATAGTGACGTCATCAAGAAAAGGCATTTTGTCACGTCATAGTAGCGTCATCAAGAACAGTAATTTTGTGACGTCATAGTGACGTTATCAAGAACAGGCATTTAGTGACCTCATAGTGACGTCATCAAGAACAGCCATTTTGTGACCGCATAGTGACGTCATAAGAAACAGGCATTTTGTGACGTCATAGTGACGTGATGAAAAACAGAAACTTTGTGACGTCATCAAGAACAGGAATATTGTGACGTCATAGTGACGTCATAAAGAACAGGCATTTTGTGACGTCATGGTGACGTCATCAAGAACAGTATTTTGTGACGTCATAGTGACGTCATGAAAGACCGGAATTTTGTGACGTATTCAAGAACAGGAATTTTTTGACGACATAGTGACGTCATACTGGCGACATCAAGAACAGTAATTTTGTGACTTCATAGTGACGTCATCAAGAACAGGAATTTTGTGACGTCATAGTGACGTTAACAAGAACATGCATTCAGTGACCTCATAGTGACGTCATCAAGAACAGGGATTTTGTGACGTCATAGTGACGTCATCAAGAACAGTATTTCGTGACGTCATAGTGACGTCATGAAAGACGGGAATTTTTTGACGTTATCAAGAACAGGAATTTTGTGACGACATAGTGACGTCATAGTGACGACATCAAAAACAGACATTTTGTGACCTCATAGTGACGTCATAAAAAACAGGCATTTTGTGACGTCATAGTGACGTCATCAACAACAGACATTTTGTGATCACATGGTGACGTCATAAAGAACAGGAATTTCGTTACGTCATAGTGACGGCATCAAGAACAGGCATTTTGTCACGTCATAGTCGCGTCATCAAGAACAGTAATTTTGTGACGTCATAGTGACGTCATCAAGAACAGGCATTTTGTGACCTCATAGTGACGTCATAAAGAACAGGCATTTTGTGACATCATATTTACGTCATGAAAGACTGGAATTTTTTGACATTATCAAGAACGGTAATTTTGTGACGACATAGTGACGTCATAGTGACGACATCAAGAACAGACATTTTCTGACGTCATAGTGACATCATCAAGAACAGGAATTTTATGATGTCATAGTGACGCCATGAAAAACAAGAAATTTGTGACGTCATCAAGAACAGGAATTTTGTGACGTCATATTGACGTTATCAAGAGTCATCTCGTCATCTTGTCATCTGGTCATATGGTCGTCTGGTCATCTGGTTTTTTAGTCATCCCGTCATTTCGTCATCATCTGGTCATCTCGTCATCTGGTCATCTGGTCATCTGGTCATCTGGTCATCTGGTCATCTGGTCGTCTGGTCATCTGGTCATCTCGTCATCTCGTAATCTCGTCATCTCGTCATCTCGTCATCTCGTCATCTCGTCATCTCGTCATCTCGTTATGTCGTCATCTAGTCATCTCGTCACCTCGTCATCTCGTCATCTCGTCATCTTGTCATCTGGTCATCTGGTCATCTGGTCATTTGGTTATCTGGTCATCTGTTCATCTGGTCATCTGGTTATCTAGTCATCCTGTCATCTGGTCATCTGGTCATCTGGTCATCTGGTCATCTGGTCATCTGGTCATCCGGTCGTCTGGTCATCCGGTCGTCTGGTCATCTAGTCATCTGGTCATCTGGTCATCTGGTCAACTGGTCATCTGGTCATCTCGTCATCTCGTCATCTCGTTATCTCGTCATCTCGTCATCTCGTCATCTCGTCATGACGTCATCTAGTCATCTCGTCATCTCGTCATCTTGTCATCTGGTCATCTGGTCATCTGGTCGTCTGGTCATCTGGTCATCTAGTCATCTGGTCATCTGGTCATCTGGTCATCTCGTAATCTGGTCATCTGGTCATCTGTTCATCTCGTCATCTGGTCATCTGGTCGACTGGTCATCTGGTCATCTGGTCATCTCGCCATCTCGTTATCTCGTCATCTCGTCATGACGTCATCTAGTCATCTCGTCATCTTGTCATCTGGTCATCTGATCATCTGGTCGTCTGGTCATCTGGTCTTCTCGTCATCTCTTCATTTCGTCATCATCTCGTCATCTCGTCATCTCGTCATCTCGTCATCTGGTCATCTCCTCATCATCTCGTCATCTCGTAACCTCTTCATCTGGTTATCTGGTCCTCTCGTCATCTCGTCATCAGGTCATCTGGTCATCTAGTCATCTGGTCATCTGGTCATCTGGTCATCTCGTAATCTGATCATCTGGTCATCTGGTCATCTCGTCATCTGGTCATCTGGTCATCTGGTCATCTGGTCATCTGGTCGTCTGGTCATCTGGTCATCTGGTCATCCGGTCATGTGGTCATCTGGTCATCTGGTTATCTGGTCATCCGGTCGTCTGTTCATCTAGTCATCTGGTCATCTCCTCATCATCTCGTCATCTCGTAACCTCTTCATCTGGTTATATGGTCCTCTCGTCATCTCGTCATCAGGTCATCTGGTCATCTGGTCATCTGGTCATCTGGTCGACTCGTAATCTGGTCATCGGGTCATCTGGTCATCTGGTCATCTGGTCATCTGGTCATCTGGTCATCTCGTAATCTGGTCATCGGGTCATCTGGTTATCTGGTCATCTGGTCATCTGGTCATCTTGTCATCTGGTTATTCGTTCATCTGGTCATCTGGTGAACTGGTCAACTGGTCATCTGGTCATCTGGTCATCTGGTCATCTGGTCATCTCGTCATCTCGTCATCTTGTCATGTCGTCATCTAGTCATCTAGTCATCTCGTCATCCCGTCATCTCGTCATCTCGTCATATTGTCATCTGGTCATATGGTCGTCTGGTCATCTGGTTTTTTAGTCATCTCGTCATTTCGTCATCATCTGGTCATCTCGTCATCTGGTCATCTGGTCATCTGGTCAGCTGGTCATCTGGTCATGTGGTTATCTGGTCATCTGGTCATCTGGTCATCTGGTCATCTCGTAATCTGGTCATCTGGTCATCTAATCATCTGGTCATCCGGTCATCTGGTCATCTGGTCATCTGGTCATACGGTCATCTGGTCATCTGTTCATCTGGTCATCCTGTCATCTGGTCATCTGGTCATCTGGTCATCTGGTCATCTGGTCATCGGGCCATCAGGTCATCTCGTAATCTGGTAATCTGGTAATCTGGTCATCTCGTCATCTGGTCATCTGGTCTACTGGTCATCTGGTCATCTGGTCATCTGGTCATCTCGTTATCTCGTCATATCGTCATCTCGTCATCTCGTCATCTCGTCATGACGTCATCTAGTCATCTCGTCATACCGTCATCTTGTCATCTAATCATCTGGTCATCTGGTCATCTGGTCGTCTGGTCATCTGGTCATCTAGTCATCTGGTCATCTGGTCATCTGGTCATCTCGTAATCTGGTCATCTCGTCATCTCGTCATCTGGTCATCTGGTTATCTGGTCATCTGGTCATCTGGTCATCTCGTAATCTGGTCATCTGGTCATCTGGTCATCTCGTTATCTCGTCATCTCGTCATGACGTCATCTAATCATCTCGTCATCTTGTCATCTGGTCATCTGGTCATCTGGTCGTCTGATCATCTGGTCATCTAGTCATCTGGTCATCTGGTCATCTCGTAATCTGGTCATCTGTTCATCTGGTCATCTGGTTATCTAGTCATCCTGTCATCTAGTCATCTGGTCATCTGGTCATCTGATCATCTGGTCATCTGGTTTTTAAGTCATCTCGTCATTTCGTCATCATCTGGTCATCTCGTCATCTCGTCATCTGGTCATCTGGTCATCTGGTCATCTGGTCATCTCGTCATCTCGTCATCTCGTCATGACGTCATCTAGTCATCTCGTCATCTCGTCATCTGGTCATCTGGTCATCTGGTCATCTCGTCATGACGTCATCTAGTCATCTCGTCATCTCGTCATCTGGTCATCTGGTCATCTCGTCATGACGTCATCTAGTCATCTCGTCATCTCGTCATCTTGTCATCTGGTCATCTGGTCATCTGGTGGTCTGGTCATCTGGTCATCCGGTCATGTGGTCATCTGGTCATCTGGTCATCTGGTCATCCGGTCATCTGGTCATCTAGTCATCTGGTCATCTGGTCATCTGGTCATCTCGTAATCTGGTAATCTGGTCATCTGGTCATCTCGTCATCTAGTCATCTGGTCAACTGGTCATCTGGTCGTCTGGTCATCTGGTCTTCTCGTCATCTCTTGATTTCGTCATCATCTCGTCATCTCGTCATCTGGTCATCTCCTCATCATCGCGTCATCTCGTAACCTCGTCATCTGGTTATCTGGTCCTCTCGTCATCTCGTCATCTGGTTATCTGGTCCTCTCGTCATCTCGTCATCAGGTCATCTGGTCATCTGGTCATCTGGTCATCTGGTCATCTGGTCATCTGGTCATCTCGTAATTTGGTAATCGGGTCATCTGGTCATCTGGGCATCTGGTCATCTGGTCATCTGGTCATCTGGTCATCTGGTCATCTGGTCATCTCGTAATCTGGTCATCGGGTCATCTGGTCATCTGGTCATCTGGTCATCTGGTCATCTTGTCATCTGGTTATCCGATCATCTGGTCATCTGGTCAACTGGTCAACTGGTCATCTGGTCATCCGGTCATCTGGTCATCTGGTCATCTGGTTATCTCGTCATCCCGTCATCTCGTCATGTCGTCATCTAGTCATCTAGTCATCTCGTCATCTCGTCATCTCGTCATCTCGTCATCTTGTCAGCTCGTCATCTTGTCATCTGGTCATATAGTCGTCTGGTCATCTGGTTTTTAAGTCATCTCGTCATTTCATCATCATCTGGTCATCTCGTCATCTGGTCATCTGGTCATCTGGTCATCTGGTCGTCTGGTCATCTGGTCATCTCGTCATCTGGTCATCTGGTCATCTGGTCATCTCGTCATCTCGTAATCCCGTCATCTCGTCATCTCGTCATCTCGTCATCTCGTCATGTCGTCATCTAGTCATCTCGTCATCTCGTCATCTCGTCATCTGGTCATCTGGTTATCTGGTCATCCAGTCATCTGGTCATCTGGTCATCTGATCAACTGGTCATCTGGTCATCTGGTCATCTCGTCATCTCGTCATCTCGTTATCTCGTCATCTCGTCATCTCGTTATCTCGTCATCTCGTCATCTCGTCATCTCGTCATCTTGTCATCTGGTCATCTAGTCATCTGGTCATCTGGTTATCTGGTCATCTGTTCATCTGGTCATCTGGTTATCTAGTCATCCTGTCATCTGGTCATCTGGTCATCTGGTCATCTGGTCATCTGGTCATCCGGTCGTCTGGTCATCCGGTCGTCATGTCATCTAGTCATCTGGTCATCTGGTCATCTGGTCAACGAGTCATCTGGTCATCTGGTCATCTCGTCATCTCGTTATCTCGTCATCTCGTCATCTCGTCATCACGTCATGACGTCATCTAGTCATCTCGTCATCTCGTCATCTTGTCATCTGGTCATCTGGTCATCTGGTCGTCTGGTCATCTGGTCATCTAGTCATCTGGTCATCTGGTCATCTGGTCATCTCGTAATCTGGTCATCTGGTCATCTGGTAATCTCGTCGTCTGGTCATCTGGTCAACTGGTCATCTGGTCATCTGGTCATCTCGTCATCTCGTCATCTCGTCATGACGTCATCTAGTAATCTCGTCATCTCGTCATCTTGTCATCTGGTCATCTGGTCATCTGGTCGTCTGGTCAGCTGGTCATCTGGTCATGTGGTTATCTGGTCATCTGGTCATCTGGTCATCTCGTCATCTCGTAATCTGGTCATCTGGTCATCTAATCATCTGGTCATCCGGTTATCTGGTCATCTGGTCATCTGGTCATCTGGTCATCTGGTCATCTGGTCATCTGGTCATCTGTTCATCTGGTCATCCTGTCATCTGGTCATCTGGTCATCTGGTCATCTGGTCATCTGGTCATCTGGTCATCGGGCCATCAGGTCATCTGGTCATCTATTCATCTGGTTATCTGGTCGTCTGGTGATCTGGTCATCTGGTCATCTGGTCATCTGGTCATCTGGTAATCCGGTCATCTGGTCATCTAGTCATCTGGTCATCCGGTCATCTCGTAATCTGGTCATCTGGTCATCTGGTCATCTGTATTGAAGTGAACCTTGTATATATTACTGTTGTTGTCGTGCGCATGCGTGTTGCCATGGGACTTGTCGTCTACCGGCTTGCATGCCGTGCGCGCGTCCGTCGCTTACGAGCTGAGTATAGAGTCACTTGTTTTTTCAGATAATGAAGAGTATTGGTTTAACAAGGCTGTTGCTGTTCTCCCTCATTCCTTTTCCCACAGGTAGACTGGATCTCAGAGGAAAAGTAACTGTCGTACGTTAACAATCGAGTCATCTGGTCATCTGGTTATCTGGTCAGTTCGTCATCTTGATGAGATGATGCGATGACGAGATGACCAGATGATGACCAGATGATGATGAGATGTCATCTGGTCATCTGGTCATCTGGTCATCTGGTCATCTGGTCATCTGGTCATCCGGTCATCTGGTCATCTAGTCATCTGGTCATCTGGTCATCTGCTCATCTTGCCATCTCGTAATCTGGTCATGTGGTCATCTGGTCATCTGGTCATCCAATCATCTGGTCATCTGATCATCTGGTTATCTGGTCATCTGGTCATCTCGTCACCTCGTAATCTGGTCATCTGGTCATCTGTCCATCTGGTCATCCGGTCATCCAATCATCCGGTTATTTGGTCATCTGGTCATATGGTTATCTGGTCATCTGTTCATCTGGTCATCTGGTCATCTGGTCATCTGGTTATCTGGTCATCTGGTCATCTTGTCATCTGGTCATCTGGTCATCCGGTCATCTGGTCATCTGGTCATCTCGTCATCTGGTCATCTGGTTATCTGGTCATCTAGTCATCTGGTCATCTGGTCATCTGGTCAACTGGTCATCTGGTCATCTGGTCATCTCGTCATCTCGTTATCTCGTCATCTCGTCATCTCGTCATCTCGTCATCTCGTCATGACGTCATCTAGTCATCTCGTCGACTCGTCATCTTGTCATCTGGTCATCTGGTCATCCGTTCATCTGGTCATCTGGTTATCTAGTCATCCTGTCATCTGGTCATCTGGTCATCTGGTCATCTGGTCATCTGGTCATCTCGTCATCTGGTCATCTGGTCTCCTCGTCATCTCGTCATTTCGTCATCATCTCGTCATCTCGTCATCTCGTCATCTCGTCATCTCGTCATGTCGTCATCTAGTCATCTCGTCATCTCGTCATCTCGTGATCTTGTCATCTGGTCATCTGGTCATCTGGTCATCTGGTTATCTGGTCATCCGTTCATCTGGTCATCTGGTTATCTAGTCATCCTGTCATCTGGTCATCTGGTCATCTGGTCATCTGGTCATCTGGTCATCTCGTCATCTGGTCATCTGGTCACCCGGTCGTCTGGTCATCCGGTCGTCTGGTCATCTAGTCATCTGGTCATCTGGTCATCTGGTCATCTGGTCATCTGGTCATCTGTTCATCCGGTCATCTGGTCATGTGGTCATCTGGTCATCCGGTCATCTAGTCATCTGGTCATCTGGTCATCTGGTCATCTCGTAATCTGTTCATCTGGTCATCTGGTCATCTCGTCATCTGGTCATCTGGTTATCTGGTTATCTAGTCATCTGGTCATCGGGTCATCTGGTCAACTGGTCATCTGGTCATCTGGTCATCTCGTCATCTCGTTATCTCGTCAACTCGTCATCTCGTCATCTGGTCATCTGGTTATCCGGTCATCCGGTCATCTAGTCATCTGGTCATCTGGTCGACTGGTCATCTGGTCATCTGGTCATCTGGTCATCTGGTCGCCTGGTCATCTCGTCATTTCTTCATCATCTGGTCATCTCGTCATCTCGTCATCTCGTCATCTGGTCATCTCCTCATCATCTCGTCATCTCGTAACCTCGTCATCTGGTTATCTGCTCCTCGCGTCTTCCCGTCATCTCGTTATCTGGTCATCTGGTCATCTGGTCATCTAATCATCTGGTCATTTGGTCATCTGGTCATCTGGTCATCTGGTCATCTGGTCATCTGGTCATCTGGTCATCCGGTCATCTGGTCATCTGGTCAACTGGTCATCTGGTCATCTGGTCATCTCGTATTCTTGTCATCTGGTCATCTGGACATCGCGTCATCTGGTCATCTGGTTATCTGGTCATCCGATCATCTAGTCATCTGGTCATCTGGTCGACTGGTCATCTGGTCATCTCGTCATTTCTGCATTATCTGGTCATCTCGTCATGTCGTCATCTGGTCATCTCCTCATCATCTCGTCATCTCGTAACCTCGTCATCTGGTTATCTGGTCCTCGCGTCTTCCCGTCATCTCGTAATCTGGTCATCTGGTCATCTGGTCATCTAATCGACTGGTCATCTGGTCATCTGGTCATCTGGTCATCTAATCATCCGGTCATCTGGCCATCCGGTCATCTGGTCAACTGGTCATCTGGTCATCTATTCATCTGGTCATCCTGTCATCTGGTCATCTGGTCATCTGGTCGACTGGTCATCTGGTCATCTGGTCATCTGGTCATCTGGTCATCTCGTTATCTCGTCATCTCGTCATCTCGTCATCTCGTCATGACGTCATCTAGTCATCTCGTCATCTCGTCATCTTGTCATCTGGTCATCTGGTCGTCTGGTCATCTGGTCATCTAGTCATCTGGTCATCTGGTCATCTGGTCATCTCGTAATCTGGTCATCTGGTCATCTGGTCATCTCGTCATCTGGTCATGTGGTTATCTGGTTATCTAGTCATCTGGTTATCTGGTCATCTGGTCAACTGGTCATCTGGTTATCTGGTCATCTCGTCATCTCGTTATCTCGTCATCTCGTCATGACGTCATCTATTCATCTCGTCATCTCGTCATCTTGTTATCTGGTCATCTGGTCATCTGGTCGTCTGGTCATCTGGTCGTCTGGTCATCTGGTCATCTAGTCATCTGGTCATCTGGTCATCTGGTCATCTCGTAATCTGGTCATCTGGTCATCTGGTCATCGAGTCATCTGGTCATCTGGTCAACTGGTCATCTCGTCATCTGGTCATCTCGTCATCTCGTTATCTCGTCATAACGTCATGACGTCATCTAGTCATCTCGTCATCTCGTCATCTTGTCATCTGGTCATCTGTTCATCAGGTCGTCTGGTCATCTGGTCTTCTCGTCATCTCTTCATTTCGTCATCATCTCGTCATGTCGTCATCTCGTCATCTCGTCATCTGGTCATCTCCTCATCATCTCGTCATCTCGTAACCTCGTCATCTGGTTATCTGGTCCTCTCGTCATCTCGTCATCAGGTCATCTGGTCATCCGGTCTCCTGGTCATCTGGTCATCTGGTCATCTGGTCATCTGGTCGACTCGTAATCTGGTCATCGGGTCATCTGGTCATCTGGTCATCTGGTCATCTGGTCATCTGGTCATTTGGTCATCTGGTCATCTGGTCATCTCGTAATCTGGTCATCGGATCATCTGGTTATCTGGTCATCTGGTCATCTGGTCATCTTGTCATCTGGTTATCCGATCATTTGGTCATCTGGTGAACTGGTCAACTGGTCATCTGGTCATCTGGTTATCTGCTCATCTGGTCATCTCGTCATCTCGTCATCTCGTCATTTCGTCATCTAGTCATCTAGTCGTCTCGTCATCTCGTCATCTCGTCATCTCGTCATCTTGTCATCTGGTCATATGGTCGTCTGGTCATCTGGTTTTTTAGTCATCTCGTCATTTCGTCATCATCTGCTCATCTCGTCATCCGGTCATCCTGTCATCTGGTCATCTGGTCATCCGGTCATCTGGTCATCTGGTCATCTGGTCGACTGATCATCTGGTCATCTGGTCATCTCGTCATCTCGTCATCTCGTAACCTCGTCATCTGGTTATCTGCTCCTCGCGTCTTCCCGTCATCTCGTTATCTGGTCATCTGGTCATCTGGTCATCTAATCATCTGGTCATTTGGTCATCTGGTCATCTGGTCATCTGGTCATCTGGTCATCTGGTCATCTGGTCATCCGGTCATCTGGTCATCTAGTCATCCTGTCATCTGGTCATCTGGTCATCTGGTCATCTGGTCATCTGGTCATCTGGTAATCTCGTCATCTGGTCATCTTGTCATCTGGTCATCTTGTCATCTGGTCATCTGGTCATCCGGTCATCTGGCCATCTGGTCATCTCGTCATCTGGTCATCTGGTTATCTGGTCATCTCGTCATCTGGTCATCTGGTCATCTGGTCAACTGGTCATCTGGTCATCTGGTCATCTCGTCATCTCGTTATCTCGTCATCCCGTCATCTCGTCATCTCGTCATCTCGTCATCTCGTCATGACGTCATCTAGTCATCTCGTCATCTCGTCATCTTGTCATCTGGTCATCTGGTCATCTGGTCGTCTGGTCATCTGGTCTTCTCGTCATCTCGTCATTTCGTCATCATCTCGTCATCTCGTCATCTCGTCATCTCGTCATCTGGTCATCTCCTCATCATCTCGTCATCTCGTTACCTCGTCATCTAGTCATCTCATCATCTGGTCAACTGGTTATCTGGTCATCTCGTCATCTGGTCATCTGGTCATCTGGTCAACTGGTCATCTGGTCATCTGGTCATCTCGTCATCTCGTTATCTCGTCATCCCGTCATCTCGTCATCTCGTCATCTCGTCATCTCGTCATGACGTCATCTAGTCATCTCGTCATCTCGTCATCCTGTCATCTGGTCATCTGGTCATCCGGTCATCTGGTCATCTGGTCATCTGGTCGACTGATCATCTGGTCATCTGGTCATCTGGTCATCTCGTCATCTCGTCATCTCGTAATCCCTTCATCTCGTCATCTCGTCATCTCGTCATCTCGTCATCTCGTCATCTCGTCATGTCGTCATCTAGTCATCTCGTCATCTCGTCATCTCGTCATCTTGTCATCTGGTCATCTGGTCATCTGGTCATCTGGTTATCTGGTCATCTGTTCATCTGGTCATCTGGTTATCTAGTCATCCTGTCATCTGGTCATCTGGTCATCTGGTCATCTGGTCATCTGGTCATCTCGTTATCTGGTCATCTGGTCACCCGGTCGTCTGGTCATCCGGTCGTCTGGTCATCTAGTCATCTGGTCATCTGGTCATCTGGTCATCTGGTCATCTGGTCATCTGGTCATCTGGTCATCTGGTCATCTGGTCATGTGGTCGTCTGATCATCTGGTCATCTGGTCATCCGGTCATCTGGTCATCTAGTCATCTAGTCATCTAGTCATCTGGTCATCTCGTAATCTGTTCATCTGGTCATCTGGTCATCTCGTCATCTGGTCATCTCGTCATCTGGTCATCTGGTTATCTGGTCATCTAGTCATCTGGTCATCGGGTCATCTGGTCAACTGGTCATCTGGTCATCTGGTCATCTCGTCATCTCGTTATCTCGTCAACTCGTCATCTCGTCATCTGGTCATCTGGTTATCCGGTCATCCGGTCATCTAGTCATCTGGTCATCTGGTCGACTGGTCATCTGGTCATCTGGTCATCTGGTTATCTTGTCATCTGTTCATCTGGTCATCTGGTCATCCGGTCATCCTGTCATCTGGTCATCTGGTCATCCGGTCATCTGGTCATCTGGTCATCTGGTCGACTGGTCATCTGGTCATCTGGTCATCCGGTCATCTGGTCATCTCGTTATCTCGTCATCTCGTCATCTCGTCATCTCGTCATGACGTCATCCAGTCATCTCGTCATCTCGTCATCTTGTCATCTGGTCATCTGGTCATCTGGTCGTCTGGTCATCTGGTCATCTAGTCATCTGGTCATCTGGTCATCTGGTCATCTGGTCATCTGGTCATCTGGTCATCTGGTCATCTGGTCATCTGGTCATGTGGTCATCTGATCATCTGGTCATCTGGTCATCCGGTCATCTGGTCATCTAGTCATCTAGTCATCTAGTCATCTGGTCATCTCGTAATCTGTTCATCTGGTCATCTGGTCATCTCGTCATCTGGTCATCTGGTTATCTGGTCATCTAGTCATCTGGTCATCGGGTCATCTGGTCAACTGGTCATCTGGTCATCTGGTCATCTCGTCATCTCGTTATCTCGTCAACTCGTCATCTCGTCATCTGGTCATCTGGTTATCCGGTCATCCGGTCATCTAGTCATCTGGTCATCTGGTCGACTGGTCATCTGGTCATCTGGTCATCTGGTCATCTGGTCGTCTGGTCATCTCGTCATTTCTTCATCATCTGGTCATCTCGTCATCTCGTCATCTCGTCATCTGGTCATCTCTTCATCATCTCGTCATCTCGTAACCTCGTCATCTGGTAATCTGCTCCTCGCGTCTTCCCGTCATCTCGTAATCTGGTCATCTGGTCATCTGGTCATCTAATCATCTGGTCATTTGGTCATCTGGTCATCTGGTCATCTGGTCATCTGGTCATCTGGTCATCTGGTCATCTGGTCATCCGGTCATCTAGTCATCTGGTCAACTGGTCATCTGGTCATCTGGTCATCTCGTATTCTGGTCATCTGGTCATCTGGACATCGCGTCATCTGGTCATCTGGTTATCTGGTCATCCGGTCATCTAGTCATCTGGTCATCTGGTCGACTGGTCATCTGGTCATCTCGTCATTTCTGCATCATCTGGTCATCTCGTCATGTCGTCATCTGGTCATCTCCTCATCATCTCGTCATCTCGTAACCTCGTCATCTGGTTATCTGGTCCTCGCGTCTTCCCGTCATCTCGTAATCTGGTCATCTGGTCATCTGGTCATCTAATCATCTGGTCATCTGGTCATCTGGTCATCTGGTCATCTGGTCATCTGGTCAACTGGTCATCCGGTCATCTGGCCATCTGGTCATCTGGTCAACTGGTCATCTGGTCATCTATTCATCTGGTCATCCTGTCATCTGGTCATCTGGTCGTCGGGTCATCTGGTCATCTGGTCATCTGGTCATCTGGTTATCTTGTCATCTGTTCATCTGGTCATCTGGTTATCCGGTCATCCTGTCATCTGGTCATCTGGTCATCCGGTCATCTGGTCATCTGGTCATCTGGTCGACTGGTCATCTGGTCATCTGGTCATCCGGTCATCTGGTCATCTCGTTATCTCGTCATCTCGTCATCTCGTCATCTCGTCATGACGTCATCCAGTCATCTCGTCATCTCGTCATCTTGTCATCTGGTCATCTGGTCATCTGGTCGTCTGGTCATCTGGTCATCTAGTCATCTGGTCATCTGGTCATCTGGTCATCTCGTAATCTGGTCATCTGGTCATCTGGTCATCTCGTTATCTGGTCATCTGGTTATCTGGTCATCTAGTCATCTGGTCATCTGGTCATCTGGTCAACTGGTCATCTGGTCATCTGGTCATCTCGTCATCTCGTTATCTCGTCATCTCGTCATCTCGTCATGACGTCATCTAGTCATCTGGTCATCTAATCATCTGGTCATCTGGTCATCTGGTCATCTGGTCATCTCGTCATGTCGTCATCTGGTCATCTCCTTATCATCTCGTCATCTCGTAACCTCGTCATCTGGTTATCTGGTCCTCGCGTCTTCCCGTCATCTCGTAATCTGGTCATCTGGTCATCTGGTCATCTAATCATCTGGTCATCTGGTCATCTGGTCATCTGGTCATCCGGTCATCTGGTCAACTGGTCATCCGGTCATCTGGTCATCTGGTCAACTGGTCATCTGGTCATCTATTCATCTGGTCATCCTGTCATCTGGTCATCTGGTCGTCGGGTCATCTGGTCATCTGGTCATCTGGTCATCTGGTTATCTTGTCATCTGTTCATCTGGTCATCTGGTTATCCGGTCATCCTGTCATCTGGTCATCTGGTCATCCGGTCATCTGGTCATCTGGTCATCTGGTCGACTGGTCATCTGGTCATCTGGTCATCTGGTCATCTGGTCATCTCGTTATCTCGTCATCTCGTCATCTCGTCATCTCGTCATGACGTCATCTAGTCATCTCGTCATCTTGTCATCTGGTCATCTGGTCATCTGGTCGTCTGGTCATCTGGTCATCTAGTCATCTGGTCATCTGGTCAACTGCTCATCTCGTAATCTGGTCATCTGGTCATCTGGTCATCTCGTTATCTGGTCATCTAGTTATCTGGTCATCTAGTCATCTGGTCATCTGGTCATCTGGTCAACTGGTCATCTGGTCATCTGGTCATCTCGTCATCTCGTTATCTCGTCATCTCGTCATCTAGTCATGACGTCATCTAGTCATCTCGTCATCTCGTCATCTTGTCATCTAGTCATCTGGTCATCTGGTCGTCTGGTCATCTGGTCATCTAGTCATCTGGTCATCTGGTCATCTCGTAATCTGGTCATCTGGTCATCTGGTCATCGAGTCATCTGGTCATCTGGTCAACCGGTCATCTGGTCATCTGGTCATCTCGTCATCTCGTTATCTCGTCATAATGTCATGACGTCATCTAGTCATCTCGTCATCTCGTCATCTCGTCATCTGGTCATCTCCTCATCATCTCGTCATCTCGTAACCTCGTCATCTGGTTATCTGGTCCTCTCGTCATCTCGTCATCAGGTTATCTGGTCATCTGGTCATCTGGTCATCTGGTCATCTGATCGACTCGTAATCTGGTCATCGGTTCATCTGGTCATCTGGTCATCTGGTCATCTGGTCATCTGGTCATTTGGTCATCTGGTCATCTGGTCATCTCGTAATCTGGTCATCGGATCATCTGGTTATCTGGTCATCTGGTTATCTGGTCATCTTGTCATCTGGTTATCCGATCATTTGGTCATCTGGTGAACTGGTCAACTGGTCATCTGGTCATCTGGTCATCTGCTCATCTGCTCATCTCGTCATCTCGTCATCTCGTCATTTCGTCATCTAGTCATCTAGTCGTCTCGTCATCTCGTCATCTCGTCATCTCGTCATCTTGTCATCTGGTCATATGGTCGTCTGGTCATCTGGTTTTCTAGTCATCTCGTCATTTCGTTATCATCTGCTCATCTCGTCATCCGGTCATCCTGTCATCTGGTCATCTGGTCATCCGGTCATCTGGTCATCTGGTCATCTGGTCGACTGATCATCTGGTCATCTGGTCATCTCGTCATCTCGTCATCTCGTAATCTCGTAATCCCGTCATCTCGTCATCTCGTCATCTCGTCATCTCGTCATGTCGTCATCTAGTCATCTCGTCATCTCGTCATCTCGTCATCTTGTCATCTGGTCATCTGTTCATCTGGTCATCTGGTTATCCGGTCATCTGTTCATCTGGTCATCTGGTCATCCGTTCATTTGGTCATCTGGTTATCTAGTCATCCTGTCATCTGGTCATCTGGTCATCTGGTCATCTGGTCATCTGGTCATCTGGTCATCTGGTCATCCGGTCATCTGGTCATCTAGTCATCTGGTCATCTGGTCATCTGGTCATCTCGTAATTTGGTCATCTGGTCATCTGGTCATCTCGTCATCTGGTCATCTGGTCATCTGGTCATCTGGTCGTCTGGTCATCTCGTCATCTCGTCATCTCGTCATCTCGTAATCCCGTCATCTCGTCATCTCGTCATCTCGTCATCTCGTCATCTCGTCATCTAGTCATCTCGTCATCTCGTCATCTCGTCATCTTGTCATCTGGTCATCTGGTCATCTGGTCATCTGGTTATCTGGTCATCCGTTCATTTGGTCATCTGGTTATCTAGTCATCCTGTCATCTGGTCATCTGGTCATCTGGTCATCTGGTCATCTGGTCATCTGGTCATCTGGTCATCTGGTCATCTGGTCATCCGATCGTCTGGTCATCCCGTCATCTGGTCATCTCGTCATCTCGTTATCTCGTCATAACGTCATGACGTCATCTAGTCATCTCGTCATCTCGTCATCTTGTCATCTGGTCATCTGTTTATCTGGTCGTCTGGTCGTCTGGTCATCTGGTCTTCTCGTCATCTCTTCATTTCGTCATCATCTCGTCATCTCGTCATCTCGTCATCTGGTCATCTCCTCATCATCTCGTCATCTCGTAACCTTGTCATCTGGTTATCTGGTCCTCTCGTCATCTCGTCATCAGGTCATCTGGTCATCTGGTCATCTGGTCATCTGGTCATCTGGTCATCTGGTCATCTGGTCGACTCGTAATCTGGTCATCGGGTCATCTGGTCATCTGGTCATCTGGTCATCTGGTCATCCGGTCATTTGGTCATCTGGTCATCTGGTCATCTCGTAATCTGGTCATCGGATCGTCTGGTTATCTGGTCATCTGGTCATCTGGTCATCTTGTCATCTGGTTATCCGATCATTTGGTCATCTGGTGAACTGGTCAACTGGTCATCTGGTCATCTGGTCATCTGCTCATCTGGTCATCTCGTCATCTCGTCATCTCGTCATTTCGTCATCTAGTCATATAGTCGTCTCGTCATCCCGTCATCTCGTCATCTCGTCATCTTGTCATCTGGTCATATGGTCGTCTGGTCATCTGGTTTTTTAGTCATCTCGTCATTTCGTCATCATCTGCTCATCTCGTCATCCGGTCATCCTGTCATCTGGTCATCTGGTCATCCGGTCATCTGGTCATCTGGTCATCTGGTCGACTGATTATCTGGTCATCTGGTCATCTGGTCGTCTGGTCATCTCGTCATCTCGTCATCCCGTCATCTCGTCATCTCGTCATCTCGTCATCTCGTCATGTCGTCATCTAGTCATCTCGTCATCTCGTCATCTCGTCATCTTGTCATCTGGTCATCTGGTCATCTGGTCATCTGGTTACCTGGTCATTTGTTCATTTGGTCATCTGGTTATCTAGTCATCCTGTCATCTGGTCATCTGGTCATCTGGTCATCTGGTCATCTGGTCATCTGGTCATCTCGTCATCTGGTCATCTGGTCATCCGATCGTCTGGTCATCCCGTCGTCTGGTCATCTAGTCATCTGGTCATCTGGTCATCTGGTCATCTGGTCATCTGGTCATCTGGTCATCTGGTCATCTGTTCATCCGGTCATGTGGTCATCCGGTCATCTGGTCATCTGGTCATCCGGTCATCTGGTCATCTAGTCATCTGGTCGTCTGGTCATCTGGCCAACTGGTCATCTGGTCGTCTGGTCATCGTGTCATCTCGTCATCCCGTCATCTCGTCATCTCGTCATCTCGTCATCTCGTCATGTCGTCATCTAGTCATCTCGTCATCTCGTCATCTCGTCATCTTGTCATCTGGTCATCTGGTCATCTGGTCATCTGGTTACCTGGTCATTTGTTCATTTGGTCATCTGGTTATCTAGTCATCCTGTCATCTGGTCATCTGGTCATCTGGTCATCTGGTCATCTGGTCATCTGGTCATCTCGTCATCTGGTCATCTGGTCATCCGATCGTCTGGTCATCCCGTCGTCTGGTCATCTGGTCATCTGGTCATCTGGTCATCTGGTCATCTGGTCATCTGGTCATCTGTTCATCTGGTCATCTGGTCATCTGGTCATCCGGTCATGTGGTCATCTGGTCATCTGGTCATCTGGTCATCCGGTCATCAGGTCATCTAGTCATCTGGTCATCTGGTCATCTGGTCATCTCGTAATCTGTTCATCTGGTCATCTGGTCATCTCGTCATCTGGTCATCTGGTTATCTGGTCATCTAGTCATCTGGTCATCTGGTCATCTGGTCAACTGGTCATCTGGTCATCTGGTCAGCTCGTCATCTCGTTATCTCGTGAACTCGTCATCTCGTTATCTCGTCATCTCGTCATCTCGTCATCTCGTCATGACGTCATCTAGTCGTCTCGTCATCTCGTCATCTTGTCATCTGGTCATCTGGTCATCTGGTCGTCTGGTCATCTGGTCATCCGGTCATGTGGTCATCTGGTCATCTGGTCATCTGGTCATCCGGTCATCTGGTCATCTAGTCATCTGGTCATCTGGTCATCTGGTCATCTCGTAATCTGGTAATCTGGTCATCTGGTCATCTCGTCATCTGGTCATCCGGTCAACTGGTCATCTGGTCGTCTGGTCATCTGGTCTTCTCGTCATCTGGTCATATGGTTATCTGGTCATCTAGTCATCTGGTCATCTGGTCATTTGGTCATCTGGTCATCTGGTTATCTGGTCATCTGTTCAGCTGGTCATCTGGTTATCCGGTCATCCTGTCATCTGGTCATCTGGTCATCCGGTCATCTGGTCATCTGGTCATCTGGTCGACTGGTCATCTGGTCATCTCGTCATCTGGTCATCTGGTCATCTGGTCATCTCGTCATGTCGTCATCTAGTCATCTAGTCATCTCGTCATCTCGTCATCTCGTCATCTCGTCATCTTGTCATCTCGTCATCTTGTCATCTGGTCATATAGTCGTCTGGTCATCTGGTTTTTTTGTCATCTCGGCATTTCGTCATCATCTGGTCATCTCGTCATCTGGTCATCTGGTCATCTGGTCATCTGGTCGTCTGGTCATCTAGTCATCTCGTCATCTCGTCATCTCGTCATCTCGTCATCTCGTAATCCCGTCATCTCGTCATCTCGTCATCTCGTCATCTCGTCATGTCGTCATCTAGTCATCTCGTCATCTCGTCATCTCGTCATCTGGTCATCTGGTTATCTGGTCATCTAGTCATCTGGTCATCTGGTCATCTGGTCAACTGGTCATCTGGTCATCTGGTCATCTCGTCATCTCGTCATCTCGTTATCTCGTCATCTCGTTATCTCGTCATCTCGTCATCTCGTTATCTCGTCATCTCGTCATCTCGTCATCTCGTCATCTTGTCATCTGGTCATCTGGTCATCTGGTCATCTGGTTATCTGGTCATCTGTTCATCTGGTCATATCGTCATCTCGTAATCTGGTCATCTGGTCATCTAATCATCTGGTCATCTAATCATCTGGTCATCCGGTCATCTGGTCATCTGGTCATCTGGTCATCTGGTCATCTGGTCATCCTGTCATCTGGTCATCTGGTCATCTGGTCATCTGGTCATCTGGTCATCTGTTCATCGGGCCATCAGGTCATCTGGTCATCTATTCATCGGGTTATCTGGTCGTCTGGTGATCTGGTCATCTGGTCATCTGGTCATCTGGTCATCTGGTCATCCGGTCATCTGGTCATCTAGTCATCTGGTCATCTGGTCATCTCGTAATCTGGTCATCTGGTCATCTGGTCATCTGTATTGAAGTGAACCTTGTATATATTACTGTTGTTGTCGTGCGCATGCGTGTTGCCATGGGACTTGTCGTCTACCGGCTTGCATGCCGTGCGCGCGTCAGTCGCTTACGAGCTGAGTATGGAGTCACTTGTTTTTTCAGATAATGAAGAGTATTCGTTTAACAAGGCTGTTGCTATTCTCCCTCATTCCTTTTCCCACAGGTAGACTGGATCTCAGAGGAAAAGTAACTGTCGTACGTTAACAATCGAGTCATCTGGTCATCTTGTCATCTGGTCATCTGGTTATCTGGTCAGTTCGTCATCTTGATGAGATGATGCGATGACGAGATGACCAGATGATGACCAGATGATGATGAGATGCCATCTGGTCATCTGTTCATCTGGTCATCTGGTCATCTGGTCATCCGGTCATCTGATCATCTAGTCATCTGGTCATCTGGTCATCTGCTCATCTTGCCATCTCGTAATCTGGTCATGTGGTCATCTGGTCATCTGGTCATCTCGTCATCTGGTCATCTGGTTATCTGGTCATCTAGTCATCTGGTCATCTGGTCATCTGGTCAACTGGTCATCTGGTCATCTCGTCATCTCGTCATCTCGTCATCTCGTCATGACGTCATCTAGTCATCTCGTCATCTGGTCATCTCCGTATCATCTCGTCATCTCGTTACCTAGTCATCTAGTCATCTGGTCATCTGGTCATCTGGTCAACTGGTCATCTGGTCATCTGGTCATCTCGTCATCTCGTTATCTCGTCATCTCGTCATCTCGTCATGGCGTCATCTAGTCATCTCGTCATCTCGTCAGCTTGTCATCTGGTCATCTGGTCATCTGGTCGTCTGGTCATCTGGTCTTCTCGTCATCTCGTCATTTCGTCATCATCTCGTCATCTCGTCATCTCGTCATCTCGTCATCTGGTCATCTCCTTATCATCTCGTCATCTCGTTACCTAGTCATCTAGTAATCTCATCATCTGGTCAACTGGTTATCTGGTCATCTTGTCATCTGGTCATCTGGTCATCTGGTCATCTGGTTATCTGGTCATCTGTTCATCTGGTCATCTGGTTATCTAGTCATCCTGTCATCTGGTCATCTGGTCATCTGGTCATCACGTCATCTGGTCATCTGGTCACCCGGTCATCTGGTCATCCGGTCGTCTGGTCATCTAGTCATCTGGTCATCTGGTCATCTGGTCATCTGGTCATCTGGTCATCTGGTCATCTGGTCATCCGGTCATGTGGTCATCTGGTCATCTCGTCATCTGGTCATCCGGTCATCCGGTCATCTGGTCATCCAGTCTTCTGGTCATCTGGTCATCTGGTCATCTCGTAATCTATTCATCTGGTCATCTGGTCATCTCGTCATCTGGTCATCTGGTTATCTGGTCATCTAGTCATCTGGTCATCTGGTCATCTGGTCAACTGGTCATCTGGTCATCTGGTCATCTCGTCATCTCGTTATCTCGTGAACTCGTCATCTCGTCATCTGGTCATCTGGTTATCCGGTCATCCGGTCATCTAGTCATCTGGTCATCTGGTCGACTGTTCATCTGGTCATCTGGTCATCTAATCATCTGGTCGTCTGGTCATCTCGTCATTTCTTCATCATCTGGTCATCTCGTCATCTCGTCATCTGGTCATCTCCTCATCATCTCGTCATGCCGTAACCTCGTCATCTGGTTATCTGCTCCTCGCGTCTTCCCGTCATCTCGTAATCTGGTCATCCGGTCATCTGGTCATCTAATCATCTGGTCATTTGGTCATCTGGTCATCTGGTCATCTGGTCATCTGGTCATCTGGTCATCTGGTCATCTGGTCATCTGGTCATCCGGTCATCTGGTCATCTGGTCAACTGGTCATCTGGTCATCTGGTCATCTCGTATTCTGGTCATCTGGTCATCTGGACATCGCGTCATCTGGTCATCTGGTTATCTGGTCATCCAGTCATCTAGTCATCTGGGAATCTGGTCGACTGGTCATCTGGTCATCTCGTCATTTCTGCATCATCTGGTCATCTCGTCATGTCGTCATCTGGTCATCTCCTCATCATCTCGTCATCTCGTAACCTCGTCATCTGGTTATCTGGTCCTCGCGTCTTCCCGTCATCTCGTAATCTGGTCATCTGGTCATCTGGTCATCTAATCATCTGGTCATCTGGTCATCTGGTCATCTGGTCATCTGGTCATCTGGTCATCTGGTCATCTGTTCAACTGGTCATCCGGTCATCTGGCCATCTGGTCATCTGGTCAACTGGTCATCTGGTCATCTATTCATCTGGTCATCCTGTCATCTGGTCATCTGGTCGTCTGGTCATCTGGTCATCTGGTCATTTGGTCATCTGGTTATCTGGTCATCTGTTCATCTGGTTATCTGGTTATCCGGTCATCCTGTCATCTGGTCATCTGGTCATCCAGTCATCTGGTCATCTGATCATCTGGTCGACTGGTCATCTGGTCATCTGGTCATCTGGTCATCTGGTCATCTCGTAATCTCGTCATCTCGTCATCTCGTCATCTCGTCATGACGTCATCTAGTCATCTCGTCATCTCGTCATCTTGTCATCTGGTCATCTGGTCGTCTGGTCATCTGGTCATCTAGTCATCTGGTCATCTGGTCATCTGGTCATCTCGTAAACTGGTCATCTGGTCATCTGGTCATCTCGTCATCTGGTCATCTGGTTATCTGGTCATCTAGTCATCTGGTCATCTGGTCATCTGGTCAACTGGTCATCTGGTCATCTGGTCATCTCGTCATCTCGTTATCTCGTCATCTCGTCATCTCGTCATGACGTCATCTATTCATCTCGTCATCTCGTCATCTTGTCAGCTGGTCATCTGGTCGTCTGGTCATCTGGTCTTCTCGTCATCTCTTCATTTCGTCATCATCTCGTCATCTCGTCATCTCGTCATCTCGTCATCTCGTCATCTGGTCATCTCCTCATCATCTCGTCATCTCGTAACCTCGTCATGTGGTTATCTGGTCCTCTCGTCATCTCGTCATCAGGTCATCTGGTCATCTGGTCATCTGGTCATCGGGTCATCTGGTTATCTGGTCATCTGGTCATCTGGTCATCTTGTCATCTGGTTATCCGATCATCTGGTCATCTGGTGTACTGGTCGAATGGTCATCTGGTCATCTGGTCATCTGGTCATCTGGTCATCTCGTCATCTCGTCATCTCGTCATGTCGTCATCTAGTTTTCTAGTCATCTCGTCATCTCGTCATCTCGTTATCTCATCATCTTGTCATCTGGTCATATGGTCGTCTGGTCATCTGGTTTTTTAGTCATCTCGTCATTTCGTCATCATCTGGTCATCTCGTCATCTGGTCATCTGGTCATCTGGTCATCTGGTCGTCTGGTAATCTGGTCATCTGGTCATCCGGTCATCTCGTAATCCCGTCATCTCGTTATCTCGTCATCTCGTCATCTCGTCATGTCGTCATCTAGTCATCTCGTCATCTCGTCATCTCGTCATCTTGTCATCTGGTCATCTGGTCATCTGGTCATCCGGTCATCTGGTCATCTGGTCATCTGGTCATCTGGTCATCTGGTCATCTGTTCATCTGGTCATCTGGTTATCTAGTCATCCTGTCATCTGGTCATCTGGTCATCTGGTAATTTGGTCATCTGGTCATCACGTCATCTGGTCATCTGGTCATCCGGTCGTCTGGTCATCTAGTCATCTGGTCATCTGGTCATCTGGTCATCTGGTCATCTCGTAATCTGGTAATCTGGCCATCTGGTCATCTCGTTATCTGGTCATCTGGTCTACTGGTCATCTAGTCATCTGGTCATCTGGTCATCTGGTCATCTCGTCATCTCGTTATCTCGTCATCTCGTCATGACGTCGTCTAGTCATCTCGTCATCTCGTCATCTTGTCATCTGGTCATCTGGTTATCTGGTCATCTGGTCATCCATTCATGTGGTCATCTGGTCATCTGGTCATCCGGTCATCTGGTCATCTAGTCATCTGGTCATCTGGTCATCTGGTTATCTAGTCATCCTGCCATCTGGTCATCTGGTCATCTGGTCATCTGGTCATCTCGTCATCTCGTCATCTCGTCATGTCGTCATCTAGTCATCTCGTCATCTCGTCATCTCGTCATCTCGTCATCTTGTCTTCTGGTCATCTGGTCATCTGGTCATCTGGTCGTCTGGTCATCTGGTCATCTAGTCATCTAGTCATCTGGTCATCTGGTCATCTCGTAATCTGGTCATCTGGTCATCTGGTCATCTCGTCATCTGGTCATCTGGTTATCTGGTCATCTAGTCATCTGGTCATCTGGTCATCTGGTCATCTGGTCAACTGATCATCTGTTCATCTGGTCATCTCGTCATCTCGTTATCTCGTCATCTCGACATCTTGTCATCTGGTCATCTGGTCATCTGGTCGTCTGGTCATCTGGTCATCTAGTCATCTGGTCATCTGGTCATCTGGTCATCTCGTAATCTGGTCATCTGGTCATCTGGTCATCTGGTCATCTGGTCGTCTGGTCATCTCGTCATCTCGTCATCTCGTCATCTCGTAATCCCGTCATCTCGTCATCTCGTCATCTCGTCATCTCGTCATGTCGTCATCTAGTCTTCTCGTCATCTCGTCATCTCGTCATCTTGTCATCTGGTCATCTGGTCATCTGGTCTTCTGGTTATCTGGTCATCTGTTCATTTGGTCATCTGGTTATCTGGTCATCCTGTCATCTGTTCATCTGGTCATCTGGTCATCTGGTCATCTCGTCATCTGGTCATCTGGTCATCCGGTCGTCTGTTCATCCCGTCGTCTGGTCATCTAGTCATCTGGTCATCTGGTCATCTGGTCATCTGGTCATCTGGTCATCTGGTCATCTGTTCATCCGGTCATCTGGTCATCTGGTCATCTGGTCATCCGGTCATGTGGTCATCTGGTCATCTGGTCATCTGGTCATCCGGTCATCTGGTCATCTAGTCATCTGGTCGTCTGGTCATCTGGTCATCTGGTCATCCGGTCATCTGGTCATCTAGTCATCTGGTCATCTGGTCATCTGGTCATCTCGTAATCTGGTCATCTGGTCATCTGGTCATCTCGTCATCTGGTCATCTGGTCAACTGGTCATCTGGTCATCTGTTCATCTGGTCATCTCGTTATCTCGTCATCTCGTCATCTCGTCATCTCGTCATGACGTCATCTAGTCATCTCGTCATCTCGTCATCTTGTCATCTGGTCATCTGGTCATCTGGTCGTCTGATCATCTGGTCATCTAGTCATCTGGTCATCTGGTCATCTGGTCATCTGGTCATCTCGTAATCTGGTCATCTGGTCATCTGGTCATCTGGTTATCTGGTCATCTAGTCATCTGGTCATCTGGTCAACTGATCATCTGTTCATCTGGTCATCTCGTCATTTCGTTATCTCGTCATCTCGACATCTTGTCATCTGGTCATTTGGTCATCTGGTCGTCTGGTCATCTGGTCATCTAGTCTTCTGGTCATCTGGTCATCTGGTCATCTTGTCATCTGGTTATCCGATCATTTGGTCATCTGGTGAACTGGTCAACTGGTCATCTGGTCATCTGGTCATCTGCTCATCTGGTCATCTCGTCATCTCGTCATCTCGTCATTTCGTCATCTAGTCATCTATTCGTGTCGTCATCTCGTCATCTCGTCATCTCGTCATCTTGTCATCTGGTCATATGGTCGTCTGGTCATCTGGTTTTTTAGTCATCTCGTCATTTCGTCATCATCTGGTCATCTCGTCATCCGGTCATCCTGTCATCTGGTCATCTGGTCATCCGGTCATCTGGTCATCTGGTTATCTGGTCGACTGGTCATCTGGTCATCTGGTCATCTGGTCATCTGGTCATCTGGTCATCTCGTCATCTCGTCATCTCGTCATCTCGTCATCTCGTTATGACGTCATCTAGTCATCTCGTTATCTCGTCATCTTGTCATCTGGTCATCTGGTTATCTGGTCATCTGGTCATCCGGTCATGTGGTCATCTAGTCATCTGGTCATCCGGTCATCTGGTCATCTAGTCATCTGGTCATCTGGTCATCTGGTCATCTCGTAATTTGGTCATCTGGTCATCTGGTCATCTCGTCATCTGGTCATCTGGTTATCTAGTCATCCTGCCATCTGGTCATCTGGTCATCTGGTAATCTGGTCATCTCGTCATCTCGTCATCTCGTCATGTCGTCATCTAGTCATCTCGTCATCTCGTCCTCTCGTCATCTTGTCTTCTGGTCATCTGGTCATCTGGTCATCTGGTCGTCTGGTCATCTGGTCATCTAGTCATCTAGTCATCTGGTCATCTGGTCATCTCGTAATCTGGTCATCTGGTCATCTGGTCATCTCGTCATCTGGTCATCTGGTTATCTGGTCATCTAGTCATCTGGTCATCTGGTCATCTGGTCATCTGGTCAACTGATCATCTGTTCATCTGGTCATCTCGTCATCTCGTTATCTCGTCATCTCGACATCTTGTCATCTGGTCATCTGGTCATCTGGTCGTCTGGTCATCTGGTCATCTAGTCATCTGGTCATCTGGTCATCTGGTCATCTCGTAATCTGGTCATCTGGTCATCTGGTCATCTGGTCATCTGGTCGTCTGGTCATCTCGTCATCTCGTCATCTCGTCATCTCGTAATCCCGTCATCTCGTCATCTCGTCATCTCGTCATCTCGTCATGTCGTCATCTAGTCATCTCGTCATCTCGTCATCTCGTCATCTTGTCATCTGGTCATCTGGTCATCTGGTCATCTGGTTATCTGGTCATCTGTTCATTTGGTCATCTGGTTATCTAGTCATCCTGTCATCTGTTCATCTGGTCATCTGGTCATCTGGTCATCTCGTCATCTGGTCATCTGGTCATCCGGTCGTCTGGTCATCCCGTCGTCTGGTCATCTAGTCATCTAGTCATCTGGTCATCTGGTCATCTGGTCATCTGGTCATCTGTTCATCCGGTCATGTGGTCATCTGGTCATCTGGTCATCTGGTCATCCGGTCATCTGGTCATCTAGTCATCTGGTCGTCTGGTCATCTGGCCAACTGGTCATCTGGTCGTCTGGTCATCTCGTCATCTCGTCATCCCGTCATCTCGTCATCTCGTCATCTCGTCATCTCGTCATGTCGTCATCTAGTCATCTCGTCATCTCGTCATCTCGTCATCTTGTCATCTGGTCATCTGGTCATCTGGTCATCTGGTTACCTGGTCATTTGTTCATTTGGTCATCTGGTTATCTAGTCATCCTGTCATCTGGTCATCTGGTCATCTGGTCATCTGGTCATCTGGTCATCTGGTCATCTCGTCATCTCGTTATCTCGTCATCTCGACATCTTGTCATCTGGTCATTTGGTCATCTGGTCGTCTGGTCATCTGGTCATCTAGTCATCTGGTCATCTGGTCATCTGGTCATCTCATAATCTGGTCATCTGGTCATCTGGTCATCTCCTCATCTGGTCATCTGGTCGTCTGGTCATCTCGTAATCTGGTCATCGGATCATCTGGTTATCTGGTCATCTGGTCTTCTGGTCATCTTGTCATCTGGTTATCCGATCATTTGGTCATCTGGTGAACTGGTCAACTGGTCATCTGGTCATCTGGTCATCTGCTCATCTGGTCATCTCGTCATCTCGTCATCTCGTCATCTGGTCATATGGTCGTCTGGTCATCTGGTTCTTTAGTCATCTCGTCATTTCGTCATCATCTGGTCATCTCGTCATCCGGTCATCCTGTCATCTGGTCATCTGGTCATCCGGTCATCTGGTCATCTGGTTATCTGGTCGACTGGTCATCTGGTCATCTGGTCATCTGGTCATCTGGTCATCTCGTCATCTCGTCATCTCGTCATCTCGTCATCTCGTCATCTCGTTATGACGTCATCTAGTCATCTCGTTATCTCGTCATCTTGTCATCTGGTCATCTGGTTATCTGGTCATCTGGTCATCCGGTCATGTGGTCATCTAGTCATCTGGTCATCCGGTCATCTGGTCATCTAGTCATCTGGTCATCTGGTCATCTGGTCATCTCGTAATTTGGTCATCTGGTCATCTAGTCATCTCGTCATCTGGTCATCTGGTCATCTGGTCATCTGGTCATCTGGTCGTCTGGTCATCTCGTCATCTCATCATCTCGTCATCTCGTAATCCCGTCATCTCGTCATCTCGTCATCTCGCCATCTCGTCATGTCGTCATCTAGTCATCTCGTCATCTCGTCATCTCGTCATCTTGTCATCCGGTCATCTGGTCATCTGGTCATCTGGTTACCTGGTCATCTGTTCGTTTGGTCATCTGGTTATCTAGTCATCCTGTCATCTAATCATCTGGTCATCTGGTCATCTGGTCATCTGGTCATCTGGTCATCTCGTCATCTGGTCATCTGGTCATCCGATCGTCTGGTCATCCCGTCGTCTGGTCATCTAGTCATCTGGTCATCTGGTCATCTGGTCATCTGGTCATCTGATCATCTGTTCATCTGGTCATCTGGTCATCTGGTCATCCGGTCATCCGGTCATGTGGTCATCTGGTCATCTGGTCATCTGGTCATCCGGTCATCTGTTCATCTAGTCATCTGGTCATCTGGTCATCTGGTCATCTGGTCATCCGGTCATCTGGTCATCTAGTCATCTGGTCATCTGGTCATCTGGTCATCTCGTAATCTGGTCATCTGGTCATCTGGTCATCTGGTCATCTGGTCAACTGGTCATCTGGTCATCTGGTCATCTCGTTATCTCCTCATCTCGTCATCTCGTCATCTCGTCATGACGTCATCTAGTCATCTCGTCATCTCGTCATCTTGTCATCTGGTCATCTGGTCATCTGGTCGTCTGGTCATCTGGTCATCTAGTCATCTGGGCATCTGGTCATCTCGTAATCTGGTCATCTGGTCATCTGGTCATCTCGTCATCTGATCATCTGGTTATCTGGTCATCTAGTCATCTGGTCATCTGGTCATCTGGTCATCTGGTCAACTGATCATCTGTTCATCTGGTCATCTCGTCATCTCGTTATCTCGTCATCTCGACATCTTGTCATCTGGTCATCTGGTCATCTGGTCGTCTGGTCATCTGATCATCTCGTAATCTGGTCATCTGGTCATCTGGTCATCTCGTCATCTGGTCATCTGGTTATCTGGTCATCTAGTCATCTGGTCATCTGGTCATCTGGTCATCTGGTCAACTGATCATCTGTTCATCTGGTCATCTCGTCATCTCGTTATCTCGTCATCTCGACATCTTGTCATCTGGTCATCTGGTCATCTGGTCGTCTGGTCATCTGGTCATCTAGTCATCTGGTCGTCTGGTCATCTGGTCATCTCGTAATCTGGTCATCTGGTCATCTGGTCATCTGGTCATCTGGTCGTCTGGTCATCTCGTCATCTCGTCATCTCGTCAACTCGTAATCCCGTCATCTCGTCATCTCGTCATCTCGTCATCTCGTCATGTCGTCATCTAGTCATCTCGTCATCTCGTCATCTCGTCATCTTGTCATCTGGTCATCTGGTCATCTGGTCATCTGGTTATCTGGTCATCTGTTCATTTGGTCATCTGGTTATCTAGTCATCCTGTCATCTGGTCATCTGGTCATCTGGTCATCTGGTCATCTCGTCATCTGGTCATCTGGTCATCCGGTCGTCTGGTCATCCCGTCGTCTGGTCATCTAGTCATCTGGTCATCTGGTCATCTGGTCATCTGGTCATCTGGTCATCTGTTCATCTGGTCATCTGGTCATCTGGTCATCTGGTCATCCGGTCATGTGGTCATCTGGTCATCTGGTCATCTGGTCATCCGGTCGTCTGGTCATCTAGTCATCTGGTCGTCTGGTCATCTGGTCATCTGGTCATCCGGTCATCTGGTCATCTAGTCATCTGGTCATCTGGTCATCTGGTCATCTGGTCATCTCGTAATCTGGTCATCTGGTCATCTGGTCATCTGGTCAACTGGTCATCTGGTCATCTGGTCATCTGGTCATCTCGTTATCTCGTCATCTCGTCATCTCGTCATCTCGTCATGACGTCATCTAGTCATCTCGTTATCTCGTCATCTTGTCATCTGGTCATCTGGTCATCTGGTCGTCTGGTCATCTGGTCATCTAGTCATCTGGTCATCTGGTCATCTGGTCATCTGGTCATCTCGTAATCTGGTCATCTGGTCATCTGGTTATCTCGTCATCTGGTCATCTGGTTATCTGGTCATCTAGTCATCTGGTCATCTGGTCAACTGATCATCTGTACCTCTGGTCATCTCGTCATCTCGTTGTCTCGTCATCTCGACATCTTGTCATCTGGTCATCTGGTCATCTGGTCGTCTGGTCATCTGGTCATCTAGTCATCTGGTCATCTGGTCATCTGGTCATCTCGTAATCTGGTCATCTGGTCATCTGGTCATCTGGTCATCTGGTCATCTGGTCGTCTGGTCATCTCGTAATCTGGTCATCGGATCATCTGGTTATCTGGTCATCTGGTCATCTGGTCATCTTGTCATCTGGTTATCCGATCATTTGGTCATCTGGTGAACTGGTCAACTGGTCATCTGGTCATCTGGTCATCTGCTCATCTGGTCATCTCGTCATCTCGTCATCTCGTCATTTCGTCATCTAGTCATCTAGTCGTGTCGTCATCTCGTCATCTCGTCATCTCGTCATCTTGTCATCTGGTCATATGGTCGTCTGGTCATCTGGTTTTTTAGTCATCTCGTCATTTCATCATCATCTGGTCATCTCGTCATCCGGTCATCCTGTCATCTGGTCATCTGGTCATCCGGTCATCTGGTCATCTGGTTATCTGGTCGACTGGTCATCTGGTCATCTGGTCATCTGGTCATCTGGTCATCTGGTCATCTCGTCATCTCGTCATCTCGTAATCTCGTAATCTCGTAATCTCGTCATCTCGTCATCTCGTCATCTCGTCATGTCATCATCTAGTCATCTCGTCATCTCGTCATCTCGTCATCTTGTCATCTGGTTATCTGGTCATCTAGTCATCTGGTCATCTGGTCATCTGGTCAACTGGTCATCTGGTCATCTGTTCATCCGGTCATGTGGTCATCTGGTCATCTGGTCATCTGGTCATCCGGTCATCTGGTCATCTAGTCATCTGGTCATCTGGTCATCTGGTCAACTGGTCATCTGGTCATCTGGTCATCTCGTCATCTCGTCATCTCGTTATCTCGTCATCTCGTCATCTCGTCATCTCGTCATGACGTCATCTAGTCATCTCGTTATCTCGTCATCTTGTCATCTGGTCATCTGGTTATCTGGTCATCTGGTCATCCGGTCATGTGGTCATCTGGTCATCTGGTCATCTGGTCATCCGGTCATCTGGTCATCTAGTCATCTGGTCATCTGGTCATCTGGTCATCTCGTAATCTGGTCATCTGGTCATCTGGTCATCTGGTCATCTGGTCATCTGGTCATCTGGTCATCTGGTTGTCTGGTCATCTCGTCATCTCGTCATCTCGTCATCTCGTAATCCCGTCATCTCGTCATCTCGTCATCTCGTCATCTCGTCATGTCGTCATCTAGTCATCTCGTCATCTCGTCATCTCGTCATCTTGTCATCTGGTCATCTGGTCTTCTGGTCATCTGGTCATCTGGTCATCTGGTCATCTGGTTATCTGGTCATCTGTTCATCTGGTCATCTGGTTATCTAGTCATCCTGTCATATGGTCATCTGGTCATCTGGTCATCTGGTCATCTCGTCATCTGGTCATCTGGTGATCCCGTCGTCTGGTCATCTAGTCATCTGGTCATCTGGTCATCTTCTCATCCGGTCATCTGGTCATCTGGTCATCTCGTAATCTGGTCATCTGGTCATCTCGTCATCTGGTCATCTGGTCAACTGGTCATCTGGTCATCTGGTCATCTGGTCATCTCGTTATCTCGTCATCTCGTCATCTCGTCATCTCGTCATGACGTCATCTAGTCATCTCGTCATCTCGTCATCTTGTCATCTGGTCATCTGGTCATCTGATCAACTGTTCATCTGGTCATCTGGTCATCTCGTCATCTCGTTATCTCGTCATCTCGTCATCTCGTCATCTGGTCATCTCGTCATGACGTCATCTAGTCATCTCGTCATCTCGTCATCTTGTCATCTGGTCATCTGGTCATCTGGTCACCTGGTCATCTGGTCATCTGGTCATCTCGTCATCTCGTTATCTCGTCATCTCGTCATCTCGTCGTCTCGTCATGACGTCATCTAGTCATCTCGTCATCTCGTCATCTTGTCATCTGGTCATCTGGTCATCTGGTCGTCTGGTCATCTGGTCATCTAGTCATCTGGTCATCTGGTCATCTGGTCATCTGGTCATCTCGTCATCTCGTTATCTCGTCATAACGTCATGACGTCATCTAGTCATCTCGTCATCTCGTCATCATGTCATCTGGTCATCTGGTCATCTGGTCGTCTGGTCATCTGGTCTTCTCGTCATCTCTTCATTTCGTCATCATCTCGTCATCTCGTCATCTCGTCATCTCGTCATCTGGTCATCTCCTCATCATCTCGTCATCTCGTAACCTCGTCATCTGGTTATCTGGTCATCTAGTCATCTGGTCATCGGGTCATCTGGTCAACTGGTCATCTGGTCATCTGGTCATCTCGTCATCTCGTTATCTCGTCAACTCGTCATCTCGTCATCTGGTCATCTGGTTATCCGGTCATCCGGTCATCTAGTCATCTGGTCATCTGGTCGACTGGTCATCTGGTCATCTGGTCATCTGGTCATCTGGTCGTCTGGTCATCTCGTCATTTCTTCATCATCTGGTCATCTCGTCATCTCGTCATCTCGTCATCTCGTCATCTGGTCATCTCTTCATCATCTCGTCATCTCGTAACCTCGTCATCTGGTAATCTGCTCCTCTCGTCTTCCCGTCATCTCGTAATCTGGTCATCTGGTCATCTGGTCATCTAATCATCTTGTCATTTGGTCATCTGGTCATCTGGTCATCTGGTCATCTGGTCATCTGGTCATCCGGTCATCTGGTCATCTGGTCAACTGGTCATCTGGTCATCTGGTCATCTCGTATTCTGGTCATCTGGTCATCTGGACATCGCGTCATCTGGTCATCTGGTTATCTGGTCATCCGGTCATCTAGTCATCTGGTCATCTGGTCGACTGGTCATCTGGTCATCTCGTCATTTCTGCATCATCTGGTCATCTCGTCATGTCGTCATCTAATCATCTCCTCATCATCTCGTCATCTCGTAACCTCGTCATCTGGTTATCTGGTCCTCGCGTCTTCCCGTCATCTCGTAATCTGGTCATCTGGTCATCTGGTCATCTAATCATCTGGTCATCTGGTCATCTCGTCATCTCGTCATCTTGTCATCTGGTCAACTGGTCATCTCGTCATCTCGTCATGTCGTCATCTAGTCATCTCGTCATCTCGTCATCTCGTCATCTTGTCATCTGGTCATCTGGTCATCTGGTCATCTGGTTATCTGGTCATCTGTTCATCTGGTCATCTGGTTATCTAGTCATCCTGTCATCTGGTCATCTGGTCATCTGGTCATCTGGTCATCTGGTAATCTCGTCATCTGGTCATCTTGTCATCTGGTCATCTGGTCATCCGGTCATCTGGCCATCCGGTCATCTCGTCATCTGGTCATCTGGTTATCTGGTCATCTAGTCATCCGGTCATCTGGTCATCTGGTCAACTGGTCATCTGGTCATCTGGTCATCTCGTCATCTCGTTATCTCGTCATCCCGTCATCTCGTCATCTCGTCATCTCGTCATCTCGTCATGACGTCATCTAGTCATCTCGTCATCTCGTCATCTTGTCATCTGGTCATCTGGTCATCTGGTCGTCTGGTCATCTGGTCTTCTCGTCATCTCGTCATTTCGTCATCATCTCGTCATCTCGTCATCTGGTCATCTGGTCATCTCCTCATCATCTCGTCATCTCGTTACCTCGTCATCTAGTCATCTCATCATCTGGTCAACTGGTTATCTGGTCATCTGAAAATCTGGTCATCTGGTCATCTGCTCAACTATTCGTCTGGTCATCTGGTCATCTCGTCATCTCGTCATCTCGTAATCCCTTCATCTCGTCATCTCGTCATCTCGACATCTCGTCATCTCGTCATGTCGTCATCTAGTCATCTCGTCATCTCGTCATCTCGTCATCTTGTCATCTGGTCATCTGGTCATCTGGTCATCTGGTTATCTGGTCATCTGTTCATCTGGTCATCTGGTTATCTAGTCATCCTGTCATCTGGTCATCTGGTCATCTGGTCATCTGGTCATCTGGTCATCTCGTTATCTGGTCATCTGGTCACCCGGTCGTCTGGTCATCCGGTCGTCTGGTCATCTAGTCATCTGGTCATCTGGTCATCTGGTCATCTGGTCATCTGGTCATCTGGTCATGTGGTCATCTGGTCATCTGGTCATCTGGTCATCCGGTCATCCGGTCATCTGGTCATCTAGTCATCTGGTCATCTAGTCATCTGGTCATCTCGTAATCTGTTCATCTGGTCATCTGTTCATCTCGTCATCTGGTCATCTGGTTATCTGGTCATCTAGTCATCTGGTCATCGGGTCATCTGGTCAACTGGTCATCTGGTCATCTGGTCATCTGGTCATCTGGTCGTCTGGTCATCTCGTCATTTCTTCATCATCTGGTCATCTCGTCATCTCGTCATCTCGTCATCTCGTCATCTGGTCATCTCTTCATCATCTCGTCATCTCGTAACCTCGTCATCTGGTAATCTGCTCCTCTCGTCTTCCCGTCATCTCGTAATCTGGTCATCTGGTCATCTGGTCATCTAATCATCTGGTCATTTGGTCATCTGGTCATCTGGTCATCTGGTCATCTGGTCATCTGGTCATCTGGTCATCTGGTCATCCGGTCATCTGGTCATCTGGTCAACTGGTCATCTGGTCATCTGGTCATCTCGTATTCTGGTCATCTGGTCATCTGGACATCGCGTCATCTGGTCATCTGGTTATCTGGTCATCCGGTCATCTAGTCATCTGGTCATCTGGTCGACTGGTCATCTGGTCATCTCGTCATTTCTGCATCATCTGGTCATCTCGTCATGTCGTCATCTAATCATCTCCTCATCATCTCGTCATCTCGTAACCTCGTCATCTGGTTATCTGGTCCTCGCGTCTTCCCGTCATCTCGTAATCTGGTCATCTGGTCATCTGGTCATCTAATCATCTGGTCATCTGGTCATCTGGTCATCTGGTCATCTGGTCATCTGGTCAACTGGTCATCCGGTCATCTGGCCATCTGGTCATCTGGTCAACTGGTCATCTGGTCATCTATTCATCTAGTCATCCTGTCATCTGGTCATCTGGTCGTCGGGTCATCTGGTCATCTGGTCATCTGGTTATCCGGTCATCCTGTCATCTGGTCATCTGGTCATCCGGTCATCTGGTCATATGGTCATCTGGTCGACTGGTCATCTGGTCATCTGGTCATCTGGTCATCTGGTCATCTCGTTATCTCGTCATCTCGTCATCTCGTCATCTCGTCATGACGTCATCTAGTCATCTCGTCATCTCGTCATCTTGTCATCTGGTCATCTGGTCATCTGGTCGTCTGTTCATCTGGTCATCTGGTCATCTGGTCATCTGGTCATCTGCTCATCTCGTAATCTGGTCATCGGGTCATCTGGTCATCTCGTTATCTGGTCATCTGGTTATCTGGTCATCTAGTCATCTGGTCATCTGGTCATCTGGTCAACTGGTCATCTGGTCATCTGGTCATCTCGTCACCTCGTTATCTCGTCATCTCGTCATCTCGTCATGACGTCATCTAGTCATCTGGTCATCTAATCATCTGGTCATTTGGTCATCTGGTCATCTGGTCATCTGGTCATCTGGTCATCTGATCATCTGGTCATCCGGTCATCCGGTCATCTGGTCATCTGGTCAACTGGTCATCTGGTCATCTGGTCATCTCGTATTCTGGTCATCTGGTCATCTGGACATCGCGTCATCTGGTCATCTGGTTATCTGGTCATCCGGTCATCTAGTCATCTGGTCATCTGGTCGACTGGTCATCTGGTCATCTCGTCATTTCTGCATCATCTGGTCATCTCGTCATGTCGTCATCTGGTCATCTCCTCATCATCTCGTCATCTCGTAACCTCGTCATCTGGTTATCTGGTCCTCGCGTCTTCCCGTCATCTCGTAATCTGGTCATCTGGTCACCTGGTCATCTAATCATCTGGTCATCTGGTCATCTGGTCATCTGGTCATCCGGTCATCTGGTCAACTGGTCAACTGGTCATCTGGTCATCTATTCATCTGGTCATCCTGTCATCTGGTCATCTGGTCGTCGGGTCATCTGGTCATCTGGTCATCTGGTCATCTGGTTATCTTGTCATCTGTTCATCTGGTCATCTGGTTATCCGGTCATCCTGTCATCTGGTCATCTGTTCATCCGGTCATCTGGTCATCTGGTCATCTGGTCGACTGGTCATCCGGTCATCTGGTCATCTGGTCATCTGGTCATCTCGTTATCTCGTCATCTCGTCATCTCGTCATCTCGTCATGACGTCATCTAGTCATCTCGTCATCTCGTCATCTTGTCATCTGGTCATCCGGTCATCTGGTCGTCTGGTCATCTGGTCATCTAGTCATCTGGTCATCTGGTCATCTGCTCATCTCGTAATCTGGTCATCTGGTCATCTGGTCATCTCGTTATCTGGTCATCTGGTTATCTGGTCATCTGGTCAACTGGTCATCTGGTCATCTGGTCATCTCGTCATCTCGTTATCTCGTCATCTCGTCATCTAGTCATGACGTCATCTAGTCATCTCGTCATCTCGTCATCTTGTCATCTAGTCATCTGGTCATCTGGTCGTCTGGTCATCTGGTCATCTAGTCATCTGGTCATCTGGTCATCTGGTCATCTCGTAATCTGGTCATCTGGTCATCTGGTCATCGAGTCATCTGGTCATCTGGTCAACTGGTCATCTGGTCATCTGGTCATCTCGTCATCTCGTTATCTCGTCATAATGTCATGACGTCATCTAGTCATCTCGTCATCTCGTCATCTTGTCATCTGGTCATCTGTTCATCTGGTCGTCTGGTCATCTGGTCTGCTCGTCATCTCTCCATTTCGTCATCATCTCGTCATCTCGTCATCTCGTCATCTCGTCATCTGGTCATCTCCTCATCATCTCGTCATCTCGTAACCTCGTCATCTGGTTATCTGGTCCTCTCGTCATCTCGTCATCAGGTTATCTGGTCATCTGGTCATCTGGTCATCTGGTCATCTGATCGACTCGTAATCTGGTCATCGGGTCATCTGGTCATCTGGTCATCTGGTCATTTGGTCATCTGGTCATCTGGTCATCTCGTAATCTGGTCATCGGATCATCTGGTTATCTGGTCATCTGGTCATCTGGTCATCTTGTCATCTGGTTATCCGATCATTTGGTCATCTGGTGAACTGGTCAACTGGTCATCTGGTCATCTGGTCATCTGCTCATCTGGTCATCTCGTCATCTCGTCATCTCGTCATTTCGTCATCTAGTCATCTAGTCGTCTCGTCATCTCGTCATCTCGTCATCTCGTCATCTTGTCATCTGGTCATATGGTCGTCTGGTCATCTGGTTTTTTAGTCATCTCGTCATTTCGTCATCATCTGCTCATCTCGTCATCCGGTCATCCTGTCATCTGGTCATCCGGTCATCTGGTCATCTGGTCATCTGGTCGACTGATCATCTGGTCATCTGGTCATCTCGTCATCTCGTCATCTCGTAATCTCGTAATCCCGTCATCTCGTCATCTAGTCATCTCGTCATCTCGTCATCTCGTCATCTTGTCATCTGGTCATCTGGTCATCTGGTCATCTGGTTATCTGGTCATCTGTTCATCTGGTCATCTGGTTATCTAGTCATCCTGTCATCTGGTCATCTGGTCATCTGGTCATCTGGTCATCTGGTCATCTGGTAATCTCGTCATCTGGTCATCTGGTCATCCGGTCGTCTCGTCATCCGGTTGTCTGGTCATCTAGTCATCTAGTCATCTGGTCATCTGGTCATCTGGTCATCTGGTCATCTGGTCATCTGGTCATCTGGTCATCTGGTCATCCGGTCATGTGGTCATCTGGTCATCTGGTCATCTGGTCATCCAGTCATCTGGTCATCTAGTCATCTGGTCGTCTGGTCATCTGGTCAACTGGTCATCTGGTCATCTGGTCATCTCGTCATCTCGTTATCTCGTCATCTCGTCATCTCGTTATCTCGTCATCTTGTCATCCGGTCATCTGGTTATCTGGTCATCTTGTCATCCGGTCATCTGGTTATCTGGTCATCTGGTCATCCGGTGATGTGGTCATCTGGTCATCTGGTCATCCGGTCATCTGGTCATCTAGTCATCTGGTCATCTGGTCATCTGGTCATCTCGTAATTTGGTCATCTGGTCATCTGGTCATCTCGTCATCTGGTCATCTGGTCATCTGGTCATCTGGTCGTCTGGTCATCTCGTCATCTCGTCATCTCGTCATCTCGTAATCCCGTCATCTCGTCATCTCGTCATCTCGTCATCTCGTCATGTCGTCATCTAGTCATCTCGTCATCTCGTCATCTCGTCATCTTGTCATCTGGTCATCTGGTCATCTGGTCATCTGGTTATCTGGTCATCCGTTCATTTGGTCATCTGGTTATCTAGTCATCCTGTCATCTGGTCATCTGGTCATCTGGTCATCTGGTCATCTGGTCATCTGGTCATCTGGTCATCTGGTCATCTGGTCATCTGGTCATCTGGTCATCTGGTCATCCGATCGTCTGGTCATCCCGTCATCTGGTCATCTCGTCATCTCGTTATCTCGTCATAACGTCATGACGTCATCTAGTCATCTCGTCATCTCGTCATCTTGTCATCTGGTCATCTGTTTATCTGGTCGTCTGGTCGTCTGGTCATCCGGTCTTCTCGTCATCTCTTCATTTCGTCATCATCTCGTCATCTCGTCATCTCGTCATCTCCTCATCATCTCGTCATCTCGTAACCTCGTCATCTGGTTATCTGGTCCTCTCGTCATCTCGTCATCAGGTCATCTGGTCATCTGGTCATCTGGTCATCTGGTCATCTGGTCATCTGGTCATCTGGTCGACTCGTAATCTGGTCATCGGGTCATCTGGTCATCTGGTCATCTGGTCATCTGGTCATCTGGTCATTTGGTCATCTGGTCATCTGGTCATCTCGTAATCTGGTCATCGGATCATCTGGTTATCTGGTCATCTGGTCATCTGGTCATCTTGTCATCTGGTTATCCGATCATTTGGTCATCTGGTGAACTGGTCAACTGGTCATCTGGTCATCTGGTCATCTGCTCATCTGGTCATCTCGTCATCTCGTCATCTCGTCATTTCGTCATCTAGTCATATAGTCGTCTCGTCATCCCGTCATCTCGTCATCTCGTCATCTTGTCATCTGGTCATATGGTCGTCTGGTCATCTGGTTTTTTAGTCATCTCGTCATTTCGTCATCATCTGCTCATCTCGTCATCCGGTCATCCTGTCATCTGGTCATCTGGTCATCCGGTCATCTGGTCATCTGGTCATCTGGTCGACTGATCATCTGGTCATCTGGTCATCTCGTCATCTCGTCATCTCGTAATCTCGTAATCCCGTCATCTCGTCATCTCGTCATCTCGTCATCTCGTCATGTCGTCATCTAGTCATCTCGTCATCTCGTCATCTCGTCATCTTGTCATCTGGTCATCTGGTCATCTGGTCATCTGGTTATCTGGTCATCTGTTCATCTGGTCATCTGGTTATCTAGTCATCCTGTCATCTGGTCATCTGGTCATCTGGTCATCTGGTAATCTCGTCATCTGGTCATCTGGTCATCCAGTCGTCTCGTCATCCGGTTGTCTGGTCATCTAGTCATCTAGTCATCTGGTCATCTGGTCATCTGGTCATCTGGTCATCTGGTCATCTGGTCATCTGGTCATCTGGTCATCTGGTCATGTGGTCATCTGGTCATCTGGTCATCTGGTCATCCGGTCATCTGGTCATCTAGTCATCTGGTCGTCTGATCATCTGGTCAACTGGTCATCTGGTCATCTGGTCATCTCGTCATCTCGTTATCTCGTCATCTCGTCATCTCGTCATCTCGTTATGACGTCATCTAGTCATCTCGTTATCTCGTCATCTTGTCATCCGGTCATCTGGTTATCTGGTCATCTGGTCATCCGGTGATGTGGTCATCTGGTCATCTGGTCATCCGGTCATCTGGTCATCTAGTCATCTGGTCATCTGGTCATCTGGTCATCTCGTAATTTGGTCATCTGGTCATCTGATCATCTCGTCATCTGGTCATCTGGTCATCTGGTCATCTGGTCGTCTGGTCATCTCGTCATCTCGTCATCTCGTCATCTCGTAATCCCGTCATCTCGTCATCTCGTCATCTCGTCATCTCGTCATGTCGTCATCTAGTCATCTCGTCATCTCGTCATCTCGTCATCTTGTCATCTGGTCATCTGGTCATCTGGTCATCTGGTTATCTGGTCATCCATTCATTTGGTCATCTGGTTATCTAGTCATCCTGTCATCTGGTCATCTGGTCATCTGGTCATCTGGTCATCTGGTCATCTGGTCATCTGATCATCTGGTCATCTGGTCATCTGGTCATCCGATCGTCTGGTCATCCCGTCATCTGGTCATCTCGTCATCTCGTTATCTCGTCATAACGTCATGACGTCATCTAGTCATCTCGTCATCTCGTCATCTTGTCATCTGGTCATCTGTTTATCTGGTCGTCTGGTCGTCTGGTCGTCTGGTCATCTGGTCTTCTCGTCATCTCTTCATTTCGTCATCATCTCGTCATCTCGTCATCTCGTCATCTCGTCATCTGGTCATCTCCTCATCATCTCGTCATCTCGTAACCTCGTCATCTGGTTATCTGGTCCTCTCGTCATCTCGTCATCAGGTCATCTGGTCATCTGGTCATCTGGTCATCTGGTCATCTGGTCATCTGGTCATCTGGTCGACTCGTAATCTGGTCATCGGGTCATCTGGTCATCTGGTCATCTGGTCATCTGGTCAACTGGTCATTTGGTCATCTGGTCATCTGGTCATCTCGTAATCTGGTCATCGGATCATCTGGTTATCTGGTCATCTGGTCAACTGGTCATCTTGTCATCTGGTTATCCGATCATTTGGTCATCTGGTGAACTGGTCAACTGGTCATCTGGTCATCTGTTCATCTGCTCATCTGGTCATCTCGTCATCTCGTCATCTCGTCATTTCGTCATCTAGTCATATAGTCGTCTCGTCATCCCGTCATCTCGTCATCTCGTCATCTTGTCATCTGGTCATATGGTCGTCTGGTCATCTGGTTTTTTAGTCATCTCGTCATTTCGTCATCATCTGCTCATCTCGTCATCCGGTCATCCTGTCTTCTGGTCATCTGGTCATCCGGTCATCTGGTCATCTGGTCATCTGGTCGACTGATCATCTGGTCATCTGGTCATCTCGTCATCTCGTCATCTCGTAATCTCGTAATCTCGTCATCTCGTCATCTCGTCATCTCGTGATCTCGTCATCTCGTCATGTGGTCATCTAGTCATCTCGTCATCTCGTCATCTCGTCATCTTGTCATCTGGTCAACTGGTCATCTGGTCATCTGGTTATCTGGTCATCTGTTCATCTGGTCATCTGGTTATCTAGTCATCCTGTCATCTGGTCATCTGGTCATCTGGTCATCTGGTCATCTGGTCATCTGGTAATCTCGTCATCTGGTCATCTGGTCATCCGGTCGTCTCGTCATCCGGTCGTCTGGTCATCTAGTCATCTGGTCATCTGGTCATCTGGTCATCTGGTCGTCTGGTCATCTCGTCATCTCGTCATCCCGTCATCTCGTCATCTCGTCATCTCGTCATCTCGTCATGTCGTCATCTAGTCATCTCGTCATCTCGTCATCTCGTCATCGTGTCATCTGGTCATCTGGTCATCTGGTCATCTGGTTACCTGGTCATTTGTTCATTTGGTCATCTGGTTATCTAGTCATCCTGTCATCTGGTCATCTGGTCATCTGGTCATCTGGTCATCTGGTCATCTCGTCATCTGGTCATCTGGTCATCCGATCGTCTGGTCATCCCGTCGTCTGGTCATCTAGTCATCTGGTCATCTGGTCATCTGGTCATCTGGTCATCTGGTCATCTGTTCATCTGGTCATCTGGTCATCTGGTCATCTGGTCATCTGGTCATGTGGTCATCTGGTCATCTGGTCATCTGCTCATCCGGTCATCTGGTCATCTAGTCATCTGGTCATCTGGTCATCTGGTCATCTGGTCATCCGGTCATCTGGTCATCTAGTCATCTGGTCATCTGGTCATCTGGTTATCTGGTCGACTGGTCATCTGGTCATCTGGTCATCTGGTCATCTGGTCATCTGGTCATCTCGTCATCTCGTCATCTCGTCATCTCGTCATCTCGTTATGACGTCATCTAGTCATCTCGTTATCTCGTCATCTTGTCATCTGGTCATCTGGTTATCTGGTCATCTGGTCATCCGGTCATGTGGTCATCTAGTCATCTGGTCATCCGGTCATCTGGTCATCTAGTCATCTGGTCATCTGGTCATCTGGTCATCTCGTAATTTGGTCATCTGGTCATCTGGTCATCTCGTCATCTGGTCATCTGGTTATCTAGTCATCCTGCCATCTGGTCATCTGGTCATCTGGTAATCTGGTCATCTCGTCATCTCGTCATCTCGTCATGTCGTCATCTAGTCATCTCGTCATCTCGTCCTCTCGTCATCTTGTCTTCTGGTCATCTGGTCATCTGGTCATCTGGTCGTCTGGTCATCTGGTCATCTAGTCATCTAGTCATCTGGTCATCTGGTCATCTCGTAATCTGGTCATCTGGTCATCTGGTCATCTCGTCATCTGGTCATCTGGTTATCTGGTCATCTAGTCATCTGGTCATCTGGTCATCTGGTCATCTGGTCAACTGATCATCTGTTCATCTGGTCATCTCGTCATCTCGTTATCTCGTCATCTCGACATCTTGTCATCTGGTCATCTGGTCATCTGGTCGTCTGGTCATCTGGTCATCTAGTCATCTGGTCATCTGGTCATCTGGTCATCTCGTAATCTGGTCATCTGGTCATCTGGTCATCTGGTCATCTGGTCGTCTGGTCATCTCGTCATCTCGTCATCTCGTCATCTCGTAATCCCGTCATCTCGTCATCTCGTCATCTCGTCATCTCGTCATGTCGTCATCTAGTCATCTCGTCATCTCGTCATCTCGTCATCTTGTCATCTGGTCATCCGGTCATCTGGTCATCTGGTTATCTGGTCATCTGTTCATTTGGTCATCTGGTTATCTAGTCATCCTGTCATCTGTTCATCTGGTCATCTGGTCATCTGGTCATCTCGTCATCTGGTCATCTGGTCATCCGGTCGTCTGGTCATCCCGTCGTCTGGTCATCTAGTCATCTGGTCATCTGGTCATCTGGTCATCTGGTCATCTGGTCATCTGTTCATCCGGTCATGTGGTCATCTGGTCATCTGGTCATCTGGTCATCCGGTCATCTGGTCATCTAGTCATCTGGTCGTCTGGTCATCTGGCCAACTGGTCATCTGGTCGTCTGGTCATCTCGTCATCTCGTCATCCCGTCATCTCGTCATCTCGTCATCTCGTCATCTCGTCATGTCGTCATCTAGTCATCTCGTCATCTCGTCATCTCGTCATCTTGTCATCTGGTCATCTGGTCATCTGGTCATCTGGTTACCTGGTCATTTGTTCATTTGGTCATCTGGTTATCTAGTCATCCTGTCATCTGGTCATCTGGTCATCTGGTCATCTGGTCATCTGGTCATCTGGTCATCTCGTCATCTCGTTATCTCGTCATCTCGACATCTTGTCATCTGGTCATTTGGTCATCTGGTCGTCTGGTCATCTGGTCATCTAGTCATCTGGTCATCTGGTCATCTGGTCATCTCATAATCTGGTCATCTGGTCATCTGGTCATCTCCTTATCTGGTCATCTGGTCGTCTGGTCATCTCGTAATCTGGTCATCGGATCATCTGGTTATCTGGTCATCTGGTCTTCTGGTCATCTTGTCATCTGGTTATCCGATCATTTGGTCATCTGGTGAACTGGTCAACTGGTCATCTGGTCATCTGGTCATCTGCTCATCTGGTCATCTCGTCATCTCGTCATCTCGTCATTTCGTCATCTAGTCATCTAGTCGTGTCGTCATCTCGTCATCTCGTCATCTCGTCATCTTGTCATCTGGTCATATGGTCGTCTGGTCATCTGGTTCTTTAGTCATCTCGTCATTTCGTCATCATCTGGTCATCTCGTCATCCGGTCATCCTGTCATCTGGTCATCTGGTCATCCGGTCATCTGGTCATCTGGTTATCTGGTCGACTGGTCATCTGGTCATCTGGTCATCTGGTCATCTCGTCATCTCGTCATCTCGTCATCTCGTCATCTCGTCATCTCGTTATGACGTCATCTAGTCATCTCGTTATCTCGTCATCTTGTCATCTGGTCATCTGGTTATCTGGTCATCTGGTCATCCGGTCATGTGGTCATCTAGTCATCTGGTCATCCGGTCATCTGGTCATCTAGTCATCTGGTCATCTGGTCATCTGGTCATCTCGTAATTTGGTCATCTGGTCATCTAGTCATCTCGTCATCTGGTCATCTGGTCATCTGGTCATCTGGTCATCTGGTCGTCTGGTCATCTCGTCATCTCATCATCTCGTCATCTCGTAATCCCGTCATCTCGTCATCTCGTCATCTCGCCATCTCGTCATGTCGTCATCTAGTCATCTCGTCATCTCGTCATCTCGTCATCTTGTCATCTGGTCATCTGGTCATCTGGTCATCTGGTTACCTGGTCATCTGTTCGTTTGGTCATCTGGTTATCTAGTCATCCTGTCATCTAATCATCTGGTCATCTGGTCATCTGGTCATCTGGTCATCTGGTCATCTCGTCATCTGGTCATCTGGTCATCCGATCGTCTGGTCATCCCGTCGTCTGGTCATCTAGTCATCTGGTCATCTGGTCATCTGGTCATCTGGTCATCTGATCATCTGTTCATCTGGTCATCTGGTCATCTGGTCATCCGGTCATCCGGTCATGTGGTCATCTGGTCATCTGGTCATCTGGTCATCCGGTCATCTGGTCATCTAGTCATCTGGTCATCTGCTCATCTGGTCATCTGGTCATCCGGTCATCTGGTCATCTAGTCATCTGGTCATCTGGTCATCTGGTCATCTCGTAATCTGGTCATCTGGTCATCTGGTCATCTGGTCATCTGGTCAACTGGTCATCTGGTCATCTGGTCATCTCGTTATCTCCTCATCTCGTCATCTCGTCATCTCGTCATGACGTCATCTAGTCATCTCGTCATCTCGTCATCTTGTCATCTGGTCATCTGGTCATCTGGTCATCTGGTCATCTAGTCATCTGGGCATCTGGTCATCTCGTAATCTGGTCATCTGGTCATCTGGTCATCTCGTCATCTGATCATCTGGTTATCTGGTCATCTAGTCATCTGGTCATCTGGTCATGTGGTCATCTGGTCAACTGATCATCTGTTCATCTGGTCATCTCGTCATCTCGTTATCTCGTCATCTCGACATCTTGTCATCTGGTCATCTGGTCATCTGGTCGTCTGGTCATCTGATCATCTCGTTATCTGGTCATCTGGTCATCTGGTCATCTCGTCATCTGGTCATCTGGTTATCTGGTCATCTAGTCATCTGGTCATCTGGTCATCTGGTCATCTGGTCAACTGATCATCTGTTCATCTGGTCATCTCGTCATCTCGTTATCTCGTCATCTCGACATCTTGTCATCTGGTCATCTGGTCATCTGGTCGTCTGGTCATCTGGTCATCTAGTCATCTGGTCGTCTGGTCATCTGGTCATCTCGTAATCTGGTCATCTGGTCATCTGGTCATCTGGTCATCTGGTCGTCTGGTCATCTCGTCATCTCGTCATCTCGTCAACTCGTAATCCCGTCATCTCGTCATCTCGTCATCTCGTCATCTCGTCATGTCGTCATCTAGTCATCTCGTCATCTCGTCATCTCGTCATCTTGTCATCTGGTCATCTGGTCATCTGGTCATCTGGTTATCTGGTCATCTGTTCATTTGGTCATCTGGTTATCTAGTCATCCTGTCATCTGGTCATCTGGTCATCTGGTCATCTGGTCATCTCGTCATCTGGTCATCTGGTCATCCGGTCGTCTGGTCATCCCGTCGTCTGGTCATCTAGTCATCTGGTCATCTGGTCATCTGGTCATCTGGTCATCTGGTCATCTGTTCATCTGGTCATCTGGTCATCTGGTCATCTGGTCATCCGGTCATGTGGTCATCTGGTCATCTGGTCATCTGGTCATCCGGTCGTCTGGTCATCTAGTCATCTGGTCGTCTGGTCATCTGGTCATCTGGTCATCCGGTCATCTGGTCATCTAGTCATCTGGTCATCTGGTCATCTGGTCATCTGGTCATCTCGTAATCTGGTCATCTGGTCATCTGGTCATCTGGTCAACTGGTCATCTGGTCATCTGGTCATCTGGTCATCTCGTTATCTCGTCATCTCGTCATCTCGTCATCTCGTCATGACGTCATCTAGTCATCTCGTTATCTCGTCATCTTGTCATCTGGTCATCTGGTCATCTGGTCGTCTGGTCATCTGGTCATCTAGTCATCTGGTCATCTGGTCATCTGGTCATCTGGTCATCTCGTAATCTGGTCATCTGGTCATCTGATTATCTCGTCATCTGGTCATCTGGTTATCTGGTCATCTAGTCATCTGGTCATCTGGTCAACTGATCATCTGTACCTCTGGTCATCTCGTCATCTCGTTGTCTCGTCATCTCGACATCTTGTCATCTGGTCATCTGGTCATCTGGTCGTCTGGTCATCTGGTCATCTAGTCATCTGGTCATCTGGTCATCTGGTCATCTCGTAATCTGGTCATCTGGTCATCTGGTCATCTGGTCATCTGGTCATCTGGTCGTCTGGTCATCTCGTAATCTGGTCATCGGATCATCTGGTTATCTGGTCATCTGGTCATCTGGTCATCTTGTCATCTGGTTATCCGATCATTTGGTCATCTGGTGAACTGGTCAACTGGTCATCTGGTCATCTGGTCATCTGCTCATCTGGTCATCTCGTCATCTCGTCATCTCGTCATTTCGTCATCTAGTCATCTAGTCGTGTCGTCATCTCGTCATCTCGTCATCTCGTCATCTTGTCATCTGGTCATATGGTCGTCTGGTCATCTGGTTTTTTAGTCATCTCGTCATTTCGTCATCATCTGGTCATCTCGTCATCCGGTCATCCTGTCATCTGGTCATCTGGTCATCCGGTCATCTGGTCATCTGGTTATCTGGTCGACTGGTCATCTGGTCATCTGGTCATCTGGTCATCTGGTCATCTGGTCATCTCGTCATCTCGTCATCTCGTAATCTCGTAATCTCGTCATCTCGTCATCTCGTCATCTCGTCATGTCATCATCTAGTCATCTCGTCATCTCGTCATCTCGTCATCTTGTCATCTGGTTATCTGGTCATCTAGTCATCTGGTCATCTGGTCATCTGGTCAACTGGTCATCTGGTCATCTGTTCATCCGGTCATGTGGTCATCTGGTCATCTGGTCATCTGGTCATCCGGTCATCTGGTCATCTAGTCATCTGGTCATCTGGTCATCTGGTCAACTGGTCATCTGGTCATCTGGTCATCTCGTCATCTCGTCATCTCGTTATCTCGTCATCTCGTCATCTCGTCATCTCGTCATGACGTCATCTAGTCATCTCGTTATCTCGTCATCTTGTCATCTGGTCATCTGGTTATCTGGTCATCTGGTCATCCGGTCATGTGGTCATCTGGTCATCTGGTCATCTAATCATCCGGTCATCTGGTCATCTAGTCATCTGGTCATCTGGTCATCTGGTCATCTCGTAATCTGGTCATCTGGTCATCTGGTCATCTGGTCATCTGGTCATCTGGTCATCTGGTCATCTGGTTGTCTGGTCATCTCGTCATCTCGTCATCTCGTCATCTCGTAATCCCGTCATCTCGTCATCTCGTCATCTCGTCATCTCGTCATGTCGTCATCTAGTCATCTCGTCATCTCGTCATCTCGTCATCTTGTCATCTGGTCATCTGGTCATCTGGTCATCTGGTCATCTGGTCATCTGGTCATCTGGTTATCTGGTCATCTGTTCATCTGGTCATCTGGTTATCTAGTCATCCTGTCATATGGTCATCTGGTCATCTGGTCATCTGGTCATCTCGTCATCTGGTCATCTGGTGATCCCGTCGTCTGGTCATCTAGTCATCTGGTCATCTGGTCATCTTCTCATCCGGTCATCTGGTCATCTGGTCATCTCGTAATCTGGTCATCTGGTCATCTCGTCATCTGGTCATCTGGTCAACTGGTCATCTGGTCATCTGGTCATCTGGTCATCTCGTTATCTCGTCATCTCGTCATCTCGTCATCTCGTCATGACGTCATCTAGTCATCTCGTCATCTCGTCATCTTGTCATCTGGTCATCTGGTCATCTGGTCAACTGTTCATCTGGTCATCTGGTCATCTCGTCATCTCGTTATCTCGTCATCTCGTCATCTCGTCATCTGGTCATCTCGTCATGACGTCATCTAGTCATCTCGTCATCTCGTCATCTTGTCATCTGGTCATCTGGTCATCTGGTCACCTGGTCATCTGGTCATCTGGTCATCTCGTCATCTCGTTATCTCGTCATCTCGTCATCTCGTCGTCTCGTCATGACGTCATCTAGTCATCTCGTCATCTCGTCATCTTGTCATCTGGTCATCTGGTCATCTGGTCTTCTCGTCATCTCTTCATTTCGTCATCATCTCGTCATCTCGTCATCTCGTCATCTCGTCATCTGGTCATCTCCTCATCATCTCGTCATCTCGTAACCTCGTCATCTGGTTATCTGGTCATCTAGTCATCTGGTCATCGGGTCATCTGGTCAACTGGTCATCTGGTCATCTGGTCATCTCGTCATCTCGTTATCTCGTCAACTCGTCATCTCGTCATCTGGTCATCTGGTTATCCGGTCATCCGGTCATCTAGTCATCTGGTCATCTGGTCGACAAGTCATCTGGTCATCTGGTCATCTGGTCATCTGGTCGTCTGGTCATCTCGTCATTTCTTCATCATCTGGTCATCTCGTCATCTCGTCATCTCGTCATCTCGTCATCTGGTCATCTCTTCATCATCTCGTCATCTCGTAACCTCGTCATCTGGTAATCTGCTCCTCTCGTCTTCCCGTCATCTCGTAATCTGGTCATCTGGTCATCTGGTCATCTAATCATCTTGTCATTTGGTCATCTGGTCATCTGGTCATCTGGTCATCTGGTCATCTGGTCATCCGGTCATCTGGTCATCTGGTCAACTGGTCATCTGGTCATCTGGTCATCTCGTATTCTGGTCATCTGGTCATCTGGACATCGCGTCATCTGGTCATCTGGTTATCTGGTCATCCGGTCATCTAGTCATCTGGTCATCTGGTCGACTGGTCATCTGGTCATCTCGTCATTTCTGCATCATCTGGTCATCTCGTCATGTCGTCATCTAATCATCTCCTCATTATCTCGTCATCTCGTAACCTCGTCATCTGGTTATCTGGTCCTCGCGTCTTCCCGTCATCTCGTAATCTGGTCATCTGGTCATCTGGTCATCTAATCATCTGGTCATCTGGTCATCTCGTCATCTCGTCATCTTGTCATCTGGTCAACTGGTCATCTCGTCATCTCGTCATGTCGTCATCTAGTCATCTCGTCATCTCGTCATCTCGTCATCTTGTCATCTGGTCATCTGGTCATCTGGTCATCTGGTTATCTGGTCATCTGTTCATCTGGTCATCTGGTTATCTAGTCATCCTGTCATCTGGTCATCTGGTCATCTGGTCATCTGGTCATCTGGTAATCTCGTCATCTGATCATCTTGTCATCTGGTCATCTGGTCATCCGGTCATCTGGCCATCCGGTCATCTCGTCATCTGGTCATCTGGTTATCTGGTCATCTAGTCATCCGGTCATCTGGTCATCTGGTCATCTGGTCATCTCGTCATCTCGTTATCTCGTCATCCCGTCATCTCGTCATCTCGTCATCTCGTCATCTCGTCATGACGTCATCTAGTCATCTCGTCATCTCGTCATCTTGTCATCTGGTCATCTGGTCATCTGGTCGTCTGGTCATCTGGTCTTCTCGTCATCTCGTCATTTCGTCATCATCTCGTCATCTCGTCATCTCGTCATCTGGTCATCTGGTCATCTCCTCATCATCTCGTCATCTCGTTACCTCGTCATCTAGTCATCTCATCATCTGGTCAACTGGTTATCTGGTCATCTGAAAATCTGGTCATCTGGTCATCTGCTCAACTATTCGTCTGGTCATCTGGTCATCTCGTCATCTCGTCATCTCGTAATCCCTTCATCTCGTCATCTCGTCATCTCGACATCTCGTCATCTCGTCATGTCGTCATCTAGTCATCTCGTCATCTCGTCATCTCGTCATCTTGTCATCTGGTCATCTGGTCATCTGGTCATCTGGTTATCTGGTCATCTGTTCATCTGGTCATCTGGTTATCTAGTCATCCTGTCATCTGGTCATCTGGTCATCTGGTCATCTGGTCATCTCGTTATCTGGTCATCTGGTCACCCGGTCGTCTGGTCATCCGGTCGTCTGGTCATCTAGTCATCTGGTCATCTGGTCATCTGGTCATCTGGTCATCTGGTCATCTGGTCATGTGGTCATCTGGTCATCTGGTCATCTGGTCATCCGGTCATCCGGTCATCTGGTCATCTAGTCATCTGTTCATCTAGTCATCTGGTCATCTCGTAATCTGTTCATCTGGTCATCTGTTCATCTCGTCATCTGGTCATCTGGTTATCTGGTCATCTAGTCATCTGGTCATCGGGTCATCTGGTCAACTGGTCATCTGGTCATCTGGTCATCTGGTCATCTGGTCGTCTGGTCATCTCGTCATTTCTTCATCATCTGGTCATCTCGTCATCTCGTCATCTCGTCATCTCGTCATCTGGTCATCTCTTCATCATCTCGTCATCTCGTAACCTCGTCATCTGGTAATCTGCTCCTCTCGTCTTCCCGTCATCTCGTAATCTGGTCATCTGGTCATCTGGTCATCTAATCATCTGGTCATTTGGTCATCTGGTCATCTGGTCATCTGGTCATCTGGTCATCTGGTCATCTGGTCATCTGGTCATCCGGTCATCTGGTCATCTGGTCAACTGGTCATCTGGTCATCTGGTCATCTCGTATTCTGGTCATCTGGTCATCTGGACATCGCGTCATCTGGTCATCTGGTTATCTGGTCATCCGGTCATCTAGTCATCTGGTCATCTGGTCGACTGGTCATCTGGTCATCTCGTCATTTCTGCATCATCTGGTCATCTCGTCATGTCGTCATCTAATCATCTCCTCATCATCTCGTCATCTCGTAACCTCGTCATCTGGTTATCTGGTCCTCGCGTCTTCCCGTCATCTCGTAATCTGGTCATCTGGTCATCTGGTCATCTAATCATCTGGTCATCCGGTCATCTGGTCATCTGGTCATCTGGTCATCTGGTCAACTGGTCATCCGGTCATCTGGCCATCTGGTCATCTGGTCAACTGGTCATCTGGTCATCTATTCATCTAGTCATCCTGTCATCTGGTCATCTGGTCGTCGGGTCATCTGGTCATCTGGTCATCTGGTTATCCGGTCATCCTGTCATCTGGTCATCTGGTCATCCGGTCATCTGGTCATATGGTCATCTGGTCGACTGGTCATCTGGTCATCTGGTCATCTGGTCATCTGGTCATCTCGTTATCTCGTCATCTCGTCATCTCGTCATCTCGTCATGACGTCATCTAGTCATCTCGTCATCTCGTCATCTTGTCATCTGGTCATCTGGTCATCTGGTCGTCTGTTCATCTGGTCATCTGGTCATCTGGTCATCTGGTCATCTGCTCATCTCGTAATCTGGTCATCGGGTCATCTGGTCATCTCGTTATCTGGTCATCTGGTTATCTGGTCATCTAGTCATCTGGTCATCTGGTCATCTGGTCAACTGGTCATCTGGTCATCTGGTCATCTCGTCACCTCGTTATCTCGTCATCTCGTCATCTCGTCATGACGTCATCTAGTCATCTGGTCATCTAATCATCTGGTCATTTGGTCATCTGGTCATCTGGTCATCTGGTCATCTGGTCATCTGATCATCTGGTCATCCGGTCATCCGGTCATCTGGTCATCTGGTCAACTGGTCATCTGGTCATCTGGTCATCTCGTATTCTGGTCATCTGGTCATCTGGACATCGCGTCATCTGGTCATCTGGTTATCTGGTCATCCGGTCATCTAGTCATCTGGTCATCTGGTCGACTGGTCATCTGGTCATCTCGTCATTTCTGCATCATCTGGTCATCTCGTCATGTCGTCATCTGGTCATCTCCTCATCATCTCGTCATCTCGTAACCTCGTCATCTGGTTATCTGGTCCTCGCGTCTTCCCGTCATCTCGTAATCTGGTCATCTGGTCACCTGGTCATCTAATCATCTGGTCATCTGGTCATCTGGTCATCTGGTCATCCGGTCATCTGGTCAACTGGTCAACTGGTCATCTGGTCATCTATTCATCTGGTCATCCTGTCATCTGGTCATCTGGTCGTCGGGTCATCTGGTCATCTGGTCATCTGGTCATCTGGTTATCTTGTCATCTGTTCATCTGGTCATCTGGTTATCCGGTCATCCTGTCATCTGGTCATCTGGTCATCCGGTCATCTGGTCATCTGGTCATCTGGTCGACTGGTCATCCGGTCATCTGGTCATCTGGTCATCTGGTCATCTCGTTATCTCGTCATCTCGTCATCTCGTCATCTCGTCATGACGTCATCTAGTCATCTCGTCATCTCGTCATCTTGTCATCTGGTCATCTGGTCATCTGGTCGTCTGGTCATCTGGTCATCTAGTCATCTGGTCATCTGGTCATCTGCTCATCTCGTAATCTGGTCATCTGGTCATCTGGTCATCTCGTTATCTGGTCATCTGGTTATCTGGTCATCTGGTCAACTGGTCATCTGGTCATCTGGTCATCTCGTCATCTCGTCATCTCGTCATCTCGTCATCTAGTCATGACGTCATCTAGTCATCTCGTCATCTCGTCATCTTGTCATCTAGTCATCTGGTCATCTGGTCGTCTGGTCATCTGGTCATCTAGTCATCTGGTCATCTGGTCATCTGGTCATCTCGTAATCTGGTCATCTGGTCATCTGGTCATAGAGTCATCTGGTCATCTGGTCAACTGGTCATCTGGTCATCTGGTCATCTCGTCATCTCGTTATCTCGTCATAATGTCATGACGTCATCTAGTCATCTCGTCATCTCGTCATCTTGTCATCTGGTCATCTGTTCATCTGGTCCTCTGGTCATCTGGTCTGCTCGTCATCTCTCCATTTCGTCATCATCTCGTCATCTCGTCATCTCGTCATCTCGTCATCTGGTCATCTCCTCATCATCTCGTCATCTCGTAACCTCGTCATCTGGTTATCTGGTCCTCTCGTCATCTCGTCATCAGGTTATCTGGTCATCTGGTCATCTGGTCATCTGGTCATCTGATCGACTCGTAATCTGGTCATCGGGTCATCTGGTCATCTGGTCATCTGGTCATTTGGTCATCTGGTCATCTGGTCATCTCGTAATCTGGTCATCGGATCATCTGGTTATCTGGTCATCTGGTCATCTGGTCATCTTGTCATCTGGTTATCCGATCATTTGGTCATCTGGTGAACTGGTCAACTGGTCATCTGGTCATCTGGTCATCTGCTCATCTGGTCATCTCGTCATCTCGTCATCTCGTCATTTCGTCATCTAGTCATCTAGTCGTCTCGTCATCTCGTCATCTCGTCATCTCGTCATCTTGTCATCTGGTCATATGGTCGTCTGGTCATCTGGTTTTTTAGTCATCTCGTCATTTCGTCATCATCTGCTCATCTCGTCATCCGGTCATCCTGTCATCTGGTCATCCGGTCATCTGGTCATCTGGTCATCTGGTCGACTGATCATCTGGTCATCTGGTCATCTCGTCATCTCGTCATCTCGTAATCTCGTAATCCCGTCATCTCGTCATCTAGTCATCTCGTCATCTCGTCATCTCGTCATCTTGTCATCTGGTCATCTGGTCATCTGGTCATCTGGTTATCTGGTCATCTGTTCATCTGGTCATCTGGTTATCTAGTCATCCTGTCATCTGGTCATCTGGTCATCTGGTCATCTGGTCATCTGGTCATCTGGTAATCTCGTCATCTGGTCATCTGGTCATCCGGTCGTCTCGTCATCCGGTTGTCTGGTCATCTAGTCATCTAGTCATCTGGTCATCTGGTCATCTGGTCATCTGGTCATCTGGTCATCTGGTCATCTGGTCATCTGGTCATCTAGTCATCTGGTCGTCTGGTCATCTGGTCAACTGGTCATCTGGTCATCTGGTCATCTCGTCATCTCGTTATCTCGTCATCTCGTCATCTCGTTATCTCGTCATCTTGTCATCCGGTCATCTGGTTATCTGGTCATCTTGTCATCCGGTCATCTGGTTATCTGGTCATCTGGTCATCCGGTGATGTGGTCATCTGGTCATCTGGTCATCCGGTCATCTGGTCATCTAGTCATCTGGTCATCTGGTCATCTGGTCATCTCGTAATTTGGTCATCTGGTCATCTGGTCATCTCGTCATCTGGTCATCTGGTCATCTGGTCATCTGGTCGTCTGGTCATCTCGTCATCTCGTCATCTCGTCATCTCGTAATCCCGTCATCTCGTCATCTCGTCATCTCGTCATCTCGTCATGTCGTCATCTAGTCATCTCGTCATCTCGTCATCTCGTCATCTTGTCATCTGGTCATCTGGTCATCTGGTCATCTGGTTATCTGGTCATCCGTTCATTTGGTCATCTGGTTATCTAGTCATCCTGTCATCTGGTCATCTGGTCATCTGGTCATCTGGTCATCTGGTCATCTGGTCATCTGGTCATCTGGTCATCTGTTCATCTGGTCATCTGGTCATCTGGTCATCCGATCGTCTGGTCATCCCGTCATCTGGTCATCTCGTCATCTCGTTATCTCGTCATAACGTCATGACGTCATCTAGTCATCTCGTCATCTCGTCATCTTGTCATCTGGTCATCTGTTTATCTGGTCGTCTGGTCGTCTGGTCATCCGGTCTTCTCGTCATCTCTTCATTTCGTCATCATCTCGTCATCTCGTCATCTCGTCATCTCCTCATCATCTCGTCATCTCGTAACCTCGTCATCTGGTTATCTGGTCCTCTCGTCATCTCGTCATCAGGTCATCTGGTCATCTGGTCATCTGGTCATCTGGTCATCTGGTCATCTGGTCATCTGGTCGACTCGTAATCTGGTCATCGGGTCATCTGGTCATCTGGTCATCTGGTCATCTGGTCATCTGGTCATTTGGTCATCTGGTCATCTGGTCATCTCGTAATCTGGTCATCGGATCATCTGGTTATCTGGTCATCTGGTCATCTGGTCATCTTGTCATCTGGTTATCCGATCATTTGGTCATCTGGTGAACTGGTCAACTGGTCATCTGGTCATCTGGTCATCTGCTCATCTGGTCATCTCGTCATCTCGTCATCTCGTCATTTCGTCATCTAGTCATATAGTCGTCTCGTCATCCCGTCATCTCGTCATCTCGTCATCTTGTCATCTGGTCATATGGTCGTCTGGTCATCTGGTTTTTTAGTCATCTCGTCATTTCGTCATCATCTGCTCATCTCGTCATCCGGTCATCCTGTCATCTGGTCATCTGGTCATCCGGTCATCTGGTCATCTGGTCATCTGGTCGACTGATCATCTGGTCATCTGTTCATCTCGTCATCTCGTCATCTCGTAATCTCGTAATCCCGTCATCTCGTCATCTCGTCATCTCGTCATCTCGTCATGTCGTCATCTAGTCATCTCGTCATCTCGTCATCTCGTCATCTTGTCATCTGGTCATCTGGTCATCTGGTCATCTGGTTATCTGGTCATCTGTTCATCTGGTCATCTGGTTATCTAGTCATCCTGTCATCTGGTCATCTGGTCATCTGGTCATCTGGTAATCTCGTCATCTGGTCATCTGGTCATCCAGTCGTCTCGTCATCCGGTTGTCTGGTCATCTAGTCATCTAGTCATCTGGTCATCTGGTCATCTGGTCATCTGGTCATCTGGTCATCTGGTCATCTGGTCATCTGGTCATCTGGTCATCTGGTCATGTGGTCATCTGGTCATCTGGTCATCTGGTCATCCGGTCATCTGGTCATCTAGTCATCTGGTCGTCTGATCATCTGGTCAACTGGTCATCTGGTCATCTGGTCATCTCGTCATCTCGTTATCTCGTCATCTCGTCATCTCGTCATCTCGTTATGACGTCATCTAGTCATCTCGTTATCTCGTCATCTTGTCATCCGGTCATCTGGTTATCTGGTCATCTGGTCATCCGGTGATGTGGTCATCTGGTCATCTGGTCATCCGGTCATCTGGTCATCTAGTCATCTGGTCATCTGGTCATCTGGTCATCTCGTAATTTGGTCATCTGGTCATCTGATCATCTCGTCATCTGGTCATCTGGTCATCTGGTCATCTGGTCGTCTGGTCATCTCGTCATCTCGTCATCTCGTCATCTCGTAATCCCGTCATCTCGTCATCTCGTCATCTCGTCATCTCGTCATGTCGTCATCTAGTCATCTCGTCATCTCGTCATCTCGTCATCTTGTCATCTGGTCATCTGGTCATCTGGTCATCTGGTTATCTGGTCATCCATTCATTTGGTCATCTGGTTATCTAGTCATCCTGTCATCTGGTCATCTGGTCATCTGGTCATCTGGTCATCTGGTCATCTGGTCATCTGGTCATCTGGTCATCTGGTCATCTGGTCATCCGATCGTCTGGTCATCCCGTCATCTGGTCATCTCGTCATCTCGTTATCTCGTCATAACGTCATGACGTCATCTAGTCATCTCGTCATCTCGTCATCTTGTCATCTGGTCATCTGTTTATCTGGTCGTCTGGTCGTCTGGTCGTCTGGTCATCTGGTCTTCTCGTCATCTCTTCATTTCGTCATCATCTCGTCATCTCGTCATCTCGTCATCTCGTCATCTGGTCATCTCCTCATCATCTCGTCATCTCGTAACCTCGTCATCTGGTTATCTGGTCCTCTCGTCATCTCGTCATCAGGTCATCTGGTCATCTGGTCATCTGGTCATCTGGTCATCTGGTCATCTGGTCATCTGGTCGACTCGTAATCTGGTCATCGGGTCATCTGGTCATCTGGTCATCTGGTCATCTGGTCATTTGGTCATCTGGTCATCTGGTCATCTCGTAATCTGGTCATCGGATCATCTGGTTATCTGGTCATCTGGTCAACTGGTCATCTTGTCATCTGGTTATCCGATCATTTGGTCATCTGGTGAACTGGTCAACTGGTCATCTGGTCATCTGTTCATCTGCTCATCTGGTCATCTCGTCATCTCGTCATCTCGTCATTTCGTCATCTAGTCATATAGTCGTCTCGTCATCCAGTCATCTCGTCATCTCGTCATCTTGTCATCTGGTCATATGGTCGTCTGGTCATCTGGTTTTTTAGTCATCTCGTCATTTCGTCATCATCTGCTCATCTCGTCATCCGGTCATCCTGTCTTCTGGTCATCTGGTCATCCGGTCATCTGGTCATCTGGTCGACTGATCATCTGGTCATCTGGTCATCTCGTCATCTCGTCATCTCGTAATCTCGTAATCTCGTCATCTCGTCATCTCGTCATCTCGTGATCTCGTCATCTCGTCATGTGGTCATCTAGTCATCTCGTCATCTCGTCATCTCGTCATCTTGTCATCTGGTCAACTGGTCATCTGGTCATCTGGTTATCTGGTCATCTGTTCATCTGGTCATCTGGTTATCTAGTCATCCTGTCATCTGGTCATCTGGTCATCTGGTCATCTGGTCATCTGGTCATCTGGTAATCTCGTCATCTGGTCATCTGGTCATCCGGTCGTCTCGTCATCCGGTCGTCTGGTCATCTAGTCATCTGGTCATCTGGTCATCTGGTCATCTGGTCGTCTGGTCATCTCGTCATCTCGTCATCCCGTCATCTCGTCATCTCGTCATTTCGTCAGCTAGTCATATAGTCGTCTCGTCATCCCGTCATCTCGTCATCTCGTCATCTTGTCATCTGGTCATATGGTCGTCTGGTCATCTGGTTTTTTAGTCATCTCGTCATTTCGTCATCATCTGCTCATCTCGTCATCCGGTCATCCTGTCATCTGGTCATCTGGTCATCCGGTCATCTGGTCATCTGGTCATCTGGTCGACTGATCATCTGGTCATCTGGTCATCTCGTCATCTCGTCATCTCGTAATCTCGTAATCTCGTCATCTCGTCATCTCGTGATCTCGTCATCTCGTCATGTGGTCATCTAGTCATCTCGTCATCTCGTCATCTCGTCATCTTGTCATCTGGTCAACTGGTCATCTGGTCATCTGGTTATCTGGTCATCTGTTCATCTGGTCATCTGGTTATCCAGTCATCCTGTCATCTGGTCATCTGGTCATCTGGTCATCTGGTCATCTGGTCATCTGGTAATCTCGTCATCTGGTCATCTGGTCATCCGGTCGTCTCGTCATCCGGTCGTCTGGTCATCTAGTCATCTGGTCATCTGGTCATCTGGTCATCTGGTCATCTGGTCATCTGGTCATCTGGTCATCTGTTCATCCGGTCATGTGGTCATCTGGTCATCTGGTCATCTGGTCATACGGTCATCTGGTCATCTAGTCATCTGGTCGTCTGGTCATCTGGCCAACTGGTCATCTGGTCGTCTGGTCATCTCGTCATCCCGTCATCTCGTCATCTCGTCATCTCGTCATCTCGTCATGTCGTCATCTAGTCATCTCGTCATCTCGTCATCTCGTCATCTTGTCATCTGGTCATCTGGTCATCTGGTCATCTGGTTACCTGGTCATTTGTTCATTTGGTCATCTGGTTATCTAGTCATCCTGTCATCTGGTCATCTGGTCATCTGGTCATCTGGTCATCTGGTCATCTGGTCATCTGGTCATCTGGTCATCTCGTCATCTGGTCATCTGGTCATCCGATCGTCTGGTCATCCCGTCGTCTGGTCATCTAGTCATCTGGTCATCTGGTCATCTGGTCATCTGGTCATCTGTTCATCTGGTCATCTGGTCATCTGGTCATCTGGTCATCTGGTCATCCGGTCATGTGGTCATCTGGTCATCTGGTCATCCGGTCATCTGGTCATCTAGTCATCTGGTCATCTGGTCATCTGGTCATCTGGTCATCCGGTCATCTGGTCATCTGGTCATCTGGTCATCTGGTCATCTGGTCATCTCGTAATCTGGTCATCTGGTCATCTGGTCATCTCGTCATCTGGTCATCTGGTCAACTGGTCATCTGGTCATCTGGTCATCTGGTCATCTCGTTATCTCGTCATCTCGTCATCTCGTCATCTCGTCATGACGTCATCTAGTCATCTCGTCATCTCGTCATCTTGTCATCTGGTCATCTGGTCATCTGGTCGTCTGGTCATCTGGTCATCTAGTCATCTGGTCATCTGGTCATCTGGTCATCTCGTAATCTGGTCATCTGGTCATCTGGTCATCTCGTCATCTGGTCATCTGGTTATCTGGTCATCTAGTCATCTGGTCATCTGGTCATCTGGTCATCTGGTCAACTGGTCATCTGTTCATCTGGTCATCTCGTCATCTCGTTATCTCGTCATCTCGACATCTCGTCATCTCGTCATGACGTCATCTAGTCATCTCGTCATCTCGTCATTTCGTCATCATCTCGTCATCTCGTCATCTCGTCATCTCGTCATCTGGTCATCTCCTCATCATCTCGTCATCTCGTTACCTCGTCATCTAGTCATCTCATCATCTGGTCAACTGGTTATCTGGTCATCCGGTCATCTGGTCATCTGGTCATTCGCTCAACTGGTCATCTGGTCATCTGGTCATCTCGTCATCTCGTCATCTCGTAATCCCTTCATCTCGTCATCTCGTCATCTCGTCATCTCGTCATCTCGTCATCTCGTCATCTGGTCATCTGGTCATCTGGTCATCTGGTCATCTGGTTATCTGGTCATCTGTTCATCTGGTCATCTGGTTATCTAGTCATCTCGTCATCTGGTCATCTGGTCATCTGGTCATCTGGTCATCTCTTTATCTGGTCATCTGGTCACCCGGTCGTCTGGTCATCCGGTCGTCTGGTCATCTAGTCATCTGGTAATCTAGTCATCTGGTCATCTGGTCATCTGGTCATCCGGTCATCTGGTCATCCGGTCATGTGGTCATCTGGTCATCTGGTCATCTGGTCTTCCGGTCATCTGGTCATCTAGTCATCTGGTCATCTGGTCATCTCGTAATCTGTTCATCTGGTCATCTGGTCATCTGGTTATCTGGTCATCTAGTCATCTGATCATCGGGTCATCTGGTCAAATGGTCATCTGGTCAAATGGTCATCTGGTCATCTGGTCATCTCGTCATCTCGTTATCTCGTCAACTCGTCATCTCGTCATCTGGTCATCTGGTTATCCGGTCATCCGGTCATCTAGTCATCTGGTCATCTGGTCGACTGGTGATCTGGTGATCTGGTCATCTGGTCATCTGGTCGTCTGGTTATCTCGTCATTTCTTCATCATCTGGTCATCTCGTCATCTCGTCATCTGGTTATCTGCTCCTTGCGTCTTCCCGTCATCTCGTAATCTGGTCATCTGGTCATCTGGTCATCTAATCATCTGGTCATTTGGTCATCTGGTTATCTGGTCATCTGGTCATCTGGTCATCTGGTCATCTGGTCATCTGGTCATCCGGTCATCTGGTCATCTGGTCAACTGGTCATCTGGTCATCTGGTCATCTCGTATTCTGGTCATCTGGTCATCTGGACATCGCGTCATCTGGTCATCTGGTTATCTGGTCATCCGATCATCTAGTCATCTGGTCATCTGGTCGACTGGTCATCTGGTCATCTCGTCATTTCTGCATCATCTGGTCATCTCGTCATGTCGTCATCTGGTCATCTCCTCATCATCTCGTCATGTCGTAACCTCGTCATCTGGTTATCTGGTCCTCGCGTCTTCCCGTCATCTCGTAATCTGGTCATCTGGTCATCTGGTCATCTAATCATCTGGTCATCCAATCATCTGGTCATCTGGTCATCTGGTCATCTGGTCATCCGTTCATCTGGTCAACTGGTCATCCGGTCATCTGGCCATCTGGTCATCTGGTCAACTGGTCATCTGGTCATCTATTCATCTGGTCATCCTGTCATCTGGTCATCTGGTCGTCTGGTCATCTGGTCATCTGGTCATCTGGTCATTTGGTTATCTTGTCATCTGTTCATCTGGTCATCTGGTTATCCGGTCATCCTGTCATCTGGTCATCTGGTCATCCGGTCATCTGGTCATCTGGTCATCTGGTCGACTGGTCATCTGGTCATTTGGTCATCTGGTCATCTGGTCATCTCGTTATCTCGTCATCTCGTCATCTCGTCATCTCGTCATGACGTGATCTAGTCATCTCGTCATCTCGTCATCTTGTCATCTGGTCATCTGGTCATCTGGTCGTCTGGTCATCTGGTCATCTAGTCATCTGGTCATCTGGTCATCTCGTCATCTCGTAATCTGGTCATCTGGTCATCTGGTCATCTCGTCATCTGGTCATCTGATTATCTGGTCATCTAGTCATCTGGTCATCTGGTCATCTGGTCAACTGGTCATCTGGTCATCTGGTCATCTCGTCATCTTGTTATCTCGTCATCTCGTCATCTCGTCATGACGTCATCTAGTCATCTCGTCATCTCGTCATCTTGTCATCTGGTTATCTAGTCATCCTGCCATCTGGTCATCTGGTCATCTAGTCATCTGGTCATCTCGTCATCTCGTCATCTCGTCATGTCGTCATCTAGTCATCTCGTCATCTCGTCATCTCGTCATCTTGTCTTCTGGTCATCTGGTCATCTGGTCATCTGGTCGTCTGGTCATCTGGTCATCTAGTCATCTAGTCATCTGGTCATCTGGTCATCTCGTAATCTGGTCATCTGGTCGTCTGGTCATCTGGTCATCTAGTCATCTGGTCATCTGGTCATCTGGTCATCTCGTAATCTGGTCATCTGGTCATCTGGTCATCTGGTCATCTGGTCGTCTGGTCATCTCGTCATCTCGTCATCTCGTCATCTCGTAATCCCGTCATCTCGTCATCTCGTCATCTCGTCATCTCGTCATGTCGTCATCTAGTCATCTCGTCATCTCGTCATCTCGTCATCTTGTCATCTGGTCATCTGGTCATCTGGTCATCTGGTTATCTGGTCATCTGTTCATTTGGTCATCTGGTTATCTAGTCATCCTGTCATCTGGTCATCTGGTCATCTGGTCATCTGGTCATCTCGTCATCTGGTCATCTGGTCATCCGGTCGTCTGGTCATCCCGTCGTCTGGTCATCTAGTCATCTGGTCATCTGGTCATCTGGTCATCTGGTCATCTGGTCATCTGTTCATCTGGTCATCTGGTCATCTCGTCATCTCGTCATCTCGTCATCTCGTCATGACGTCATCTAGTCATCTCGTCATCTCGTCATCTTGTTATCTGGTCATCTGGTCATCTAATCGTCTGGTCATCTGGTCATCTAGTCATCTGGTCATCTGGTCATCTGGTCATCTGGTCATCTCGTAATCTGGTCATCTGGTCATCTGGTCATCTCGTCATCTGGTCATCTGGTTATCTGGTCATCTAGTCATCTGGTCATCTGGTCAACTGATCATCTGTTCATCTGGTCATCTCGTCATCTCGTTATCTCGTCATCTCGACATCTCGTCATCTGGTCATTTGGTCATCTGGTCGTCTGGTCATCTGGTCATCTAGTCATCTGGTCATCTGGTCATCTGTTCATCTCGTAATCTGGTCATCTGGTCATCTGGTCATCTGGTCATCTGGTCATCTGGTCATCTGGTCGTCTGGTCATCTCGTAATCTGGTCATCGGATCATCTGGTTATCTGGTCATCTGGTCATCTGGTCATCTTGTCATCTGGTTATCCGATCATTTGGTCATCTGGTGAACTGGTCAACTGGTCATCTGACCATCTGGTCATCTGCTCATCTGGTCATCTCGTCATCTCGTCATCTCGTCATTTCGTCATCTAGTCATCTAGTCGTGTCGTCATCTCGTCATCTCGTCATCTTGTCATCTGGTCATATGGTCGTCTGGTCATCTGGTTTTTTAGTCATCTCGTCATTTCGTCATCATCTGGTCATCTCGTCATCCGGTCATCCTGTCATCTGGTCATCTGGTCATCCGGTCATCTGGTCATCTGGTTATCTGGTCGACTGGTCATCTGGTCATCTGGTCATCCGGTCATCTGGTCATCTCGTCATCTCGTCATCTCGTAATCTGGTCATCTCGTCATCTCGTCATCTCGTCATCTCGTCATGTCGTCATCTTGTCATCTGGTCATCTGGTTATCTGGTCATCTGGTCATCCGGTCATGTGGTCATCTGGTCATCTGGTCATCCGGTCATCTGGTCATCTAGTCATCTAGTCATCTGGTCATCTCGACATCACGTTATCTCGTCATCTCGTCATCTCGTCATCTCGTTATGACGTCATCTAGTCATCTCGTTATCTCGTCATTTTGTCATCTGGTCATCTGGTTATCTGGTCATCTGGTCATCCGGTCATGTGGTCATCCGGTCATCTGGTCATCCGGTCATCTGGTCATCTAGTCATCTGGTCATCTGGTCATCTGGTCATCTCGTAATCTGGTCATCTGGTCATCTGGTCATCTCGTCATCTGGTCATCTGGTCATCTGGTCATCTGGTCGTCTGGTCATCTCGTCATCTCGTCATCTCGTCATCTCGTAATCCCGTCATCTCGTCATCTCGTCATCTCGTCATCTCGTCATGTCGTCATCTAGTCATCTCGTCATCTCGTCATCTCGTCATCTTGTCATCTGGTCATCTGGTCATCTGGTCATCTGGTTATCTGGTCATCTGTTCATTTGGTCATCTGGTTATCTAGTCATCCTGTCATCTGGTCAACTGGTCATCTGGTCATCTGGTCATCTCGTCATCTGGTCATCTGGTCATCCGGTCGTCTGGTCATCCCGTCGTCTGGTCATCTAGTCATCTGGTCATCTGGTCATCTGGTCATCTGGTCATCTGGTCATCTGTTCATCTGGTCATCTGGTCATCTGGTCATCTGGTCATCTGGTAATCTCGTCATCTGGTCATCTGGTCATCCGGTCGTCTCGTCATCCGGTCGTCTGGTCATCTAGTCATCTGGTCATCTGGTCATCTGGTCATCTGGTCATCTGGTCATCTGGTCATCTGGTCATCTGTTCATCCGGTCATGTGGTCATCTGGTCATCTGGTCATCTGGTCATCCGGTCATCTGGTCATCTAGTCATCTGGTCGTCTGGTCATCTGGTCAACTGGTCATCTGGTCATCTGGTCATCTCGTCATCTCGTTATCTCGTCATCTCGTCATCTCGTCATCTCGTTATGACGTCATCTAGTCATCTCGTTATCTCGTCATCTCGTCATCTGGTCATCTGGTTATCTGGTCATCTGGTCATCCGGTCATGTGGTCATCTGGTCATCTGGTCATCCGGTCATCTGGTCATCTAGTCATCTGGTCATCTGGTCATCTGGTCATCTCGTAATTTGGTCATCTGGTCATCTATTCATCTCGTCATCTGGTCATCTGGTCATCTGGTCATCTGGTCGTCTGGTCATCTCGTCATCTCGTCATCTCGTCATCTCGTAATCCCGTCATCTCGTCATCTCGTCATCTCGCCATCTCGTCATGTCGTCATCTAGTCATCTCGTCATCTCGTCATCTCGTCATCTTGTCATCTGGTCATCTGGTCATCTGGTCATCTGGTTACCTGGTCATCTGTTCGTTTGGTCATCTGGTTATCTAGTCATCCTGTCATCTGGTCATCCGGTCATCTGGTCATCTGGTCATCTGGTCATCTGGTCATCTCGTCATCTGCTCATCTGGTCATCCGATCGTCTGGTCATCCCGTCGTCTGGTCATCTAGTCATCTGGTCATCTGGTCATCTGGTCATCTGGTCATCTGATCATCTGTTCATCTGGTCATCTGGTCATCTGGTCATCTGGTCATCCGGTCATGTGGTCATCTGGTCATCTGGTCATCTGGTCATCCGGTCATCTGGTCATCCAGTCATCTGGTCATCTGGTCATCTGGTCATCTGGAGATCCGGTCATCTGGTCATCTAGTCATCTGGTCATCTGGTCATCTGGTCATCTCGTAATCTGGTCATCTGGTCATCTGGTCATCTCGTCATCTGGTCATCTGGTCAACTGGTCATCTGGTCATCTGGTCATCTGGTCATCTCGTTATCTCGTCATCTCGTCATCTCGTCATCTCGTCATGACGTCATCTATTCATCTCGTCATCTCGTCATCTTGTCATCTGGTCATCTGGTCATCTGGTCGTCTGGTCATCTGGTCATCTAGTCATCTGGTCATCTGGTCATCTCGTAATCTGGTCATCTGGTCATCTGGTCATCTCGTCATCTGGTCATCTGGTTATCTGGTCATCTAGTCATCTGGTCATCTGGTCATCTGGTCATCTGGTCAACTGATCATCTGTTCATCTGGTCATTTCGTCATCTCGTTATCTCGTCATCTCGACATCTTGTCATCTGGTCCTCTGGTCATCTGGTCGTCTGGTCATCTGGTCATCTCGTAATCTGGTCATCTGGTCATCTGGTCATCTCGTCATCTGGTCATCTGGTTATCTGGTCATCTAGTCATCTGGTCATCTGGTCATCTGGTCATCTGGTCAACTGATTATCTGTTCATCTGGTCATCTCGTCATCTCGTTATCTCGTCATCTCGACATCTTGTCATCTGGTCATCTGGTCATCTGGTCGTCTGGTCATCTGGTCATCTAGTCAACTGGTCATCTGGTCATCTGGTCATCTCGTAATCTGGTCATCTGGTCATCTGGTCATCTGGTCATCTGGTCGTCTGGTCGTCTGGTCATCTGGTCATCTGGTCATCCGGTCATCTGGTCATCTAGTCATCTGGTCATCTGGTCATCTGGTCATCTCGTAATCTGGTCATCTGGTCATCTGTTCATCTGGTCAACTGGTCATCTGGTCGTCTGGTCATCTCGTCGTCTCGTCATCTCGTCAACTCGTAATCCCGTCATCTTGTCATCTCGTCATCTCGTCATCTCGTCATGTCGTCATCTAGTCATCTCGTCATCTCGTCATCTCGTCATCTTGTCATCTGGTCATCTGGTCATCTGGTCATCTGGTCATCTGGTTATCTGGTCATCTGTTCATTTGGTCATCTGGTTATCTAGTCATCCTGTCACCTGGTCATCTGGTCATCTGGTCATCTGGTCATCTCGTCATCTGGTCATCTGGTCATCCGGTCGTCTGGTCATCCCGTCGTCTGGTCATCTAGTCATCTGGTCATCTGGTCATCTGGTCATCTGGTCATCTGGTCATCTGTTCATCTGGTCATCTGGTCATCTGGTCATCTGGTCATCCGGTCATGTGGTCATCTGGTCATCTGGTCATCTGGTCATCCGGTCATCTGGTCATCTAGTCATCTGGTCGTCTGGTCATCTGGTCATCTGGTCATCCGGTCATCTGGTCATCTAGTCATCTGGTCATCTGGTCATCTGGTCATCTCGTAATCTGGTCATCTGGTCATCTGGTCGTCTGGTCATACGGTCATCTAGTCATCTGGTCATCTGGTCATCTGGTCATCTGGTCATCTCGTAATCTGGTCATCTGGTCATCTGGTCATCTCGTCATCTGGTCATCTGGTTATCTGGTCATCTAGTCATCTGGTCATCTGGTCAACTGATCATCTGTACATCTGGTCATCTCGTCATCTCGTTGTCTCGTCATCTCGACATCTTGTCATCTGGTCATCTGGTCATCTGGTCGTCTGGTCATCTGGTCATCTAGTCATCTGGTCATCTGGTCATCTGGTCATCTCGTAATCTGGTCATCTGGTCATCTGGTCATCTGGTCATCTGTTCATCTGGTCGTCTGGTCATCTCGTAATCTGGTCATCGGATCATCTGGTTATCTGGTCATCTGGTCATCTGGTCATCTTGTCATCTGGTTATCCGATCATTTGGTCATCTGGTGAATTGGTCAACTGGTCATCTGGTCATCTGGTCATCTGCTCATCTGGTCATCTCGTCATCTCGTCATCTCGTCATTTCGTCATCTAGTCATCTAGTCGTGTCGTCATCTCGTCATCTCGTCATCTCGTCATCTCGTCATCTTGTCATCTGGTCATATGGTCGTCTGGTCATCTGGTTTTTTAGTCATCTCGTCATTTCGTCATCATCTGGTCATCTCGTCATCCGGTCATCCTGTCATCTGGTCATCTGGTCATCCGGCCATCTGGTCATCTGGTTATCTGGTCGACTGGTCATCTGGTCATCTGGTCATCTGGTCATCTGGTCATCTCGTCATCTCGTCATCTCGTAATCTCGTAATCTCGTCATCTTGTCATCTCGTCATCTCGTCATGTCGTCATCTAGTCATCTCGTCATCTCGTCATCTCGTCATCTTGTCATCTGGTCATCTGGTCATCTGGTCATCTGGTTATCTGGTCATCTGTTCATCTGGTCATCTGGTTATCTAGTCATCCTGTCATCTGGTCATCTGGTCATCTGGTCATCTGGTCATCTGGTCATCTGGTAATCTCGTCATCTGGTCATCTGGTCATCTGGTCGTCTGGTCATCCGGTCGTCTGGTCATCTAGTCATCTGGTCATCTGGTCATCTGGTCATCTGGTCATCTGGTCATCTCGTAATCTGGTCATCTAGTCATCTGGTCATCCGGTCATCTGGTCATCTCGTAATCTGGTCATCTCGTCATCTCGTCATCTCGTAATCTCGTAATCTCGTCATCTCGTCATCTCGTCATCTCGTCATGTCGTCATCTAGTCATCTCGTCATCTCGTCATCTCGTCATCTTGTCATCTGGTCATCTGGTTATCTGGTCATCTGGTCATCCGGTCATGTGGTCATCTGGTCATCTGGTCATCTGGTCATCCGGTCATCTGGTCATCTAGTCATCTGGTCATCTGGTCATCTGGTCATCTCGTAATCTGGTCATCTGGTCATCTGGTCATCTGGTCATCTGGTCATCTGGTCATCTGGTTGTCTGGTCATCTCGTCATCCCGTCATCTCGTCATCTCGTAACCCCGTCATCTCGTCATCTCGTCATCTCGTCATCTCGTCATCTCGTCATCTCGTCATCTTGTCATCTGGTCATCTGGTCATCTGGTCATCTGGTCATCTGGTCATCTGGTCATCTGGTTATCTGGTCATCTGTTCATCTGGTCATCTGGTTATCTAGTCATCCTGTCATATGGTCATCTGGTCATCTGGTCATCTGGTCATCTCGTCATCTGGTCATCTGGTGATCCCGTCGTCTGGTCATCTAGTCATCTGGTCATCTGGTCATCTTCTCATCCGGTCATCTGGTCATCTGGTCATCTCGTAATCTGGTCATCTGGTCATCTGGTCATCTCGTCATCTGGTCATCTGGTCAACTGGTCTTCTGGTCATCTGGTCATCTGGTCATCTCGTTATCTCGTCATCTCGTCATCTCGTCATCTCGTCATGACGTCATCTAGTCATCTCGTCATCTCGTCATCTCGTCATGTCGTCATCTTGTCATCTGGTCATCTGGTCATCTGGTCAACTGTTCATCTGGTCATCTGGTCATCTCGTCATCTCGTTATCTCGTCATCTCGTCATCTCGTCATCTGGTCATCTCGTCATGACGTCATCTAGTCATCTCGTCATCTCGTCATCTTGTCATCTGGTCATCTGGTCATCTGGTCACCTGGTCATCTGGTCATCTGGTCATCTCGTCATCTCGTTATCTCGTCATCTCGTCATCTCGTCATCTGGTCATCTCGTCATGACGTCATCTAGTCATCTCGTCATCTCGTCATCTTGTCATCTGGTCATCTGGTCATCTGGTCACCTGGTCATCTGGTCATCTGGTCATCTCGTTATCTCGTCATCTCGTCATCTCGTCATCTCGTCATGACGTCATCTCGTCATCTCGTCATCTTGTCATCTGGTCATCTGGTCATCTGGTCAACTGGTCATCTGGTCATCCAGTCATCTGGTCATCTGGTCATCTGGTCATCTGGTCATCTCGTCATCTCGTTATCTCGTCATAACGTCATGACGTCATCTAGTCATCTCGTCAACTCGTCATCTTGTCATCTGGTCATCTGGTCATCTGGTCGTCTGGTCATCTGGTCTTCTCGTCATCTCTTCATTTCGTCATCATCTCGTCATCTCGTCCTCTCGTCATCTCGTCATCTGGTCATCTGGTCGTCCGGTCATCTCGTCATCTCGTCATCTCGTCATCTCGTCATCTAGTCATCTCGTCATCTTGTCATCTGGTCATCTGGTCATCTGGTCGTCTGGTCATCTGGTCATCTAGTCATCTGGTCATCTGGTCATCTGGTCATCTCGTAATCTGGTCATACAGTCATCTGGTCATCTGGTCATCTGGTCATCTCGTAATCTGGTCATCTGGTCATCTGGTCATCTCGTCATCTGGTCATCTTGATTATCTGGTCATCTAGTCATCTGGTCATCTGGTCATCTGGTCAACTGGTCATCTGGTCATCTGGTCATCTGGTCATCTGGTCATCTCGTAATCTGGTCATCTGGTCATCTGGTCATCTCGTCATCTGGTCATCTGGTCAACTGGTCATCTGGTCATCTGGTCATCTGGTCATCTCGTTATCTCGTCATCTCGTCATATCGTCATCTCGTCATGACGTCATCTAGTCATCTCGTCATCTCGTCATCTTGTCATCTGGTCATCTGGTCATCTGGTCGTCTGGTCATCTGGTCATCGAGTCATCTGGTCATCTGGTCATCTGGTCATCTCGTAATCTGGTCATCTGGTCATCTGGTCATCTCGTCATCTGGTCATCTGGTTATCTGGTCATCTAGACATCTGGTCATCTGGTCATCTGGTCATCTGGTCAACTGGTTATCTGTTCATCTGGTCATCTCGTCATCTCGTTATCTCGTCATCTCGACATCTCGTCATCTTGTCATCTGGTCATCTGGTCATCTGGTCGTCTGGTCATCTGGTCATCTAGTCATCTGGTCATCTGGTCATCTGGTCATCTCGTAATCTGGTCATCCGTTCATCTGGTCATCTCGTCATCTGGTCATCTGGTCATCTGGTCATCTGGTCATCTGGTTATCTGGTCATCTCGTAATCTGGTCTGCGGATCATCTTGTTATCTGGTCATCTGGTCATCTGGTCATCTTGTCATCTGGTTATCCGATCATTTGGTCATCTGGTGAACTGGTCAACTGGTCATCTGGTCATCTGGTCATCTGCTCATCTGGTCATCTCGTCATCTCGTCATCTCGTCATCTCGTCATTTCGTCATCTAGTCATCTAGTCGTCTCGTCATCTCGTCATCTCGTCATCTCGTCATCTTGTCATCTGGTCATATGGTCGTCTGATCATCTGGTTTTTTAGTCATCTCGTCATTTCGTCATCATCTGGTCATCTCGTCATCCAATCATCCTGTCATCTGGTCATCTGGTCATCCGGTCATCTGGTCATCTGGTCATCTGGTCGACTGGTCATCTGGTCGACTGGTCATCTGGTCATCTGGTCATCTGGTCATCTCGTTATCTCGTCATCTCGTCATCTCGTCATCTCGTCATGACGTCATCTAGTCATCTCGTCAGCTCGTCATCTTGTCATCTGGTCATCTGGTCATCTGGTCAACTGGTCATCTGGTCATCTGGTCATCTCGTCATCTCGTTATCTCGTCATCACGTCATCTCGTCATCTGGTCATCTCGTCATGACGTCATCCAGTCATCTCGTCATCTCGTCATCTTGTCATCTGGTCATCTGGTCATCTGGTCATCTGGTCACCTGGTCATCTGGTCATCTGGTCATCTCGTCATCTCGTTATCTCGTCATCTCGTCATCTCGTCATGACGTCATCTAGTCATCTCATCATCTCGTCATCTTGTCATCTGGTCATCTGATCATCTGGTCGTCTGGTCATCTGGTCATCTAGTCATCTGGTCATCTGGTCATCTGGTCATCTGGTCATCTCGTCATCTCGTTATCTCGTCATAACGTCATGACGTCATCTAGTCATCTCGTCATCTCGTCATCTTGTCATCTGGTCATCTGGTCATCTGGTCGTCTGGTCATCTGGTCTTCTCGTCATCTCTTCATTTCGTCATCATCTCGTCATCTCGTCATCTCGTCATCTCGTCATTTGGTCATCTCCTCATCATCTCGTCATCTCGTAACCTCGTCATCTGGTTATCTGGTCCTCTCGTCATCTCGTCATCAGGTCATCTGGTCATCTGGTCATCTGGTCATCTGGTCATCTGGTCATCTGGTCATCTGGTCATCTGGTCATCTGGTAATCTCGTCATCTGGTCATCTGGTCATCTGGTCGTCTGGTCATCCGGTCGTCTGGTCATCTAGTCATCTGGTCATCTGGTTATCTGGTCATCTGGTCATCTGGTCATCTCGTAATCTGGTCATCTAGTCATCTGGTCATCTGGTCATCTGGTCATCTCGTAATCTGGTCATCTGGTCATCCGGTCATCTCGTCATCTGGTCATCTGGTTATCTGGTCATCTAGTCATCTGGTCATCTGGTCATCTCCTCATCATCTCGTCATCTCGTAACCTCGTCATCTGGTTAGCTGGTCCTCTCGTCATCTCGTCATCAGGTCATCTGGTCATCTGGTCATCTGATCATCTGGTTATCTGGTCATCTAGTCATCTGGTCATCTGATCATCTGGTCAACTGGTCATCTGGTCATCTGGTCATCTGGTCATCTGGTCATCTCGTAATCTGGTCATCTGGTCATCTGGTCATCTCGTCATCTGGTCAACTGGTCATCCGGTCATCTGGTCATCTGGTCATCTCGTTATCTCGTCATCTCGTCATATCGTCATCTCGTCATGACGTCATCTAGTCATCTCGTCATCTCGTCATCTTGTCATCTGGTCATCTGGTCATCTGATCGTCTGTTCATCTGGTCATCTAGTCATCTGGTCATCTGGTCATCTGGTCATCTCGTAATCTGGTCATCTGGTCATCTGGTCATCTCGTCATCTGGTCATCTGGTTATCTAATCATCTAGACATCTGGTCATCTGGTCATCTGGTCATCTGGTCAACTGGTCATCTGTTCATCTGGTCATCTGGTCATCTCGTCATCTCGTTATCTCGTCATCTCGTCATCTCGTCATCTCGTCATGACGTCATCTAGTCATCTCGTTATCTCGTCATCTTGTCATCTGGTCATCTGGTTATCTGGTCATCCGGTCATCCGGTCATGTGGTCATCGGGTCATCTGGTCATCTGGTCATCCGGTCATCCGGTCATCTAGTCATCTCGTCATCTGGTCATCTGGTCATCTCGTAATGTGGTCATCTGGTCATCTGGTCATCTCGTAATCTGGTCATCTGGTCATCTGGTCATCTCGTCATCTGGTCATCTCGTCATCTGGTCATCTGGTTATCTGGTCATCTAGTCATCTGGTCATCTGGTCATCTGGTCAACTGGTCATCTGGTCATCTGGTCATCTGGTCGTCCGGTCATCTCGTCATCTCGTCATCTCGTCATCTCGTCATCTAGTCATCTCGTCATCTTGTCATCTGGTCATCTGGTCATCTGGTCGTCTGGTCATCTGGTCATCTAGTCATCTGGTCATCTGGTCATCTGGTCATCTCGTAATCTGGTCATACAGTCATCTGGTCATCTGGTCATCTGGTCATCTCGTAATCTGGTCATCTGGTCAACTGGTCATCCGGTCATCTGGTCATCTGGTCATCTCGTTATCTCGTCATCTCGTCATATCGTCATCTCGTCATGACGTCATCTAGTCATCTCGTCATCTCGTCATCTTGTCATCTGGTCATCTGGTCATCTGATCGTCTGTTCATCTGGTCATCTAGTCATCTGGTCATCTGGTCATCTGGTCATCTCGTAATCTGGTCATCTGGTCATCTGGTCATCTCGTCATCTGGTCATCTGGTTATCTAATCATCTAGACATCTGGTCATCTGGTCATCTGGTCATCTGGTCAACTGGTCATCTGTTCATCTGGTCATCTGGTCATCTCGTCATCTCGTTATCTCGTCATCTCGTCATCTCGTCATCTCGTCATGACGTCATCTAGTCATCTCGTTATCTCGTCATCTTGTCATCTGGTCATCTGGTTATCTGGTCATCCGGTCATCCGGTCATGTGGTCATCGGGTCATCTGGTCATCTGGTCATCCGGTCATCCGGTCATCTAGTCATCTCGTCATCTGGTCATCTGGTCATCTCGTAATGTGGTCATCTGGTCATCTGGTCATCTCGGCATCTGGTCATCTCGTCATCTGGTCATCTGGTTATCTGGTCATCTAGTCATCTGGTCATCTGGTCATCTGGTCAACTGGTCATCTGGTCATCTGGTCATCCGGTCATCTGGTCATCCAGTCATCTGGTCATCTGGTCATCTGGTCATCTCGTAATCTGGTCATCTGGTCATCTGGTCATCTCGTCATCTGGTCATCTCGTCATCTGGTCATCTGGTTATCTGGTCATCTAGTCATCTGGTCATCTGGTCATCTGGTCAACTGGTCATCTGGTCATCTGGTCATCTGGTCGTCCGGTCATCTCGTCATCTCGTCATCTCGTCATCTCGTCATCTAGTCATCTCGTCATCTTGTCATCTGGTCATCTGGTCATCTGGTCGTCTGGTCATCTGGTCATCTAGTCATCTGGTCATCTGGTCATCTGGTCATCTCGTAATCTGGTCATACAGTCATCTGGTCATCTGGTCATCTGGTCATCTCGTAATCTGGTCATCTGGTCATCTGGTCATCTCGTCATCTGGTCATCTTGTTTATCTGGTCATCTAGTCATCTGGTCATCTGGAAATCTGGTCAACTGGTCATCTGGTCATCTGGTCATCTGGTCATCTGGTCATCTCGTAATCTGGTCATCTGGTCATCTGGTCATCTCGTCATCTGGTCATCTGGTCAACTGGTCATCTGGTCATCTGGTCATCTGGTCATCTCGTTATCTCGTCATCTCGTCATATCGTCATCTCGTCATGACGTCATCTAGTCATCTCGTCATCTCGTCATCTTGTCATCTGGTCATCTGGTCATCTGGTCGTCTGGTCATCTGGTCATCGAGTCATCTGGTCATCTGGTCATCTGGTCATCTCGTAATCTGGTCATCTGGTCATCTGGTCATCTCGTCATTTGGTCATCTGGTTATCTGGTCATCTAGACATCTGGTCATCTGGTCATCTGGTCATCTGGTCAACTGGTTATCTGTTCATCTGGTCATCTCGTCATCTCGTTATCTCGTCATCTCGACATCTCGTCATCTTGTCATCTGGTCATCTGGTCATCTGGTCGTCTGGTCATCTGGTCATCTAGTCATCTGGTCATCTGGTCATCTGGTCATCTCGTAATCTGGTCATCCGTTCATCTGGTCATCTCGTCATCTGGTCATCTGGTCATCTGGTCATCTGGTCATCTGGTTATCTGGTCATCTCGTAATCTGGTCATCGGATCATCTTGTTATCTGGTCATCTGGTCATCTGGTCATCTTGTCATCTGGTTATCCGATCATTTGGTCATCTGGTAAACTGGTCAACTGGTCATCTGGTCATCTGGTCATCTCGTCATCTCGTCATCTCGTCATTTCGTCATCTAGTCATCTAGTCGTCTCGTCATCTCGTCATCTCGTCATCTCGTCATCTTGTCATCTGGTCATATGGTCGTCTGATCATCTGGTTTTTTAGTCATCTCGTCATTTCGTCATCATCTGGTCATCTCGTCATCCAATCATCCTGTCATCTGGTCATCTGGTCATCCGGTCATCTGGTCATCTGGTCATCTGGTCGACTGGTCATCTGGTCGACTGGTCATCTGGTCATCTGGTCATCTGGTCATCTCGTTATCTCGTCATCTCGTCATCTCGTCATCTCGTCATGACGTCATCTAGTCATCTCGTCAGCTCGTCATCTTGTCATCTGGTCATCTGGTCATCTCGTTATCTCGTCATCTCGTCATCTCGTCATCTGGTCATCTCGTCATGACGTCATCCAGTCATCTCGTCATCTCGTCATCTTGTCATCTGGTCATCTGGTCATCTGGTCATCTGGTCACCTGGTCATCTGGTCATCTGGTCATCTCGTCATCTCGTTATCTCGTCATCTCGTCATCTCGTCATGACGTCATCTAGTCATCTCATCATCTCGTCATCTTGTCATCTGGTCATCTGATCATCTGGTCGTCTGGTCATCTGGTCATCTAGTCATCTGGTCATCTGGTCATCTGGTCATCTGGTCATCTCGTCATCTCGTTATCTCGTCATAACGTCATGACGTCATCTAGTCATCTCGTCATCTCGTCATCTTGTCATCTGGTCATCTGGTCATCTGGTCGTCTGGTCATCTGGTCTTCTCGTCATCTCTTCATTTCGTCATCATCTCGTCATCTCGTCATCTCGTCATCTCGTCATTTGGTCATCTCCTCATCATCTCGTCATCTCGTAACCTCGTCATCTGGTTATCTGGTCCTCTCGTCATCTCGTCATCAGGTCATCTGGTCATCTGGTCATCTGGTCATCTGGTCATCTGGTCATCTGGTCATCTGGTCATCTGGTAATCTGGTCGACTCGTAATCTGGTCATCTGGTCATCTGTTCATCTGGTCATCTGGTTATCTAGTCATTCTGTCATCTGGTCATCTGGTCATCTGGTCATCTGGTCATCTGGTCATCTGGTAATCTCGTCATCTGGTCATCTGGTCATCTGGTCGTCTGGTCATCCGGTCGTCTGGTCATCTAGTCATCTGGTCATCTGGTTATCTGGTCATCTGGTCATCTGGTCATCTCGTAATCTGGTCATCTAGTCATCTGGTCATCTGGTCATCTGGTCATCTCGTAATCTGGTCATCTGGTCATCCGGTCATCTCGTCATCTGGTCATCTGGTTATCTGGTCATCTAGTCATCTGGTCATCTGGTCATCTGGTCAACTGGTCATCTGGTCATCTGGTCATCTGGTCATCTGGTCATCTCGTAATCTGGTCATCTGGTCATCTGGTCATCTCGTCATCTGGTCAACTGGTCATCCGGTCATCTGGTCATCTGGTCATCTCGTTATCTCGTCATCTCGTCATATCGTCATCTCGTCATGACGTCATCTAGTCATCTCGTCATCTCGTCATCTTGTCATCTGGTCATCTGGTCATCTGGTCGTCTGGTCATCTGGTCATCTAGTCATCTGGTCATCTGGTCATCTGGTCATCTCGTAATCTGGTCATCTGGTCATCTGGTCATCTCGTCATCTGGTCATCTGGTTATCTGGTCATCTAGACATCTGGTCATCTGGTCATCTGGTCATCTGGTCATCTGGTCAACTGGTCATCTGTTCATCTGGTCATCTCGTCATCTCGTCATCTCGTCATCTCGACATCTCGTCATCTTGTCATCTGGTCATCTGGTCATCTGGTCGTCTGGTCATCTAGTCATCTAGTCATCTGGTCATCTGGTCATCTCGTAATCTGGTCATCGGATCATCTGGTTATCTGGTCATCGGGTCATCTGGTCATCTTGTCATCTGGTTATCCGATCATTTGGTCATCTGGTGAACTGGTCAACTGGTCATCTGGTCATCTCGTCATCTCGTCATCTCGTCATTTCGTCATCTAGTCATCTAGTCGTCTCGTCATCTCGTCATCTCGTCATCTCGTCATCTTGTCATCTGGTCATATGGTCGTCTGGTCATCTGGTTTTTTAGACATCTCGTCATTTCGTCATCATCTGGTCATCTCGTCATCCGGTCATCCTGTCATCTTGTCATCTGGTCATCCGGTCATCTGGTCATCTGGTCATCTGATCGACTGGTCATCTGGTCATTTCGTCATCTGGTCATCTGGTCATCTCGTCATCTCGTAATCTCGTCATCTCGTCATCTCGTCATCTCGTCATCTCGTCATCTCGTCATGGCGATATCTAGTCATCTCGTCATCTCGTCATCTCGTCATCTTGTCGACTGGTCATCTGGTCATCCGGTCATCTGGTTATCTGGTCATCTGTTCATCTGGTCATCTGGTTATCCAGTCATCCTGTCATCTAATCATCCGGTCGTCTGGTCATCCGGTCGTCTGGTCATCTAGTCATTTGGTCATCTGGTCATCTGGTCATCTGGTCATCTGGTCATCTGGTCATCTGGTCATCCGGTCATGTGGTCATCTGGTCATGTGGTCATCTGGTCATCCGGTCATCTGGTCATCTAGTCATCTGGTCATCTGGTCATCTGGTCAACTGGTCATCTGGTCATCTGGTCATCTCGTCATCTCGTTATCTCGTCATCTCGTCATCTCGTCATCTCGTCATGACGTCATCTAGTCATCTCGTTATCTCGTCATCTTGTCATCTGGTCATCTGGTTATCTGGTCATCTGGTCATCCGGTCATGTGGTCATCTGGTCATCTGGTCATCTGGTCATCCGGTCATCCGGTCATCTAGTCATCTGGTCATCTGGTCATCTGGTCATCTCGTAATCTGGTCATCTGGTCATCTGGTCATCTGGTCATCTGGTCATCTGGTCATCTGGTCATCTGGTCGTCTGGTCATCTCGTCATTTTGTCATCTCGTCATCTCGTAATCCCGTCATCTCGTCATCTCGTCATCTCGTCATCTCGTCATGTCGTCATCTAGTCATCTCGTCATCTCGTCATCTCGTCATCTCGTCATCTCGTCATCTGGTCATATGGTCATCTGGTCATCTGGTCATCTGGTCATCTGGTTATCTGGTCATCTGTTCATCTGGTCATCTGGTTATCTAGTCATCCTGTCATCTGGTCATCTGGTCATCTCGTCATCTGGTCATCTGGTCATCTCGTAATGTGGTCATCTGGTCATCTGGTCATCTCGGCATCTGGTCATCTCGTCATCTGGTCATCTGGTTATCTGGTCATCTAGTCATCTGGTCATCTGGTCATCTGGTCAACTGGTCATCTGGTCATCTGGTCATCCGGTCATCTGGTCATCCAGTCATCTGGTCATCTGGTCATCTGGTCATCTCGTAATCTGGTCATCTGGTCATCTGGTCATCTCGTCATCTGGTCATCTCGTCATCTGGTCATCTGGTTATCTGGTCATCTAGTCATCTGGTCATCTGGTCATCTGGTCAACTGGTCATCTGGTCATCTGGTCATCTGGTCGTCCGGTCATCTCGTCATCTCGTCATCTCGTCATCTCGTCATCTAGTCATCTCGTCATCTAGTCATCTGGTCATCTGGTCATCTGGTCGTCTGGTCATCTGGTCATCTAGTCATCTGGTCATCTGGTCATCTGGTCATCTCGTAATCTGGTCATACGGTCATCTGGTCATCTGGTCATCTGGTCATCTCGTAATCTGGTCATCTGGTCATCTGGTCATCTCGTCATCTGGTCATCTTGTTTATCTGGTCATCTAGTCATCTGGTCATCTGGAAATCTGGTCAACTGGTCATCTGGTCATCTGGTCATCTGGTCATCTGGTCATCTCGTAATCTGGTCATCTGGTCATCTGGTCATCTCGTCATCTGGTCATCTGGTCAACTGGTCATCTGGTCATCTGGTCATCTGGTCATCTCGTTATCTCGTCATCTCGTCATATCGTCATCTCGTCATGACGTCATCTAGTCATCTCGTCATCTCGTCATCTTGTCATCTGGTCATCTGGTCATCTGGTCGTCTGGTCATCTGGTCATCGAGTCATCTGGTCATCTGGTCATCTGGTCATCTCGTAATCTGGTCATCTGGTCATCTGGTCATCTCGTCATTTGGTCATCTGGTTATCTGGTCATCTAGACATCTGGTCATCTGGTCATCTGGTCATCTGGTCAACTGGTTATCTGTTCATCTGGTCATCTCGTCATCTCGTTATCTCGTCATCTCGACATCTCGTCATCTTGTCATCTGGTCATCTGGTCATCTGGTCGTCTGGTCATCTGGTCATCTAGTCATCTGGTCATCTGGTCATCTGGTCATCTCGTAATCTGGTCATCCGTTCATCTGGTCATCTCGTCATCTGGTCATCTGGTCATCTGGTCATCTGGTCATCTGGTTATCTGGTCATCTCGTAATCTGGTCATCGGATCATCTTGTTATCTGGTCATCTGGTCATCTGGTCATCTTGTCATCTGGTTATCCGATCATTTGGTCATCTGGTAAACTGGTCAACTGGTCATCTGGTCATCTGGTCATCTGCTCATCTGGTCATCTCGTCATCTCGTCATCTCGTCATCTCGTCATTTCGTCATCTAGTCATCTAGTCGTCTCGTCATCTCGTCATCTCGTCATCTCGTCATCTTGTCATCTGGTCATATGGTCGTCTGATCATCTGGTTTTTTAGTCATCTCGTCATTTCGTCATCATCTGGTCATCTCGTCATCCAATCATCCTGTCATCTGGTCATCTGGTCATCCGGTCATCTGGTCATCTGGTCATCTGGTCGACTGGTCATCTGGTCGACTGGTCATCTGGTCATCTGGTCATCTGGTCATCTCGTTATCTCGTCATCTCGTCATCTCGTCATCTCGTCATGACGTCATCTAGTCATCTCGTCAGCTCGTCATCTTGTCATCTGGTCATCTGGTCATCTGGTCAACTGGTCATCTGGTCATCTGGTCATCTCGTCATCTCGTTATCTCGTCATCTCGTCATCTCGTCATCTGGTCATCTCGTCATGACGTCATCCAGTCATCTCGTCATCTCGTCATCTTGTCATCTGGTCATCTGGTCATCTGGTCATCTGGTCACCTGGTCATCTGGTCATCTGGTCATCTCGTCATCTCGTTATCTCGTCATCTCGTCATCTCGTCATGACGTCATCTAGTCATCTCATCATCTCGTCATCTTGTCATCTGGTCATCTGATCATCTGGTCGTCTGGTCATCTGGTCATCTAGTCATCTGGTCATCTGGTCATCTGGTCATCTGGTCATCTCGTCATCTCGTTATCTCGTCATAACGTCATGACGTCATCTAGTCATCTCGTCATCTCGTCATCTTGTCATCTGGTCATCTGGTCATCTGGTCGTCTGGTCATCTGGTCTTCTCGTCATCTCTTCATTTCGTCATCATCTCGTCATCTCGTCATCTCGTCATCTCGTCATTTGGTCATCTCCTCATCATCTCGTCATCTCGTAACCTCGTCATCTGGTTATCTGGTCCTCTCGTCATCTCGTCATCAGGTCATCTGGTCATCTGGTCATCTGGTCATCTGGTCATCTGGTCATCTGGTCATCTGGTCATCTGGTAATCTGGTCGACTCGTAATCTGGTCATCTGGTCATCTGTTCATCTGGTCATCTGGTTATCTAGTCATTCTGTCATCTGGTCATCTGGTCATCTGGTCATCTGGTCATCTGGTCATCTGGTAATCTCGTCATCTGGTCATCTGGTCATCTGGTCGTCTGGTCATCCGGTCGTCTGGTCATCTAGTCATCTGGTCATCTGGTTATCTGGTCATCTGGTCATCTGGTCATCTCGTAATCTGGTCATCTAGTCATCTGGTCATCTGGTCATCTGGTCATCTCGTAATCTGGTCATCTGGTCATCCGGTCATCTCGTCATCTGGTCATCTGGTTATCTGGTCATCTAGTCATCTGGTCATCTGGTCATCTGGTCAACTGGTCATCTGGTCATCTGGTCATCTGGTCATCTGGTCATCTCGTAATCTGGTCATCTGGTCATCTGGTCATCTCGTCATCTGGTCAACTGGTCATCCGGTCATCTGGTCATCTGGTCATCTCGTTATCTCGTCATCTCGTCATATCGTCATCTCGTCATGACGTCATCTAGTCATCTCGTCATCTCGTCATCTTGTCATCTGGTCATCTGGTCATCTGGTCGTCTGGTCATCTGGTCATCTAGTCATCTGGTCATCTGGTCATCTGGTCATCTCGTAATCTGGTCATCTGGTCATCTGGTCATCTCGTCATCTGGTCATCTGGTTATCTGGTCATCTAGACATCTGGTCATCTGGTCATCTGGTCATCTGGTCATCTGGTCAACTGGTCATCTGTTCATCTGGTCATCTCGTCATCTCGTCATCTCGTCATCTCGACATCTCGTCATCTTGTCATCTGGTCATCTGGTCATCTGGTCGTCTGGTCATCTAGTCATCTAGTCATCTGGTCATCTGGTCATCTCGTAATCTGGTCATCGGATCATCTGGTTATCTGGTCATCGGGTCATCTGGTCATCTTGTCATCTGGTTATCCGATCATTTGGTCATCTGGTGAACTGGTCAACTGGTCATCTGGTCATCTCGTCATCTCGTCATCTCGTCATTTCGTCATCTAGTCATCTAGTCGTCTCGTCATCTCGTCATCTCGTCATCTCGTCATCTTGTCATCTGGTCATATGGTCGTCTGGTCATCTGGTTTTTTAGACATCTCGTCATTTCGTCATCATCTGGTCATCTCGTCATCCGGTCATCCTGTCATCTTGTCATCTGGTCATCCGGTCATCTGGTCATCTGGTCATCTGATCGACTGGTCATCTGGTCATTTCGTCATCTGGTCATCTGGTCATCTCGTCATCTCGTAATCTCGTCATCTCGTCATCTCGTCATCTCGTCATGGCGATATCTAGTCATCTCGTCATCTCGTCATCTCGTCATCTTGTCGACTGGTCATCTGGTCATCCGGTCATCTGGTTATCTGGTCATCTGTTCATCTGGTCATCTGGTTATCCAGTCATCCTGTCATCTAATCATCCGGTCGTCTGGTCATCCGGTCGTCTGGTCATCTAGTCATTTGGTCATCTGGTCATCTGGTCATCTGGTCATCTGGTCATCTGGTCATCTGGTCATCCGGTCATGTGGTCATCTGGTCATGTGGTCATCTGGTCATCCGGTCATCTGGTCATCTAGTCATCTGGTCATCTGGTCATCTGGTCAACTGGTCATCTGGTCATCTGGTCATCTCGTCATCTCGTTATCTCGTCATCTCGTCATCTCGTCATCTCGTCATGACGTCATCTAGTCATCTCGTTATCTCGTCATCTTGTCATCTGGTCATCTGGTTATCTGGTCATCTGGTCATCCGGTCATGTGGTCATCTGGTCATCTGGTCATCTGGTCATCCGGTCATCTGGTCATCTAGTCATCTGGTCATCTGGTCATCTGGTCATCTCGTCATCTGGTCATCTGGTCATCCCGTCGTCTGGTCATCTAGTCATCTGGTCATCTGGTCATCTTCTCATCTGGTCATCTGGTTATCTCGTAATCTGGTCATCTGGTCATCTGGTCATCTCGTCATCTGGTCATCTGGTCAACTGGTCATCTGGTCATCCGGTCATCTCGTCATCTCGTTATCTCGTCATCTCGTCATCTCGTCATCTGGTCATCTGGTCATCTCGTCATGACGTCATCTAGTCATCTCGTCATCTCGTCATCTTGTCATCTGGTCATCTGGTCATCTGGTCGTCTGGTCATCTGATCTTCTCGTCATCTCGTCATTTCGTCATCATCTCGTCATCTCGTCATCTCGTCATCTCGTCATCTGGTCATCTCCTCATCATCTCGTCATCTCGTTACCTCGTCATCTAGTCATCTCATCATCTGGTCAACTGGTTATCTGGTCATCTGGTCATCTGGTCATCTGGTCATCTGCTCAACAGGTCGTCTGGTCATCTGGTCATCTCGTCATCTCGTCATCTCGTAATCCCTTCATCTCGTCATCTCGTCATCTCGTCATCTCGTCATCTCGTCATCTCGTCATCTCGTCATCTTGTCATCTGGTCATCTGGTCATCTGGTCATCTGGTTATCTGGTCATCTGTTTATCTGGTCATCTGGTTATCTAGTCATCCTGTCATCTGGTCATCTGGTCATCTGGTCATCTGGTCATCTGGTCATCTGGTAATCTCGTCATCTGGTCATTTGGTCATCTGGTCGTCTGGTCATCCCGTCGTCTGGTCATCTAGTCATCTGGTCATCTGGTCATCTGGTCATCTGGTCATCTGGTCATCTAGTCATCTGGTCATCTGGTCATCTGGTCATCCGGTCATGTGGTCATCTGGTCTTCTGGTCATCTGGTCATCCGGTCATCTGGTCATCCAGTCATCTGGTCATCTGGTCATCTGGTCAACTGGTCATCTGGTCATCTGGTCATCTCGTCATCTCGTTATCTCGTCATCTCGTCATCTCGTCATCTCGTCATGACGTCATCTAGTCATCTCGTTATCTCGTCATCTTGTCATCTGGTCATCTGGTTATCTGGTCATCTGGTCATCCGGTCATGTGGTCATCTGGTCATCTGGTCATCTGGTCATCCGGTCATCTGGTCATCTAGTCATCTGGTCATCTGGTCATCTGGTCATCTCGTAATCTGGTCATCTGGTCATCCGGTCATCTCGTCATCTGGTCATCTGGTCATCTGGTCATCTCGTCATCTCGTCATCTCGTCATCTCGTAAACCCGTCATCTCGTCATCTCGTCATCTCGTCATCTTGTCATCTGGTCATCTAGTCATCTGGTCATCTGGTCATCTGGTCATCTCGTAATCTGGTCATCTAGTCATCTGGTCATCTGGTCATCTGTTCATCTCGTAATCTGGTCATCTGGTCATCTGGTCATCTCGTCATCTGGTCATCTGGTTAACTGGTCATCTAGTCATCTGGTCATCTGGTCATCTGGTCAACTGGTCATCTGGTCATCTGGTCATCTGGTCATCTGGTCATCTCGTAATCTGGTCATCTGGTTATCTGGTCATCTCGTCATCTGGTCATCTGGTCAACTGGTCATCTGGTCATCTGGTCATCTGGTCATCTCGTTATCTCGTCATCTCGTCATATCGTCATCTCGTCATGACGTCATCTAGTCATCTCGTCATCTCGTCATCTTGTCATCTGGTCATCTGGTCATCTGGTCGTCTGGTCATCTGGTCATCTAGTCATCTGGTCATCTGGTCATCTGGTCATCTCGTAATCTGGTCATCTGGTCATCTGGTCATCTCGTCATCTGGTCATCTGGTTATCTGGTCATCTAGACATCTGGTCATCTGGTCATCTGGTCATCTGGTCATCTGGTCATCTGGTCGTCTGGTCATCTCGTCATCTCGTCATCTCGTCATCTCGTAAACCCGTCATCTCGTCATCTCGTCATCTCGTAATCTGGTCATCTAGTCATCTGGTCATCTGGTCATCTGGTCATCTCGTAATCTGGTCATCTGGTCATCTGGTCATCTCGTCATCTGGTCATCTGGTCAACTGGTCATCTGGTCATCTGGTCATCTGGTCATCTCGTTATCTCGTCATCTCGTCATATCGTCATCTCGTCATGACGTCATCTAGTCATCTCGTCATCTCGTCATCTTGTCATCTGGTCATCTGGTCATCTGGTCCCCTGGTCATCTGGTCATCTAATCATCTGGTCATCTGGTCATCTGGTCATCTCGTAATCTGGTCATCTGGTCATCTGGTCATCTCGTCATCTAGTCATCTGGTTATCTGGTCATCTAGACATCTGGTCATCTGGTCATCTGGTCATCTGGTCAACTGGTCATCTGTTCATCTGGTCATCTCGTCATCTCGTTATCTCGTCATCTCGACATCTCGTCATCTTGTCATCTGGTCATCTGGTCATCTGGTCGTCTGGTCATCTGGTCATCTAGTCATCTGGTCATCTGGTCATCTGGTCATCTCGTAATCTGGTCATCTGTTCATCTGGTCATCTCGTCATCTGGTCATCTGGTCATCTGGTCATCTGGTCATCTGGTCATCTGGTCATCTGGTCATCTCGTAATCTGGTCATCGGATCATCTTGTTATCTGGTCATCTGGTCATCTGGTCATCTTGTCATCTGGTTATCCGATCATTTGGTCATCTGGTGAACTGGTCAACTGGTCATCTGGTCATCTGGTCATCTGCTCATCTGGTCATCTCGTCATCTCGTCATCTCGTCATCTCGTCATTTCGTCATCTAGTCATCTAGTCGTCTCGTCATCTCGTCATCTCGTCATCTCGTCATCTTGTCATCTGGTCATATGGTCGTCTGGTCATCTGATTTTTAGTCATCTCGTCATTTCGTCATCATCTGGTCATCTCGTCATCCGGTCATCCTGTCATCTGGTCATCTGGTCATCCGGTCATCTGGTCATCTGGTCATCTGGTCGACTGGTCATCTGGCCAACTGGTCATCTGGTCATCTGGTCATCTCGTTATCTCGTCATCTCGTCATCTCGTCATCTCGTCATGACGTCATCTAGTCATCTCGTCATCTCGTCATCTTGTCATCTGGTCATCTGGTCATCTGGTCAACTGGTCATCTGGTCATCCAGTCATCTGGTCATCTGGTCATCTGGTCATCTGGTCATCTCGTCATCTCGTTATCTCGTCATAACGTCATGACGTCATCTAGTCATCTCGTCAACTCGTCATCTTGTCATCTGGTCATCTGGTCATCTGGTCGTCTGATCATCTGGTCTTCTCGTCATCTCTTCATTTCGTCATCATCTCGTCATCTCGTCCTCTCGTCATCTCGTCATCTGGTCATCTCCTCATCATCTCGTCATCTCGTAACCTCGTCATCTGGTTAGCTGGTCCTCTCGTCATCTCGTCATCAGGTCATCTGGTCATCTGGTCATCTGGTCATCTGGTCATCTGGTCATCTGGTCATCTGGTCATCTGGTCATCTGGTCATCTGGTCATCTGGTCATCTGGTCGACTCGTAATCTGGTCATCTGGTCATCTGTTCATCTGGTCATCTGGTTATCTAGTCAACCTGTCATCTGGTCATCTGGTCATCTGATCATCTGGTTATCTGGTCATCTAGTCATCTGGTCATCTGATCATCTGGTCAACTGGTCATCTGGTCATCTGGTCATCTGGTCATCTGGTCATCTCGTAATCTGGTCATCTGGTCATCTGGTCATCTCGACATCTGGTCAACTGGTCATCCGGTCATCTGGTCATCTGGTCATCTCGTTATCTCGTCATCTCGTCATATCGTCATCTCGTCATGACGTCATCTAGTCATCTCGTCATCTCGTCATCTTGTCATCTGGTCATCTGGTCATCTGATCGTCTGTTCATCTGGTCATCTAGTCATCTGGTCATCTGGTCATCTGGTCATCTCCTAATCTGGTCATCTGGTCATCTGGTCATCTCGTCATCTGGTCATCTGGTTATCTAATCATCTAGACATCTGGTCATCTGGTCATCTGGTCATCTGGTCAACTGGTCATCTGTTCATCTGGTCATCTGGTCATCTCGTCATCTCGTTATCTCGTCATCTCGTCATCTCGTCATCTCGTCATGACGTCATCTAGTCATCTCGTTATCTCGTCATCTTGTCATCTGGTCATCTGGTCATCTTGATTATCTGGTCATCTAGTCATCTGGTCATCTGGTCATCTGGTCAACTGGTCATCTGGTCATCTGGTCATCTGGTCATCTGGTCATCTCGTAATCTGGTCATCTGGTCATCTGGTCATCTCGTCATCTGGTCATCTGGTCAACTGGTCATCTGGTCATCTGGTCATCTGGTCATCTCGTTATCTCGTCATCTCGTCATATCGTCATCTCGTCATGACGTCATCTAGTCATCTCGTCATCTCGTCATCTTGTCATCTGGTCATCTGGTCATCTGGTCGTCTGGTCATCTGGTCATCTAGTCATCTGGTCATCTGGTCATCTGGTCATCTCGTAATCTGGTCATCTGGTCATCTGGTCATCTCGTCATCTGGTCATCTGGTTATCTGGTCATCTAGACATCTGGTCATCTGGTCATCTGGTCATCTGGTCAACTGGTTATCTGTTCATCTGGTCATCTCGTCATCTCGTTATCTCGTCATCTCGACATCTCGTCATCTTGTCATCTGGTCATCTGGTCATCTGGTCGTCTGGTCATCTGGTCATCTAGTCATCTGGTCATCTGGTCATCTGGTCATCTCGTAATCTGGTCATCCGTTCATCTGGTCATCTCGTCATCTGGTCATCTGGTCATCTGGTCATCTGGTCATCTGGTTATCTGGTCATCTCGTAATCTGGTCATCGGATCATCTTGTTATCTGGTCATCTGGTCATCTGGTCATCTTGTCATCTGGTTATCCGATCATTTGGTCATCTGGTGAACTGGTCAACTGGTCATCTGGTCATCTGGTCATCTGGTCATCTGGTCATCTCGTCATCTCGTCATCTCGTCATGTCGTCATTTCGTCATCTAGTCATCTAGTCGTCTCGTCATCTCGTCATCTCGTCATCTCGTCATCTCGTCATCTTGTCATCTGGTCATATGGTCGTCTGATCATCTGGTTTTTTAGTCATCTCGTCATTTCGTCATCATCTGGTCATCTCGTCATCCAATCATCCTGTCATCTGGTCATCTGGTCTTCCGGTCATCTGGTCATCTGGTCATCTGGTCGACTGGTCATCTGGTCGACTGGTCATCTGGTCATCTGGTCATCTGGTCATCTCGTCATCTCGTCATCTCGTCATCTCGTCATGACGTCATCTAGTCATCTAGTCATCTCATCATCTCGTCATCTTGTCATCTGGTCATCTGATCATCTGGTCGTCTGGTCATCTGGTCATCTAGTCATCTGGTCATCTGGTCATCTGGTCATCTGGTCATCTCGTCATCTCGTTATCTCGTCATAACGTCATGACGTCATCTAGTCATCTCGTTATCTCGTCATCTTGTCATCTGGTCATCTGGTCATCTGGTCGTCTGGTCATCTGGTCTTCTCGTCATCTCTTCATTTCGTCATCATCTCGTCATCTCGTCATCTCGTCATCTCGTCATTTGGTCATCTCCTCATCATCTCGTCATCTCGTAACCTCGTCATCTGGTTATCTGGTCCTCTCGTCATCTCGTCATCAGGTCATCTGGTCATCTGGTCATCTGGTCATCTGGTCATCTGGTCATCTGGTCATCTGGTCATCTGGTCGACTCGTAATCTGGTCATCTGGTCATCTGTTCATCTGGTCATCTGGTTATCTAGTCATTCTGTCATCTGGTCATCTGGTCATCTGGTCATCTGGTCATCTGGTCATCTGGTAATCTCGTCATCTGGTCATCTGGTCATCTGGTCGTCTGGTCATCCGGTCGTCTGGTCATCTAGTCATCTGATCATCTGGTTATCTGGTCATCTGGTCATCTGGTCATCTCGTAATCTGGTCATCTAGTCATCTGGTCATCTGGTCATCTAGTCATCTCGTAATCTGGTCATCTGGTCATCCGGTCATCTCGTCATCTGGTCATCTGGTTATCTGGTCATCTAGTCATCTGGTCATCTGGTCATCTGGTCAACTGGTCATCTGGTCATCTGGTCATCTGGTCATCTGGTCATCTCGTAATCTGGTCATCTGGTCATCTGGTCATCTCGTCATCTGGTCAACTGGTCATCCGGTCATCTGGTCATCTGGTCATCTCGTTATCTCGTCATCTCGTCATATCGTCATCTCGTCATGACGTCATCTAGTCATCTCGTCATCTCGTCATCTTGTCATCTGGTCATCTGGTCATCTGGTCGTCTGGTCATCTGGTCATCTAGTCATCTGGTCATCTGGTCATCTGGTCATCTCGTAATCTGGTCATCTGTTCATCTGGTCATCTCGTCATCTGGTCATCTGGTTATCTGGTCATCTAGACATCTGGTCATCTGGTCATCTGGTCATCTGGTCATCTGGTCAACTGGTCATCTGTTCATCTGGTCATCTCGTCATCTCGTTATCTCGTCATCTCGACATCTCGTCATCTTGTCATCTGGTCATCTGGTCATCTGGTTGTCTGGTCATCTAGTCATCTAGTCATCTGGTCATCTGGTCATCTCGTAAGCTGGTCATCGGATCATCTGGTTATCTGGTCATCGGGTCATCTGGTCATCTTGTCATCTGGTTATCCGATCATTTGGTCATCTGGTGAACTGGTCAACTGGTCATCTGGTCATCTGGTCATCTGCTCATCTGGTCATCTCGTCATCTCGTCATCTCGTCATTTCGTCATCTAGTCATCTAGTCGTCTCGTCATCTCGTCATCTCGTCATCTCGTCATCTTGTCATCTGGTCATATGGTCGTCTGGTCATCTGGTTTTTTAGTCATCTCGTCATTTCGTCATCATCTGGTCATCTCGTCATCCGGTCATCCTGTCATCTGGTCATCTGGTCATCCGGTCATCTGGTCATCTGGTCATCTGATCGACTGGTCATCTGGTCATTTCGTCATCTGGTCATCTGGTCATCTCGTCATCTCGTAATCTCGTCATCTCGTCATCTCGTCATCTCGTCATCTCGTCATGTCGATATCTAGTCATCTCGTCATCTCGTCATCTCGTCATCTTGTCGACTGGTCATCTGGTCATCCGGTCATCTGGTTATCTGGTCATCTGTTCATCTGGTCATCTGGTTATCCAGTCATCCTGTCATCTAATCATCCGGTCGTCTGGTCATCCGGTCGTCTGGTCATCTAGTCATTTGGTCATCTGGTCATCTGGTCATCTCGTCATCTGGTCATCTGGTCATCCGGTCATGTGGTCATCTGGTCATCTGGTCATCTCGTAATCTGGTCATCTGGTCATCTGGTCATCTGGTCATCTGGTCATCTGGTCATCTGGTCATCTGGTCGTCTGGTCATCTCGTCATCTTGTCATCTCGTCATCTCGTAATCCCGTCATCTCGTCATCTCGTCATCTCGTCATCTCGTCATGTCGTCATCTAGTCATCTCGTCATCTCGTCATCTCGTCATCTCGTCATCTGGTCATCTGGTCATATGGTCATCTGGTCATCTGGTCATCTGGTCATCTGGTTATCTGGTCATCTGTTCATCTGGTCATCTGGTTATCTAGTCATCCCGTCATCTGGTCATCTGGTCATCTGGTCATCTGGTCATCTAGTCATCTGGTCATCTCGTCATCTGGTCATCTGGTCATCCGGTCGTCTGGTCATTCCGTCGTCTGGTCATCCAGTCATCTGGTCATCTGGTCATCTTCTCATCTGGTCATCTGGTCATCTGGTCTTCTGGTCATCTGGTCATCTGGTCATCTGGTTATCCGGTCATGTTGTCATCTGGTCATCCGGTCATCTGGTCATCTAGTCATCTGGTCATCTGGTCATCTGGTCATCTCGTAATCTGGTCATCTCGTCATCTCGTCATCTCGTCATGACGTCATCAAGTCATCTCGTCATCTCGTTATCTTGTCATCTGGTCATCTGGTCATCTGGTCATCTGGTCATCTGGTCGTCTGGTCATCTCGTCATCTCGTCATCTCGTCATCTCGTAATCCCGTCATCTCGTCATCTCGTCATCTCGTCATCTCGTCATGTCGTCATCTAGTCATCTGGTCATCTGGTCATCTCGTAATCTGGTCATCTAGTCATCTGGTCATCTGGTCATCTAGTCATCTCGTAATCTGGTCATCTGGTCATCCGGTCATCTCGTCATCTGGTCATCTGGTTATCTGGTCATCTAGTCATCTGGTCATCTGGTCATCTGGTCAACTGGTCATCTGGTCATCTGGTCATCTGGTCATCTGGTCATCTCGTCATCTGGTCATCTGGTCATCCCGTCGTCTGGTCATCTAGTCATCTCGTCATCTGGTCATCTGGTCAACTGGTCATCTAATCATCCGGTCATCTGGTCATCTCGTTATCTCGTCATCTCGTCATCTCGTCATCTCGTCATGACGTCATCTAGTCATCTCGTCATCTCGTCATCTTGTCATCTGGTCATCTGGTCATCTGGTCATCTGGTCAACTGGTCATCTGGTCATCTGGTCATCTCGTCATCTCGTTATCTCGTCATCTCGTCATCTCGTCATCTGGTCATCTCGTCATGACGTCATCTAGTCATCTCGTCATCTCGTCATCTTGTCATCTGGTCATCTGGTCATCTGGTCGTCTGGTCATCTGGTCTTCTCGTCATCTCGTCATTTCGTCATCATCTCGTCATCTCGTCATCTCGTCATCTCGTCATCTGGTCATCTCCTCATCATCTCGTCATCTCGTTACCTCGTCATCTAGTCATCTCATCATCTGGTCTACTGGTTATCTGGTCATCTGGTCATCTGGTCATCTGGTCATCTGCTCAACTGGTCGTCTGGTCATCTGGTCATCTCGTCATCTCGTCATCTCGTAATCCCTTCATCTCGTCATCTCGTCATCTCGTCATCTCGTCATCTCGTCATCTTGTCATCTGGTCATCTGGTCATCTGGTCATCTGGTTATCTGGTCATCTGTTTATCTGGTCATCTGGTTATCTAGTCATCCTGTCATCTGGTCATCTGGTCATCTGGTCATCTGGTCATCTGGTCATCTGGTAATCTCGTCATCTGGTCATTTGGTCATCTGGTCGTCTGGTCATCCGGTCGTCTGGTCATCTAGTCATCTGGTCATCTGGTCATCTGGTCATCTGGTCATCTGGTCATCTAGTCATCTGGTCATCTGGTCATCTGGTCATCCGGTCATGTGGTCATCTGGTCTTCTGGTCATCTGGTCATCCGGTCATCTGGTCATCCAGTCATCTGGTCATCTGGTCATCTGGTCAACTGGTCATCTGGTCATCTGGTCATCTCGTCATCTCGTTATCTCGTCATCTCGTCATCTCGTCATGACGTCATCTAGTCATCTCGTTATCTCGTCATCTTGTCATCTGGTCATCTGGTTATCTGGTCATCTGGTCATCCGGTCATGTGGTCATCTGGTCATCTGGTCATCTGGTCATCCGGTCATCTGGTCATCTAGTCATCTGGTCATCTGGTCATCTGGTCATCTCGTAATCTGGTCATCTGGTCTTCCGGTCATCTCGTCATCTGGTCATCTGGTCATCTGGTCATCTGGTCGTCTGGTCATCTCGTCATCTCGTCATCTCGACATCTCGTAAACCCGTCATCTCGTCATCTCGTCATCTCGTCATCTTGTCATCTGGTCATCTGGTCATCTGGTCGTCTGGTCATCTCGTCATCTCGTCATCTCGTCATCTCGTAAACCCGTCATCTCGTCATCTCGTCATCTCGTCATCTTGTCATCTGGTCATCTAGTCATCTGGTCATCTGGTCATCTGGTCATCTCGTAATCTGGTCATCTAGTCATCTGGTCATCTGGTCATCTGTTCATCTCGTAATCTGGTCATCTGGTCATCTGGTCATCTCGTCATCTGGTCATCTGGTTATATGGTCATCTAGTCATCTGGTCATCTGGTCAACTGGTCATCTGGTCATCTGGTCATCTGGTCATCTGGTCATCTCGTAATCTGGTCATCTGGTTATCTGGTCATCTCGTCATCTGGTCATCTGGTCAACTGGTCATCTGGTCATCTGGTCATCTGGTCATCTCGTTATCTCGTCATCTCGTCATATCGTCATCTCGTCATGACGTCATCTAGTCATCTCGTCATCTCGTCATCTTGTCATCTGGTCATCTGGTCATCTGGTCGTCTGGTCATCTGGTCATCTAGTCATCTGGTCATCTGGTCATCTGGTCATCTGGTCATCTGGTCATCTCGTCATCTGGTCATCTGGTTATCTGGTCATCTAGACATCTGGTCATCTGGTCATCTGGTCATCTGGTCAACTGGTCATCTGTTCATCTGGTCATCTCGTCATCTCGTTATCTCGTCATCTCGACATCTCGTCATCTTGTCGTCTGGTCATCTGGTCATCTGGTCGTCTGGTCATCTGGTCATCTAGTCATCTGGTCATCTGGTCATCTGGTCATCTCGTAATCTGGTCATCTGTTCATCTGGTCATCTGGTCATCTGGTCATCTGGTCATCGGGTCATCTGGTCATCTGGTCATCTCGTAATCTGGTCATCGGATCATCTGGTTATCTGGTCATCTGGTCATCTGGTCATCTTGCCATCTGGTTATCCGATCATTTGGTCATCTGGTGAACTGGTCAACTGGTCATCTGGTCATCTGGTCATCTGCTCATCTGGTCATCTCGTCATCTCGTCATCTCGTCATTTCGTCATCTAGTCATCTAGTCGTCTCGTCATCTCGTCATCTCGTCATCTCGTCATCTTGTAATCTGGTCATATGGTCGTCTGGTCATCTGGTTTTTTAGTCATCACGTCATTTCGTCATCATCTGGTCATCCGGTCATGTGGTCATCTGGTCATCTGGTCATCCGGTCATGTGGTCATCTAGTCATCTGGTCATCTGGTCATCTGGTCATCTCGTAATCTGGTCATCTCGTCATCTCGTCATCTCGTCATGACGTCATCTAGTCATCTCGTCATCTCGTCATCTTGTCATCTGGTCATCTGGTCATCTGGTCATCTGGTCATCTGGTCATCTGGTCATCTGGTCGTCTGGTGATCTCGTCATCTCGTCATCTCGTCATCTCGTAATCCCGTCATCTCGTCATCTCGTCATCTCGTCATCTCGTCATGTCGTCATCTAGTCATCTCGTCATCTCGTCATCTCGTCAACTTGTCATCTGGTCATCTGGTCATCTAGTCATCTAGTCATCTGGTCATCTGGTCATCTGGTTATCTGGTCATCTGTTCATCTGGTCATCTGGTTATCTAGTCATCCTGTCATCTGGTCATCTGGTCATCTGGTCATCTGGTCATCTGGTCATCTGGTCATCTTGTCATCTGGTCATCTGGTGATCCCGTCGTCTGGTCATCTAGTCATCTGGTTATCTGGTCATCTGGTCATCTCGTAATCTGGTCATCTGGTCATCTGGTCATCTGGTCATCTGGTCATCTGGTCATCTGGTCATCTGGTCATCTGGTCATCTGGTCATCTGGTCATCTGGTCATCTGGTTATCTGGTCATCCGGTCATCCGGTCATGTGGTCATCTGGTCATCTGGTCATCTGGTCATCTGGTCATCTAGTCATCTAGTCATCTGGTCATCTGGTCATCTAATCATCTCGTAATCTGGTCATCTGGTCATCTGGTCATCGCGTCATCTGGTCATCTGGTTATTCGGTCATCTATTTATCTGGTCATCTGGTCAACTGGTCATCTGGTCATCTGGTTATCCGGTCATCTGTTCATCTGGTCATCTGGTTATCTAGTCATCCTGTCATCTGGTGATTTGGTCATCTGGTCATCTGGTCATCTGGTCATCTGGTCATCTCGTCATCTGGTCATCTGGGCATCCGGTCGTCTGGTCATCCGGTCGTCTGGTCATCTAGTCATCTGGTCATCTGGTCATCTAGTCATCTGGTCATCTCGTCATCTCGTCATGACGTCATCTAGTCATCTCGTCATCTGGTCATCTCGTCATGACGTCATCTAGTCATCTTGTCATCTCGTCATCTTGTCATCTGGTCATCTGGTCATCTGATCGTCTGGTCATCTGGTCATCCGGTCATGTGGTCATCTGGTCCTCTGGTCAACTGGTCATCTGGTCATCTGGTCATCTATTCATCTGGTCATCTAGTCATCTGGTCATCTGGTCATCTGGTCATCTCGTAATCTGGTCATCTGGTCATCTCGTCATCTCGTTATCTCGTCATCTCGTCATCTCGTCATCTCGTCATGACGTCATCTAGTCATCTCGTCATCTTGTCATCTGGTCATCTGGTCATCTGATCGTCTGGTCATCTGGTCATCTCGTTATCTCGTCATCTCGTCATGACGTCATCTAGTCATCTCGTCATCTCGTCATCTTGTCATCTGGTCATCTGGTCGTCTAGTCATCTGGTCTTCTCATCATCTCTTGATTTCGTCATCATCTCGTCATCTCGTCTTCTGGTCATCTCCTCATCATCGCGTCATCTCGTAACCTCGTCATCTGGTCATCTGGTCATCTGGTCATCTGGTCATCTTGTCATCTTGTTATCCGATCATCTGGTCATCTGGTCAACTGGTCAACTGGTCATCTGGTCATCCGGTCATCTGATCAGTCGGTCATCTGGTCATCCAGTCATCTGGTCATCTGGTCATCTGGTCATCCCGTAATCTGGTCATCTGGTCATCTGGTCATCTCGTCATCTGGTCATCTGGTCATCTCGTCATCTGGTCATCTGGTTATCTGGTCATCTAGTCATCTGGTCATCTGGTCATCTGGTCAACTGGTCATCTGGTCATCTGGTCATCTCGTAATCTGGTCATCTGGTCATCTGGTCATCCGGTCATCCGGTCATCTGGTCATCTAGTCATCTGGTCATCCGGTCATCCGGTCATCTGGTCATCCAGTCATCTGGTCATCTGGTCATCTGGTCATCTCGTAATCTGGTCATCTGGTCATCTGGTCATCTCGTAATCTGGTAATCTGGTCATCTGGTCATCTCGTCATCTGGTCATCTGGTCAACTGGTCATCTGGTCATCTGGTCATCCGGTCATCTCGTTATCTCGTCATCTCGTCATCTTGTCATCTGGTCATCTCCTCATCATCGCGTCATCTCGTAACCTCGTCATCTGGTTATCTGGTCCTCTCGTCATCTCGTCATCAGGTCATCTGGTCATCTGGTCATCTGGTCATCTGGTCATCTGGTCATCTGGTTGTCTGGTCATCTGGTCATCTGGTTATCTGGTCATCTGGTCACCTCGTCATCTCGTCATCTGGTCATCTCCTCATCATCTTGTCATTTCGTGACCTCGTCATCTGGTTATCTGGTCCTCTCGTCATCTCGTCACCTCGTCATCTCGTCATCTGGTCATCTCCTCATCATCTCGCCATTTCGTAACCTCGTCATCTGGTTATCTGGTCTTCTGGTCATCTCTTCATTTCGTCATCATCTCGTCATCTCGTCATCTTGTCATCTCCTCATCATCGCGTCATCTCGTAACCTCGTCATCTGGTTATCTGGTCCTCCCGTCATCTCGTCATCAGGTCATCTGGTCATCTGGTCATCTGGTCATCTGGTCGTCTGGTCATCTGGTCATCTGGTTATCTGGTCATCTGGTCACCTCGTCATCTCGTCATCTGGTCATCTCCTCATCATCTCGTAATTTCGTAACCTCGTCATCTGGTTATCTGGTCCTCTCGTCATCTCTTCACCTGGTAATCTGGTCATCTGGTCATCTGGTCAGCTGGTCATCTGGTCATGTGGTTATCTGGTCATCTGGTCATCTGGTCATCTCGTCATCTCGTAATCTGGTCATCCTGTCATCTTGTCATCTGGTCATCTGGTCATCTGGTCATCTGGTCATCGGGCCATCAGGTCATCTGGTCATCTATTCATCTGGTTATCTGGTCATTTGGTCATCTGATCGTCTGGTCATCTGGTCTTCTCGTCATCTCGTCATTTCGTCATCATCTAGTCATCTCGTCATCTCGTCATCTCGTCATCTCGTCATCTCGTCATCTCGTCATCTCGTCATCTCGTCATCTCGTCATCTCGTCATCTGGTCATCTGGTCATCTGGTCGTCTGGTCATCTGGTCATCTCGTTATCTGGTCATCTGTTCATCTGGTCATCTGGTTATCTGCTCATTCTGTCATCTGGTCATCTCTTAATCTGGTCATCTCGTAATCTGGTCATCTCGTAATCTGGTCATCTGGTCATCTGGTCATCTGGTCATCCGATCATCTGGTCATCTAGTCATCTGGTCATCTGGTCATCTGGTCATCTGGTCATCTGGTCATCTGGTCATCTGGTCGTCTGGTCATCTCGTCATTTCTTCATCATCTGGTCATCTCGTTATCTCGTCATCTCGTCATCTGGTCATCTCTTCATCATCTCGTCATCTCGTAACCTCGTCATCTGGTTATCTGGTCCTCGCGTCTTCCCATCATCTCGTAATCTGGTCATCTGGTCATCTGGTCATCTAATCATCTGGTCATCTGGTCATCTGGTCATCTGGTTATCCGGTCGTCTGGTCATCTCGTCATCTGGTCATCTGGTCATCTAGTCATCTGGTCATCCGGTCATCTAGTCATCTGGTCATCTGGTCGACTGGTCATCTGGTCATCTGGTCATGACGTCATCTAGTCATCTTGTCATCTCGTCATCTTGTCATCTGGTCATCTGGTCATCTGATCGTCTGGTCATCTGGTCATCCGGTCATGTGGTCATCTGGTCCTCTGGTCAACTGGTCATCTGGTCATCTGGTCATCTATTCATCTGGTCATCTAGTCATCTGGTCATCTGGTCATCTGGTCATCTCGTAATCTGGTCATCTGGTCATCTCGTCATCTCGTTATCTCGTCATCTCGTCATCTCGTCATCTCGTCATGACGTCATCTAGTCATCTCGTCATCTTGTCATCTGGTCATCTGGTCATCTGATCGTCTGGTCATCTGGTCATCTCGTTATCTCGTCATCTCGTCATGACGTCATCTAGTCATCTCGTCATCTCGTCATCTTGTCATCTGGTCATCTGGTCGTCTAGTCATCTGGTCTTCTCATCATCTCTTGATTTCGTCATCATCTCGTCATCTCGTCTTCTGGTCATCTCCTCATCATCGCGTCATCTCGTAACCTCGTCATCTGGTCATCTGGTCATCTGGTCATCTGGTCATCTTGTCATCTTGTTATCCGATCATCTGGTCATCTGGTCAACTGGTCAACTGGTCATCTGGTCATCCGGTCATCTGATCAGTCGGTCATCTGGTCATCCAGTCATCTGGTCATCTGGTCATCTGGTCATCCCGTAATCTGGTCATCTGGTCATCTGGTCATCTCGTCATCTGGTCATCTGGTCATCTCGTCATCTGGTCATCTGGTTATCTGGTCATCTAGTCATCTGGTCATCTGGTCATCTGGTCAACTGGTCATCTGGTCATCTGGTCATCTCGTAATCTGGTCATCTGGTCATCTGGTCATCCGGTCATCCGGTCATCTGGTCATCTAGTCATCTGGTCATCCGGTCATCCGGTCATCTGGTCATCCAGTCATCTGGTCATCTGGTCATCTGGTCATCTCGTAATCTGGTCATCTGGTCATCTGGTCATCTCGTAATCTGGTAATCTGGTCATCTGGTCATCTCGTCATCTGGTCATCTGGTCAACTGGTCATCTGGTCATCTGGTCATCCGGTCATCTCGTTATCTCGTCATCTCGTCATCTTGTCATCTGGTCATCTCCTCATCATCGCGTCATCTCGTAACCTCGTCATCTGGTTATCTGGTCCTCTCGTCATCTCGTCATCAGGTCATCTGGTCATCTGGTCATCTGGTCATCTGGTCATCTGGTCATCTGGTTGTCTGGTCATCTGGTCATCTGGTTATCTGGTCATCTGGTCACCTCGTCATCTCGTCATCTGGTCATCTCCTCATCATCTTGTCATTTCGTGACCTCGTCATCTGGTTATCTGGTCCTCTCGTCATCTCGTCACCTCGTCATCTCGTCATCTGGTCATCTCCTCATCATCTCGCCATTTCGTAACCTCGTCATCTGGTTATCTGGTCTTCTGGTCATCTCTTCATTTCGTCATCATCTCGTCATCTCGTCATCTTGTCATCTCCTCATCATCGCGTCATCTCGTAACCTCGTCATCTGGTTATCTGGTCCTCCCGTCATCTCGTCATCAGGTCATCTGGTCATCTGGTCATCTGGTCATCTGGTCGTCTGGTCATCTGGTCATCTGGTTATCTGGTCATCTGGTCACCTCGTCATCTCGTCATCTGGTCATCTCCTCATCATCTCGTAATTTCGTAACCTCGTCATCTGGTTATCTGGTCCTCTCGTCATCTCTTCACCTGGTAATCTGGTCATCTGGTCATCTGGTCAGCTGGTCATCTGGTCATGTGGTTATCTGGTCATCTGGTCATCTGGTCATCTCGTCATCTCGTAATCTGGTCATCCTGTCATCTTGTCATCTGGTCATCTGGTCATCTGGTCATCTGGTCATCGGGCCATCAGGTCATCTGGTCATCTATTCATCTGGTTATCTGGTCATTTGGTCATCTGATCGTCTGGTCATCTGGTCTTCTCGTCATCTCGTCATTTCGTCATCATCTAGTCATCTCGTCATCTCGTCATCTCGTCATCTCGTCATCTCGTCATCTCGTCATCTCGTCATCTCGTCATCTCGTCATCTCGTCATCTGGTCATCTGGTCATCTGGTCGTCTGGTCATCTGGTCATCTCGTTATCTGGTCATCTGTTCATCTGGTCATCTGGTTATCTGCTCATTCTGTCATCTGGTCATCTCTTAATCTGGTCATCTCGTAATCTGGTCATCTCGTAATCTGGTCATCTGGTCATCTGGTCATCTGGTCATCCGATCATCTGGTCATCTAGTCATCTGGTCATCTGGTCATCTGGTCATCTGGTCATCTGGTCATCTGGTCATCTGGTCGTCTGGTCATCTCGTCATTTCTTCATCATCTGGTCATCTCGTTATCTCGTCATCTCGTCATCTGGTCATCTCTTCATCATCTCGTCATCTCGTAACCTCGTCATCTGGTTATCTGGTCCTCGCGTCTTCCCATCATCTCGTAATCTGGTCATCTGGTCATCTGGTCATCTAATCATCTGGTCATCTGGTCATCTGGTCATCTGGTTATCCGGTCGTCTGGTCATCTCGTCATCTGGACATCTGGTTATCTGGTTATCTGGTCATCCGGTCATCTAGTCATCTGGTCATCTGGTCGACTGGTCATCTGGTCATCTGGTCATCTGGTCATCTGGTCGTCTGGTCATCTCGTCATTTCTTCATCATCTGGTCATCTCGTTATCTCGTCATCTCGTCATCTGGTCATCTCTTCATCATCTCGTCATCTCGTAACCTCGTCATCTGGTTATCTGGTCCTCGCGTCTTCCCATCATCTCGTAATCTGGTCATCTGGTCATCTGGTCACCTAATCATCTGGTCATCTGGTCATCTGGTCATCTGGTTATCCGGTCGTCTGGTCATCTGGTCATCTGGTCATCTGGTCAACTGGTCATCCGGTCATCTGGCCATCTGGTCATCTGGTCATCTGGTCAACTGGTTATCTGTTCATCTGGTCATCTCGTCATCTCGTTATCTCGTCATCTCGACATCTCGTCATCTTGTCATCTGGTCATCTGGTCGTCTGATCATCTGGTTATCTGGTTATCCGGTCATCTGGTTATCTGGTCATCCTGTCATCTGATAATCTGGTCATCTGGTCATCTGGTCGTCTGATCATCTGGTTATCTGGTTATCCGGTCATCTGTTCATCTGGTCATCTGGTCATCTGGTCATCTGGTCATCTGGTCATCGGGTCATTTCGTCCTCTGGTCATCTATTCATCTGGTCATCTGGTCATCTGGTCATCTGGTCATCTGGTCATCTGGTCATCTGTATTGAAGTGAACCTTGTATATTTTACTTTTGTTGTCGTGCGCATGCGTGTTTCCATGGGACTTGTCGTCTACCGGCTTGCATGCCGTGCGCGCCTCAGACGCTTACGAGCTGAGTATAGAGTCACTTGTTTTTTCAGATAATGAAGAGTATTCGTTTAAGAAGGCTGTTGCTGTTCTCCCTCATTCCTTTTCCCACAGGTAGACTGGATCTCAGAGGAAAAGTAACTGTCGTACGTTAACAATCGAGTCATCTGGTCATCTTGTCATCTGGTCATCTGGTTATCTGGTCAGTTCGTCAACTTGATGAGATGATGCGATGACGAGATGACCAGATGATGACCAGATGATGATGAGATGTCATCTGGTCATCTGGTCGTCTGGTCATCTGGTCATCGGGTCATCTGGTCATCTGGTCATCCGGTCGTCTGGTCATCTAGTCATCTGGTCATCTGGTCATCTGCTCATCTTTCCATCTCGTAATCTGGTCATCTGGACATCTGGTCAACTGGTAATCCAATCATCTGGTCATCTGGTCATCTGGTTGTCTGGTCATCTGGTCATCTCGTCATCTCGTAATCTGGTCATCTCGTCATCTGGTCATCTGGTCATCCGGTCATCCAATCATCCGGTTATCTGGTCATCTGGTCATCTGGTTATCTGGTCATCTGTTCATCTGGTCATCTGATCATCTGGTCATCTGGTCATCTGGTCATCTGGTCATCTTGTCATCTGGTCATCTGGTCATCCGGTCATCTGGTCATCTGGTCATCTGGTCATCTCGTCATCTCGTTATCTCGTCATCTCGTCATCTCGTCATCTCGTCATCTCGTCATGACGTCATCTAGTCATCTCGTCATCTCGTCATCTTGTCATCCGGTCATCTGGTCATCTGGTCGTCTGGTCATCTGGTCTTCTCGTCATCTCGTCATTTCGTCATCATCTCGTCATCTCGTCATCTCGTTACCTCGTCATCTGGTCATCTCATCATCTGGTCATCTGGTTATCTGGTCATCTGGTCATCTGTTCATCTGGTCATCTGCTCAACTGGTCGTCTGGTCATCTGGTCATCTCGTCATCTCGTCATCTCGTCATCTCGTAATCCCGTCATCTCGTCATCTCGTCATCTCGTCATCCCGTCATCTGGTCATCTGGTCAGCTCGTCATCTGGTCATCTGGTCACCCGGTCGTCCGGTCATCCGGTCATCTGGTCATCTAGTCATCTGGTCATCTGGTCATCTGGTCATCTGGTCATCTGGTCATCTGGTCGACTGGTCATCTGGTCATCTGGTCATCTGGTCATCTGGTCGTCTGGTCATCTCGTCATTTCTTCATCATCTGGTCATCTCGTTATCTCGTCATCTCGTCATCTGGTCATCTCTTCATCATCTCGTCATCTCGTAACCTCGTCATCTGGTTATCTGGTCCTCGCGTCTTCCCATCATCTCGTAATCTGGTCATCTGGTCATCTGGTCATCTAATCATCTGGTCATCTGGTCATCTGGTCATCTGGTTGTCCGGTCGTCTGGTCATCTGGTCATCTGGTCATCTGGTCAACTGGTCATCCGGTCATCTGGCCATCTGGTCATCTGGTCAACTGGTCTTCTGGTCATCTATTCATTTGGTCATCCTGTCATCTGGTCATCTGGTCATCTGGTCATCTGGTTATCTGGTCATCTGGTCATCTGGTTATCTGGTCATCTGTTCATCTGGTCATCTGGTCATCCGGTCATCTGGTCATCTGGTCATCTGGTCGACTGGTCATCTAGTCATCTGGTCATCTGGTCATCTGGACGTCTGGTCATCTCGTCATTTCTTCATCACCTGGTCATCTCGTCATCTCGTCATCTCGTCATCTGGTCATTTCGTCATCTCGTCATCTGGTCATCTTGTCATCTGGTCATCTGATAATCTGGTCATCTGGTCATCTGGTCGTCTGATCATCTGGTCATCTGGTTATTTGGTCATCTGTTCATCTGGTCATCTGGTTATCTGGTCATCCTGTCATCTGGTCATCTGGTCATCTGGTCATCTGGTCATCTGGTCATCTGGTCATCTGTTCATCTGGTCATCTGGTCATCTGGTCATCTGGTCATCTGGTCATCGGGTCATTTCGTCCTCTGGTCATCTATTCATCTGGTCATCTGGTCATCTGGTCATCTGGTCATCTGGTCATCTGGTCATCTGTATTGAAGTGAACCTTGTATATTTTACTTTTGGTGTCGTGCGCATGCGTGTTTCCATGGGACTTGTCGTCTACCGGCTTGCATGCCGTGCGCGCCTCAGTCGCTTACGAGCTGAGTATAGAGTCACTTGTTTTTTCAGATAATGAAGAGTATTCGTTTAAGAAGGCTGTTGCTGTTCTCCCTCATTCCTTTTCCCACAGGTAGACTGGATCTCAGAGGAAAAGTAACTGTCGTACGTTAACAATCGAGTCATCTGGTCATCTTGTCATCTGGTCATCTGGTTATCTGGTCAGTTCGTCAACTTGATGAGATGATGCGATGACGAGATGACCAGATGATGACCAGATGATGATGAGATGTCATCTGGTCATCTGGTCGTCTGGTCATCTGGTCATCGGGTCATCTGGTCATCTGGTCATCCGGTCGTCTGGTCATCTAGTCATCTGGTCATCTGGTCATCTGCTCATCTTTCCATCTCGTAATCTGGTCATCTGGACATCTGGTCAACTGGTAATCCAATCATCTGGTCATCTGGTCATCTGGTTGTCTGGTCATCTGGTCATCTCGTCATCTCGTAATCTGGTCATCTCGTCATCTGGTCATCTGGTCATCCGGTCATCCAATCATCCGGTTATCTGGTCATCTGGTCATCTGGTTATCTGGTCATCTGTTCATCTGGTCATCTGATCATCTGGTCATCTGGTCATCTGGTCATCTGGTCATCTTGTCATCTGGTCATCTGGTCATCCGGTCATCTGGTCATCTGGTCATCTGGTCATCTCGTCATCTCGTTATCTCGTCATCTCGTCATCTCGTCATCTCGTCATCTCGTCATGACGTCATCTAGTCATCTCGTCATCTCGTCATCTTGTCATCCGGTCATCTGGTCAACTGGTCGTCTGGTCATCTGGTCTTCTCGTCATCTCGTCATTTCGTCATCATCTCGTCATCTCGTCATCTCGTTACCTCGTCATCTGGTCATCTCATCATCTGGTCATCTGGTTATCTGGTCATCTGGTCATCTGTTCATCTGGTCATCTGCTCAACTGGTCGTCTGGTCATCTGGTCATCTCGTCATCTCGTCATCTCGTCATCTCGTAATCCCGTCATCTCGTCATCTCGTCATCTCGTCATCCCGTCATCTGGTCATCTGGTCAGCTCGTCATCTGGTCATCTGGTCACCCGGTCGTCCGGTCATCCGGTCATCTGGTCATCTAGTCATCTGGTCATCTGGTCATCTGGTCATCTGGTCATCTGGTCATCTGGTCATCTGGTCATCTGGTCATCTGATCATCTGGTCATCTGGTCATCCGGTCAGGTGGTCATCTGGTCATGTGGTCATCTGGTCATCCGGTCATCTGGTCATCTAGTCATCTGGTCATCTGGTCATCTGGTCATCTCGTAATCTGTTCTTCTGGTCATCTGGTCATCTCGTCATCTGGTCATCTGGTTATCTGGTCATCTAGTCATCTGGTCATCTGGTCATCTGGTCAACTGGTCATCTGGTCATCTGGTCATCTCGTCGTCTCGTTATCTCGTCAACTCGTCATCTCGCCATCTCGTCATGACGTCATCTAGTCATCTGGCCATCTGGTCATCTGGTCGTCTGGTCATCTGGTCTTCTCGTCATCTCTTGATTTCGTCATCGTCTCGTCATCTCGTCATCTGGTCATCTCCTCACCATCGCGTCATCTCGTAACCTCGTCATCTGGTTATCTGGTCCTCTCGTCATCTCGTCCTCTGGTCATCTGGTCATCTGGTCATCTGGTCATCTGGTCATCTGGTTATCTGGTCATCTGGTCATCTGGTCATCCGGCCATCTGGTCATCTATTCATCTGGTTATCTGGTCATTTGATCATATGGTCGTCTGGTCATCTGGTCTTCTCGTCATCTCGCCATTTCGTCATCATCTGGTCATCTCGTCATCTGGTCATCTGGTTATCTGGTCATCTAGTCATCTGGTCATCTGGTCAACTGATCATCTGTTCATCTGGTCATCTCGTCATCTCGTTGTCTCGTCATCTCGACATCTTGTCATCTGGTCATCTGGTCATCTGGTCGTCTGGTCATCTGGTCATCTAGTCATCTGGTCATCTGGTCATCTGGTCATCTCGTAGTCTGGTCATCTGGTCATCTGGTCATCTGGTCATCTGGTCATCTGGTCGTCTGGTCATCTCGTAATCTGGTCATCGGATCATCTGGTTATCTAGTCATCTGGTCATCTGGTCATCTTGTCATCTGGTTATCCGATCATTTGGTCATCTGGTGAATTGGTCAACTGGTCATCTGGTCATCTGGTCATCTGCTCATCTGGTCATCTCGTCATCTCGTCATCTCGTCATTTCGTCATCTAGTCATCTAGTCGTGTCGTCATCTCGTCATCTCGTCATCTCGTCATCTTGTCATCTGGTCATATGGTCGTCTGGTCATCTGGTTTTTTAGTCATCTCGTCATTTCGTCATCATCTGGTCATCTCGTCATCCGGTCATCCTGTCATCTGGTCATCTGGTCATCCGGTCATCTGGTCATCTGGTTATCTGGACGACTGGTCATCTGTTCATCTGGTCATCTGGTCATCTGGTCATCTCGTCATCTCGTCATCTCGTAATCTCGTAATCTCGTCATCTCGTCATGTCGTCATCTAGTCATCTCGTCATCTCGTCATCTCGTCATCTTGTCATCTGGTCATCTGGTCATCTGGTCATCTGGTTATCTGGTCATCTGTTCATCTGGTCATCTGGTTATCTAGTCATCCTGTCATCTGGTCATCTGGTCATCTGGTCATCTGGTCATCTGGTCATCTGGTAAACTCGTCATCTGGTCATCTGGTCATCTGGTCGTCTGGTTATCCGATCGTCTGGTGATCTAGTCATCTGGTCATCTGGTCATCTGGTCATCTGGTCATCTGGTCATCTCGTAATCTGGTCATCTAGTCATCTGGTCATCTGGTCATCTGGTCATCTCGTAATCTGGTCATCTGGTCATCTGGTCATCTCGTCATCTGGTCATCTGGTCATCTGGTCATCCGGTCATCTGGTCATCTAGTCATCTGGTCATCTGGTTGTCTGGTCATCTCGTCATCCCGTCATCTCGTCATCTCGTAATCCCGTCATCTCGTCATCTCGTCATCTCGTCATCTCGTCATGTCGTCATCTAGTCATCTCGTCATCTCGTCATCTCGTCATCTTGTCATCTGGTCATCTGGCCATCTGGTCATCTGGTCATCTGGTCATCTGGTCATCTGGTCATCTGGTTATCTGGTCATCTGTTCATCTGGTCATCTGGTTATCTAGTCATCCTGTCATATGGTCATCTGGTCATCTGGTCATCTGGTCATCTCGTCATCTGGTCATCTGGTGATCCCGTCGTCTGGTCATCTAGTCATCTGGTCATCTGGTCATCTTCTCATCCGGTCATCTGGTCATCTGGTCATCTCGTAATCTGGTCATCTGGTCATCTGGTCATCTCGTCATCTGGTCATCTGGTCAACTGGTCATCTGGTCATCTGGTCATCTCGTCATCTCGTCATCTCGTCATCTGGTCATCTCGTCATGACGTCATCTAGTCATCTCGTCATCTCGTCATCTTGTCATCTGGTCATCTGGTCATCTGGTCACCTGGTCATCTGGTCATCTGGTCATCTCGTCATCTCGTTATCTCTTCATCTCGTCATCTCGTCATGACGTCATCTGGTCATCTCGTCATCTCGTCATCTTGTCATCTGGTCATCTGGTCATCTGGTCGTCTGGTCATCTGGTCATCTAGTCATCTGGTCATCTGGTCATCTGGTCATGTGGTCATCTCGTCATCTCGTTATCTCGTCATAACGTCATGACGTCATCTAGTCATCTCGTCATCTCGTCATCTTGTCATCTGGTCATCTGGTCATCTGGTCGTCTGGTCATCTGGTCTTCTCGTCATCTCTTCATTTCGTCATCATCTCGTCATCTCGTCATCTCATCATCTCGTCATCTGGTCATCTCCTCATCATCTCGTCATCTCGTAACCTCGTCATCTGGTTATCTGGTCCTCTCGTCATCTCGTCATCAGGTCATCTGGTCATCTGGTCATCTGGTTATCTAGTCATCCTGTCATCTGGTCATCTGGTCATCTGGTCATCTGGTCATCTGGTCATCTCGTTATCTGGTCATCTGGTCACCCGGTCGTCTGGTCATCCGGTCGTCTGGTCATCTAGTCATCTGGTCATCTGGTCATCTGGTCATCTGGTCATCTGGTCATCTGGTCATCTGGTCATCTCGTCATCTGGTCAGCTGGTCATCCGGTCGTCTGGTCATCCCGTCGTCTGGTCATCTAGTCATCTGGTCATCTGGTCATCTGGTCATCTGGTCATCTGGTCATCTGTTCATCTGGTCATCTGGTCATCTGGTCATTTGGTCATCCGGTCATGTGGTCATCTGGTCATCTGGTCATCTGGTCATCCGGTCATCTGGTCATCTAGTCATCCGGTCATCTGGTCATCTGGTCATCTGGTCATCCGGTCATCTGGTCATCTAGTCATCTGGTCATCTGGTCATCTCGTAATCTGTTCATCCTGTCATCTGGTCATCTCGTCATCTGGTCATCTGGTCAACTCGTCATCTGGTCATCTGGTCATCTGGTCATCTCGTTATCTCTTCATCTCGTCATCTCGTCATCTCGTCATGACGTCATCTAGTCATCTCGTCATCTCGTCATCTTGTCATCTGGTCATCTGGTCATCTGGTCGTCTGGTCATCTGGTCATCCAGTCATCTGGTCATCTGGTCATCTCATAACCTGGTCATCTGGTCATGTGGTCATCTCGTAATCTGGTCATCTGGTCATCTAGTCATCTGGTCATCTGGTCATCTGGTCATCTGGTCATCTGGTCAACTGGTCATCTGGTCATCCCGTCATCTCGTTATCTCGTCATCTCGTCATCTCGTCATCTTGTCATCTGGTCATCTGGTCATCTGGTCGTCTGGTCATCTGGTCATCTAGTCATCTGGTCATCTGGTCATCTGGTCATCTCGTAATCTGGTCATCTGGTCATCTGGACATCTGGTCATCTGGTCAGCTGGTCATCTGGTTATCTCGTAATCTGGTCATCGGATTATCTGGTTATCTGGTCATCTGGTCATCTGGTCATCTTGTCATATGGTTATTCGATCATTTGGTCATCTGGTGAACTGGTCAACTGGTCATCTGGTCATCTGGTCATCTGCTCATATGGTCATCTCGTCATCTCGTCATCTCGTCATTTCGTCATCTAGTCATCTAGTCGTCTCGTCATCTCGTCATCTCGTCATCTCGTCATCTCGTCATCTCGTCATCTCGTCATCCGGTCATCCTGTCATCTGGTCATCTGGTCATCCGGTCATCTGGTCATCTGGTCATCTGGTCGACTGGTCATCTGGTCATCTAATCATCCGGTCATCTGGTCATCTCGTCATCTCGTCATCTCGTAATCCCGTCATCTCGTCATCTCGTCATCTCGTCATCTCGTCATGTCGTCATCTAGTCATCTCGTCATCTCGTCGTCTCGTCATCTTGTCATCTAATCATCTGGTCATCTGGTCATCTGATTATCTGGTCATCTGTTCATCTGGTCATCTGGTTATCTAGTCATCCTGTCATCTGGTCATCTGGTCATCTCGTCATCTGGTCATCTGGTTATCTGGTCATCTAGTCATCTGGTCATCTGGTCGTCTGGTCATCTGGTCATCTAGTCATCTGGTCATCTGGTCATCTGGTCATCTCGTAATCTGGTCATCGGATCATCTTGTTATCTGGTCATCTGGTCATCTGGTCATCTCGTCATCTGGTTATCCGATCATTTGGTCATCTGGTGAACTGGTCAACTGGTCATCTGGTCATCTGGTCATCTGGTCATCTGGTCATCTCGTCATCTCGTCATCTCGTCATCTCGTCATTTCGTCATCTAGTCATCTAGTCGTCTCGTCATCTCGTCATCTCGTCATCTCGTCATCTTGTCATCTGGTCATATGGTCGTCTGGTCATCTGGTTTTTTAGTCATCTCGTCATTTCGTCATCATCTGGTCATCTCGTCATCCGGTCATCCTGTCATCTGGTCATCTGGTCATCCGGTCATCTGGTCATCTGGTCATCTGGTCGACTGGTCATCTGGTCAACTGGTCATCTGGTCATCTGGTCATCTGGTCATCTCGTTATCTCGTCATCTCGTCATCTCGTCATCTCGTCATGACGTCATCTAGTCATCTCGTCATCTCGTCATCTTGTCATCTGGTCATCTGGTCATCTGGTCAACTGGTCATCTGGTCATCTGGTCATCTCGTCATCTCGTTATCTTGTCATCTCGTCATCTCGTCATCTGGTCATCTCGTCATGACGTCATCCAGTCATCTCGTCATCTCGTCATCTTGTCATCTGGTCATCTGGTCATCTGGTCACCTGGTCATCTGGTCATCTGGTCATCTCTTCATCTCGTTATCTCGTCATCTCGTCATCTCGTCATGACGTCATCTAGTCATCTCGTCATCTCGTCATCTTGTCATCTGGTCATCTGGTCATCTGGTCGTCTGGTCATCTGGTCATCTAGTCATCTGGTCATCTGGTCATCTGGTCATCTGGTCATCTCGTCATCTCGTTATCTCGTCATAACGTCATGACGTCATCTAGGCATCTCGTCATCTCGTAATCTGGTCATCTGATCATCCGGTCATCTCGTCATCTGGTCATCTGGTTATCTGGTCATCTAGTCATCTGGTCATCTGATCATCTGGTCAACTGGTCATCTGGTCATCTGGTCATCTGGTCATCTGGTCATCTCGTAATCTGGTCATCTGGTCATCTGGTCATCTCGTCATCTGGTCAACTGGTCATCCGGTCATCTGGTCATCTGGTCATCTCGTTATCTCGTCATCTCGTCATATCGTCATCTCGTCATGACGTCATCTAGTCATCTCGTCATCTCGTCATCTTGTCATCTGGTCATCTGGTCATCTGGTCGTCTGGTCATCTGGTCATCTAGTCATCTGGTCATCTGGTCATCTCGTAATCTGGTCATCTGGTCATCTGGTCATCTCGTCATCTGGTCATCTGGTTAACTAATCATCTAGACATCTGATCATCTGGTCATCTGGTCATCTGGTCAACTGGTCATCTGTTCATCTGGTCATCTGGTCATCTCGTCATCTCGTTATCTCGTCCTCTCGTCCTCTCGTCATCTCGTCATGACGTCATCTAGTCATCTCGTTATCTCGTCATCTTGTCATCTATTCATCTGGTTATCTGGTCATCCGGTCATCCGGTCATGTGGTCATCTGGTCATCTGGTCATCTGGTCATCCGGTCATCCGGTCATCTAGTCATCTGGTCATCTGGTCATCTGGTCATCTCGTAATCTGGTCATCTGGTCATCTGGTCATCTCGTCATCTGGTCATCTCGTCATCTGGTCATCTGGTTATCTGGTCATCTAGTCATCTGGTCATCTGGTCATCTGGTCAACTGGTCATCTGGTCATCTGGTCATCCGGTCATCTGGTCATCTAGTCATCTGGTCATCTGGTCATCTGGTCATCTCGTAATCCGGTCATCTGGTCATCTGGTCATCTCGTCATCTGGTCATCTCGTCATCTGGTCATCTGGTTATCTGGTCATCTAGTCATCTGGTCATCTGGTCATCTGGTCAACTGGTCATCTGGTCATCCGGTCATCTGGTCGTCTGGTCATCTCGTCATCTCGTCATCTCGTCATCTCGTCATCTAGTCATCTCGTCATCTTGTCATCTGGTCATCTGGTCATCTGGTCGTCTGGTCATCTGGTCATCTAGTCATCTGGTCAACTGGTCATCTGGTCATCTCGTAATCTGGTCATCTAGTCATCTGGTCATCTGGTCATCTGGTCATCTCGTAATCTGGTCATCTGGTCATCTGGTCATCTCGTCATCTGGTCATCTTGATTATCTGGTCATCTAGTCATCTGGTCATCTGGTCATCTGGTCAACTGGTCATCTGGTCATCTGGTCATCTGGTCATCTGGTCATCTCGTAATCTGGTCATCTGGTCATCTGGTCATCTCGTCATCTGGTCATCTGGTCAACTGGTCATCTGGTCATCTGGTCATCTGGTCATCTCGTTATCTCGTCATCTCGTCATATCGTCATCTCGTCATGACGTCATCTAGTCATCTCGTCATCTCGTCATCTTGTCATCTGGTCATCTGGTCATCTGGTCGTCTGGTCATCTGGTCATCTAGTCATCTGGTCATCTGGTCATCTGGTCATCTGGTCATCTCGTCATCTGGTCATCTGGTTATCTGGTCATCTAGACATCTGGTCATCTGGTCATCTGGTCGTCTGGTCAACTGGTTATCTGTTCATCTGGTCATCTCGTCATCTCGTTATCTCGTCATCTCGACATCTCGTCATCTTGTCATCTGGTCATCTGGTCATCTAGTCATCTTGTCATCTGGTTATCCGATCATTTGGTCATCTGGTGAACTGGTGAACTGGTCATCTGGTCATCTGGTCATCTGCTCATCTGGTCATCTCGTCATCTCGTCATCTCGTCATCTCGTCATTTCGTCATCTAGTCATCTAGTCGTCTCGTCATCTCGTCATCTCGTCATCTCGTCATCTTGTCATCTGGTCATATGGTCGTCTGATCATCTGGTTTTTTAGTCATCTCGTCATTTCGTCATCATCTGGTCATCTCGTCATCCGGTCATCCCGTCATCTGGTCATCTGGTCATCCGGTCATCTGGTCATCTGGTCATCTGGTCGACTGGTCATCTGGTCAACTGGTCATCTGGTCATCTGGTCATCTGGTCATCTCGTTATCTCGTCATCTCGTCATCTCGTCATCTCGTCATGACGTCATCTAGTCATCTCGTCAGCTCGTCATCTTGTCATCTGGTCATCTGGTCATCTGGTCACCTGGTCATCTGGTCATCTGGTCATCTCGTCATCTCGTTATCTCGTCATCTCGTCATCTCGTCATGACGTCATCTAGTCATCTCGTCATCTCGTCATCTTGTCATCTGGTCATCTGGTCATCTGGTCGTCTGGTCATCTGGTCATCTAGTCATCTGGTCATCTGGTCATCTGGTCATCTGGTCATCTCGTCATCTCGTTATCTCGTCATAACGTCATGACGTCATCTAGTCATCTCGTCATCTCGTCATCTTGTCATCTGGTCATCTGGTCATCTGGTCGTCTGGTCATCTGGTCTTCTCGTCATCTCTTCATTTCGTCATCATCTCGTCATCTCGTCATCTCGTCATCTCGTCATTTGGTCATCTCCTCATCATCTCGTCATCTCGTAACCTCGTCATCTGGTTATCTGGTCCTCTCGTCATCTCGTCATCAGGTCATCTGGTCATCTGGTCATCTGGTCATCTGGTCATCTGGTCATCTGGTCATCTGGTCATCTGGTCATCTGGTCATCTGGTCGACTCGTAATCTGGTCATCTGGTCATCTGTTCATCTGGTCATCTGGTTATCTAGTCATCCTGTCATCTGGTCATCTGGTCATCTGGTCATCTGGTCATCTGGTCATCTCGTCATCTGGTCATCTGGTCATCTGGTCGTCTGGTCATCCGTTCGTCTAGTCATCTAGTCATCTGGTCATCTGGTTATCTGGTCATCTGGTCATCTGGTCATCTCGTAATCTGGTCATCTAGTCATCTGGTCATCTGGTCATCTGGTCATCTCGTAATCTGGTCATCTGGTCATCCGGTCATCTCGTCATCTGGTCATCTGGTTATCTGGTCATCTAGTCATCTGGTCATCTGGTCATCTGGTCAACTGGTCATCTGGTCAGCTGGTCATCTGGTCATCTGGTCATCTCGTAATCTGGTCATCTGATCATCTGGTCATCTCGTCATCTGGTCAACTGGTCATCCGGTCATCTGGTCATCTGGTCATCTCGTTATCTCGTCATCTCGTCATATCGTCATCTTGTCATGACGTCATCTAGTCATCTCGTCATCTCGTCATCTTGTCATCTGGTCATCTGGTCATCTGGTCGTCTGGTCATCTGGTCATCCAGTCATCTGATCATCTGGTCATCTGGTCATCTCGTAATCTGGTCATCTGGTCATCTGGTCATCTCGTCATCTGGTCATCTGGTTATCTGGTCATCTAGACATCTGGTCATCTGGTCATCTGGTCATCTGGTCATCTGGTCAACTGGTCATCTGTTCATCTGGTCATCTCGTCATCTCGTTATCTCGTCATCTCGACATCTCGTCATCTTGTCATCTGGTCATCTGGTCATCTGGTCGTCTGGTCATCTAGTCATCTAGTCATCTGGTCATCTGGTCATCTCGTAATCTGGTCATCGGATCATCTGGTTATCTGGTCATCGGGTCATCTGGTCATCTTGTCATCTGGTTATCCGATCATTTGGTCATCTGGTGAACTGGTCAACTGGTCATCTGGTCATCTGGTCATCTGCTCATCTGGTCATCTCGTCATCTCGTCATCTCGTCATTTCGTCATCTAGTCATCTAGTCGTCTCGTCATCTCGTCATCTCGTCATCTCGTCATCTTGTCATCTGGTCATATGGTCGTCTGGTCATCTGGTTTTTTAGTCATCTCGTCATTTCGTCATCATCTGGTCATCTCGTCATCCGGTCATCCTGTCATCTGGTCATCTGGTCATCCGGTCATCTGGTCATCTGGTCATCTGATCGACTGATCATCTGGTCATTTCGTCATCTGGTCATCTGGTCATCTCGTCATCTCGTAATCTCGTCATCTCGTCATCTCGTCATCTCGTCATCTCGTCATGTCGATATCTAGTCATCTCGTCATCTCGTCATCTCGTCATCTTGTCGACTGGTCATCTGGTCATCCGGTCATCTGGTTATCTGGTCATCTGTTCATCTGGTCATCTGGTTATCCAGTCATCCTGTCATCTGGTCATCCGGTCGTCTGGTCCTCCGGTCGTCTGGTCATCTAGTCATCTGGTCATCTGGTCATCTGGTCATCTGGTCATCTGGTCATCCGGTCATGTGGTCATCTGGTCATCTGGTCATCTGGTCATCCGGTCATCTGGTCATCTAGTCATCTGGTCATCTGGTCATCTGGTCAACTGGTCATCTGGTCATCTGGTCATCTGGTCATCTCGTTATCTCGTCATCTCGTCATCTCGTCATCTCGTCATGACGTCATCTAGTCATCTCGTTATCTCGTCATCTTGTCATCTGGTCATCTGGTTATCTGGTCATCTGGTCATCCGGTCATGTGGTCATCTGGTCATCTGGTCATCTGGTCATCCGGTCATCCGGTCATCTAGTCATCTGGTCATCTGGTCATCTGGTCATCTCGTAATCTGGTCATCTGGTCATCTGGTCATATGGTCATCTCGTCATCTCGTAATCCCGTCATCTCGTCATCTCGTCATCTCGTCATGTCGTCATCTAGTCATCTCGTCATCTCGTCATCTCGTCATCTCGTCATCTGGTCATCTGGTCATATGGTCATCTGGTCATCTGGTCATCTGGTCATCTGGTTATCTGGTCATCTGTTCATCTGGTCATCTGGTTATCTAGTCATCCTGTCATCTGGTCATCTGGTCACCTGGTCATCTGGTCATCTAGTCATCTGGTCATCCGGTCGTCTGGTCATTCCGTCGTCTGGTCATCCAGTCATCTGGTCATCTGGTCATCTTCTCATCTGGTCATCTGGTCATCTGGTCTTCTGGTCATCTGGTCATCTGGTTATCCGGTCATGTGGTCATCTGGTCATCTGGTCATCTGGTCATCCGGTCATCTGGTCATCTAGTCATCTGGTCATCTGGTCATCTGGTCATCTCGTAATCTGGTCATCTCGTCATCTCGTCATCTCGTCATGACGTCATCAAGTCATCTCGTCATCTCGTCATCTTGTCATCTGGTCATCTGGTCATCTGGTCATCTGGTCATCTGGTCATCTGGTCATCTGGTCGTCTGGTCATCTCGTCATCTCGTCATCTCGTCATCTCGTAATCCCGTCATCTCGTCATCTCGTCATCTCGTCATCTCGTCATGTCGTCATCTAGTCATCTCGTCATCTCGTCATCTCGTCATCTTGTCATCTGGTCATCTGGTCATCTGGTCATCTGTTCATCTGGTCATCTGGTCATCTGGTTATCTGGTCATCTGTTCATCTGGTCATCTGGTTATCTAGTCATCCTGTCATCTGGTCATCTGGTCATCTGGTCATCTGGTCATCTGGTCATCTGGTCATCTCGTCATCTGGTCATCTGGTCATCCCGTCGTCTGGTCATCTAGTCATCTGGTCATCTGGTCATCTTCTCATTTGGTCATCTGGTCATCTCGTAATCTGGTCATCTGGTCATCTGGTCATCTCGTCATCTGGTCATCTGGTCAACTGGTCATCTGCTCATCCGGTCATCTGGTCATCTCGTTATCTCGTCATCTCGTCATCTCGTCATCTTGTCATGACGTCATCTAGTCATCTCGTCATCTCGTCATCTTGTCATCTGGTCATCTGGTCATCTGGTCAACTGGTCATCTGGTCATCTGGTCATCTCGTCATCTCGTCATCTCGTCATATGGTCATCTCGTCATGACGTCATCTAGTCATCTCGTCATCTCGTCATCTTGTCATCTGGTCATCTGGTCATCTGGTCGTCTGGTCATCTGGTCTTCTCGTCATCTCGTCATTTCGTCATCATCTCGTCATCTCGTCATCTCGTCATCTCGTCATCTGGTCATCTCCTCATCATCTCGTCATCTCGTTACCTCGTCATCTAGTCATCTCATCATCTGGTCAACTGGTTATCTGGTCATCTGGTCATCCGGTCATCTGGTCATCTGGTCATCTGCTCAACTGGTCGTCTGGTCATCTGGTCATCTCGTCATCTCGTCATCTCGTAATCCCTTCATCTCGTCATCTCGTCATCTCGTCATCTCGTCATCTCGTCATCTCGTCATCTCGTCATCTTGTCATCTGGTCATCTGGTCATCTGGTCATCTGATTATCTGGTCATCTGTTCATCTGGTCATCTGGTTATCTAGTCATCCTGTCATCTGGTCATCTGGTCATCTGGTCATCTGGTCATCTGGTCATCTGGTAATCTCGTCATCTGGTCATTTGGTCATCTGGTCGTCTGGTCATCCGGTCGTCTGGTCATCTAGTCATCTGGTCATCTGGTCATCTGGTCATCTGGTCATCTGGTCATCTAGTCATCTGGTCATCTGGTCATCTGGTCATCCGGTCATGTGGTCATCTGGTCTTCTGGTCATCTGGTCATCCGGTCATCTGGTCATCCAGTCATCTGGTCATCTGGTCATCTATTCAACTAGTCATCTGGTCATCTGGTCATCTCGTCATCTCGTTATCTCGTCATCTCGTCATCTCGTTATCTCGTCATGACGTCATCTAGTCATCTCGTTATCTCGTCATCTTGTCATCTGGTCATGTGGTTATCTGGTCATCTGGTCATCCGGTCATGTGGTCATCTGGTCATCTGGTCATCTGGTCATCCGGTCATCTGGTCATCTAGTCATCTGGTCATCTGGTCATCTGGTCATCTCGTAATCTGGTCATCTGGTCATCTGGTCATCTCGTCATCTGGTCATCTGGTCATCTGGTCGTCTGGTCATCTCGTCATCTCGTCATCTCGTCATCTCGTAAACCCGTCATCTCGTCATCTCGTCATCTCGTCATCTTGTCATCTGGTCATCTGGTCATCTGGTCGTCTGGTCATCTCGTCATCTCGTCATCTCGTCATCTCGTAAACCCGTCATCTCGTCATCTCGTCATCTCGTCATCTTGTCATCTGGTCATCCAGTCATCTGGTCATCTGGTCATCTGGTCATCTCGTAATCTGGTCATCTAGTCATCTGGTCATCTGGTCATCTGTTCATCTCGTAATCTGGTCATCTGGTCATCTGGTCATCTCGTCATCTGGTCATCTGGTTATCTGGTTATCTGGTCATCTAGTCATCTGGTCATCTGGTCATCTGGTCAACTGGTCATCTGGTCATCTGGTCATCCGTTCATCTGGTCATCTCGTAATCTGGTCATCTGGTTATCTGGTCATCTCGTCATCTGGTCATCTGGTCAACTGGTCATCTGGTCATCTGGTCATCTGGTCATCTCGTTATCTTGTCATCTCGTCATATCGTCATCTCGTCATGACGTCATCTAGTCATCTCGTCATCTCGTCATCTTGTCATCTGGTCATGTGGTCATCTGGTCGTCTGGTCATCTGGTCATCTAGTCATCTGGTCATCTGGTCATCTGGTCATCTCGTAATCTGGTCATCTGGTCATCTCGTCATCTGGTCATCTGGTTATCTGGTCATCTAGACATCTGGTCATCTGGTCATCTGGTCATCTGGTCAACTGGTCATCTGTTCATCTGGTCATCTCGTCATCTCGTTATCTCGTCATCTCGACATCTCGTCATCTTGTCGTCTGGTCATCTGGTCATCTGGTCGTCTGGTCATCTGGTCATCTAGTCATCTGGTCATCTGGTCATCTGGTCATCTCGTAATCTGGTCATCTGTTCATCTGGTCATCTGGTAATCTGGTCATCTGGTCATCTGGTCATCTGGTCATCTGGTCATCTCGTAATCTGGTCATCGGATCATCTGGTTATCTGGTCATCTGGTCATCTGGTCATCTTGCCATCTGGTTATCCGATCATTTGGTCATCTGGTGAACTGGTCAACTGGTCATCTGGTCATCTGGTCATCTCCTCATCTGGTCATCTCGTCATCTCGTCATCTCGTCATTTCGTCATCTAGTCATCTAGTCGTCTCGTCATCTCGTCATCTCGTCATCTCGTCATCTTGTCATCTGGTCATATGGTCGTCTGGTCATCTGGTTTTTTAGTCATCACGTCATTTCGTCATCATCTGGTCATCCGGTCATGTGGTCATCTGGTCATCTGGTCATCTGGTCATCCGGTCATCTGGTCATCTAGTCATCTGGTCATCTGGTCATCTGGTCATCTCGTAATCTGGTCATCTCGTCATCTCGTCATGACGTCATCTAGTCATCTCGTCATCTCGTCATCTTGTCATCTGGTCATCTGGTCATCTGGTCATCTGGTCATCTGGTCATCTGGTCATCTGGTCGTCTGGTCATCTCGTCATCTCGTCATCTCGTCATCTCGTAATCCCGTCATCTCGTCATCTCGTCATCTCGTCATCTCGTCATGTCGTCATCTAGTCATCTCGTCATCTCGTCATCTCGTCAACTTGTCATCTGGTCATCTGGTCATCTAGTCATCTAGTCATCTGGTCATCTGGTCATCTGGTTATCTGGTCATCTGTTCATCTGGTCATCTGGTTATCTAGTCATCCTGTCATCTGGTCATCTGGTCATCTGGTCATCTGGTCATCTGGTCATCTGGTCATCTGGTCATCTGGTCATCTTGTCATCTGGTCATCTGGTGATCCCGTCGTCTGGTCATCTAGTCATCTGGTCATCTGGTCATCTGGTCATCTCGTAATCTGGTCATCTGGTCATCTGGTCATCTGGTCATCTGGTCATCTGGTCATCTGGTCATCCGGTCATCTGGTCATCTGGTCATCTGGTCATCTTGTCATCTGGTCATCTGGTCATCCGGTCATCCGGTCATGTGGTCATCTGGTCATCTGGTCATCTGGTCATCTGGTCATCTAGTCATCTAGTCATCTGGTCATCTGGTCATCTGGTCATCTCGTAATCTGGTCATCTGGTCATCTGGTCATCGCGTCATCTGGTCATCTGGTTATTCGGTCATCTATTTATCTGGTCATCTGGTCAACTGGTCATCTGGTCATCTGGTTATCTGGTCATCTGTTCATCTGGTCATCTGGTTATCTAGTCATCCTGTCATCTGGTCATCTGGTCATCTGGTCATCTGGTCATCTGGTCATCTGGTCATCTCGTCATCTGGTCATCTGGGCATCCGGTCGTCTGGTCATCCGGTCGTCTGGTCATCTAGTCATCTGGTCATCTGGTCATCTAGTCATCTGGTCATCTCGTCATCTCGTCATGACGTCATCTAGTCATCTCGTCATCTGGTCATCTCGTCATGACGTCATCGAGTCATCTAGTCATCTCGTCATCTTGTCATCTGGTCATCTGGTCATCTGATCGTCTGGTCATCTGGTCATCCGGTGATGTGGTCATCTGGTCATCTGGTCATCTGGTCATCCGGTCATCTGATCATCTAGTCATCTGGTCATCTGGTCATCTGGTCATCTGGTCATCTGGTCATCTCATAGGCTGGTAATCTGGTCATCTGGTCATCTCGTCATCTGGTCATCTGGTCAACTGGTCATCTGGTCATCTGGTCATCTGGTCATCTGGTCATCTCGTTATCTCGTCATCTTGTCATCTCGTCATCTCGTCATCTCGTCATGACGTCATCTAGTCATCTGGTCATCTCGTAATCTGGTTATCTGGTCATCTGGTCATCTCGTCATCTGGTCATCCGGTTATCTGGTCATCTAGTCATCTGGTCATCTGGTCATCTGGTCATCTGGTCATCTGGTCATCTCGTCATCTCGTTATCTCGTCATCTCGTCATGACGTCATCTAGTCATCTCGTCATCTCGTCATCTTGTCATCTGGTCATCTGGTCGTCTGGTCATCTGGTCTTCTCATCATCTCTTGATTTCGTCATCATCTCGTCATCTCGTCTTCTGGTCATCTCCTCATCATCGCGTCATCTCGTAACCTCGTCATCTGGTCATCTGGTCATCTGGTCATCTGGTAATCTCGTAATCTGGTCATCGGGTCATCTGGTCGTCTGGTCATCTGGTCATCTGGTCATCTGGTCATCTGGTCATCTGGTCATCTGGTCATCTGGTCATCTGGTCATCTGGTCATCTGGTCATCTGGTCATCTGGTCATCTGGTCATCTCGTAATCTGGTCATCGAGTCATCTGGTCATCTGGTCATCTGGTCATCTGGTCATCTTGTCATCTTGTTATCCGATCATCTGGTCATCTGGTCAACTGGTCAACTGGTCATCTGGTCATCCGGTCATCTGATCATCCGGTCATCTGGTCATCTAGTCATCTGGTCATCTGGTCATCTGGTCATCCCGTAATCTGGTCATCTGGTCATCTGGTCATCTCGTCATCTGGTCATCTGGTCATCTGGTTATCTGGTCATCTAGTCATCTGGTCATCTGGTCATCTGGTCAACTGGTCATCTGGTCATCTGGTCATCTCGTAATCTGGTCATCGGGTCATCTGGTCATCTGGTCATCTGGTCATCTGGTCATCTTGTCATCTGGTTATCCGATCATCCGGTCATCTGGTCAACTGGTCAACTGGTCATCTGGTCATCCGGTCATCCGGTCATCCGGTCATCTGGTCATCCAGTCATCTGGTCATCTGGTCATCTGGTCATCTCGTAATCTGGTCATCTGGTCATCTGGTCATCTCGTGATCTCGTCATCTCGTCATCTTGTCATCTGGTCATCTGGTCATCTGGTCATCTGGTCATCTGGTCATCCGGTCATGTGGTCATCTGGTCATCTGGTCATCTGGTCATCCGGTCATCCGGTCATCTGGTCATCTAGTCATCTGGTCATCCGGTCATCTGGTCATCTGGTCATCTGGTCATCCGGTCATCCGGTCATCTGGTCATCTAGTCATCTGGTCATCCGGTCATCTGGTCATCTGGTCATCTCGTAATCTGGTAATCTGGTCATCTGGTCATCTCGTCATCTGGTCATCTGGTCAACTGGTCATCTGGTCATCTGGTCATCCGGTCATCTCGTTATCTCGTCATCTCGTCATCTTGTCATCTGGTCATCTCCTCATCATCGCGTCATCTCGTAACCTCGTCATCTGGTTATCTGGTCCTCTCGTCATCTCGTCATCAGGTCATCTGGTCATCTGGTCATCTGGTCATCTGGTCATCTGGTTGTCTGGTCATCTGGTGATCTGGTTATCTGGTCATCTGGTCACCTCGTCATCTCGTCATCTGGTCATCTCCTCATCATCTTGTCATTTCGTGACCTCGTCATCTGGTTATCTGGTCCTCTCGTCATCTCGTCACCTCGTCATCTCGTCATCTGGTCATCTCCTCATCATCTCGCCATTTCGTAACCTCGTCATCTGGTTATCTGGTCTTCTGGTCATCTCTTCATTTCGTCATCATCTCGTCATCTCGTCATCTTGTCATCTCCTCGTCATCTCGTCATCTTGTCATCTGGTCATCTGGTCATCTGGTCATCTGGTCATCTGGTCATCCGGTCATGTGGTCATCTGGTCATCTGGTCATCTGGTCATCCGGTCATCCGGTCATCTGGTCATCTAGTCATCTGGTCATCCGGTCATCTGGTCATCTGGTCATCTCGTAATCTGGTAATCTGGTCATCTGGTCATCTCGTCATCTGGTCATCTGGTCAACTGGTCATCTGGTCATCTGGTCATCCGGTCATCTCGTTATCTCGTCATCTCGTCATCTTGTCATCTGGTCATCTCCTCATCATCGCGTCATCTCGTAACCTCGTCATCTGGTTATCTGGTCCTCTCGTCATCTCGTCATCAGGTCATCTGGTCATCTGGTCATCTGGTCATCTGGTCATCTGGTCATCTGGTTGTCTGGTCATCTGGTCATCTGGTTATCTGGTCATCTGGTCACCTCGTCATCTCGTCATCTGGTCATCTCCTCATCATCTTGTCATTTCGTGACCTCGTCATCTGGTTATCTGGTCATCTCGTCATCTCGTCACCTCGTCATCTCGTCATCTGGTCATCTCCTCATCATCTCGCCATTTCGTAACCTCGTCATCTGGTTATCTGGTCTTCTGGTCATCTCTTCATTTCGTCATCATCTCGTCGTCTCGTCATCTTGTCATCTCCTCATCATCGCGTCATCTCGTAACCTCGTCATCTGGTTATCTGGTCCTCCCGTCATCTCGTCATCAGGTCATCTGGTCATCTGGTCATCTGGTCATCTGGTCGTCTGGTCATCTGGTCATCTGGTTATCTGGTCATCTGGTCACCTCGTCATCTCGTCATCTGGTCATCTCCTCATCATCTCGTCATTTCGTAACCTCGTCATCTGGTTATCTGGTCCTCTCGTCATCTCGTCACCTGGTAATCTGGTCATCTGGTCATCTGGTCAGCTGGTCATCTGGTCATGTGGTTATCTGGTCATCTGGTCATCTGGTCATCTCGTCATCTCGTAATCTGGTCATCCTGTCATCTTGTCATCTGGTCATCTGGTCATCTGGTCATCTGGTCATCGGGCCATCAGGTCATCTGGTCATCTATTCATCTGGTTATCTGGTCATTTGGTCATCTGGTCGTCTGGTCATCTGGTCTTCTCGTCATCTCGTCATTTCGTCATCATCAAGTCATCTCGTCATCTCGTCATCTCGTCATCTCGTCATCTCGTCATCTCGTCATCTCGTCATCTCGTCATCTCGTCATCTCGTCATCTTGTCATCTGGTCATCTGGTCGTCTGGTCATCTGGTCATCTGGTTATCTGGTCATCTGTTCATCTGGTCATCTGGTTATCTGCTCATTCCGTCATCTGGTCATCTCTTAATCTGGTCATCTCGTAATCTGGTCATCTCGTAATCTGGTCATCTGGTCATCTGGTCATCTGGTCATCCGATCATCTGGTCATCTAGTCATCTGATCATCTGGTCATCTGGTCATCTCGTAATCTGGTCATCTGGTCATCTGATTATCTGGACATCTGGTTATCTGGTCATCTGGTCATCTGGTCATCTGGTCATCTGCTCAACTGGTCATCTGGTCATCTGGTCATCAGGTCATCTGGTCATCTCGTTATCCCGTCATCTTGTCTTCTCGTCATCTCGTCATCTCGTCATCTCGTCATCTGGTCATCTATTCATCTGGTCATCTGGTCATCTGGTCATCTGGTCATCTGGTCATCTATTCATCTGGTCATCTTTATTGAAGTGAACCTTGTATATTTTACTTTTGTTGTCGTGCGCATGCGTGTTGCAATGGGACTTGTCGTCTACCGGCTTGCATGCCGTGCGTGTCTCAGTCGCTTACGAGCTGAGTATAGAGTCATTTGTTTTTTCAGATAATGAAGAGTATGCGTTTACCAAGGCTGTTGCTGTTCTCCCTCATTCCTTTTCCCACAGGTAGACTGGATCTCAGAGGAAAAGCAATTATCGTACGTGAACAATTGAGTCATCTGGTCATCTGATCATATGGTCTTCTGGTCATCTCGTCATCTCGCCATCTCGTCATCTCTTCACCGCGTCATCTCATCATCTCGTAATCTCGTAATCTCGTCATCTCCCCATCATCCCGTCATCTCGTAATCAAGTCATCTCCTCATCATCTCGTCATCTCGTAATCTGGTTATCTGGTCATCTGATCATGCGGTCGTCTGGTCATCTAGTCATCTGGTCATCTGGTTATCTGCTCATCTGGTCATCTGGTCATCCGGTCATCTGGTCATCTGGTCATCTGGTTATCTGGTCATCTGGTCATCTCGTCATCTCGTCATCTCGTAGTCTGGTCATCTGGTCATCTGGTCATCTGGTCATCCAATCATCTGGTTATCGGGTCATCAGGTCATCTGGTCATCTGGTCATCTGGTCATCTGGTCATCTGTTTATCTGGTCATCTGGTCATCTGGTCATCTGGTCATCTGGTCATCTGGTCATCCGGTCATCTCGTCATCTGGTCATCTGGTCATCCGGTCGTCTGGTCATCTGGTCGTCTGGTCATCTGGTCATCTGGTCATCTCGTCATCTGGTCATCTGGTCATCTGTTTATCTGTTCATCCTGTCATCTGGTCATCTGGTCATCTGGTCATCTGGTCATCTGGTCATTTTGTCATCTGGTCATCTATTCATCTGGTCATCTGGTCATCTGGTCATCTGGTCGTCTGGTCATCTATTCATCTGATCATCTTTATCGAAGTGAACCTTGTATATTTTACTTTTGTTGTCGTGCGCATGCGTGTTGCAATGGGACTTGTCGTCTACCGGCTTGCATGCCGTGCGTGCCTCAGTCGCTTACGAGCTGAGTATAGAGTCACTTGTTTTTTCAGATAATGAAGAGTATGCGTTTACCAAGGCCGTTGCTGTTCTCCCTCATTCCTTTTCCCACAGGTAGACTGGATCTCAGAGGAAAAGCAACTGTCGTACGTGAACAATTGAGTCATCTGGTCATCTGATCATATGGTCTTCTGGTCATCTCGTCATCTCGTCATCTCGTCATCTCGTCACCGCGTCATCTCATCATCTCGTCATCTCGTCATCTCGTCACCGCGTCATCTCATCATCTCGTAATCTCGTAATGTCGTCATCTCCCCATCATCCCGTCATCTCGTAATCAAGTCATCTCCTCATCATCTCGTCATCTCGTAATCTGGTCATCTGGTCATCTGATCATCCGGTCGTCTGGTCATCTAGTCATCTGGTCATCTGGTTATCTGGTCATCTGGTCATCTGGTCATCTGGTCATCTGGTCATCCGGTCATCTGGTCATCTGGTCATCTGGTTATCTGGTCATCTGGTCATCTCGTCATCTCGTCATCTCGTGGTCTGGTCATCTGGTCATCTGGTCATCTGGTCATCCAATCATCTGGTTATCTGGTCATCAGATCATCTGGTCATCTGGTCATCTGTTCATCTGGTCATCTGGTCATCTGGTCATCTAGTCATCTGGTCATCTGGTCATCTGGTCATCTGGTCATCCGGTCATCTCGTCATCTGGTCATCTGTTCATCCGGTCGTCTGGCCATCTAGTCATCTGGTCATCTGGTCATCTGGTCATCTGGTCATCTGGTCATCTGGTCATCTGGTCATCTGGTCATCCGGTCATCTGATCATCTATCCATCTGGTCATCTGGTCATCTGGTCATCTCGTATTCTGGTCATCTGGTCATCTGGTCATCTCGTCATCTGGACATCTGGTTATCTGGTTATCTGGTCATCCGGTCATCTAGTCATCTGGTCATCTGGTCGACTGGTCATCTGGTCATCTGGTCATCTGGTCATCTGGTCGTCTGGTCATCTCGTCATTTCTTCATCATCTGGTCATCTCGTTATCTCGTCATCTCGTCATCTGGTCATCTCTTCATCATCTCGTCATCTCGTAACCTCGTCATCTGGTTATCTGGTCCTCGCGTCTTCCCATCATCTCGTAATCTGGTCATCTGGTCATCTAATCATCTGGTCATCTGGTCATCTGGTCATCTGGTCATCCGGTCGTCTGGTCATCTAGTCATCTGGTCATCTGGTCAACTGGTCATCCGGTCATCTGGCCATCTGGTCATCTGGTCAACTGGTCATCTGGTCATCTATTCATCTGGTCATCCTGTCATCTGGTCATCTGGTCATCTGGTCATCTGGTTATCTGGTCATCTGGTCATCTGGTTATCTGGTCATCTGTTCATCTGGTCATCTGGTCATCCGGTCATCTGGTCATCTGGTCATCTGGTCGACTGGTCATCTAGTCATCTGGTCATCTGGTCTTCTGGACGTCTGGTCATCTCGTCATTTCTTCATCACCTGGTCATCTCGTCATCTCGTCATCTCGTCATCTGGTCATTTCGTCATCTCGTCATCTGGTCATCTTGTCATCTGGTCATCCGGTCGTCTGATCATCTGGTTATCTGGTTATCCGGTCATCTGGTTATCTGGTCATCCTGTCATCTGATAATCTGGTCATCTGGTCATCTGGTCGTCTGATCATCTGGTCATCTGGTTATTTGGTCATCTGTTCATCTGGTCATCGGGTCATTTCGTCCTCTGGTCATCTGGTCATCTGGTCATCTGGTCATCTGGTCATCTGGTCATCTGGTCATCTGGTCATCTGTATTGAAGTGAACCTTGTATATTTTACTTTTGTTGTCGTGCGCATGCGTGTTTCCATGGGACTTGTCGTCTACCGGCTTGCATGCCGTGCGCGCCTCAGTCGCTTACGAGCTGAGTATAGAGTCACTTGTTTTTTCAGATAATGAAGAATATTCGTTCAAGAAGGCTGTTGCTGTTCTCCCTCATTCCTTTTCCCACAGGTAGACTGGATCTCAGAGGAAAAGTAACTGTCGTACGTTAACAATCGAGTCATCTGGTCATCTTGTCATCTGGTCATCTGGTTATCTGGTCAGTTCGTCAACTTGATGAGATGATGCGATGACGAGATGACCAGATGATGACCAGATGATGATGAGATGTCATCTGGTCATCTGGTCATCTGGTCATCTGGTCATCGGGTCATCTGGTCATCTGGTCATCCGGTCGTCTGGTCATCTAGTCATCTGGTCATCTGGTCATCTGCTCATCTTTCCATCTCGTAATCTGGTCATCTGGACATCTGGTCAACTGGTAATCCAATCATCTGGTCATCTGGTCATCTGGTTGTCTGGTCATCTGGTCATCTCGTCATCTCGTAATCTGGTCATCTCGTCATCTGGTCATCTGGTCATCCGGTCATCCAATCATCCGGTTATCTGGTCATCTGGTCATCTGGTTATCTGGTCATCTGTTCATCTGGTCATCTGATCATCTGGTCATCTGGTCATCTGGTCATCTGGTCATCTTGTCATCTGGTCATCTGGTCATCCGGTCATCTGGTCATCTGGTCATCTGGTCATCTCGTCATCTCGTTATCTCGTCATCTCGTCATCTCGTCATCTCGTCATCTCGTCATGACGTCATCTAGTCATCTCGTCATCTCGTCATCTTGTCATCCGGTCATCTGATCATCTGGTCGTCTGGTCATCTGGTCTTCTCGTCATCTCGTCATTTCGTCATCATCTCGTCATCTCGTCATCTCGTTACGTCGTCATCTGGTCATACCATCATCTGGTCATCTGGTTATCTGGTCATCTGGTCATCTGTTCATCTGGTCATCTGCTCAACTGGTCGTCTGGTCATCTGGTCATCTCGTCATCTCGTCATCTCGTCATCTCGTAATCCCATCATCTCGTCATCTCGTCATCTCGTCATCCCGTCATCTGGTCATCTGGTCATCTGGTCAGCTCGTCATCTGGTCATCTGGTCACCCGGTCGTCCGGTCATCTAGTCATCTGGTCATCTAGTCATCTGCTCATCTCGTAATCTGTTCATCTGGTCATCTGGTCATCTCGTCATCTGGTCATCCCGTTATCTGGTCATCTAGTCATCTGATCATCTGGTCATCTGGTCAACTGGTCATCTGGTCATCTGGTCATCTCGTCGTCTCGTTATCTCGTCAACTCGTCATCTCGCCATCTCGTCATGACGTCATCTAGTCATCTGGCCATCTGGTCATCTGGTCGTCTGGTCATCTGGTCTTCTCGTCATCTCTTGATTTCGTCATCATCTCGTCATCTCGTCATCTGGTCATCTCCTCACCATCGCGTCATCTCGTAACCTCGTCATCTGGTTATCTGGTCCTCTCGTCATCTCGTCCTCTGGTCATCTGGTCATCTAGTCATCTGGTCATCTGGTCATCTGGTTATCTGGTCATCTGGTCATCTGGTTATCTCGTCATCTCGTAATCTGGTCATCTTGTCATCTGGTCATCTAATCATCTGGTCATCCAGTCATCTGGTCATCTGGTCATCTGGTCTTCTGGTCATCTGGTCATCTGGTCATCCGGCCATCTGGTCATCTATTCATCTGGTTATCTGGTCATTTGATCATATGGTCGTCTGGTCATCTGGTCTTCTCGTCATCTCGCCATTTCGTCATCATCTGGTCATCTCGTCATCTCGTCATCTCGTCATTTCGTCATCATCTGGTCATCTCGTCATCTCGTCATCTCGTCATCTGGTCATCTAGTCATCTGGTCATCTGGTCGTCTGGTCATCTGGTCATCTGGTTATCTGGTCATCTGTTCATCTGGTCATCTGGTTATCTGGTCATTCTGTCATCTGGTAATCTCTTAATCTGGTCATCTCGTAATCTGGTCATCTCTTAATCTGGTCATCTCGTAATCTGGTCATCTGGTCATCCGATCATCTGGTCATCTAGTCATCTGGTCATCTGGTCATCTGGTCATCTCGTAATCTGGTCGTCTGGTCATCCGGTCATCTCGTCATCTCGTCATCTGGTCATCTGGTCATCTGGTCATCTGGTCGTCTGATCATCTGGTTATCTGGCCATCTGTTCAACTGGTCATCTGGTTATCGGGTCATCCTGTCATCTGTTCATCTGGTCATCCGGTCATCTGGTCATCTAGTCATCTGGTCATCTGGTCATCTCGTCATCTGGTCATCTGGTCACCCGGTCGTCCGGTCATCCGGTCATCTGGTCATCTAGTCATCTGGTCATCTGGTCATCTGGTCGTCTCGTTATCGCGTCATCTCGTAACCTCGTCATCTGGTTATCTGGTCCTCTCGTCATCTCGTCCTCTGGTCATCTGGTCATCTGGTCATCTGGTCATCTGGTCATCTGGTTATCTGGTCATCTGGTCATCTGGTTATCTCGTCATCTCGTAATCTGGTCATCTTGTCATCTGGTCATCTAATCATCTGGTCATCCAGTCATCTGGTCATCTGGTCATCTGGTCTTCTGGTCATCTGGTCATCTGTTCATCTGGTCATCTGGTCATCTGGTCATCCGGCCATCTGGTCATCTATTCATCTGGTTATCTGGTCATTTGGTCATATGGTCGTCTGGTCATCTGGTCTTCTCGTCATCTCGCCATTTCGTCATCATCTGGTCATCTCGTCATCTCGTCATCTCGTCATTTCGTCATCATCTGGTCATCTAGTCATCTGGTCATCTGGTCGTCTGGTCATCTGGTCATCTGGTTAGCTGGTCATCTGTTCATCTGGTCATCTGGTCATCTGGTCATTCTGTCATCTGGTAATCTCTTAATCTGGTCATCTCTTAATCTGGTCATCTCGTAATCTGGTCATCTGGTCATCCGATCATCTGGTCATCTAGTCATCTGGTCATCTGGTCATCTGGTCATCTCGTAATCTGGTCATCTGGTCATCTGGTCATCTGGTCATCTCGTCATCTGGTCATCTGGTCATCTGGTCATCTGGTCATCTGGTCGTCTGATCATATGGTTATCTGGCCATCTGTTCAACTGGTCATCTGGTTATCGGGTCATCCTGTCATCTGTTCATCTGGTCATCCGGTCATCTGGTCATCTAGTCATCTGGTCATTTGGTCATCTGGTCATCTCGTAATCTGCTCATCTGGTCATCCGGTCATCTCGTCATCTGGTCATCTGGTTATCTGGTCATCCGGTCATCTGGTCATCTGGTCATCTGGTCATCTGGTCGACTGGTTATCTGGTCATCTGGTCATCTGGTCATCTGGTCGTCTGGTCATCTCGTCATTTCTTCATCATCTGGTCATCTCGTCAGCTCGTCATCTCGTCATCTCGTCATCTCGTCGTCTGGTCATCTGGTCATCTGGTCATCTGGTCATCTAGTCATCTCGTCGTCTGGTCATCTGGTCATCTGTTCATCTGGTCATCCTGTCATCTGGTCATCTAGTCATCTGGTCATCTGGTCATCTGGTCATCGGTATTGAAGTGAACCTTGTATATTTTAATTTTATTGTCGTGCGCATGCGTGTTACCATGGGACTTGTCGTCTACCGGCTTGCATGCCGTGCGCGCCTCAGTCGCTTACGAGCTGAGTATAGAGTCACTTGTTTTTTCATCTAATGAAGAGTATTCGTTTAACAAGGCTGTTGCTGTTCTCCCTCATTCCTTTTCCCACAGGTAGACTGGATTTCAGAGGAAAAGTAACTGTCGTACGTTAACAATCGAGTCATCTGGTCATCTGGTTATCTGGTCATCTTGCTATCTCGTAATCTGGTCATCTGATCATCTGGTCATCTGGTCATCTGGTCATCTGGTCATCTGGTCATCTGGTTATCTGGTCATCTGGTCATCTCGTCATCTCGTGATTTAATCATCTGGTCATCCGGTCATCCAATCATCTGGTTATCTGGTCATCTGGTCTTCTGGTTATCTGGTCATCTGTTCATCTGGTCATCTGGTCATCTGGTCATCTGGTCATCTGGTTATCTGGTCATCTCGTCATCTGGTCATCTATTCATCTGGTCATCTGGTCATCTGGTCATCTGGTCATCCGGTCATCTGGTCGTCTAGTCATCTGGTCGTCTGGTCATCTAGTCATCTGGTCATCTGGTCGTCTGCTCATCTTGCCATCTCGTAATCCGGTCATCTGGTCATCTGGTCATCTGGTCATCCAATCATCTGATCATCTGGTCATCTCGTTATCTGGTAATCTGGTCATCTGGTCATCTCGTCATCTCGTAATTTGGTCATCTGGTCATCTGGTCATCTGGTCATCCGGTCATCCAATCATCTGGTTATCTGGTCATCCGGTCATCTGGTTATGTGGTCATCTGTTCATCTGGTCATCTGGTCATCTGGTCATCTGGTCATCTGGTCATCTGGTCATCTGGTCATCGGGTCATCTCGTCATCTGGTCATCTGGTCTTCCGGTCGTCTGGTCATCTAGTCATCTAGTCATCTGGTCATCTGGTCATCTAGTCATCTGGTCATCTGTTCATCTCGTCATCTGGTCATCTGGTCTTCCGGTCGTCTGGTCATCTAGTCATCTAGTCATCTGGTCATCTGGTCATCTAGTCGTCTGGTCATCCGGTCATCTGGTCATCTGGTCATCCGGTCATCTGGTCTTCTGGTCATCTGGTCATCTCGTCATGTCGTCATCTAGTCATCTCGTCTCCTCGTCATCTCGTCATCTTGTCATCTGGTCATCTGGTCATCTGATCATCTGGTCATCTGGTCGTCTGGTCATCTGGTCTTCTCGTCATCTCGTCATTTCGTCATCATCTGGTCATCTCGTCATCTGGTCATCTGGTCATCTGGTCATCTGGTCATCTGGTCGTCTGGTCATTTGGTCATCTGGTTATCTGGTCATCTGTTCATCTGGTTATCTGGTTACCTGGTTATCTGGTCATCCTGTCATCTGGTCATCTCGTAATCTGGTCATCTGGTCATCCGGTCATCTGGTCATCTGGTCATCTGGTCATCTGGTCGTCTTGTCATCTGGTCATCTGGTCATCTCGTAATCTGGTCATCGGGTCGTTTGGTCATCTATTCATCTGGTCATCCGGTCATCTGGTCATCTGGTCATCTGGTCATCTGGTCATCTCGTCATCTGGTCATCTCCTCAACATCTAGTCATTTCGTAACCTCGTCATCTGGTCATCTGGTCATCTAGTCATCTCGTCATCTCGTAATCTGGTCATCGGGTCATCTGGTTATCTGGTCATCAGGTCATCTGGTCATCTTGTCATCTGGTTATCCGATCATCTGGTCATCTGGTGGACTGGTCAACTGGTCATCTGGTCATCTGGTCATCCGGTCATCTCGTCATCTCGTCATCTTGTCATCTCGTCATGTCGTCATCTAGTCATCTAGTCATCTCGTCATCTCATCATCTCGTCATCTCGTCATCTTGTCATCTGGTCATCTGGTCATTGTGTCATCTGGTCATCTATTCATCTGGTCATCTGGTCATCCGGTCATCTGGTCATCTGGTCATCTGGTCATCTGGTTTTTTAGTCATCTCGTCATTTCGTCATCATCTGGTCATCTCGTCATCTGGTCATCTGGTCATCTGGTCATCTGGTCATTGTGTCATCTTGTCATCTATTCATCTGGTCATCTGGTCATCCGGTCATCTGGTCATCTGGTCATCTGGTCATCTGGACATCTGTTCATCTGATCAACTGGTCATCTATTCAACTGGTCAACTGGTCATCTGGTTATCTGATCATCTGGTCATCTCGTCATCTCTTCATCTCGTCATCTCGTCATCTCGTCATCTCGTCATCTCGTCATCTCGTCATCTCGTCATCTCGTCATCTCGTCATCTGGTCATCTGGTCATCTGGTCACCTGGTCATCTGGTCATCTGGTCATTTTGTCATCTGGTCATCTATTCATCTGGTCATCTGGTCATCGGGTCATCCGGTCATCCGGTCATCAGGTCATCTGGTCATCTGATCATCTGGTCATCTGGTCTTCTGGTCATCTCATCATCTCGTCATCTCGTCACCGCGTCATCTCATAACCTCGTAATCTCGTAATCTCGTCATCTCCTCATCATCTCGTCATCTTGAAATCTGGTCATCTCCTCATCATCTCGTAATCTCGTCATCTGGTCATCTGGTCATCTGGTCGTCTGGTCATCTGGTCATCTCGTCATCTCGTCGTCTCGTAATCACGTCATCTCGTCATCTCGTCATCTCGTCATCTCGTCATCTCGTCATCTCGTCATCTCGTCATCTCGTCATCTCGTCATCTCGTCATGTCGTCATCTAGCCATCCCGTCATCTTGTCATCTCGTCATCTGGTCATCTCGTCATCTGGTCATCTGGTCATCGGGTCATCTGGTCAACTGGTCATCTGGTCATCTGGACATCTCGTCATCTCGTTATCTCGTGATCTCGTCATCACGTCGTCTCGTCATGACGTCATCTAGTCATCTCGTCATCTCGTCATCTTGTCATCTGGTCATCTGGTCATCTGGACGTCTGGTCATCTGGTCATCTAGTCATCTGGTCATCTGGTCATCTCGTAATCTGGTCATCTGGTCATCTGGTCATCTGGTCATCTGGTCATCTGGTCATCTGGTCATCTGGTCATCTGGTCATCTGGTCATCTGGTCATCTGGTCATCTGGTCATCTGGTCATGTGGTCATCTGGTCATCTGGTCATCTGGTCATCCGGTCATCTGGTCATCTAGTCATCTGGTCATCTGGTCATCTGGTCATCTGGTCATCTGGTCATCTGATCATCTGGTCATCTGGTCATCTGGTCATCTGGTCATCTTGTCATCTGGTTATCCGATCATCTGGTCATCTGGTGGACTGGTCAACTGGTCATCTGGTCATCTGGTCATCCGGTCATCTCGTCATCTCGTCATCTTGTCATCTCGTCATGTCGTCATCTAGTCATCTAGTCATCTCGTCATCTCATCATCTCGTCATCTCGTCATCTTGTCATCTGGTCATCTGGTCATCTGGTCATCTGGTCATCCGGCCATCTGGTCATCTATTCATCTGGTTATCTGGTCATTTGGTCATATGGTCGTCTGGTCATCTGGTCTTCTCGTCATCTCGCCATTTCGTCATCATCTGGTCATCTCGTCATCCCGTCATCTCGTCATTTCGTCATCATCTGGTCATCTAGTCATCTGGTCATCTGGTCGTCTGGTCATCTGGTCATCTGGTTAGCTGGTCATCTGTTCATCTGGTCATCTGGTCATCTGGTCATTCTGTCATCTGGTAATCTCTTAATCTGGTCATCTTGTAATCTGGTCATCTCTTAATCTGGTCATCTCGTAATCTGGTCATCTGGTCATCCGATCATCTGGTCATCTAGTCATCTGGTCATCTGGTCATCTGGTCATCTCGTAATCTGGTCATCTGGTCATCTGGTCATCTGGTCATCTCGTCATCTGGTCATCTGGTCATCTGGTCATCTGGTCATCTGGTCATCTGGTCGTCTGATCATCTGGTTATCTGGCCATCTGTTCAACTGGTCATCTGGTTATCGGGTCATCCTGTCATCTGTTCATCTGGTCATCCGGTCATCTGGTCATCTAGTCATCTGGTCATCTGGTCATCTGGTCATCTCGTAATCTGCTCATCTGGTCATCCGGTCATCTCGTCATCTGGTCATCTGGTTATCTGGTCATCCGGTCATCTGGTCATCTGGTCATCTGGTCATCCGGTCGACTGGTTATCTGGTCATCTGGTCATCTGGTCATCTGGTCGTCTGGTCATCTCGACATTTCTTCATCATCTGGTCATCTCGTCAGCTCGTCATCTCGTCATCTCGTCATCTCGTCGTCTGGTCATCTGGTCATCTGGTCATCTGGTCATCTAGTCATCTCATCGTCTGGTCATCTGGTCATCTGTTCATCTGGTCATCCTGTCATCTGGTCATCTAGTCATCTGGTCATCTGGTCATCTGGTCATCGGTATTGAAGCGAACCTTGTATATTTTAATTTTATTGTCGTGCGCATGCGTGTTGCCATGGGACTTGTCGTCTACCGGCTTGCATGCCGTGCGCGCCTCAGTCGCTTACGAGCTGAGTATAGAGTCACTTGTTTTTTCATCTAATGAAGAGTATTCGTTTAACAAGGCTGTTGCTGTTCTCCCACATTCCTTTTCCCACAGGTAGACTGGATTTCAGAGGAAAAGTAACTGTCGTACGTTAACAATCGAGTCATCTGGTCATCTGGTTATCTGGTCAGTTAGTCATCTTGATGAGATGATGCGATGACGAGATGACAAGATGATGATGAGATGTTAGCTGGTCATCTGGTCGTCTGGTCATCTCGTCATCTGATCATCTGGTCATCTGGTCATCCGGTCGTCTGGTCATCTAGTCATCTGGTCATCTGGTCATCTGCTCATTTTGCTATCTCGTAATCTGGTCATCTGATCATCTGGTCATCTGGTCATCTGGTCATCTGGTCATCTGGTTATCTGGTCATCTGGTCATCTCGTCATCTCGTGATTTAATCATCTGGTCATCCGGTCATCCAATCATCTGGTTATCTGGTCATCTGGTCTTCTGGTTATCTGGTCATCTGTTCATCTGGTCATCTGGTCATCTGGTCATCTGGTCATCTGGTTATCTGGTCATCTCGTCATCTGGTCATCTATTCATCTGGTCATCTGGTCATCTGGTCATCTGGTCATCTGGTCATCTGGTCATCCGGTCATCTGGTCGTCTAGTCATCTGGTCGTCTGGTCATCTAGTCATCTGGTCATCTGGTCGTCTGCTCATCTTGCCATCTCGTAATCCGGTCAACTGGTAATCTGGTCATCTGGTCATCTCGTCATCTCGTAATTTGGTCATATGGTCATCTGGTCATCTGGTCATCCGGTCATCCAATCATCTGGTTATATGGTCATCCGGTCATCTGGTTATATGGTCATCTGTTCATCTGGTTATCTGGTCATCTGTTCATCTGGTCATCTGGTCATCTGGTCATCTGGTCATCTGGTCATCTGGTCATCGGGTCATCTCGTCATCTGGTCATCTGGTCTTCCGGTCGTCTGGTCATCTAGTCATCTAGTCATCTGGTCGTCTTGTCATCTGGTCATCTGGTCATCTCGTAATCTGGTCATCGGGTCGTTTGGTCATCTATTCATCTGGTCATCCGGTCATCTGGTCATCTGGTCATCTGGTCATCTGGTCATCTGGTCATCTGGTCATCTGGTCATCTGGTCGTCTGGTCATTTGGTCATCTGGTTATCTGGTCATCTGTTCATCTGGTTATCTGGTTATCTGGTTATCTGGTCATCCTGTCATCTGGTCATCTCGTAATCTGGTCATCTGGTCATCCGGTCATCTGGTCATCTGGTCATCTGGTCATCTGGTCGTCTTGTCATCTGGTCATCTGGTCATCTCGTAATCTGGTCATCGGGTCGTTTGGTCATCTATTCATCTGGTCATCCGGTCATCTGGTCATCTGGTCATCTGGTCATCTGGTCATCTCGTCATCTGGTCATCTCCTCAACATCTAGTCATTTCGTAACCTCGTCATCTGGTCATCTGGTCATCTAGTCATCTCGTCATCTCGTAATCTGGTCATCGGGTCATCTGGTTATCTGGTCATCAGGTCATCTGGTCATCTTGTCATCTGGTTATCCGATCATCTGGTCATCTGGTGGACTGGTCAACTGGTCATCTGGTCATCTGGTCATCCGGTCATCTCGTCATCTCGTCATCTTGTCATCTCGTCATGTCGTCATCTAGTCATCTAGTCATCTCGTCATCTCATCATCTCGTCATCTCGTCATCTTGTCATCTGGTCATCTGGTCATTGTGTCATCTGGTCATCTATTCATCTGGTCATCTGGTCATCCGGTCATCTGGTCATCTGGTCATCTGGTCATCTGGTTTTTTAGTCATCTCGTCATTTCGTCATCATCTGGTCATCTCGTCATCTGGTCATCTGGTCATCTGGTCATCTGGTCATTGTGTCATCTTGTCATCTATTCATCTGGTCATCTGGTCATCCGGTCATCTGGTCATCTGGTCATCTGGTCATCTGGACATCTGTTCATCTGATCAACTGGTCATCTATTCAACTGGTCAACTGGTCATCTGGTTATCTGATCATCTGGTCATCTCGTCATCTCTTCATCTCGTCATCTCGTCATCTCGTCATCTCGTCATCTCGTCATCTCGTCATCGAGTCATCTCGTCATCTCGTCATCTGGTCATCTGGTCATCTGGTCACCTGGTCATCTGGTCATCTGGTCATTTTGTCATCTGGTCATCTATTCATCTGGTCATCTGGTCATCGGGTCATCCGGTCATCCGGTCATCAGGTCATCTGGTCATCTGATCATCTGGTCATCTGGTCTTCTGGTCATCTCATCATCTCGTCATCTCGTCACCGCGTCATCTCATAACCTCGTAATCTCGTAATCTCGTCATCTCCTCATCATCTCGTCATCTTGAAATCTGGTCATCTCCTCATCATCTCGTAATCTCGTCATCTGGTCATCTGGTCATCTGGTCGTCTGGTCATCTGGTCATCTCGTCATCTCGTCGTCTCGTAATCACGTCATCTCGTCATCTCGTCATCTCGTCATCTCGTCATCTCGTCATCTCGTCATCTCGTCATCTCGTCATCTCGTCATCTCGTCATGTCGTCATCTAGCCATCCCGTCATCTTGTCATCTCGTCATCTGGTCATCTCGTCATCTGGTCATCTGGTCATCGGGTCATCTGGTCAACTGGTCATCTGGTCATCTGGACATCTCGTCATCTCGTTATCTCGTGATCTCGTCATCACGTCGTCTCGTCATGACGTCATCTAGTCATCTCGTCATCTCGTCATCTTGTCATCTGGTCATCTGGTCATCTGGACGTCTGGTCATCTGGTCATCTAGTCATCTGGTCATCTGGTCATCTCGTAATCTGGTCATCTGGTCATCTGGTCATCTGGTCATCTGGTCATCTGGTCATCTGGTCATCTGGTCATCTGGTCATCTGGTCATCTGGTCATCTGGTCATCTGGTCATGTGGTCATCTGGTCATCTGGTCATCTGGTCATCCGGTCATCTGGTCATCTAGTCATCTGGTCATCTGGTCATCTGGTCATCTGGTCATCTGGTCATCTGATCATCTGGTCATCTGGTCATCTGGTCATCTGGTCATCTTGTCATCTGGTTATCCGATCATCTGGTCATCTGGTGGACTGGTCAACTGGTCATCTGGTCATCTGGTCATCCGGTCATCTCGTCATCTCGTCATCTTGTCATCTCGTCATGTCGTCATCTAGTCATCTAGTCATCTCGTCATCTCATCATCTCGTCATCTCGTCATCTTGTCATCTGGTCATCTGGTCATCTGGTCATCTGGTCATCCGGCCATCTGGTCATCTATTCATCTGGTTATCTGGTCATTTGGTCATATGGTCGTCTGGTCATCTGGTCTTCTCGTCATCTCGCCATTTCGTCATCATCTGGTCATCTCGTCATCCCGTCATCTCGTCATTTCGTCATCATCTGGTCATCTAGTCATCTGGTCATCTGGTCGTCTGGTCATCTGGTCATCTGGTTAGCTGGTCATCTGTTCATCTGGTCATCTGGTCATCTGGTCATTCTGTCATCTGGTAATCTCTTAATCTGGTCATCTTGTAATCTGGTCATCTCTTAATCTGGTCATCTCGTAATCTGGTCATCTGGTCATCCGATCATCTGGTCATCTAGTCATCTGGTCATCTGGTCATCTGGTCATCTCGTAATCTGGTCATCTGGTCATCTGGTCATCTGGTCATCTCGTCATCTGGTCATCTGGTCATCTGGTCATCTGGTCATCTGGTCATCTGGTCGTCTGATCATCTGGTTATCTGGCCATCTGTTCAACTGGTCATCTGGTTATCGGGTCATCCTGTCATCTGTTCATCTGGTCATCCGGTCATCTGGTCATCTAGTCATCTGGTCATCTGGTCATCTGGTCATCTCGTAATCTGCTCATCTGGTCATCCGGTCATCTCGTCATCTGGTCATCTGGTTATCTGGTCATCCGGTCATCTGGTCATCTGGTCATCTGGTCATCCGGTCGACTGGTTATCTGGTCATCTGGTCATCTGGTCATCTGGTCGTCTGGTCATCTCGACATTTCTTCATCATCTGGTCATCTCGTCAGCTCGTCATCTCGTCATCTCGTCATCTCGTCGTCTGGTCATCTGGTCATCTGGTCATCTGGTCATCTAGTCATCTCATCGTCTGGTCATCTGGTCATCTGTTCATCTGGTCATCCTGTCATCTGGTCATCTAGTCATCTGGTCATCTGGTCATCTGGTCATCGGTATTGAAGCGAACCTTGTATATTTTAATTTTATTGTCGTGCGCATGCGTGTTGCCATGGGACTTGTCGTCTACCGGCTTGCATGCCGTGCGCGCCTCAGTCGCTTACGAGCTGAGTATAGAGTCACTTGTTTTTTCATCTAATGAAGAGTATTCGTTTAACAAGGCTGTTGCTGTTCTCCCACATTCCTTTTCCCACAGGTAGACTGGATTTCAGAGGAAAAGTAACTGTCGTACGTTAACAATCGAGTCATCTGGTCATCTGGTTATCTGGTCAGTTAGTCATCTTGATGAGATGATGCGATGACGAGATGACAAGATGATGATGAGATGTTAGCTGGTCATCTGGTCGTCTGGTCATCTCGTCATCTGATCATCTGGTCATCTGGTCATCCGGTCGTCTGGTCATCTAGTCATCTGGTCATCTGGTCATCTGCTCATTTTGCTATCTCGTAATCTGGTCATCTGATCATCTGGTCATCTGGTCATCTGGTCATCTGGTCATCTGGTTATCTGGTCATCTGGTCATCTCGTCATCTCGTGATTTAATCATCTGGTCATCCGGTCATCCAATCATCTGGTTATCTGGTCATCTGGTCTTCTGGTTATCTGGTCATCTGTTCATCTGGTCATCTGGTCATCTGGTCATCTGGTCATCTGGTTATCTGGTCATCTCGTCATCTGGTCATCTATTCATCTGGTCATCTGGTCATCTGGTCATCTGGTCATCTGGTCATCTGGTCATCCGGTCATCTGGTCGTCTAGTCATCTGGTCGTCTGGTCATCTAGTCATCTGGTCATCTGGTCGTCTGCTCATCTTGCCATCTCGTAATCCGGTCAACTGGTAATCTGGTCATCTGGTCATCTCGTCATCTCGTAATTTGGTCATATGGTCATCTGGTCATCTGGTCATTTGGTCATCCAATCATCTGGTTATATGGTCATCCGGTCATCTGGTTATATGGTCATCTGTTCATCTGGTTATCTGGTCATCTGTTCATCTGGTCATCTGGTCATCTGGTCATCTGGTCATCTGGTCATCTGGTCATCGGGTCATCTCGTCATCTGGTCATCTGGTCTTCCGGTCGTCTGGTCATCTAGTCATCTAGTCATCTGGTCATCTGGTGATCTAGTCATCTGGTCATCTGGTCATCTCGTCATCTGGTCATCTGGTCTTCCGGTCGTCTGGTCATCTAGTCATCTAGTCATCTGGTCATCTGGTCATCTAGTCGTCTGGTCATCTGGTCATCTGGTCATCTCGTCATCTCGTCATCTCGTAATCCCGTCATCTCGTCATCTCGTCATCTCGTCATCTCGTCATGTCGTCATCTAGTAATCTCTTCATCTTGTCATCTCGTCATCTTGTCATCTGGTCATCTGGTCATCTGGTCATCTGGTTATCTGGTCATCTGTTCATCTGGTCATCTGGTTATCTAGTCATCCTGTCATCTGGTCATCTGGTCATCTGGTCATCTGGTCATCTGGTCATCTGGTCATCTCGTCATCTGGTCATCTGGTCATCCGGTCGTCTGGTCATCCGGTCGTCTGGTCATCTAGTCATCTGGTCATCTCGTCATCTGGTCATCTGGTCAACTGGTCATCTGGTCATCTGGTCATCTGGTCATCTCGTTATCTCGTCATCTCGTTATCTCGTCATCTCGTCATGACGTCATCTAGTCATCTCGTCATCTCGTCATCTTGTCATCTGGTCGTCTGGTCATCTGGTCATCTAGTCATCTGGTCATCTGGTCATCTGGTCATCTCGTAATCTGGTCATCTGGTCATCTGGTCATCTCCTCATCTGGTCATCTGGTTATCTGGTCATCTAGTCATCTGGTCATCTGTTCATCTGGTCAACTGGTCAGCTGGTTATCTGGTCGTCTCGTCATCTCGTTATCTCGTCATCTCGTCATCTCGTCATCTCTTCATTTCGTCATCTCGTCATCTCGTCATCTCGTCATCTGGTCATCTCCTCATCATCTCGTCATCTCGTAACCTCGTCATCTGGTTATCTGGTCCTCTCGTCATCTCGTCATCAGGTCATCTGGTCGTCTGGTCATCTCGTCATCTGGTCATCTGGTCATCTGGTCATCTCGTCGACTCGTAATCTGGTCATCGGGTCATCTGGTCATCTGGTCATCTGGTCATCTGGTCATCTGGTCATCTAGTCATCTCGTAATCTGGTCATCGGGTCATCTGGTTATCTGGTCATCTGGTCATCTGGTCATCTTGTCATCTGGTTATCCGATCATCTGGTCATCTGGTGAACTGGTCAACTGGTCATCTGGTCATCTGGTCATCTGGTCATCTGGTCATCTCGTCATCTCGTCATCTCGTCATCTCGTCATCTTGTCATCTGGTCATATGATCATCTGGTCATCTGGTTCTTTAGTCATCTCGTCATTTCGTCTTCATCTGGTCATCTCGTCATCTGGTCATCTGGTCATCTGGTCATCTGGTCATTGTGTCATCTGGTCATCTATTCATCTGGTCATCTGGTCATCCGGTCATCTGGTCATCTGGTCATCTGGTCATCTGGTCATCTGTTCATCTGATCAACTGGTCATCTATTCAACTGGTCAACTGGTCATCTGGTTATCTGATCATCTGGTCATCTCGTCATCTCGTCATCTCGTCATCTCGTCATCTCGTCATCTGGTCATCTGGTCATCTGGTCATCTGGTCACCTGGTCATCTGGTCATCTGGTCATTTTGTCATCTGGTCATCTATTCATCTGGTCATCTGGTCATCGGGTCATCCGGTCATCCGGTCATCTGGTCATCTGGTCATCCGGTCATCTGGTCATCTGGTCTTCTGGTCATCTCGTCATCTCGTCATCTCGTCACCGCGTCATCTCATAACCTCGTAATCTCGTAATCTCGTCATCTCCTCATCATCTCGTCATCTCGAAATCTGGTCATCTCCTCATCATCTCGTAATCTCGTAATCTGGTCATCTGGTCATCTGGTCATCTGGTCATCTGGTCTTCTCGTCATCCCGTCCGCTCGTCATGTCGTCATCTAGACATCTCGTCATCTCGTCATCTCGTCATCTCATCATCTTGTCATCTGGTCATCTGGTCATCTCGTCATCTGGTCATCTCGTCATCTGGTCATTTCCTCATCTGGTCATCTCGTCATCTCGTCATGACGTCATCTAGTCATCTCGTCATCTCGTCATGACGTCATCTAGTCATCTCGTCATCTCGTCATCTCGTCATCTGGTCATCTGGTCATCTGGTCGTCTGATCATCTGGTCATCTAGTCATCTGGTCATCTGGTCATCTGGTCATCACGTAATCTGGTCATCTGGTCATCTCGTCACCTGGTCATACGGTCATCTCGTCATCTCGTCATCTCGTCATCTGGTCATCTGGTCATCTGGTCATCTGGTCATCTGGTCATCTGGTCATCTTGTCATCTGGTCATCTGGTCATCTGGTCATCCATTCATCCGGTCATCCGGTCATCTGATCATCTGGTCATCTGGTCATCTCGTGATCTGGTCATCTGGTCATCTGGTCATCTGGTCATCTGGTCATCTGGTCATCTGGTCATCTTGTCATCTGGTCATCTGGTCATCTGGTCATCCATTCATCTGGTCATCCGGTCATCTGATCATCTGGTCATCTGGTCATCTCGTGATCTGGTCATCTGGTCATCTGGTCATCTGGTTATCCGGCCATCTGGTCATCTGGTCATCTGGTCAACTGGTCAACTGGACATCTCGTCATCTCGTAATCCCGTCATCTCGTCATCTCGTCATCTAGTCATCTCGTCATCTCGTCATCTGGTCATCTGGTCATCTGGTCATCTGGTCATCTGGTCATCTGGTCGTCTGCTCATCTGGTCTTCTCGTCATCTCGTCATCTGGTCATCTCCTCATCATCTCGTAATCTCGTAACCTCGTCTTCTGGTTATCTGGTCCTCTCGTCATCTCGTCATCTCGTCACCTGGTAATCTGGTCATCTGGTCATCTGGTTAACGATCTGGTGATCTTGTCATTTGGTCATCTAGTTGTCTGGTCATCTGTTCATCTGGTCATCTGGTCATCTGGTCATCTGGTTATCTGGTCATCTGTTCATCTGGTCATCTGGTCATCTGGTCATCTCGTTATCTCGTCATCTCGTCATCTCGTCATGACGTCATCTAGTCATCTCGTCATCTCGTCATCTTGTCATCTGGTCATCTGGTCATCTGGTCGTCTGGTCATCTGGTCATCTAGTCATCTGGTCATCTAGTCATCTGGTCATCTGGTCATCTGGTCATCTGGTCATCTGGTCATCTAGTCATCTGGTCATCTGGTCATCTGGTCATCTCGTAATCTGGTCATCGGGTCATCTGGTCATCTGGTCATCTTGTCATCTGGTAATCCGATCATCTGGTCATCTGGTGAACTGGTTAACTGGTCATCTGGTCATCTGGTCATCTGGTCATCTGGTCATCTCGTCATCTCGTCATCTCGTCATGTCGTCATCTAGTTATCTAGTCATCTCGTCATCTCGTCATCTCGTCATCTCGTCATCTCGTCATCTCGTCATCTTGTCATCTGGTCATATGGTCGTCTGGTCATCTGGTTTTTTAGTCATCTCGTCATTTCGTCATCATCTGGTCATCTCGTCATCTGGTCATCTGGTCATCTGGTCATCTGGTCATCTGGTCATCTGGTCGTCTGGTCATCTGGTCATCTGGTCATCTGGTCATCTCGTCATCTCGTAATCCCGTCATCTCGTCATCTCGTCATCTCGTCATCTCGTTATCTCGTCATCTTGTCATCTGGTCATCTGGTCATCTGGTCGTCTGGTCATCTGGTCATCTAGTCATCTGGTCATCTGGTCATCCGGTCATCTCGTTATCTGGTCATCTGGTCATCTGGTCATCTCGTCATCTGGTCATGTGGTTATCTGGTCATCTAGTCATCTGGTCATCTGGTCATCTGGTCAACTGGTCATCTGGTCATCTGGTCATCTGGTCATCTCGTTATCTTGTCATCTCGTCATCTCGTCATGACGTCATCTAGTCATCTTGTCATCTCGTCATCTTGTCATCTGGTCATCTGGTCGTCTGGTCGTCTGGTCATCTGGTCTTCTCGTCATCTCTTCATTTCGTCATCATCTCGTAATCCCGTCATCTCGTCATCTCGTCATCTCGTCATCTCGTCATGTCGTCATCTAGTCATCTCGTCATCTCGTCATCTCGTCATCTTATCATCTGGTCATCTGGTCATCTGGTCGTCTGGTCATCTGGTCATCTAGTCATCTGGTCATCTGGTCATCTCGTAATCTGGTCATCTGGTCATCTGGTCATCTGGTCATCTGGTCATCTGGTCATCTGGTCATCTGGTCATCTGGTCATCTGGTCATGTGGTCATCTGGTCATCTGGTCATCTGGTCATCCGGTCATCTGGTCATCTAGTCATCTGGTCATCTGGTCATCTGGTCATCTGGTCATCTGGTCATCTGATCATCTGGTCATCTGGTCATCTGGTCATCTGGTCATCTCGTAATCTGGTCATCGGGTCATCGGGTCATCTGGTCATCTGGTCATCTGGTCATCTTGTCATCTCGTTATCCGATCATCTGGTCATCTGGTTATCTCGTCATCTCGTCATCTCGTCATGTCGTCATCTAGTCATCTAGTTATCTCGTCATCTCGTCATCTCGTCATCTCGTCATCTCGTCATCTTGTCATCTCGTCATATGGTCGTCTGATCATCTGGTTTTTTAGTCATCTCGTCATTTCTTCATCATCTGGTCATCCCGTCATCTGGTCATCTGGTCATCTGGTCATCTGGTCATCTGGTCATCTGGTCATCTCGTAATCTGGTCATCACGTCATCTGGTTATCTGGTCATCTGGTCATCTGCTCATCTTGTCATCTGGTTATCCGATCATCTGGTCATCTGGTGAACTGGTCAACGGGTCATCTGGTCATCTGGTCATATGGTCGTCTGGTCATCTGGTTTTTTACTCATCTCGTCATTTCGGCATCATCTGGTCATCTCGTCATCTGGTCATCTGGTCATCTGGTCATCTGGTCGTCTGGTCATCTGGTCATCTCGTCATCTCGTCATCTCGTCATCTCGTAATCCCGTCATCTCGTCATCTCGTCATCTCGTCATCTCGTCATCTCGTCATGTCGTCATCTAGTAATCTCTTCATCTTGTCATCTCGTCATCTTGTCATCTGGTCATCTGGTCATCTGGTCATCTGGTTATCTGGTCATCTGTTCATGTGGTCATCTGGTTATCTAGTCATCCTGTCATCTGGTCATCTGGTCATCTGGTCATCTGGTCATCTGGTCATCTGGTCATCTGGTCATCTCGTCATCTGGTCATCTGGTCATCCGGTCGTCTGGTCATCCGGTCGTCTGGTCATCTAGTCATCTGGTCATCTCGTCATCTGGTCATCTGGTCAACTGGTCATCTGGTCATCTGGTCATCTGGTCATCTCGTTATCTCGTCATCTCGTTATCTCGTCATCTCGTCATGACGTCATCTAGTCATTTCGTCATCTCGTCATCTTGTCATCTGGTCGTCTGGTCATCTGGTCATCTAGTCATCTGGTCATCTGGTCATCTGTTCATCTCGTCATCTGGTCATCTGGTCATCTGGTCATCTCCTCATCTGGTCATCTGGTTATCTGGTCATCTAGTCATCTGGTCATCTGTTCATCTGGTCAACTGGTCAGCTGGTCATCTGGTCGTCTCGTCATCTCGTTATCTCGTCATCTCGTCATCTCGTCATCTCGTCATCACGTCATCTAGTCATCTCGTCATCTCGTCATCTCGTCATCTGGTCATCTGGTCATCTGGTCGTCTGATCATCTGATCATCTAGTCATCTGGTCATCTGGTCATCTGGTCATCTGGTCATCTGGTCTTCTCGTCATCTCTTCATGTCGTCATCATCTCGTCATCTCGTCATCTCGTCATCTCGTCATGACGTCATCCAGTCATCATGTCATCTCGTCATCTTGTCATCTGGTCATCTGGTCATCTGGTCGTCTGGTCATCTGGTCATCTCGTCATCTCTTCATTTCGTCATCTCGTCATCTCGTCATCTCGTCATCTGGTCATCTCCTCATCATCTCGTCATCTCGTAACCTCGTCATCTGGTTATCTGGTCCTCTCGTCATCTCGTCATCAGGTCATCTGGTCGTCTGGTCATCTCGTCATCTGGTCATCTGGTCATCTGGTCATCTCGTCGACTCGCAATCTGATCATCGGGTCATCTGGTCATCTGGTCATCTGGTCATCTGGTCATCTGGTCATCTAGTCATCTCGTAATCTGGTCATCGGGTCATCTGGTTATCTGGTCATCTGGTCATCTGGTCATCTTGTCATCTGGTTATCCGATCATCTGGTCATCTGGTGAACTGGTCAACTGGTCATCTGGTCATCTGGTCATCTGGTCATCTGGTCATCTCGTCATCTTGTCATCTCGTCATCTCGTCATCTCGTCATGTCGTCATCTAGTCATCTAGTCATCTCGTCATCTCGTCATCTCGTCATCTCGTCATCTTGTCATCTGGTCATATGATCATCTGGTCATCTGGTTCTTTAGTCATCTCGTCATTTCGTCTTCATCTGGTCATCTCGTCATCTGGTCATCTGGTCATCTGGTCATCTGGTCATTGTGTCATCTGGTCATCTATTCATCTGGTCATCTGGTCATCCGGTCATCTGGTCATCTGGTCATCTGGTCATCTGGTCATCTGTTCATCTGATCAACTGGTCATCTATTCAACTGGTCAACTGGTCATCTGGTTATCTGATCATCTGGTCATCTCGTCATTTCGTCATCTCGTCATCTCGTCATCTCGTCATCTCGTCATCTGGTCATCTGGTCATCTGGTCACCTGGTCATCTGGTCATCTGGTCATTTTGTCATCTGGTCATCTATTCATCTGGTCATCTGGTCATCGGGTCATCCGGTCATCCGGTCATCTGGTCATCTGGTCATCCGGTCATCTGGTCATCTGGTCTTCTGGTCATCTCGTCATCTCGTCATCTCGTCACCGCGTCATCTCATAACCTCGTCATCTCGTAATCTCGTCATCTCCTCATCATCTCGTCATCTCGAAATCTGGTCATCTCCTCATCATCTCGTAATCTCGTAATCTGGTCATCTGGTCATCTGGTCATCTGGTCATCTGGTCTTCTCGTCATCCCGTCCGCTCGTCATGTCGTCATCTAGACATCTCGTCATCTCGTCATCTCGTCATCTCATCATCTTGTCATCTGGTCATCTGGTCATCTCGTCATCTGGTCATTTCCTCATCTGGTCATCTCGTCATCTCGTCATGACGTCATCTCGTCATCTCGTCATCTCGTCATGACGTCATCTAGTCATCTCGTCATCTCGTCATCTCGTCATCTGGTCATCTGGTCATCTGGTCGTCTGATCATCTGGTCATCTAGTCATCTGGTCATCCGGTCATCACGTAATCTGGTCATCTGGTCATCTCGTCACCTGGTCATCTGGTCATCTCGTCATCTCGTCATCTCGTCATCTGGTCATCTGGTCATCTGGTCATCTGGTCATCTGGTCATCTGGTCATCTGGTCATCTTGTCATCTGGTCATCTGGTCATCTGGTCATCCATTCATCCGGTCATCCGGTCATCTGATCATCTGGTCATCTGGTCATCTCGTGATCTGGTCATCTGGTCATCTGGTCATCTGGTCATCTGGTCATCTGGTCATCTGGTCATCTTGTCATCTGGTCATCTGGTCATCTGGTCATCCATTCATCTGGTCATCCGGTCATCTGATCATCTGGTCATCTGGTCATCTCGTGATCTGGTCATCTGGTCATCTGGTCATCTGGTTATCCGGCCATCTGGTCATCTGGTCATCTGGTCAACTGGTCAACTGGACATCTCGTCATCTCGTAATCCCGTCATCTCGTCATCTCGTCATCTAGTCATCTCGTCATCTGGTCATCTGGTCATCTGGTCATCTGGTCGTCTGCTCATCTGGACTTCTCGTCATCTCGTCATCTGGTCATCTCCTCATCATCTCGTAATCTCGTAACCTCGTCTTCTGGTTATCTGGTCCTCTCGTCATCTCGTCATCTCGTCACCTGGTAATCTGGTCATCTGGTCATCTGGTTAACTGGTGATCTTGTCATTTGGTCATCTAGTTGTCTGGTCATCTGTTCATCTGGTCATCTGGTCATCTGGTCATCTGGTTATCTGGTCATCTGTTCATCTGGTCATCTGGTCATCTGGTCATCTCGTTATCTCGTCATCTCGTCATCTCGTCATGACGTCATCTAGTCATCTCGTCATCTCGTCATCTTGTCATCTGGTCATCTGGTCATCTGGTCGTCTGGTCATCTGGTCATCTAGTCATCTGGTCATCTAGTCATCTGGTCATCTGGTCATCTGGTCATCTGGTCATCTGGTCATCTGGTCATCTGGTCATCTGGTCATCTGGTCATCTCGTAATCTGGTCATCGGGTCATCTGGTTATCTGGTCATCTGGTCATCTGGTCATCTTGTCATCTGGTAATCCGATCATCTGGTCATCTGGTGAACTGGTTAACTGGTCATCTGTTCATCTGGTCATCTGGTCATCTGGTCATCTGGTTATCTGGTCATCTGTTCATCTGGTCATCTGGTCATCTGGTCATCTCGTTATCTCGTCATCTCGTCATCTCGTCATGACGTCATCTAGTCATCTCGTCATCTCGTCATCTTGTCATCTGGTCATCTGGTCATCTGGTCGTCTGGTCATCTGGTCATCTAGTCATCTGGTCATCTAGTCATCTGGTCATCTGGTCATCTGGTCATCTGGTCATCTGGTCATCTGGTCATCTGGTCATCTGGTCATCTGGTCATCTCGTAATCTGGTCATCGGGTCATCTGGTTATCTGGTCATCTGGTCATCTGGTCATCTTGTCATCTGGTAATCCGATCATCTGGTCATCTGGTGAACTGGTTAACTGGTCATCTGGTCATCTGGTCATCTGGTCATCTGGTCATCTCGTCATCTCGTCATCTCGTCATGTCGTCATCTAGTTATCTAGTCATCTCGTCATCTCGTCATCTCGTCATCTCGTCATCTCGTCATCTCGTCATCTTGTCATCTGGTCATATGGTCATCTGGTTTTTTAGTCATCTCGTCATTTCGTCATCATCTGGTCATCTCGTCATCCGGTCATCTGGTCATCTGGTCATCTGGTCGTCTGGTCATCTGGTCATCTGGTCATCTGGTCATCTCGTCATCTCGTAATCCCGTCATCTCGTCATCTCGTCATCTCGTCATCTCGTTATCTCGTCATCTTGTCATCTGGTCATCTGGTCATCTGGTCATCTGGTCATCTGGTCATCTAGTAATCTAGTCATCTGGTCATCCGGTCATCTCGTTATCTGGTCATCTGGTCATCTGGTCATCTCGTCATCTGGTCATGTGGTTATCTGGTCATCTAGTCATCTGGTCATCTGGTCATCTGGTCAACTGGTCATCTGGTCATCTGGTCATCTGGTCATCTTGTTATCTTGTCATCTCGTCATCTCGTCATGTCGTCATCTAGTCATCTTGTCATCTCGTCATCTTGTCATCTGGTCATCTGGTCGTCTGGTCGTCTGGTCATCTGGTCTTCTCGTCATCTCTTCATTTCGTCATCATCTCGTAATCCCGTCATCTCGTCATCTCGTCATCTCGTCATCTCGTCATGTCGTCATCTAGTCATCTCGTCATCTCGTCATCTCGTCATCTTGTCATCTGGTCATCTGGTCATCTGGTCATCTGGTCATCTGGATATCTGTTCGTCTGGTCATCTGGTCATCTAGTCATCTGGTCATCTGGTCATCTGGTCATCTCTTAATCTGGTCATCTGGTCATCTGGTCATCTCGTCATCTGGTCATCTGGTTATCTGGTCATCTAGTCATCTGGTCATCTGGTCATCTGGTCATCTGGTCAACTGGTCATCTGGTCATCTGGTCATCTCGTCATCTCGTTTTCTCGTCATCTCGTTTTCTCGTCATCTCGTCATGACGTCATCTAGTCATCTCGTCATCTCGTCATCTTGTCATCTGGTCATCTGGTCATCTGGTCGTCTGGTCATCTGGTCTTCTCGTCGTCTCTTCATTTCGTCATCATCTCGTCATCTCGACATCTCGTCATCTCGTAACCTCGTCATCTGGTTATCTGGTCCTCTCGTCATCTCGTCATCAGGTCATCTGGTCATCTGGTCATCTGGTCATCTGGTCATCTGGTCATCTGGTCGACTCGTAATCTGGTCATCGGGTCATCTGGTCATCTGATCATCTGGTTATCTGGTCATCTGGTCATCTCGTAATCTGGTCATCGGGTCATCTGGTTATCTGGTCATCTGGTCATCTGGTCATCTTGTCATCTGGTTATCCGATCATCTGGTCATCTGGTGAACTGGTCAACTGGTCAACTGGTCATCTGGTCATCTGGTCATCTGGTCATCTGGTCATCTGGTCATCTCGTCATCTCGTCATGTCGTCATCTAGTCATCTAGTCATCTCGTCATCTCGTCATCTCGTCATCTCGTCATCTTGTCATCTGGTCATATGGTCGTCAGGTCATCTGGTTTTTTAGCTATCTCGTCATTTCGTCATCATCTGGTCATCTCGTCATCTGGTCATTTAGTCATCTCGTCATCTGGTCATCTGGTCATCTGGTCATCTGGTCATCTGATTATCTGGTCATCTAGTCATCTGGTCATCTGGTCATCTCGTCATCTCGTTATCTCGTCATCTCGTCATGACGTCATCTAGTCTTCTCGTCATCTCGTCATCTTGTCATCTGGTCATCTGGTCATCTGGTCGTCTGGTCGTCTGGTCATCTGGTCATCTATTCATCTGGTCATCTGGTCATCTGGTCATCTCGTCATGACGTCATCTAGTCATTTCGTCATCTCGTCATCTCGTCATCTCGTCATCTCGTCATCTTGTCATCTGGTCATATGGTCGTCTGGTCATCTGGTTTTTTAGTCATCTCGTCATCTGGTCATCTGGTCATCTTGTCATCTGGTCGTCTGGTCATCTGGTCATCTCGTCATCCCGTCATCTCGTCATCTCGTCATCTCGTAATCCCGTCATCTCGTCATCTCGTCATCTCGTCTTCTCGTTATCTCGTTATCTTGTCATCTGGTCATCTAGTCATCCGGTCATCTGGTCATCTGGTCATCTAGTCATCTGGTCATCCTGTCATCTGGTCATCTCGTAATCTGGTCATCTGGTCATCTGGTCATCCCGTCATCTGGTCATCTGGTTATCTGGTCATCTGGTCATCTGGTCATCTGGTCATCTCGTCATCTCGTTATCTCGTCATCTCGTCATCTCGTCATCTCGTCATGACGTCATCTAGTCATCTAGTCATCTCGTCATCTTGTCATCTGGTCATCTGGTCATCTGGTCGTCTGGTCGTCTGGTCATCTGGTCATCTAGTCATCTGGTCATCTGGTAATCTGGTCATCTCGTAATCTGGTCATCTGGTCTTCTCGTCATCTCTTCATTTCGTCATCATCTCGTAATCCCGTCATCTCGTCATCTCGTCATCTCGTCATCTCGTCATGTCGTCATCTTGTCATCTGGTCATCTGGTCATCTGGTCATCTGGTTATCTGTTCGTCTGGTCATCTGGTCATCTAGTCATCTGGTCATCTGGTCATCTGGTCATCTCGTAATCTGGTCATCTGGTCATCTGGTCATCTCGTCATCTGGTCATCTGGTTATCTGGTCATCTAGTCATCTGGTCATTCGGTCAACTGGTCATCTGGTCATCTGGTCATCTCGTCATCTCGTTATCTCGTCATCTCGTCATCTCGTCATCTCGTCATGACGTCATCTAGTTATCTCGTCATCTCGTTATCTTGTCATCTGGTCATCTGGTCATCTCGTCATCTGGTCATCTCGTAATCTGGTCATCCAGTCATCTGGTCATCTCGTCATCTGGTCATCTGGTCAACTGGTCATCTGGTCATCTGGTCATCTCGTCATCTCGTTTTCTCGTCATCTCGTCATGACGTCATCTAGTCATCTCGTCATCTCATCATCTTGTCATCTGGTCATCTGGTCATCTGGTCGTCTGGTCATCTGGTCTTCTCGTCATCTCTTCATTTCGTCATCATCTCGTCATCTCGTCATCTCGTCATCTCGTCATCTGGTCATCTCCTCATCATCTCGTCATCTCGTAACCTCGTCATCTGGTTATCTGGTCCTCTCGTTATCTCGTCATCAGGTCATCTGGTCATCTGATCATCTGGTCATCTGGTCATCTGGTCATCTGGTCATCTGGTCGAATCGTAATCTGTTCATCGGGTCATCTGGTCATCTGGTCATCTGGTTATCTGGTCATCTGGTCATCTGGTCATCTGGTCATCTCGTAATCTGGTCATCGGGTCATCTGGTTATCTGGTCATCTGGTTATCTGGTCATCTTGTCATCTGGTTATCCGATCATCCGGTCATCTGGTGAACTGGTCAACTGGTCATCTGGTCATCTGGTCATCTGGTCATCTGGTCATCTGGTCATCTCGTCATCTCGTCATCTCGTCATGTCGTCATCTAGTCATCTAGTCATCTCGTCATCTCGTCATCTCGTCATCTCGTCATCTCGTCATGTCGTCATCTAGTCATCTAGTCATCTCGTCATCTCGTCATCTCGTCATCTCGTCATCTGGTCATCTGGTCATATGGTCGTCAGGTGATCTGGTTTTTTAGCCATCTCGTCATTTCGTCATCTGGTCATCTGGTCATCTGGTCATCTGGTTATCTGGTCATCTAGTCATCTGGTCATCTGGTCATCTGGTCATCTGGTCAACTGGTCATCTGGTCATCTGGTCATCTCGTCATCTCGTTATCTCGTCATCTCGTCATGACGTCATCTAGTCATCTCGTCATCTCGTCATCTTGTCATCTGGTCATCTGGTCATCTGGTCGTCTGGTCATCTGGTCATCTAGTCATCTGGTCATCTGGTCATCTGGTCATCCGGTCATCTGGTCATCTAGTCATCTGGTCATCCTGTCATCTGGTCATCTCGTAACCTGGTCATCTGGTCATCTGGTTATCCCGTCATCTGGTCATCTGGTTATCTGGTCATCTAGTCATCTGGTCATCTGGTCATCTGTATAACTGGTCATCTGGTCATCTGGTCATCTGGTCATCTCGTTATCTCGTCATCTCGTCATCTCGTCATCTCGTCATGACGTCATCTAGTCATCTAGTCATCTCGTCATCTTGTCATCTGGTCATCTGGTCATCTGGTCGTCTGGTCATCTGGTCATCTAGTCATCTGGTCATCTGGTAATCTGGTCATCTCGTAATCTGGTCATCTGGTCATCTGGTCATCTCGTCATCTGGTCATCTGGTCATCTGGTCATCTGGTCATCTGGTCATCTGCTCATCCGGTCATGTGGTCATCTGGTCATCTGGTCATCTCGTCATCTCGTTATCACGTCGTCTCGTCATGACGTCATCTAGTCATCTCGTCATCTCGTCATCTTGTCATCTGGTCATCTGGTCATCTGGTCGTCTGGTCATCTTGTCATCCGGTCATGTGGTAATCTGGTCATCTGGTCATCTGGTCATCCGGTCATCTGGTCATCTGGTCATCTGGTCATCTGGTCATCTCGTTGTCTCGTCATCTCGTCATCTCGTCATCTCGTCATCTCGTCATGACGTCGTCTACTCATCTCGTCATCTCGTCATCTGGTTATCTGGTCATCTAGTCATCTGGTCATCTGGTCATCTGGTCAACTGGTCGTCTGGTCATCTGGTCATCTAGTCATCTGGTCATCTGGTCATCTGGTCATCTGGTCATCTCGTAATCTGGTCATCTGGTCATCTGGTCATCTCGTCATCTGGTCATCTGGTTATCTGGTCATCTAGTCATCTGGTCATCTGGTCATCTGGTCATCTGGTCATCGGGTCATCCGGTCATCCGGTCATCTGGTCATCTGGTCATCTGGTCATCTGGTCATCTGGTCTTCTGGTCATCTCGTCATCTCGTCATGACGTCATCTAGTCATCTAGTCATCTCGTCATCTGGTCGTCTGGTCATCTTGTCATCCGGTCATGTGGTAATCTGGTCATCTGGTCATCTGGTCATCCGGTCATCTGGTCATCTAGTCATCTGGTCATCTGGTCATCTGGTCATCTCGTAATCTGGTCATTGAGTCATCTCGTCATCTGGTCATCTGGTCTACTGGTCATCTGGTCATCTGGTCATCTGGTCATCTCGTTATCTCGTCATCTCGTCATCTCGTCATCTCGTCATGACGTCATCTAGTCATCTCGTCATCTCGTCATCTTGTCATCTGGTCATCTGGTCATCTGGTCGTCTGGTCATCTGGTCATCTAGTCATCTGGTCATCTGGTCATCTGGTCATCTCGTAATCTGGTCATCTGGTCATCTGTTCATCTCGTCATCTGGTCATCTGGTCATCTGATCATCTGGTCAACTGGTCGTCTGGTCATCTGGTCATCTGGTCATCTGGTCATCGGGCCATCAGGTCATCTGGTCATCCATTCATCTGGTTATCTGGTCATTTGGTCATCTGAACGTCTGGTCAACTGGTCTTCTCGTCATCTCGTCATTTCGTCATCATCTAGTCATCTCGTCATCTCGTCATCTCGTCATCTCGTCATCTCGTCATCTCGTCATTTCGTCATCATCTGGTCATCTCGTCATCTCGTCATCTCGTCATCTGGTCATCTAGTCATCTGGTCATCTGGTCATCTGGTCATCTGTTCATCTGGTCATCTGGTCATCTCGTCATCACGTTATCTCGTCATCTCGTCATCTCGTTATCTCGTCATGTCGTCATCTAGTCATCTCGTCATCTCGTCATCTTGTCATCTGTTCATCTGGTCATCTGGTCATCTTGTCATCTCGTAATCTGGTCATCTGGTCATCTCGTCATCTCGTCATCCGGTCATCTGGTCATCTGGTCATCTCGTAATCTGGTAATCTGGTCATCGGGTCATCTCGTCATCTGGACATCTGGTCATCTGGTCAACTGGTCATCTAGTCATCTGGTCATCTCGTCATCTCGTCATCTCGTCATCTCGTCATGACGTCATCTAGTCATCTTGTCATCTCGTCATCTTGTCATCTGGTCATCTGGTCATCTGGTCGTCTATTGATCTGGTCATCTAGTCATCTGGTCATCTGGTCATCTGGTCATCTGGTCATCTGTTCATCTCGTAATCTGGTCATCGGGTCATCCGGTCATCTAGTCATCCGGTCATCTGGTCATCTGGTCATCTCGTAATCTGGTAATCTGGTCATCGGGTCATCTCGTCATCTGGTCATCTGGTCAACTGGTCATCTGGTCAACTGGTCATCTGGTCATCTGGTCATCTGGTCATCTCGTTGTCTCGTCATCTCGTCATCTCGTCATCTCGTCATGACGTCGTCTACTCATCTCGTCATCTCGTCATCTGGTTATCTGGTCATCTAGTCATCTGGTCATCTGGTCATCTGGTCAACTGGTCGTCTGGTCATCTGGTCATCTAGTCATCTGGTCATCTGGTCATCTGGTCATCTGGTCATCTCGTAATCTGGTCATCTGGTCATCTGGTCATCTCGTCATCTGGTCATCTGGTTATCTGGTCATCTAGTCATCTGGTCATCTGGTCATCTGGTCATCTGGTCATCGGGTCATCCGGTCATCCGGTCATCTGGTCATCTGGTCATCTGGTCATCTGGTCATCTGGTCTTCTGGTCATCTCGTCATCTCGTCATGACGTCATCTAGTCATCTAGTCATCTCGTCATCTGGTCGTCTGGTCATCTTGTCATCCGGTCATGTGGTAATCTGGTCATCTGGTCATCTGGTCATCCGGTCATCTGGTCATCTAGTCATCTGGTCATCTGGTCATCTGGTCATCTCGTAATCTGGTCATTGAGTCATCTCGTCATCTGGTCATCTGGTCTACTGGTCATCTGGTCATCTGGTCATCTGGTCATCTCGTTATCTCGTCATCTCGTCATCTCGTAATCTGGTCATCTGGTTATCTGTTCATCTCGTCATCTGGTCATCTGGTCATCTGATCATCTGGTCAACTGGTCATCTGGTCATCTGGTCATCTCGTCATCTCTTTATCTCGTCATCTCGTTATCTCGTCATCTCGTCATGACGTCATCTAGTCATCTCGTCATCTCGTCATCTTGTCATCTGGTCATCTGGTCATCTGGTCGTCTGGTCATCTCTTCATTTCGTCATCATCTCGTCATCTGGTCATCTGGTCATCTCCTCATCATCGCGTCATCTCGTAACCTCGTCATCGGGTTATCTGGTCCTCTCGTCATCTCGTCATCATGTCATCTGGTCATCTGGTCATCTGGTCATCTGGTCATCTGGTCATCTGGTCATCTGGTCATCTGGTCGTCCGGTCATCTGGTCATCTGGTTATCTGGTCATCTGTTCATCTGGTTATCTGGTCATCTGGTCATCTGGTCATCCTGTCATCCCGTCATCTAGTCATCTCGTCATCTCGTAATCTGGTCATCTGGTCATCTAATCATCTGGTCATCCAGTCATCTGGTCATCTGGTCATCTGGTCATCTGGTCATCTGTTCATCTGGTCATCCTGTCATCTGGTCATCTGGTCATCTGGTCATCTGGTCATCTGGTCGTCTGGTCATCTGGTCATCTGGTCATCTGGTCATCGGGCCATCAGGTCATCTGGTCATCCATTCATCTGGTTATCTGGTCATTTGGTCATCTGAACGTTTGGTCAACTGGTCTTCTCGTCATCTCGTCATTTCGTCATCATCTAGTCATCTCGTCATCTCGTCATCTCGTCATCTCGTCATTTCGTCATCATCTGGTCATCTCGTCATCTCGTTATCTCGTCATCTGGTCATCTGGTCATCTGGTCATCTGGTCATCTGGTCATCTGGTCATCTCGTCATCACGTTATCTCGTCATCTCGTCATCTCGTTATCTCGTCATATCGTCATCTGGTCATCTCGTCATCTCGTCATCTTGTCATCTGGTCATCTGGTCATCTGGTCATCTTGTCATCTCGTAATCTGGTCATCTGGTCATCTCGTCATCTCGTCATCCGGTCATCTGGTCATCTGGTCATCTCGTAATCTGGTAATCTGGTCATCGGGTCATCTCGTCATCTGGACATCTGGTCATCTGGTCAACTGGTCATCTAGTCATCTGGTCATCTCGTCATCTCGTCATCTCGTCATCTCGTCATCTCGTCATGACGTCATCTAGTCATCTCGTCATCTCGTCATCTTGTCATCTGGTCATCTGGTCATCTGGTCGTCTATTGATCTGGTCATCTAGTCATCTGGTCATCTGGTCATCTGGTCATCTGGTCATCTGTTCATCTCGTAATCTGGTCATCGGGTCATCCGGTCATCTAGTCATCCGGTCATCTGGTCATCTGGTCATCTCGTAATCTGGTAATCTGGTCATCGGGTCATCTCGTCATCTGGTCATCTGGTCAACTGGTCATCTGGTCATCTGGTCATCTGGTCATCTCGTTGTCTCGTCATCTCGTCATCTCGTCATCTCGTCATCTCGTCATGACGTCATCTACTCATCTCGTCATCTCGTCATCTGGTTATCTGGTCATCTAGTCATCTGGTCATCTGGTCATCTGGTCAACTGGTCGTCTGGTCATCTGGTCATCTAGTCATCTGGTCATCTGGTCATCTGGTCATCTGGTCATCTCGTAATCTGGTCATCTGGTCATCTGGTCATCTCGTCATCTGGTCATCTGGTTATCTGGTCATCTAGTCATCTGGTCATCTGGTCATCTGGTCATCTGGTCATCGGGTCATCCGGTCATCCGGTCATCTGGTCATCTGGTCATCTGGTCATCTGGTCATCTGGTCTTCTGGTCATCTCGTCATCTCGTCATCTCGTCACCGCGTCAACTCATAACCTCGTAATCTCGTAATCTCGTCATCTCCTCATCATCTCGTCATCTCGAAATCTGGTCATCTCCTCATCATCTCGTAATCTCGTAATCTGGTCATCTGGTCATCTGGTCATCTGGTCATCTGGTCTTCTCGTCATCCCGTCCGCTCGTCATGTCGTCATCTAGACATCTCGTCATCTGGTCATCTGGTCAACTGGTCATCTGGTCATCTCGTCATCTCGTCATCTCGTTATCTCGTCATCTCGTCATCTCGTCATCTCGTCATGACGTCATCTAGTCATCTCGTCATCTCGTCATCTTGTCATCTGGTCATCTGGTCATCTGGTCATCTGGTCATCTGGTCATCTCGTGATCTGGTCATCTGGTCATCTGGTCATCTCGTCATCTGGTCATCTGGTCATCTGGTCATCTGGTCATCTGGTCATCTGGTTATCTGACTATCTGGTCATCTGGTCATCTGGTCATCTGGTCATCTATTCATCTGGTCATCTGGTCATCTGGTCATCTGGTCATCTGGTCATCTCGTCATCTCGTCATCTCGTCATCTCGTGATCTCGTCATCTCGTCGACTCGTCATCTCGTCATCTGGTCATCTGGTCATCTGGTCACCTGGTCATCTGGTCATCTGGTCATTTTGTCATCTGGTCATCTATTCATCTGGTCATCTGGTCATCGGGTCATCCGGTCATCTGGTCATCTGGTCATCTGGTCATCTGGTCATCTGGTCTTCTGGTCATCTCGTCATCTCGTCATCTCGTCACCGCGTCAACTCATAACCTCGTAATCTCGTAATCTCGTCATCTCCTCATCATCTCGTCATCTCGAAATCTGGTCATCTCCTCATCATCTCGTAATCTCGTAATCTGGTCATCTGGTCATCTGGTCATGTGGTCATCTGGTCTTCTCGTCATCCCGTCCGCTCGTCATGTCGTCATCTAGACATCTCGTCATCTCGTCATCTCGTCATCTGGTCATCTGGTCATCTCGTCATCTGGTCATTTCCTCATCTGGTCATCTCGTCATCTCGTCATGACGTCATCTAGTCATCTCGTCATCTCTTCATGACGTCATCTAGTCATCTCGTCATCTCGTCATCTCGTCATCTCGTCATCTCGTCATCTGGTCATCTGGTCATCTGGTCGTCTGATCATCTGGTCATCTAGTCATCTGGTCATCTGGTCATCTGGTCATCACGTAATCTGGTCATCTGGTCATCTCGTCACCTGGTCATCTGGTCAACTGGTCATCTGGTCATCTAGTCATCTCGTCATCTCGTTATCTCGTCATCTCGTCATCTCGTCATCTCGTCATCTGGTCATCTGGTCATCTGGTCATCTTGTCATCTGGTCATCTGGTCATCTGGTCATCCATTCATCTGGTCATCCGGTCATCTGATCATCTGGTCATCTGGTCATCTCGTGATCTGGTCATCTGGTCATCTGGTCATCTGGTTATCCGGCCATCTGGTCATCTGGTCATCTGGTCAACTGGTCAACTGGTCATCTCGTCATCTCGTAATCCCGTCATCTCGTCATCTCGTCATCTAGTCATCTCGTCATCTGGTCATCTGGTCATCTGGTCATCTGGTCATCTGGTCATCTGGTCGTCTGCTCATCTGGTCTTCTCGTCATCTCGTCATCTGGTCATCTCCTCATCATCTCGTAATCTCGTAACCTCGTCTTCTGGTTATCTGGTCCTCTCGTCATCTCGTCATCTCGTCACCTGGTAATCTGGTCATCTGGTCATCTGGTCAACTGGTGATCTTGTCATTTGGTCATCCGGTCATCTGGTCATCTGGTCATTTCGTTATCTCGTCATCTCGTCATCTCGTCATCTCGTCATGACGTCATCTAGTCAGCTCGTCATCTCGTCATCTTGTCATCTGGTCATCTGGTCATCTGGTCGTCTAGTCATCTGGTCATCTAGTCATCTGGTCATCTGGTCATCTGGTCATCTGGTCATCTGGTCATCTGGTCATCTGGTCATCTGGTCATCTCGTAATCTGGTCATCGGGTCATCTGGTTATCTGGTCATCTGGTCATCTGGTCATCTTGTCATCTGGTAATCCGATCATCTGGTCATCTGGTGAACTGGTGAACTGGTCATCTGGTCATCTGGTCATCTGGTCATCTGGTCATCTCGTCATCTCGTCATCTCGTCATGTCGTCATCTAGTCATCTAGTCATCTCGTCATCTCGTCATCTCGTCATCTCGTCATCTCGTCATCTCGTCAACTCGTCATCTCGTCATCTTGTCATCTGGTCATATGGTCGTCTGGTCATCTGGTTTTTTAGTCATCTCGTCATTTCGTCATCATCTGGTCATCTCGTCATCTGGTCATCTCGTCATCTCGTCATCTCGTCATCTCGTAATCCCGTCATCTCGTCATCTCGTCATCTCGTCATCTCGTTATCTCGTCATCTTGTCATCTGGTCATCTGGTCATCTGGTCGTCTGGTCATCTGGTCATCCAGTCATCCGGTCATCTGGTCATCTGGTCATTTCGTTATCTCGTCATCTCGTCATCTCGTCATCTCGTCATGACGTCATCTAGTCAGCTCGTCATCTCGTCATCTTGTCATCTGGTCATCTGGTCATCTGGTCGTCTAGTCATCTGGTCATCTAGTCATCTGGTCATCTGGTCATCTGGACATCTGGTCATCTAGTCATCTGGTCATCTGGTCATCTGGTCATCTGGTCATCTCGTAATCTGGTCATCGGGTCATCTGGTTATCTGGTCATCTGGTCATCTGGTCATCTTGTCATCTGGTAATCCGATCATCTGGTCATCTGGTGAACTGGTGAACTGGTCATCTGGTCATCTGGTCATCTGGTCATCTGGTCAACTCGTCATCTCGTCATCTTGTCATCTGGTCATATGGTCGTCTGGTCATCTGGTTTTTTAGTCATCTCGTCATTTCGTCATCATCTGGTCATCTCGTCATCTGGTCATCTGGTCATCTCGTCATCTGATCGTCTGGTCATCTGGTCATCTCGTCATCTCGTCATCTCGTCATCTCGTAATCCCGTCATCTCGTCATCTCGTCATCTCGTCATCTCGTTATCTCGTCATCTTGTCATCTGGGCATCTGGTCATCTAGTCGTCTGGTCATCTGGTCATCCAGTCATCTGGTCATCTGGTCATCTGGTCATCTCGTAATCTGGTCATCTGGTCATCTGGTCATCTGGTCATCTCGTCATCTGATCATGTGGTTATCTGGTCATCTAGTCATCTGGTCATCTGGTCATCTGGTCAACTGGTCATCTGGTCATCTGGTCATCTGGTCATCTTGTTATCTCGTCATCTCGTCATCTCGTCATGACGTCATCTAGTCATCTTGTCATCTCGTCATCTTGTCATCTGGTCATCTGGTCGTCTGGTCGTCTGGTCATCTGGTCTTCTCGTCATCTCTTCATTTCGTCATCATCTCGTAATCCCGTCATCTCGTCATCTCGTCATCTCGTCATCTCGTCATGTCGTCATCTAGTCATCTCGTCATCTCGTCATCTCGTCATCTTGTCATCTGGTCATCTGGTCATCTGGTCATCTGGTTATCTGTTCGTCTGGTCATCTGGTCATCTAGTCATCTGGTCATCTGGTCATCTGGTCATCTCGTAATCTGGTCATCTGGTCATCCGGTCATCTCGTCATCTGGTCATCTGGTTATCTGGTCATCTAGTCATCTAGTCATCTGGTCATCCGGTCAACTGGTCATCTGGTCATCTGGTCATCTCGTCATCTCGTTATCTCGTCATCTCGTCATCTCGTCATCTCGTCATCTCGTCATGACGTCATCTAGTCATCTCGTCATCTCGTTATCTTGTCATCTGGTCATCTGGTCATCTGGTCGTCTGGTCATCTGGTCATCTAGTCATCTGGTCATCTGGTCATCTGGTCATCTCGTAATCTGGTCATCTAGTCATCTGGTCATCTCGTCATCTTGTCATCTGGTCATCTGGTCATCTGGTCATCTGGTCATCTGGTCATCTGGTCATCTCGTAATCTGGTCATCTGGTCATCTGGTCATCTCGTCATCTGGTCATCTAGTCATCTGGACATCTGGTCATCTGGTCAACTGGTCATCTGGTCATCTGGTCATCTGGTCATCTCGTCATCTCGTCATCTCGTAATCCTGTCATCTAGTCATCTCGTCATCTCGTCATCTCGTCATCTCGTCATCTTGTCATCTGGTCATCTTGTCATCTGGTCATCTGGTTATCTGGTCATCTGTTCATCTGGTTATCTGGTTATCTAGTCATCCTGTCATCTGGTCATCTGGTCATCTGGTCATCTCGTCATCTGGTCATCTGGTCATCTGAACATCTGGTCATCCGGTCATCTGGTCATCTGGTCATCTCGTAATCTGGTCATCTGGTCATCTGGTCATCTCATCATCTGGTCATCTGGTTATCTGTTCATCTCGTCATCTGGTCATCTGGTTATCTGGTCATCTAGTCATCTGGTCATCTGGTCATCTGGTCAACTGGTCATCTGGTCATCGGGTCATCTGGTCGTCTGGTCATCTGGTCATCTAGTCATCTGGTCATCTGGTCATCTGGTCATCTCGTAACCTGGTCATCTGGTCATCTCGTCATCTGGTCATCTGGTCATCTGGTCATCTGGTCATCTATTCATCCGGTCATCTGGTCATCTCGTAATCTGGTCATCTGGTCATCTGGTCATCTCATCATCTGGTCATCTGGTTATCTGGTCATCTCGTCATCTGGTCATCTGGTTATCTGGTCATCTAGTCATCTGGTCATCTGGTCATCTGGTCAACTGGTCATCTGGTCATCTGGTCATCTCGTCATCTCGTTATCTCGTCATCTCGTCATCTCGTCATCTCGTCATGACGTCATCTAGTCATCCCGTCATCTCGTCATCTTGTCATCTGGTCATCTGGTCATCTGGTCATCTGGTCATCTGGTCATCTCGTGATCTGGTCATCTGGTCGTCTGGTCATCTCGTCATCTGGTCATCTGGTCATCTGGTCATCTGGTCATCTGGTTATCTGGCCATCTGGTCATCTGGTCATCTGGTCATCTATTCATCTGGTCATCTGGTCATCTGGTCATCTGGTCATCTGGTCATCTCGTCATCTCGTAATCTGGTCATCTGGTCATCTAATCATCTGGTCATCCGGTCATCTGGTCAACTGGTCATCTGGTCATCTGGTCATCTGGTCATCCGTTCATCTGGTCATCCTGTCGTCTGGTCATCTGGTCATCTGGTCATCGGGCCATCAGGTCATCTGGTCATCTATTCATCTGGTTATCTGGTCATTTGGTCATCTAATCGTCTGGTCAACTGGTCTTCTCGTCATCTCGTCATTTCGTCATCATCTAGTCATCTCGTCATCTCGTCATCTCGTCATCTCGTCATTTCGTCATCATCTGGTCATCTCGTCATCTCGTCATCTGGTCATCTGGTCATCTGGTCATCCGGTCATTTGGTCATCTGGTCATCTCGTTATCTCGTCATCGCGTCATCTCGTCATCTCGTCATGACGTCATCTAGTCATCTCGTCATCTCGTCATCTTGTCATCTGGTCATCTGGTCATCTGGTCATCTGGTCATCTGGTCATCTGGTCATCTCGTAATCTGGTCATCTGGTCATCTGGTCATCTCGTCATCTGGTCATCTAGTCATCTGGACATCTGGTCATCTGGTCAACTGGTCATCTGGTCATCTGGTCATCTGGTCATCTCGTCATCTCGTCATCTCGTAATCCTGTCATCTAGTCATCTCGTCATCTCGTCATCTCGTCATCTCGTCATCTCGTCATCTTGTCATCTGGTCATCTTGTCATCTGGTCATCTGGTTATCTGGTCATCTGTTCATCTGGTTATCTGGTTATCTAGTCATCCTGTCATCTGGTCATCTGGTCATCTGGTCATCTCGTCATCTGGTCATCTGGTCATCTGAACATCTGGTCATCCGGTCATCTGGTCATCTGGTCATCTCGTAATCTGGTCATCTGGTCATCTGGTCATCTCATCATCTGGTCATCTGGTTATCTGGTCATCTCGTCATCTGGTCATCTGGTTATCTGGTCATCTAGTCATCTGGTCATCTGGTCATCTGGTCAACTGGTCATCTGGTCATCTGGTCATCTCGTCATCTCGTTATCTCGTCATCTCGTCATCTCGTCATCTCGTCATGACGTCATTTAGTCATCTCGTCATCTCGTCATCTTGTCATCTGGTCATCTGGTCATCTGGTCATCTCGTAATCTGGTCATCTATTCATCTAGTCATCTCGTCATCTGGTCATCTGGTCATCCGGTCATCTGGTCATCTGGTTATCTGGTCATCTGGTCATCTGGTCATCTGGTCATCTATTCATCTGGTCATCTGGTCATTTGGTCATCTGGTCATCTGGTCATCTCGTCATCTCGTAATCTGGTCATCTGGTCATCTAATCATCTGGTCATCCGGTCATCTGGTCATCTGGTCATCTGGTCATCTGGTCATCTGGTCATCTGGTCATCTGGTCATCTGTTCATCTGGTCATCCTGTTATCTGGTCATCTGGTCATCTGGTCATCTGGTCATCTGGTCATCGGGCCATCAGGTCATCTGGTCATCTATTCATCTGGTTATCTGGTCATTTGGTCATCTGGTCGTCTGGTCAACTGGTCTTCTCGTCATCTCGTCATTTCGTCATCATCTAGTCATCTCGTCATCTCGTCATCTCGTCATCTCGTCATTTTGTCATCATCTGGTCATCTCGTCATCTCGTCATCTGGTCATCTGGTCATCTGGTCATCTGGTCATCTGGTCATCTCGTCATCTCGTTATCTCGTCATCTCGTCATCTCGTCATCTCGTCATCTCGTCATGACGTCATCTAGTCATCTCGTCATCTCGTCATCTTGTCATCTGGTCATCCGGTCATCTGGTCATCTGGTCATCTGGTCATCTGGTCATCTCGTAATCTGGTCATCTGGTCATCTGGTCATCTGGTCATCTGGTCATCTCGTCATCTGGTCATCTAGTCATCTGGACATCTGGTCATCTGGTCATCTGGTCATCTGGTCATCTGGTCATCCGTTCATCCGGTCATCTGGTCATCTGGTCATCTGGTCATCTGGTCATCTGGTCTTCTGGTCATCTCGTCATCTCGTCATCTCGTCACCGCGTCAACTCATAACCTCGTAATCTCGTAATCTCGTCATCTCCTCATCATCTCGTCATCTCGAAATCTGGTCATCTCCTCATCATCTCGTAATCTCGTAATCTGGTCATCTGGTCATCTGGTCATCTGGTCATCTGGTCTTCTCGTCATCCCGTCCGCTCGTCATGTCGTCATCTAGACATCTCGTCATCTCGTCATCTCGTCATCTGGTCATCTGGTCATCTCGTCATCTGGTCATTTCCTCATCTGGTCATCTCGTCATCTCGTCATGACGTCATCTAGTCATCTCGTCATCTCTTCATGACGTCATCTAGTCATCTCGTCATCTCGTCATCTCGTCATCTCGTCATCTGGTCATCTGGTCATCTGGTCGTCTGATCATCTGGTCATCTAGTCATCTGGTCATCTGGTCATCTGGTCATCACGTAATCTGGTCATCTGGTCATCTCGTCACCTGGTCATCTGGTCAACTGGTCATCTGGTCATCTAGTCATCTCGTCATCTCGTTATCTCGTCATCTCGTCATCTCGTCATCTCGTCATCTGGTCATCTGGTCATCTGGTCATCTTGTCATCTGGTCATCTGGTCATCTGGTCATCCATTCATCTGGTCATCCGGTCATCTGATCATCTGGTCATCTGGTCATCTCGTGATCTGGTCATCTGGTCATCTGGTCATCTGGTTATCCGGCCATCTGGTCGTCTGGTCATCTGGTCAACTGGTCAACTGGTCATCTCGTCATCTCGTAATCCCGTCATCTCGTCATCTCGTCATCTAGTCATCTCGTCATCTGGTCATCTGGTCATCTGGTCATCTGGTCATCTGGTCATCTGGTCGTCTGCTCATCTGGTCTTCTCGTCATCTCGTCATCTGGTCATCTCCTCATCATCTCGTAATCTCGTAACCTCGTCTTCTGGTTATCTGGTCCTCTCGTCATCTCGTCATCTCGTCACCTGGTAATCTGGTCATCTGGTCATCTGGTCAACTGGTGATCTTGTCATTTGGTCATCCGGTCATCTGGTCATCTGGTCATTTCGTTATCTCGTCATCTCGTCATCTCGTCATCTCGTCATGACGTCATCTAGTCATCTCGTCATCTCGTCATCTTGTCATCTGGTCATCTGGTCATCTGGTCGTCTAGTCATCTGATCATCTAGTCATCTGGTCATCTGGTCATCTGGTCATCTGGTCATCTGGTCATCTGGTCATCTGGTCATCTGGTCATCTGGTCATCTCGTAATCTGGTCATCGGGTCATCTGGTTATCTGGTCATCTGGTCATCTGGTCATCTTGTCATCTGGTAATCCGATCATCTGGTCATCTGGTGAACTGGTGAACTGGTCATCTGGTCATCTGGTCATCTGGTCATCTGGTCATCTCGTCATCTCGTCATCTCGTCATGTCGTCATCTAGTCATCTAGTCATCTCGTCATCTCGTCATCTCGTCATCTCGTCATCTCGTCAACTCGTCATCTCGTCATCTTGTCATCTGGTCATATGGTCGTCTGGTCATCTGGTTTTTTAGTCATGTCGTCATCTAGTCATCTAGTCATCTCGTCATCTCGTCATCTAGTCATCTCGTCATCTCGTCATCGTGTCATCTGGTCATCTGGTCATCTGGTCGTCTGGTCATCTGGTCTTCTCGTCATCTCGGCATTTCGTCATCATCTCGTCATCTCGTCATCTCGTCATCTCGTCATCTGGTCATCTCCTCATCTCGTTACCTCGTCATCTGGTCATCTCATCATCTGGTCAGCTGGTTATCTGGTCATCTGGTCATCTGGTCATCTGGTCATCTGCTCAACTGGTCGTCTGGTCATCTGGTCATCTGGTCATCTCGTCATCTCGTCATCTCGTCATCTCGTCATCTCGTCATCTCGTCATCTCGTCATCTCGTAATCCCGTCATCTCGGCATCTCGTCATCTCGTCATCTCGTCATCTGGTCATCTGGTCATCTCGTCATCTGGTCATCTGGTCATCTAGTCATCTGGTCATCTGGTCATCTGGTCATCTGCTTATCTGGTCATCTAGTCATCTGGTCATCTGGTCATCTGGTCAACTGGTCATCTGGTCATCTGGTCATCTCGTCATCTCGTCATCTCGTTATCTCGTCAACTCGTCATCTCGTCATCTCGTCATCTGGTTATCTGGTCATCCGGTCATCTAGTCATCTGGTCATCTGGTCGACTGGTCATCTGGTCATCTGGTCATCTGGTCATCTAATCATCTAGTCATCTGGTCATCTGGTCATCTGGTCATCTGGTCATCTGGTCATCTGGTCATCTGGTCATCCGGTCATCTGGTCATCTGGTCAACTGGTCATCTGGTCATCTCGTCATCTCGTTATCTGGTCATCTGGTCATCTGGACATCTCGTCATCTGGTCATCTGGTTATCATGTCATCCGGTCATCTAGTCATCTGGTCATCTGGTCGACTGGTCATCTGGTCATCTGGTCATCTGGTCATCTGGTCGTCTGGTCATCTCGTCATTTCTTCATCATCTGGTCATCTCGTCATCTCGTCATCTCGTCATCGGGTCATCTCCTCATCATCTGGTCATCTCGTAACCTCGTCATCTGGTTATCTGGTCCTCGCGTCTTCCCGTCATCTCGTAATCTGGTCATCTAATCATCTGGTCATCTGGTCATCTGGTCATCGGGTCATCTGGTCAACTGGTCATCTGGTCATCCATTCATCTGGTCATCCTGTCATCTGGTCATCTGGTCATCTGGTCATCTGGTCATCTGGTTATCTGGTCATCTGTTCATCTGGTCATCTGGTTATCTGGTCATCTGGTCATCTGGTCATCTGGTCATCTGCTCAACTGGTCGTCTGGTCATCTGGTCATCTCGTCATCTCGTCATCTCGTCATCTCGTCATCTCGTAATCCCGTCATCTCGTCATCTCGTCATCTTGTCATCTAATCATCTGGTCATCTGGTCATCTAATCATCGGGTCATCTGGTCAACTGCTCATCTGGTCATGCATTCATCTGGTCATCCTGTCATCTGGTCATCTGGTCATCTGGTCATCTGGTCATCTGGTTATCTGGTCATCTGTTCATCTGGTCATCTGATTATCCGGTCATCCTGTCATCTGGGCGTCTGGTCATCTCGTCATTTCTTCATCACCTGGTCATCTCGTCATCTCGTCATCTCGTCATCTGGTCATTTCGTCATCTCGTCATCTGGTCATCTGGCCATCTGGTCATCTGGTCGTCTGATCATCTGGTCATCTGGTTATCCGGTCATCTGTTCATCTGATCATCTGGTTATCTGGTCATCCTGTCATCTGGTCATCTGGTCATCTCGTCATCTCGTCATCTGGTCATCCGGTCATGTGGTCTTCTGATCATCTGGTCAGCTGGTTATTTGGTCATCTGTTCATCTGGTCATCTGGTTATCTGGTCATCCTGTCATCTGGTCATCTGGTCATCTGGTCATCTGGTCAGCTGTTCATCTGGTCATCTGGTCATCTGGTCATCTGGTCATCTGGTCATCGGGTCATTTTGTCCTCTGGTCATCTATTCATCTGGTCATCTGGTCATCTGGTCATCTCGTCATCTCGTCATCCGGTCATCTCGTCATCTCGTTACCTCGTCATCTGGTCATCTCATCATCTGGACATCTGGTCAACTCGTCATCCAATCATCTGGTCATCTGGTCATCTGGTTATCTGGTCATCTGGTCATCTGGTCATCTGGTTATCTGGTCATCTGTTCATCTGGTCATCTGGTCATCTGGTCATCTGGTCATCTGGTCATCTGGTCATCTGGTTATCTGGTCATCTAGTCATCTGGTCATCTGGTCATCTGGTCAACTGGTCATCTGGTCATCTGGTCATCTCGTCATCTCGTTATCTCGTCATCTCGTCATCTCGTCATCTCGTCAGCTCGTCATGACGTCATCTAGTCATCTCGTCATCTCGTCATCGTGTCATCTGGTCATCTGGTCATCTGGTCATCTGGTTGTCTGGTCATCTGGTCTTCTCGTCATCTCGGCATTTCGTCATCATCTCGTCATCTCGTCATCTCGTCATCTCGTCATCTGGTCATCTCGTCATCTCGTTACCTCGTCATCTGGTCATCTCATCATCTGGTCATCTGGTTATCTGGTCATCTGGTCATCTGGTCATCTGGTCATCTGCTCAACTGGTCGTCTGGTCATCTGGTTATCTGGTCATCTCGTCATCTCGTCATCTCGTCATCTCGTCATCTCGTCATCTCGTAATCCCGTCATCTCGGCATCTCGTCATCTCGTCATCTCGTCATCTGGTCATCTGGTCATCTCGTCATCTGGTCATCTGCTCACCCGGTCGTCTGGTCATCCGGTCGTCTGGTCATCTAGTCATCCGGTCATCTGGTCATCTGGTCATCTGATCATCTGGTCGTCTGGTCATCTAATCATCTGGTCATCTGGTCATCTAATCATCGGGTCATCTGGTCAACTGCTCATCTGGTCATGCATTCATCTGGTCATCCTGTCATCTGGTCATCTGGTCATCTGGTCATCTGGTCATCTGGTTATCTGGTCATCTGTTCATCTGGTCATCTGATTATCCGGTCATCCTGTCATCTGGGCGTCTGGTCATCTCGTCATTTCTTCATCACCTGGTCATCTCGTCATCTCGTCATCTCGTCGTCTGGTCATTTCGTCATCTCGTCATCTGGTCATCTGGCCATCTGGTCATCTGGTCGTCTGATCATCTGGTCATCTGGTTATCCGGTCATCTGTTCATCTGATCATCCGGTTATCTGGTCATCCTGTCATCTGGTCATCTGGTCATCTCGTCATCTCGTCATCTGGTCATCTGGTCATGTGGTCTTCTGATAATCTGGTCAGCTGGTTATTTGGTCATCTGTTCATCTGGTCATCTGGTTATCTGGTCATCCTGTCATCTGGTCATCTGGTCATCTGGTCATCTGGTCAGCTGTTCATCTGGTCATCTGGTCATCTGGTCATCTGGTCATCTGGTCATCGGGTCATTTTGTCCTCTGGTCATCTATTCATCTGGTCATCTGGTCATCTGGTCATCTCGTCATCTCGTCATCCGGTCATCTCGTCATCTCGTTACCTCGTCATCTGGTCATCTCATCATCTGGACATCTGGTCAACTCGTCATCCAATCATCTGGTCATCTGGTCATCTGGTTATCTGGTCATCTGGTGATCTGGTCATCTGGTTATCTGGTCATCTGTTCATCTGGTCATCTGGTCATCTGGTCATCTGGTCATCTGGTCATCTGGTCATCTGGTTATCTGGTCATCTAGTCATCTGGTCATCTGGTCATCTGGTCAACTGGTCATCTGGTCATCTGGTCATCTCGTCATCTCGTTATCTCGTCATCTCGTCATCTCGTCATCTCGTCAGCTCGTCATGACGTCATCTAGTCATCTCGTCATCTCGTCATCGTGTCATCTGGTCATCTGGTCATCTGGTCGTCTGGTCATCTGGTCTTCTCGTCATCTCGGCATTTCGTCATCATCTCGTCATCTCGTCATCTCGTCATCTCGTCATCTGGTCATCTCGTCATCTCGTTACCTCGTCATCTGGTCATCTCATCATCTGGACATCTGGTCAACTCGTCATCCAATCATCTGGTCATCTGGTCATCTGGTTATCTGGTCATCTGGTCATCGGGTCATTTTGTCCTCTGGTCATCTATTCATCTGGTCATCTGGTCATCTGGTCATCTCGTCATCTCGTCATCCGGTCATCTCGTCATCTCGTTACCTCGTCATCTGGTCATCTCATCATCTGGACATCTGGTCAACTCGTCATCCAATCATCTGGTCATCTGGTCATCTGGTTATCTGGTCATCTGGTCATCTGGTCATCTGGTTATCTGGTCATCTGTTCATCTGGTCATCTGGTCATCTGGTCATCTGGTCATCTGGTCATCTGGTCATCTGGTTATCTGGTCATCTAGTCATCTGGTCATCTGGTCATCTGGTCAACTGGTCATCTGGTCATCTGGTCATCTCGTCATCTCGTTATCTCGTCATCTCGTCATCTCGTCATCTCGTCAGCTCGTCATGACGTCATCTAGTCATCTCGTCATCTCGTCATCGTGTCATCTGGTCATCTGGTCATCTGGTCGTCTGGTCATCTGGTCTTCTCGTCATCTCGGCATTTCGTCATCATCTCGTCATCTCGTCATCTCGTCATCTCGTCATCTGGTCATCTCGTCATCTCGTTACCTCGTCATCTGGTCATCTCATCATCTGGACATCTGGTCAACTCGTCATCCAATCATCTGGTCATCTGGTCATCTGGTTATCTGGTCATCTGGTCATCTGGTCATCTGGTTATCTGGTCATCTGTTCATCTGGTCATCTGGTCATCTGGTCATCTGGTCATCTGGTCATCTGGTCATCTGGTTATCTGGTCATCTAGTCATCTGGTCATCTGGTCATCTGGTCAACTGGTCATCTGGTCATCTGGTCATCTGGTCATCTCGTCATCTCGTTATCTCGTCAACTTGTCATCTCGTCATCTCGTCATGACGTCATCTAGTCATCTGGTTATCTGGTCATCTGGTCGTCTGGTCATCTGGTCATCTGGTCTTCTCGTCATCTCTTGATTTCGTCATCATCTCGTCATCTCGTCATCTGGTCATCTCCTCATCATCGCGTCATCTCGTAACCTCGTCATCTGGTTATCTGGTCCTCTCGTCATCTCGTCATCTGGTCATCTGGTCATCTGGTCATCTCGTCATCTGGTCATCTGGTCATCTGGTCATCTGGTCATCTGGTCATCTGGTTATCTGGTCATCTAGTCATCTGGTCATCTGTTCATCTGGTCAACTGGTCATCTGGTCATCTGGTCATCTCGTCAACTCGTCATCTCGTCATCTTGTCATCTGGTCATCTGGTCATCTGGTCATCTGGTCATCTGGTCATCTCGTCATGTGGTTATCTGGTCATCTGGTCATCTGGTCATCTGGTCATCTGGTCATCTAGTCATCTGTTCATCTGGTCATCTGGTTATCTCGTAATCTGGTCATCGGGTCATCTGGTCATCTGGTCATCTGGTCATCTGGTCATCTTGTCATCTGGTTATCCGATCATCTGGTCATCTGGCCAACTGGTCAACTGGTCATCTGGTCATCCGGTCATCTGGTCATCCGGTCATCTGGTCATCTAGTCATCTGGTTATCTGGTCATCTGTTCATCTGGTCATCTGGTTATCCGGTCATCCTGTCATCTGGTCATCTGATCATCTGGTCATCTGGTCATCTCGTCATTTCTTCATCACCTGGTCATCTCGTCATCTCGTCATCTCGTCATCTGGCAATTCGTCAACTCGTCATCTGGTCATCCGGTCATCTGGTCATCCGGTCATCTGGTCATCTGGTCGTCTGATCATCTGGTCATCTGGTTATTCGGTCATCTGTTCATCTGATCATCTGGTTATCTGGTCATCCTGTCATCTGGTCATCTGGTCATCTCGTCATCTGGTCATCTGGTCATCTGGTCATCTGGTCTTCTGATCATCTGGTCAGCTGGTTATTTGGTCATCTGTTCATCTGGTCATCTGGTTATCTGGTCATCCTGTCATCTGGTCATCTGGTCATCTGGTCATCTGGTCAGCTGTTCATCTGGTCATCTGGTCATCTGGTCATCTGGTCATCTGGTCATCAAGTCATTTTGTCCTCTGGTCATCTATTCATCTGGTCATCTGGTCATCTGGTCATCTGGTCATCTGTATTGAAGTGAACCTTGTATATTTTACTTTTGTTGTCGTGCGCATGCGTGTTGCCATGGGACTTGTCGTCTACCGGCTTGCATGCCGTGCGCGCCTCAGTCGCTTACGAGCTGAGTATAGAGTCACTTGTTTTTTCAGATAATGAAGAGTATTCGTTTAACAAGGCTGTTGCTGTTCTCCCTCATTCCTTTTCCCACAGGTAGACTGGATCTCAGAGGAAAAGTAACTGTCGTACGTTAACAATCGAGTCATCTGGTCATCTTGTCATCTGGTCATCTGGTTATCTGGTCAGTTCGTCATCTTGATGAGATGATGCGATGACGAGATGACCAGATGATGACCAGATAATGATGAGATGTCATCTGGTCATCTGGTCATCTGGTCATCCACTCATCTGCTCATCTTTCCATCTCGTAATCTGGTCATCCGGACATCTGGTCAACTGGTCATCCAATCATCTGGTCATCTGGTCATCTGGTTATCTGGTCATCTGGTCATCTGGTCATCTGGTTATCTGGTCATCTGTTCATCTGGTCATCTGGTCATCTGGTCAACTGGTCATCTGGTCATCTGGTCATCTCGTCATCTCGTTATCTCGTCATCTAGTCATCTCGTCATCTCGTCATCTCGTCAGCTCGTCATGACGTCATCTAGTCATCTCGTCATCTCGTCATCGTGTCATCTGGTCATCTGGTCATCTGGTCGTCTGGTCATCTGGTCTTCTCGTCATCTCGTCATTTCGTCATCATCTCGTCATCTCGTCATCTCGTCATCTCGTCATCTGGTCATCTCGTCATCTCGTTACCTCGTCATCTGGTCATCTCATCATCTGGTCATCTGGTTATCTGGTCATCTGGTCATCTGGTCATCTGGTCATCTGCTCAACTGGTCGTCTGGTCATCTGGTCATCTCGTCATCTCGTCATCTCGTCATCTCGTCATCTCGTAATCCCGTCATCTCGTCATCTCGTCATCTTGTCATCTAATTATCTGGTCAACTGGTCATCTGGTCATCGGGTCATCTGGTCAACTGGTCATCTGGTCATCCATTCATCTGGTCATCCTGTCATCTGGTCATCTGGTCATCTGATCATCCGGTCATCTGGTTATCTGGTCATCTGTTCATCTGGTCATCTGGTTATCCGGTCATCCTGTCATCTGGTCATCTGGTCATCTGGTCGTCTGGTCATCTGGTCATCTGGTCATCTGGTCATTTGATCATCTGGTGATCTGGTCATCTGGTGATCTGGTGATCTGGTGATCTCGTCATCTGGTCATCTGGTCATCCGGTCGTCTGGTCATCTGGTCATCTGGTCATCTCGTCATCTCGTCATCTCGTCATGTCGTCATCTAGTCATCTAGTCATCTCGTCATCTCGTCATCTCGTCATCTCGTCATCTCGTCAACTCGTCATCTCGTCATCTTGTCATCTGGTCATATGGTCGTCTGGTCATCTGGTTTTTTAGTCATGTCGTCATCTAGTCATCTAGTCATCTCGTCATCTCGTCATCTAGTCATCTCGTCATCTCGTCATCGTGTCATCTGGTCATCTGGTCATCTGGTCGTCTGGTCATCTGGTCTTCTCGTCATCTCGGCATTTCGTCATCATCTCGTCATCTCGTCATCTCGTCATCTCGTCATCTGGTCATCTCCTCATCTCGTTACCTCGTCATCTGGTCATCTCATCATCTGGTCATCTGGTTATCTGGTCATCTGGTCATCTGGTCATCTGGTCATCTGCTCAACTGGTCGTCTGGTCATCTGGTCATCTGGTCATCTCGTCATCTCGTCATCTCGTCATCTCGTCATCTCGTCATCTCGTCATCTCGTCATCTCGTCATCTCGTAATCCCGTCATCTCGGCATCTCGTCATCTCGTCATCTCGTCAGCTCGTCATGACGTCATCTAGTCATCTCGTCATCTCGTCATCGTGTCATCTGGTCATCTGGTCATCTGGTCGTCTGGTCATCTGGTTTTCTCGTCATCTCGGCATTTCGTCATCATCTCGTCATCTCGTCATCTCGTCATCTCGTCATCTGGTCATCTCGTCATCTCGTTACCTCGTCATCTGGTCATCTCATCATCTGGTCATCTGGTTATCTGGTCATCTGGTCATCTGGTCATCTGGTCATCTGCTCAACTGGTCGTCTGGTCATCTGGTTATCTGGTCATCTCGTCATCTCGTCATCTCGTCATCTCGTCATCTCGTCATCTCGTAATCCCGTCATCTCGGCATCTCGTCATCTCGTCATCTCGTCATCTGGTCATCTGGTCATCTCGTCATCTGGTCATCTGCTCACCCGGTCGTCTGGTCATCCGGTCGTCTGGTCATCTAGTCATCCGGTCATCTGGTCATCTGGTCATCTGAACATCTGGTCGTCTGGTCATCTGGTCATCCGGTCATGTGGTCATCTGGTCATCTGGTCATCTGGTCATCCGGTCATCTGGTCATCTACTCATCTGGTCATCTGGTCATCTGGTCATCTGGTCATCTCGTAATCTGTTCATCTGGTCATCTGGTCATCTGGTTATCTGGTCATCTAGTCATCTGGTCATCTGGTCATCTGGTCAACTGGTCATCTGGTCATCTGGTCATCTCGTCATCTCGTTATCTCGTCAACTTGTCATCTCGTCATCTCGTCATGACGTCATCTAGTCATCTGGTTATCTGGTCATCTGGTCGTCTGGTCATCTGGTCATCTGGTCTTCTCGTCATCTCTTGATTTCGTCATCATCTCGTCATCTCGTCATCTGGTCATCTCCTCATCATCGCGTCATCTCGTAACCTCGTCATCTGGTCATCTGGTCATCTGGACATCTGGTCATCTGGTTATCTGGTTATCTAGTCATCTGGTCATCTGGTCATCCGGTCAACTTGTCATCTGGTCATCTGGTCATCTCGTCATCTCGTTATCTCGTCATCTCGTCATCTCGTCATCTCGTCATCTCGTCATGACGTCATCTAGTCATCTCGTTATCTCGTCATCTACTCATCTCGTTATCTGGTTATCTGGTCATCTGGTCATCTGGTCATCTGGTCATCTGGTCATTTGGTCATCTGGTCATCTGGTGATCTGGTCATCTTGTGATCTGGTGATCTGGTGATCTGGTGATCTGGTGATCCGGTGATTTGGTGATATGGTCATCTGGTCATCTGGTCATCTGGTCATCTGGTCATCTGGTCATCTGGTCATCTGTTAATCTGGTTATCTGGTTATCTGGTCATCCTGTCATCCCGTCATCTGGTTATCTGGTCATCTGGTCATCTGGTCATCTGGTCATCTATTCATCTGGTTATCTGGTCATCTGGTCATCTGGTTATCTGTTCATCTGGTCATCTAGTCATCTCGTAATCTGGTCTCCCGGTCATCTATTCATCTGGTCAGCTGGTCATTTGGTCATCTGGTCATCTGGTCATCTCGTAATCTGGTCATCTGGTCATCTGGTCATCTGGTCATTTGTTCATCTATTCATCTGGTCATCTGGTCATCTTGTGATCTGGTCACCTCGTCATCTCGTCATCTGGTCATCTCCTCATCATCTCGTCATTTCGTAACCTCGTCATCTGGTTATCTGGTCCTCTCGTCATCTCGTCACCTGGTAGTCTGGTCATCTGGTCATCTCGTCAGCTGGTCATCTGGTCATGTGGTTATCTGGTCATTTGGTCATCTGGTCATCTCGTCATCTCGTAATCTGGTCATCCTGTCATCCGGTCATCTGGTCATCTGGTCATCTGGTCATCTGGTCATCGGGACATCAGGTCATGTGGTCATCTATCTATCTGGTTATCTGGTCATTTGGTCATCTGGTCGTCTGGTCATCTGGTCTTCTCGTCATCTCGTCATTTCGTCATCATCTAGTCATCTCGTCATCTCGTCATCTCGTCATCTCGTCATCTCGTCATCTCGTCATCTCGTCATGTCGTCATCATCTGGTCATCTCGTCATCTCGTCATCTCGTCATCTCGTCATCTCGTCATCTGGTCATCTGGTCATCTGTTCGTCTGGTCATCTGGTCATCTGGTTATCTGGTCATCTGTTCATCTGGTCATCTGGTTATCTGCTCATACTGTCATCTGATCATCTCTTAATCTGGTCATCTCGTAATCTGGTCATCTCGTAATCTGGTCATCTGGTCATCTGGTCATCTGGTCATCCGATCATCTGGTCATCTAGTCATCTGGTCATCTGGTCATCTGGTCATCTCGTAATCTGGTCATCTGGTCATCTGGTCATCTCATCATCTGGTCATCTGGTTATCTTGTCATCTGGTCATCTGGTCATCTTGTCATCTGCTCAACTGTTTATCTCGTCATCTGGTCATCTAGTCATCTGGTCATCTCGTTATCTCGTCATCTTGTCATCTCGTCATCTCGTCATCTCGTCATCTCGTCATCTGGTCATCTGGTCGTCTGGTCATCTGGTCATCTGGTCATCTGGTCATCTGGTCATCTCGTCATCTGGTCATCTGGTCATCTGGTCATCTCATCATCTGGTCATCTGGTTATCTTGTCATCTGGTCATCTGGTCATCTGGTCATCTGCTCAACTGTTTATCTCGTCATCTGGTCATCTAGTCATCTGGTCATCTCGTTATCTCGTCATCTTGTCATCTCGTCATCTGGTCATCTGTCATTTTGTCATCTGGTCATCTATTCATCTGGTCATCTGGTCATCTGTTCATCTGGTCGTCTGGTCATCTATTCATCTGGTCATCTTTATTGGAGTGAACCTTGTATATTTTACTTTTGTTGTCGTGCGCATGCGTGTTGCAATGGGACTTGTCGTCTACCGGCTTGCATGCCGTGCGTGCCTCAGTCGCTTACGAGCTGAGTATAGAGTCACTTGTTTTTTCAGATAATGAAGAGTATGCGTTTATCAAGGCTGTTGCTGTTCTCCCTCATTCGTTTTCCCACAGGTAGACTGGATCTCAGAGGAAAAGCAACTGTCGTACGTGAACAATTGAGTCATCTGGTCATCTGATCATATGGTCTTCTGGTCATCTCGTCATCTCGTCATCTCGTCATCTCGTCACCGCGTCATCTCATCATCTCGTAATCTCGTAATCTCGTCATCTCCCCATCATCCCGTCATCTCGTAATCAAGTCATCTCCTCATCATCTCGTCATCTCGTAATCTGGTCATCTGGTCATCTGATCATCCGCTCGTCTGGTCATCTTGTCATCTGGTCATCTGGTTATCTGGTCATCTGGTCATCTGGTCATCTGGTCATCCGGTCATCTGGTCATCTACTCATCTGGTTATCTGGTCATCTGGTCATCTCGTCATCTCGTCATCTCGTAGTCTGGTCATCTGGTCATCTGGTCATCTGGTCATCTGGTCATCCGGTCATCTCGTCATCTGGTCATCTGGTCATCCAGTCGTCTGGTCATCTAGTCATCTGGTCATCTGGTCATCTGGTCATCTCGTATTCTGGTCATCTGGTCATCTGGTCATCTCGTCATCTGGTCATCTGGTTATCTGGTCATCCGGTCATCTAGTCATCTGGTCATCTGCTCGTCTGGTCATCTGGTCATCTGGTCATCTGGTCATCTGGTCATCCGGTCATCTCGTCATCTGGTCATCTGGTCATCCAGTCGTCTGGTCATCTAGTCATCTGGTCATCTGGTCATCTGGTCATCTCGTATTCTGGTCATCTGGTCATCTGGTCATCTCGTCATCTGGTCATCTGGTTATCTGGTCATCCGGTCATCTAGTCATCTGGTCATCTGCTCGACTGGTCATCTGGTCATCTGGTCATCTGGTCATCTGGTCGTCTGGTCATCTCGTCATTTCTTCATCATCTGGTCATCTCGTCATCTCGTCATCTCGTCATCTGGTCATCTCCTCATCATCTCGTCATCTCGTAACCTCGTCATCTGGTTATCTGGTCCTCGCGTCTTCCCATCATCTCGTAATCTGGTCATCTGTTCATCTGGTCATCTGGTCATCTGGTCATCTGGTCATCTGGTCATCTGGTCATCTGGTCATCTGGTCATCTGGTCATCTGGTCAACTGGTCATCCGGTCATCTGGCCATCTGGTCATCTGGTCAACTGGTCATCTGGTCATCTATTCATCTGGTCATCCGGTCATCGGGTCATTTTGTCCTCTGGTCATCTATTCATCTGGTCATCTGGTCATCTGGTCATCTGGTCATCTGTATTGAAGTGAACCTTGTATATTTTACTTTTGTTGTCGTGCGCATGCGTGTTGCCATGGGACTTGTCGTCTACCGGCTTGCATGCCGTGCGCGCCTCAGTCGCTTACGAGCTGAGTATAGAGTCACTTGTTTTTTCAGATAATGAAGAGTATTCGTTTAACAAGGCTGTTGCTGTTCTCCCTCATTCCTTTTCCCACAGGTAGACTGGATCTCAGAGGAAAAGTAACTGTCGTACGTTAACAATCGAGTCATCTGGTCATCTTGTCATCTGGTCATCTGGTTATCTGGTCAGTTCGTCATCTTGATGAGATGATGCGATGACGAGATGACCAGATGATGACCAGATAATGATGAGATGTCATCTGTTCATCTGGTCATCTGGTCATCTGGTCATCTGGTCATCTGCTCATCTTTTCATCTCGTAATCTGGTCATCTGGACATCTGGTCAACTGGTCATCCAATCATCTGGTCATCTGGTCATCTGGTTATCTGGTCATCTGGTCATCTGGTCATCTGGTTATCTGGTCATCTGTTCATCTGGTCATCTGGTCATCTGGTCAACTGGTCATCTGGTCATCTGGTCATCTCGTCATCTCGTTATCTCGTCATCTCGTCATCTCGTCATCTCGTCATCTCGTCGGCTCGTCATGACGTCATCTAGTCATCTCGTCATCTCGTCATCGTGTCATCTGGTCATCTGGTCATCTGGTCGTCTGGTCATCTGGTCTTCTCGTCATCTCGTCATTTCGTCATCATCTCGTCATCTCGTCATCTGGTCATCTCGTCATCTCGTTACCTCGTCATCTGGTCATCTCATCATCTGGTCATCTGGTTATCTGGTCATCTGGTCATCTGGTCATCTGGTCATCTGCTCAACTGGTCGTCTGGTCATCTGGTCATCTGGTCATCTCGTCATCTCGTCATCTCGTCATCTCGTAATCCCGTCATCTCGTCATCTCGTCATCTTGTCATCTAATCATCTGGTCATCTGGTCATCTGGTCATCGGGTCATCTGGTCAACTGGTCATCTGGTCATCCATTCATCTGGTCATCCTGTCATCTGGTCATCTGGTCATCTGGTCATCTGGTCATCTGGTTATCTGGTCATCTGTTCATCTGGTCATCTGGTTATCCGGTCATCCTGTCATCTGGTCATCTGGTCATCTGGTCGTCTGGTCATCTGGTCATCTGGGCATCTGGTCATTTGATCATCTGGTCATCTAGTGATCTGGTCATCTGGTGATCTGGTGATCTGGTGATCTCGTCATCTGGTCATCTGGTCATCCGGTCGTCTGAACATCTGGTCATCTGGTCATCTGGTCATCTGGTCATCTGGTCATCCGGTCATGTGGTCATCTGGTCATCTGGTCATCTGGTCATCCGGTTATCTGGTCATCTAGTCATCTGGTCATCTGGTCATCTGGTCATCTGGTCATCTGGTTATCTGGTCATCTGTTCATCTGGTCATCTGGTCATCTGGTCATCTGGTCATCTGGACATCTGGTCATCTGGTTATCTGGTCATCTAGTCATCTGGTCATCTGGTCATCTGGTCAACTGGTCATCTGGTCATCTGGTCATCTCGTCATCTCGTTATCTCGTCATCTCGTCATCTCGTCATCTCGTCATGACGTCATCTAGTCATCTCGTTATCTCGTCATCTACTCATCTCGTTATCTGGTTATCTGGTCATCTGGTCATCTGGTCATCTGGTCATCTGGTCATTTGGTCATCTGGTCATCTGGTGATCTGGTGATCCGGTGATTTAGTGATATGGTCATCTGGTCATCTGGTCATCTGGTCATCTGGTCATCTGGTCATCTGTTAATCTGGTTATCTGGTTATCTGGTCATCCTGTCATCCCGTCATCTGGTTATCTGGTCATCTGGTCATCTGGTCATCTATTCATCTGGTTATCTGGTCATCTGGTCATCTGGTTATCTGTTCATCTGGTCATCTGGTCATCTCGTAATCTGGTCTCCCGGTCATCTATTCATCTGGTCAGCTGGTCATTTGGTCATCTGGTCATCTGGTCATCTCGTAATCTGGTCATCTGGTCATCTGGTCATCTGGTCATTTATTCATCTATTCATCTGGTCATCTGGTCATCTTGTGATCTGGTCACCTCGTCATCTCGTCATCTGGTCATCTCCTCATCATCTCGTCATTTCGTAACCTCGTCATCTGGTTATCTGGTCCTCTCGTCATCTCGTCACCTGGTAGTCTGGTCATCTGGTCATCTGGTCAGCTGGTCATCTGGTCATGTGGTTATCTCGTCATCTGGTCATCTGGTCATCTCGTCATCTCGTAATCTGGTCATCCTGTCATCTGGTCATCTGGTCATCTGGTCATCTGGTCATCTGGTCATCGGGTCATCAGGTCATCTGGTCATCTATTCATCTGGTTATCTGGTCATTTGGTCATCTGGTCGTCTGGTCATCTGGTCTTCTCGTCATCTCGTCATTTCGTCATCATCTAGTCATCTCGTCATCTCGTCATCTCGTCATCTCGTCATCTCGTCATCTCGTCATCTCGTCATGTCGTCATCATCTGGTCATCTCGTCATCTCGTCATCTCGTCATCTCGTCATCTGGTCATCTGGTCATCTGGTCGTCTGGTCATCCGGTCATCTGGTTATCTGGTCATCTGTTCATCTGGTCATCTGGTTATCTGCTCATACTGTCATCTGATCATCTCTTAATCTGGTCATCTCGTAATCTGGTCATCTCGTAATCTGGTCATCTCGTAATCTGGTCATCTGGTCATCTGGTCATCTCATCATCTGGTCATCTGGTTATCTTGTCATCTGGTCATCTGCTCATCTGGTCATCTGCTCAACTGTTTATCTCGTCATCTGGTCATCTAGTCATCTGGTCATCTCGTTATCTCGTCATCTTGTCATCTCGTCATCTCGTCATCTCGTCATCTCGTCATCTGGTCATCTGGTCGTCTGGTTATCTGGTCATCTGGTCATCTGGTCATCTGGTCATCTCGTCATCTGGTCATCTGGTCATCTGGTCATCTCATCATCTGGTCATCTGGTTATCTTGTCATCTGGTCATCTGGTCATCTGGTCATCTGCTCAACTGTTTATCTCGTCATCTGGTCATCTAGTCATCTGGTCATCTCGTTATCTCGTCATCTTGTCATCTCGTCATCTGGTCATCTGTCATTTTGTCATCTGGTCATCTATTCATCTGGTCATCTGGTCATCTGTTCATCTGGTCGTCTGGTCATCTATTCATCTGGTCATCTTTATTGGAGTGAACCTTGTATATTTTACTTTTGTTGTCGTGCGCATGCGTGTTGCAATGGGACTTGTCGTCTACCGGCTTGCATGCCGTGCGTGCCTCAGTCGCTTACGAGCTGAGTATAGAGTCACTTGTTTTTTCAGATAATGAAGAGTATGCGTTTACCAAGGCTGTTGCTGTTCTCCCTCATTCGTTTTCCCACAGGTAGACTGGATCTCAGAGGAAAAGCAACTGTCGTACGTGAACAATTGAGTCATCTGGTCATCTGATCATATGGTCTTCTGGTCATCTCGTCATCTCGTCATCTCGTCATCTCGTCACCGCGTCATCTCATCATCTCGTAATCTCGTAATCTCGTCATCTCCCCATCATCCCGTCATCTCGTAATCAAGTCATCTCCTCATCATCTCGTCATCTCGTAATCTGGTCATCTGGTCATCTGATCATCCGCTCGTCTGGTCATCTAGTCATCTGGTCATCTGGTTATCTGCTCATCTGGTCATCTGGTCATCTGGTCATCCGGTCATCTGGTCATCTACTCATCTGGTTATCTGGTCATCTGGTCATCTCGTCATCTCGTCATCTCGTAGTCTGGTCATCTGGTCATCTGGTCATCTGGTCATCCAATCATCTGGTTATCTGGTCATCAGGTCATCTGGTCATCTGGTCATCTGGTCATCTGGTCATCTGTTCATCTGGTCATCTGGTCATTTGGTCATCTGGTCATCTGGTCATCTGGTCATCTGGTCATCTGGTCATCCGGTCATCTGGTCATCTGGTCTTCTGATCATCTGGTCAGCTGGTTATTTGGTCATCTGTTCATCTGGTCATCTGGTTATCTGGTCATCCTGTCATCTGGTCATCTGGTCATCTGGTCATCTGGTCAGCTGTTCATCTGGTCATCTGGTCATCTGGTCATCTGGTCATCCGGTCATCGGGTCATTTTGTCCTCTGGTCATCTATTCATCTGGTCATCTGGTCATCTGGTCATCTGGTCATCTGTATTGAAGTGAACCTTGTATATTTTACTTTTGTTGTCGTGCGCATGCGTGTTGCCATGGGACTTGTCGTCTACCGGCTTGCATGCCGTGCGCGCCTCAGTCGCTTACAAGCTGAGTATAGAGTCACTTGTTTTTTCAGATAATGAAGAGTATTCGTTTAACAAGGCTGTTGCTGTTCTCCCTCATTCCTTTTCCCACAGGTAGACTGGATCTCAGAGGAAAAGTAACTGTCGTACGTTAACAATCGAGTCATCTGGTCATCTTGTCATCTGGTCATCTGGTTATCTGGTCAGTTCGTCATCTTGATGAGATGATGCGATGACGAGATGACCAGATGATGACCAGATAATGATGAGATGTCATCTGGTCATCTGGTCATCTGGTCATCTAGTCATCTGGTCATCTGGTCATCTGGTCATATGGTCATCTGGTCGTCTGGTCATCTAGTCATCTGGTCATCTGGTCATCTGCTCATCTTTCCATCTCGTAATCTGGTCATCTGGACATCTGGTCAACTGGTCATCCAATCATCTGGTCATCTGGTCATCTGGTTATCTGGTCATCTGGTCATCTGGTCATCTGGTTATCTGGTCATCTGTTCATCTGGTCATCTGGTCATCTGGTCATCTGGTCATCTGGTCATCTGGTCATCTGGTTATCTGGTCATCTAGTCATCTGGTCATCTGGTCATCTGGTCAACTGGTCATCTGGTCGTCTGGTCATCTCGTCATTTCTTCATCACCTGGTCATCTCGTCATCTCGTCATCTTGTCATCTGGTCATTTCGTCAACTCGTCATCTGGTCATCTGGTCGTCTGATCATCTGGTCATCTGGTTATACGCTCATCTGTTCATCTGATCATCTGGTTATCTGGTCATCCTGTCATCTGGTCATCTGGTCATCTCGTCATCTGGTCATCTAATCATCTGGTCATCTGGTCTTCTGATCATCTGGTCAGCTGGTTATTTGGTCATCTGTTCGTCTGGTCATCTGGTTATCTGGTCATCCTGTCATCTGGTCATCTGGTCATCTGGTCATCTGGTCAGCTGTTCATCTGGTCATCTGGTCATCTGGTCATCTGGTCATCTGGTCATCTGGTCATCGGGTCATTTTGTCCTCTGGTCATCTATTCATCTGGTCATCAGGTCATCTGGTCATCTGGTCATCTGTATTGAAGTGAACCTTGTATATTTTACTTTTGTTGTCGTGCGCATGCGTGTTGCCATGGGACTTGTCGTCTACCGGCTTGCATGCCGTGCGCGCCTCTGTCGCTTACGAGCTGAGTATAGAGTCACTTGTTTTTTCAGATAATGAAGAGTATTCGTTTAACAAGGCTGTTGCTGTTCTCCCTCTTTTTTTTCCCACAGGTAGACTGGATCTCAGAGGAAAAGTAACCGTCGTACGTTAACAATCGAGTCATCTGGTCATCTTGTCATCTGGTCATCTGGTTATCTGGTCAGTTCGTCATCTTGATGAGATGATGCGATGACGAGATGACCAGATGATGACCAGATAATGATGAGATGACATCTGGTCATCTGGTCATCTGGTCATCTGGTCATCTGGTCATCCGGTCATATGGTCATCTGGTCGTCTGGTCATCTAGTCATCTGGTCATCTGGTCATCTGCTCATCTTTCCATCTCGTAATCTGGTCATCTGGACATCTGGTCAACTGGTCATCCAATCATCTGGTCATCTGGTCATCTGGTTATCTGGTCATCTGGTCATCTGGTCATCTGGTCATCTGGTCATCTGGTCATCTGGTTATCTGGTCATCTAGTCATCTGGTCATCTGGTCAACTGGTCATCTGGTCATCTGGTCATCTCGTCATCTCGTTATCTCGTCATCTCGTCATCTCGTCATCTCGTCATCTCGTCATCTCGTCATCTCGTCAGCTCGTCATGACGTCATCTAGTCATCTCGTCATCTCGTCATCGTGTCATCTGGTCATCTGGTCATCTGGTCGTCTGGTCATCTGGTCTTCTCGTCATCTCGTCATTTCGTCATCATCTCGTCATCTCGTCATCTCGTCATCTCGTCATCTCGTCATCTGGTCATCTCGTCATCTCGTTACCTCGTCATCTGGTCATCTCATCATCTGGTCATCTAGTTATCTGGTCATCTGGTCATCTGGTCATCTGGTCATCTGCTCAACTGGTCGTCTGGTCATCTGGTCATCTCGTCATCTCGTCATCTCGTCATCTCGTCATCTCGTAATCCCGTCATCTCGTCATCTCGTCATCTTGTCATCTAATCATCTGGTCATCTGGTCATCTAATCATCGGGTCATCTGGTCAACTGCTCATCTGGTCATGCATTCATCTGGTCATCCTGTCATCTGGTCATCTGGTCATCTGGTCATCTGGTCATCTGGTTATCTGGTCATCTGTTCATCTGGTCATCTGATTATCCGGTCATCCTGTCATCTGGGCGTCTGGTCATCTCGTCATTTCTTCATCACCTGGTCATCTCGTCATCTCGTCATCTCGTCATCTGGTCATTTCGTCATCTCGTCATCTGGTCATCTGGCCATCTGGTCATCTGGTCGTCTGATCATCTGGTCATCTGGTTATCCGGTCATCTGTTCATCTGATCATCTGGTTATCTGGTCATCCTGTCATCTGGTCATCTGGTCATCTCGTCATCTCGTCATCTCGTCATCTGGTCATCTGGTCATATGGTCATCTGGTCTTCTGATCATCTGGTCAGCTGGTTATTTGGTCATCTGTTCATCTGGTCATCTGGTTATCTAGTCATCCTGTCATCTGGTCATCTGGTCATCTGGTCATCTGGTCAGCTGTTCATCTGGTCATCCGGTCATCTGGTCATCTGGTCATCTGGTTATCGGGTCATTTTGTCCTCTGGTCATCTATTCATCTGGTCATCTGGTCATCTGGTCATCTCGTCATCTCGTCATCCGGTCATCTCGTCATCTCATTACCTCGTCATCTGGTCATCTCATCATCTGGACATCTGGTCAACTCGTCATCCAATCATCTGGTCATCTGGTCATCTGGTTATCTGGTCATCTGGTCATCTGGTCATCTGGTCATCTGGTTATCTGGTCATCTGTTCATCTGGTCATCTGGTCATCTGGTCATCTGGTCATCTGGTCATCTGGTCATCTGGTTATCTGGTCATCTAGTCATCTAGTCATCTGGTCATCTGGTCATCTGGTCAACTGGTCATCTGGTCATCTGGTCATCTCGTCATCTCGTTATCTCGTCATCTCGTCATCTCGTCATCTCGTCATCTCGTCATCTCGTCATCTCGTCAGCTCGTCATGACGTCATCTAGTCATCTCGTCATCTCGTCATCGTGTCATCTGGTCATCTGGTCATCTGGTCGTCTGGTCATCTGGTCTTCTCGTCATCTCGGCATTTCGTCATCATCTCGTCATCTCGTCATCTCGTCATCTGGTCATCTCGTCATCTCGTTACCTCGTCATCTGGTCATCTCATCATCTGGTCATCTGGTTATCTGGTCATCTGGTCATCTGGTCATCTGGTCATCTGCTCAACTGGTCGTCTGGTCGTCTGGTCATCTGGTCATCTGGTCATCTCGTCATCTCGTCATCTCGTCATTTCGTCATCTCGTCATCTCGTAATCCCGTCATCTCGGCATCTCGTCATCTCGTCATCTCGTCATCTGGTCATCTGGTCATCTCGTAATCTGGTCATCTGCTCACCCGGTCGTCTGGTCATCCGGTCGTCTGGTCATCTAGTCATCTGGTCATCTGGTCATCTGGTCATCTGATCATCTGGTCATCTGGTCATCCGGTCATCCGGTCATGTGGTCATCTGGTCATCTGGTCATCTGGTCATCCGGTCATCTGGTCATCTACTCATCTGGTCATCTGGTCATCTGGTCATCTCGTAATCTGTTCATCTGGTCATCTGGTCATCTCGTCATCTGGTCATCCGGTTATCTGGTCTAGTCATCTGGTCATCTGGTCATCTGGTCAACTGGTCATCTGGTCATCTGGTCATCTCGTCATCTCGTTATCTCGTCAACTCGTCATCTCGTCATCTCGTCATGACGTCATCTAGTCATCTGGTCATCTGGTCATCTGGTCGTCTGGTCATCTGGTCATCTGATCTTCTCGTCATCTTTTGATTTCGTCATCATCTCGTCATCTGGTCATCTCCTCATCATCGCGTCATCTCGTAACCTCGTCATCTGGTTATCTGGTCCTCTCGTCATCTAGTCATCTGGTCATCTGGTCATCTGGTCAACTGGTCATCTGGTCATCTGGTCATCTCGTCATCTCGTCATCTCGTCATCTTGTCATCTGGTCATCTGGTCATCTGGTCATCTGGTCATCTGGTCATCCGGTCATGTCGTTATCTGGTCATCTGGTCATCTGGTCATCTGGTCATCTGGTCATCTGGTCATCTGGTCATCTGTTCATCTGGTCATCTGGTCATCTCGTAATCTGGTCATCGGGTCATCTGGTCATCTGGTCATCTGGTCATCTGGTCATCTGGTCATCTTGTCATCTGGTTATCCGATCATCTGGTTGTCTGGCCAACTAGTCAACTGGTCATCTGGTCATCCGGTCGTCTGGTCATCCGGTCATCTGGTCATCTAGTCATCTGGTTATCTGGTCATCTGTTCATCTGGTCATCTGGTTATCCGATCATCCTGTCATCTGGTCATCTGGTCATCTGGTCGTCTGGTCATCTCGTCATTTCTTCATCACCTGGTCATCTCGTCATCTCGTCATCTCGTCATCTGGTCATTTCGTCAACTCGTCATCTGGTCATCTGGTCATCTGGTCATCTGGTCGTCTAATCATCTGGTCATCTGGTTATCCGGTCATCTGTTCATCTGATCATCTGGTTATCTGGTCATCCTGTCATCTGGTCATCTGGTCATCTCGTCATCTGGTCATCTGGTCATCTGGTCATCTGGTCTTCTGATCATCTGGTCAGCTGGTTATTTGGTCATCTGTTCATCTGGTCATCTGGTTATCTGGTCATCCTGTCATCTGGTCATCTGGTCATCTGGTCATCTGGTCAGCTGTTCATCTGGTCATCTGGTCATCTGGTCATCTGGTCATCTGGTCATCGGGTCATTTCGTCCGCTGGTCATCTATTCATCTGGTCATCTGGTCATCTGGTCATCTGGTCATCTGTATTGAAGTGAACCTTGTATATTTTACTTTTGTTGTCGTGCGCATGCGTGTTGCCATGGGACTTGTCGTCTACCGGCTTGCATGCCGTGCGCGCCTCAGTCGCTTACGAGCTGAGTATAGAGTCACTTGTTTTTTCAGATAATGAAGAGTATTCGTTTAACAAGGCTGTTGCTGTTCTCCCTCATTCCTTTTCCCACAGGTAGACTGGATCTCAGAGGAAAAGTAACTGTCGTACGTTAACAATCGAGTCATCTGGTCATCTTGTCATCTGGTCATCTGGTTATCTGGTCAGTTCGTCATCTTGATGAGATGATGCGATGACGAGATGACCAGATGATGACCAGATAATGATGAGATGTCATCTGGTCATCTGGTCATCTGGTCATCCACTCATCTGGTCATCTGGTCATATGGTCATCCGGTCGTCTGGTCATCTAGTCATCTGGTCATCTCGTCATCTGCTCATCTTTCCATCTCGGAATCTGGTCATCCGGACATCTGGTCAACTGGTCATCCAATCATCTGGTCATCTGGTCATCTGGTTATCTGGTCATCTGGTCATCTGGTCATCTGGTTATCTGGTCATCTGTTCATCTGGTCATCTGGTCATCTGGTCAACTTGTCATCTGGTCATCTGGTCATCTCGTCATCTCGTTATCTCGTCATCTTGTCATCTCGTCATCTCGTCATCTCATCAGCTCGTCATGACGTCATCTAGTCATCTCGTCATCTCGTCATCGTGTCATCTGGTCATCTGGTCATCTGGTCGTCTGGTCACCTGGTCTTCTCGTCATCTCGTCATTTCGTCATCATCTCGTCATCTCGTCATCTCGTCATCTCGTCATCTGGTCATCTCGTCATCTCGTTACCTCGTCATCTGGTCATCTCATCATCTGGTCATCTGGTTATCTGGTCATCTGGTCATCTGGTCATCTGGTCATCTGCTCAACTGGTCGTCTGGTCATCTGGTCATCTCGTCATCTCGTCATCTCGTCATCTCGTCATCTCGTCATCTCGTAATCCCGTCATCTCGTCATCTCGTCATCTTGTCATCTAATCATCTGGTCATCTGGTCATCTGGTCATCGGGTCATCTGGTCAACTGGTCATCTAGTCATCCATTCATCTGGTCATCCTGTCATCTGGTCATCTGGTCATCTGGTCATCTGGTCATCTGGTTATCTGGTCATCTGTTCATCTGGTCATCTGGTTATCCGGTCATCCTGTCATCTGGTCATCTGATCATCTGGTCGTCTGGTCATCTGGTCATCTGGTCATCTGGTCATTTGGTCATCTGGTCATCCGGTGATCTGGTCATCTGGTGATCTGGTGATCTGGTGATCTCGTCATCTGGTCATCTGGTCATCCGGTCGTCTGGTCATCTGGTCATCTGGTCATCTGGTCATCTGGTCATCTGGTCAACCGGTCATGTGGTCATCTGGTCATCTGGTCATCTGGTCATCTGTATTGAAGTGAACCTTGTATATTTTACTTTTGTTGTCGTGCGCATGCGTGTTGCCATGGGACTTGTCGTCTACCGGCTTGCATGCCGTGCGCGCCTCAGTCGCTTACGAGCTGAGTATAGAGTCACTTGTTTTTTCAGATAATGAAGAGTATTCGTTTAACAAGGCTGTTGCTGTTCTCCCTCATTCCTTTTCCCACAGGTAGACTGGATCTCAGAGGAAAAGTAACTGTCGTACGTTAACAATCGAGTCATCTGGTCATCTTGTCATCTGGTCATCTGGTTATCTGGTCAGTTCGTCATCTTGATGAGATGATGCGATGACGAGATGACCAGATGATGACCAGATAATGATGAGATGTCATCTGGTCATCTGGTCATCTGGTCATCCACTCATCTGGTCATCTGGTCATATGGTCATCCGGTCGTCTGGTCATCTAGTCATCTGGTCATCTCGTCATCTGCTCATCTTTCCATCTCGGAATCTGGTCATCCGGACATCTGGTCAACTGGTCATCCAATCATCTGGTCATCTGGTCATCTGGTTATCTGGTCATTCGGTCATCTGGTCATCTGGTCATCTGGTCATCCGGTCATGTGGTCATCTGGTCATCTGGTCATCTCGTCATCTCGTTATCACGTCATCTCGTCATGACGTCATCTAGTCATCTCGTCATCTCGTCATCTTGTCATCTGGTCATCTGGTCATCTGGTCGTCTGGTCATCTCGTTATCACGGCATCTCGTCATGACGTCATCTAGTCATCTCGTCATCTCGTCATCTTGTCATCTGGTCATCTGGTCATCTGGTCGTCTGGTCATCTGGTCATCCGGTCATGTGGTAATCTGGTCATCTGGTCATCTAGTCATCTGGTCATCTGGTCATCTGGTCATCTCGTAATCTGGTCATCTGGTTATCTGGTCATCTCGTCATCTGGTCATCTGGTCATCTGGTCATCTCGTCATCTCGTTATCTCGTCATCTCGTTATCTCGTCATCTCGTCATGACGTCATCTGGTCATCTCGTCATCTCGTCATTTCGTCATCATCTCGTCATCTCGTCATCTGGTCATCTCCTCATCATCGCGTCATCTCGTAACCTCGTCATCTGGTTATCTGGTCCTCTCGTCATCTCGTCATCAGGTCATCTGGTCATCTGGTCATCTGGTCATCTGGTCATCTGGTCATCTGGTCGTTTGGTCATCTGGTCATCTGGTTATCTGGTCATCTGTTCATCTGCTTATCTGGTCATCTGGTCATCCTGTCATCCCGTCATCTGGTCATCTCGTCATCTCGTAATCTGGTCATCTGGTCATCTAATCATCTGGTCATCCAGTCATCTGGTCATCTGGTCATCTGGTCATCTGGTCATCTGGTCATCTGTTCATCTGTTCATCTGGTCATCCTGTCATCTGGTCATCTGGTCATCTGGTCATCTGGTCGTCTGGTCATCTGGTCATCTGGTCATCTGGTCATCGGGCCATCAGGTCATCTGGTCATCTATTCATCTGGTTATCTGGTCATTTGGTCATCTGGTCGTCTGGTCAACTGGTCTTCTCGTCATCTCGTCATTCCGTCATCATCTAGTCATCTCGTCATCTCGTCATCTCGTCATCTCGTCATCTCGTCATCTCGTCATCTCGTCATCTCGTCATCTCGTCATCTCGTCATTTCGTCATCATCTGGTCATCTCGTCATCTCGTCATCTCGTCATCTGGTCATCTGGTCATCTGGTCAACTAGTCATCTGGACATCTGGTCATCTGGTCAACTGGTCATCTGGTCATCGGGTCATCTGGTCATCTAGCCATCTGGTCATCTGGTCATCTGGTCATCTCGTAATCTGGTAATCTGGTCATCTGGTCATCTCGTCATCTGGTCGTCTGGTCAACTGGTCATCTGGTCATCTGGTCATCTGGTCATCTCGTTATCTCGTCATCTCGTCATCTGGTTATCTGGTCATCTAGTTATCTGGTCATCTGGTCATCTGGTCAACTGGTCGTCTGGTCATCTGGTCATCTAGTCATCTGGTCATCTGGTCATCTGGTCATCTCGTAATCTGGTCATCTGGTCATCTGTTCATCTCGTCATCTGGTCATCTGGTTATCTGGTCATCTAGTCATCTGGTCATCTGGTCATCTGGTCAACTGGTCATCTGGTCATCGGGTCATCTGGTCGTCTGGTCATCTGGTCATCTAGTCATCTGGTCATCTGGTCATCTGGTCATCTCGTAACCTGGTCATCTGGTCATCTGGTCATCTCGTCATCTGGTCGTCTGGTCATCTGGTCATCTGGTCATCTATTCATCCGGTCATCTGGTCATCTCGTAATCTGGTCATCTGGTCATCTGGTCATCTCATCTTCTGGTCATCTGGTTATCTGGTCATCTCGTCATCTGGTCATCTGGTTATCTGGTCATCTAGTCATCTGGTCATCTGGTCATCTGGTCAACTGGTCATCTGGTCATCTGGTCATCTCGTCATCTCGTTATCTCGTCATCTCGTCATCTCGTCATCTCGTCATGACGTCATCTAGTCATCCCGTCATCTCGTCATCTTGTCATCTGGTCATCTGGTCATCTGGTCATCTCGTGATCTGGTCATCTGGTCGTCTGGTCATCTCGTCATCTGGTCATCTGGTCATCTGGTCATCTGGTCATCTGGTTATCTGGCCATCTGGTCATCTGGTCATCTGGTCATCTATTCATCTGGTCATCTGGTCATCTGGTCATCTGGTCATCTGGTCATCTCGTCATCTCGTAATCTGGTCATCTGGTCATCTAATCATCTGGTCATCCGGTCATCTGGTCAACTGGTCATCTGGTCATCTGGTCATCTGGTCATCCGTTCATCTGGTCATCCTGTCGTCTGGTCATCTGGTCATCTGGTCATCGGGCCATCAGGTTATCTGGTCATCTATTCATCTGGTTATCTGGTCATTTGGTCATCTAATCGTCTGGTCAACTGGTCTTCTCGTCATCTCGTCATTTCGTCATCATCTAGTCATCTCGTCATCTCGTCATCTCGTCATTTCGTCATCATCTGGTCATCTCGTCATCTCGTCATCTCGTCATCTGGTCATCTGGTCATCTGGTCATCCGGTCATTTGGTTATCTGGTCATCTCGTCATCTCGTTATCTCGTCATCGCGTCATCTCGTCATCTCGTCATGACGTCATCTAGTCATCTCGTCATCTCGTCATCTTGTCATCTGGTCATCTGGTCATCTGGTCATCTGGTCATCTCGTAATCTGGTCATCTGGTCATCTGGTCATCTCGTCATCTGGTCATCTAGTCATCTGGACATCTGGTCATCTGGTCAACTGGTCATCTGGTCATCTGGTCATCTGGTCATCTCGTCATCTCGTCATCTCGTAATCCTGTCATCTCGTCATCTCGTCATCTCGTCATCTCGTCATGTCGTCATCTAGTCATCTCGTCATCTCGTCATCTCGTCATCTCGTCATCTTGTCATCTGGTCATCTTGTCATCTGGTCATCTGGTTATCTGGTCATCTGTTCATCTGGTTATCTGGTTATCTAGTCATCCTGTCATCTGGTCATCTGGTCATCTGGTCATCTCGTCATCTGGTCATCTGGTCATCTGAACATCTGGTCATCCGGTCATCTGGTCATCTGGTCATCTCGTAATCTGGTCATCTCGTCATCTCGTCATCTCGTCATCTGGTCATCTGGTCATCTGGTCATCCGGTCATTTGGTTATCTGGTCATCTCGTCATCTCGTTATCTCGTCATCGCGTCATCTCGTCATCTCGTCATGACGTCATCTAGTCATCTCGTCATCTCGTCATCTTGTCATCTGGTCATCTGGTCATCTGGTCATCTGGTCATCTCGTAATCTGGTCATCTGGTCATCTGGTCATCTCGTCATCTGGTCATCTAGTCATCTGGACATCTGGTCATCTGGTCAACTGGTCATCTGGTCATCTGGTCATCTGGTCATCTCGTCATCTCGTCATCTCGTAATCCTGTCATCTCGTCATCTCGTCATCTCGTCATCTCGTCATGTCGTCATCTAGTCATCTCGTCATCTCGTCATCTCGTCATCTCGTCATCTTGTCATCTGGTCATCTTGTCATCTGGTCATCTGGTTATCTGGTCATCTGTTCATCTGGTTATCTGGTTATCTAGTCATCCTGTCATCTGGTCATCTGGTCATCTGGTCATCTCGTCATCTGGTCATCTGGTCATCTGAACATCTGGTCATCCGGTCATCTGGTCATCTGGTCATCTCGTAATCTGGTCATCTGGTCATCTGGTCATCTCATCATCTGGTCATCTGGTTATCTGGTTATCTGGTCATCTGGTCATCTGGTTATCTGGTCATCTAGTCATCTGTTCATCTGGTCATCTGGTCAACTGGTCATCTGGTCATCTGGTCATCTCGTCATCTCGTTATCTCGTCATCTCGTCATCTCGTCATCTCGTCATGACGTCATTTAGTCATCTCGTCATCTCGTCATCTTGTCATCTGGTCATCTGGTCATCTGGTCATCTGGTCATCTCGTAATCTGGTCATCTATTCATCTAGTCATCTCGTCATCTGGTCATCTGGTCATCTGGTCATCTGGTCATCTGGTTATCTGGTCATCTGGTCATCTGGTCATCTGGTCATCTATTCATCTGGTCATCTGGTCATTTGGTCATCTGGTCATCTGGTCATCTCGTCATCTCGTAATCTGGTCATCTGGTCATCTAATCATCTGGTCATCCGGTCATCTGGTCATCTGGTCATCTGGTCATCTGGTCATCTGGTCATCTGGTCATCTGGTCATCTGTTCATCTGGTCATCCTGTTATCTGGTCATCTGGTCATCTGGTCATCTGGTCATCTGGTCATCGGGCCATCAGGTCATCTGGTCATCTATTCATCTGGTTATCTGGTCATTTGGTCGTCTGGTCAACTGGTCTTCTCGTCATCTCGTCATTTCGTCATCATCTAGTCATCTCGTCATCTCGTCATCTCGTCATCTCGTCATTTTGTCATCATCTGGTCATCTCGTCATCTCGTCATCTGGTCATCTGGTCATCTGGTCATCTGGTCATCTGGTCATCTGGTCATCTCGTCATCTCGTTATCTCGTCATCTCGTCATCTCGTCATCTCGTCATGACGTCATCTAGTCATCTCGTCATCTCGTCATCTTGTCATCTGGTCATCCGGTCATCTGGTCATCTGGTCATCTGGTCATCTGGTCATCTCGTAATCTGGTCATCTGGTCATCTGGTCATCTCGTCATCTCGTCATCTGGTCATCTAGTCATCTGGACATCTGGTCATCTGGTCATCTGGTCATCTGGTCATCTGGTCATCTGGTCATCTCGTAATCTGGTCATCTGGTCATCTGGTCATCTCGTCATCTGGTCATCTGGTTATCTGGTCATCTCGTCATCTGGTCATCTGGTTATCCGGTCATCTAGTCATTTGGTCATCTGGTCATCTGGTCATCTCGTCATCTCGTCATCTTGTCATCTGGTCATCTGGTCATCTGGTCATCTGGTCATCTGGTCATCTGGTCATCTGGTCATCTCGTAATCTGGTCATCTGGTCATCTGGTCATCTCGTCATCTGGTCATCTGGTCATCTGGTCATCTATTCATCTGGTCATCTGGTCATCTGGTCATCTGGTCATCTGGTCATCTCGTCATCTCGTGATCTCGTCATCTCGTGATCTCGTCATCTCGTCATCTCGTCATCTCGTCATCTGGTCATCTGGTCATCTGGTCACCTGGTCATCTGGTCATCTGGTCTTCTCGTCATCTCGTCATTTCGTCATCATCTAGTCATCTCGTCATCTCGTCATCTCGTCATCTCGTCATTTTGTCATCATCTGGTCATCTCGTCATCTCGTCATCTGGTCATCTGGTCATCTGGTCATCTCGTCATCTCGTTATCTCGTCATCTCGTCATCTCGTCATCTCGTCATGACGTCATCTAGTCATCTCGTCATCTCGTCATCTTGTCATCTGGTCATCCGGTCATCTGGTCATCTGGTCATCTGGTCATCTGGTCATCTCGTAATCTGGTCATCTGGTCATCTGGTCATCTCGTCATCTGGTCATCTAGTCATCTGGACATCTGGTCATCTGGTCATCTGGTCATCTGGTCATCTGGTCATCTGGTCATCTCGTCATCTGGTCATCTGGTTATCTGGTCATCTCGTCATCTGGTCATCTGGTTATCTGGTCATCTCGTCATCTGGTCATCTGGTTATCCGGTCATCTAGTCATTTGGTCATCTGGTCATCTGGTCATCTCGTCATCTCGTCATCTTGTCATCTGGTCATCTGGTCATCTGGTCATCTGGTCATCTGGTCATCTGGTCATCTGGTCATCTCGTAATCTGGTCATCTGGTCATCTGGTCATCTCGTCATCTCGTGATCTCGTCATCTCGTGATCTCGTCATCTCGTCATCTCGTCATCTCGTCATCTGGTCATCTGGTCATCTGGTCACCTGGTCATCTGGTCATCTGGTCATTTTGTCATCTGGTCATCTATTCATCTGGTCATCTGGTCATCGGGTCATCCGTTCATCCGGTCATCTGGTCATCTGGTCATCTGGTCATCTGGTCATCTGGTCTTCTGGTCATCTCGTCATCTCGTCCTCTCGTCACCGCGTCAACTCATAACCTCGTAATCTCGTAATCTCGTCATCTCCTCATCATCTCGTCATCTCGAAATCTGGTCATCTCCTCATCATCTCGTAATCTCGTAATCTGGTCATCTGGTCATCTGGTCATCTGGTCATCTGGTCTTCTCGTCATCCCGTCCGCTCGTCATGTCGTCATCTAGACATCTCGTCATCTCGTCATCTCGTCATCTGGTCATCTGGTCATCTCGTCATCTGGTCATTTCCTCATCTGGTCATCTCGTCATCTCGTCATGACGTCATCTAGTCATCTCGTCATCTCTTCATGACGTCATCTAGTCATCTCGTCATCTCGTCATCTCGTCATCTCGTCATCTGGTCATCTGGTCATCGGGTCATCTGGTCATCTAGCCATCTGGTCATCTGGTCATCTGGTCATCTCGTAATCTGGTAATCTGGTCATCTGGTCATCTCGTCATCTGGTCGTCTGGTCAACTGGTCATCTGGTCATCTGGTCATCTGGTCATCTCGTTATCTCGTCATCTCGTCATCTGGTTATCTGGTCATCTAGTCATCTGGTCATCTGGTCATCTGGTCAACTGGTCGTCTGGTCATCTGGTCATCTAGTCATCTGGTCATCTGGTCATCTGGTCATCTCGTAATCTGGTCATCTGGTCATCTGTTCATCTGGTCATCTGGTTATCTGGTCATCTGTTCATCTGGTTATCTGGTTATCTAGTCATCCTGTCATCTGGTCATCTGGTCATCTGGTCATCTCGTCATCTGGTCATCTGGTCATCTGAACATCTGGTCATCCGGTCATCTGGTCATCTGGTCATCTCGTAATCTGGTCATCTGGTCATCTGGTCATCTCATCATCTGGTCATCTGGTTATCTGGTTATCTGGTCATCTGGTCATCTGGTTATCTGGTCATCTAGTCATCTGTTCATCTGGTCATCTGGTCAACTGGTCATCTGGTCATCTGGTCATCTCGTCATCTCGTTATCTCGTCATCTCGTCATCTCGTCATCTCGTCATGACGTCATTTAGTCATCTCGTCATCTCGTCATCTTGTCATCTGGTCATCTGGTCATCTGGTCATCTGGTCATCTCGTAATCTGGTCATCTATTCATCTAGTCATCTCGTCATCTGGTCATCTGGTCATCTGGTCATCTGGTCATCTGGTTATCTGGTCATCTGGTCATCTGGTCATCTGGTCATCTATTCATCTGGTCATCTGGTCATTTGGTCATCTGGTCATCTGGTCATCTCGTCATCTCGTAATCTGGTCATCTGGTCATCTAATCATCTGGTCATCCGGTCATCTGGTCATCTGGTCATCTGGTCATCTGGTCATCTGGTCATCTGGTCATCTGGTCATCTGTTCATCTGGTCATCCTGTTATCTGGTCATCTGGTCATCTGGTCATCTGGTCATCTGGTCATCGGGCCATCAGGTCATCTGGTCATCTATTCATCTGGTTATCTGGTCATTTGGTCGTCTGGTCAACTGGTCTTCTCGTCATCTCGTCATTTCGTCATCATCTAGTCATCTCGTCATCTCGTCATCTCGTCATCTCGTCATTTTGTCATCATCTGGTCATCTCGTCATCTCGTCATCTGGTCATCTGGTCATCTGGTCATCTGGTCATCTGGTCATCTGGTCATCTCGTCATCTCGTTATCTCGTCATCTCGTCATCTCGTCATCTCGTCATGACGTCATCTAGTCATCTCGTCATCTCGTCATCTTGTCATCTGGTCATCCGGTCATCTGGTCATCTGGTCATCTGGTCATCTGGTCATCTCGTAATCTGGTCATCTGGTCATCTGGTCATCTCGTCATCTCGTCATCTGGTCATCTAGTCATCTGGACATCTGGTCATCTGGTCATCTGGTCATCTGGTCATCTGGTCATCTGGTCATCTCGTAATCTGGTCATCTGGTCATCTGGTCATCTCGTCATCTGGTCATCTGGTTATCTGGTCATCTCGTCATCTGGTCATCTGGTTATCCGGTCATCTAGTCATTTGGTCATCTGGTCATCTGGTCATCTCGTCATCTCGTCATCTTGTCATCTGGTCATCTGGTCATCTGGTCATCTGGTCATCTGGTCATCTGGTCATCTGGTCATCTCGTAATCTGGTCATCTGGTCATCTGGTCATCTCGTCATCTGGTCATCTGGTCATCTGGTCATCTATTCATCTGGTCATCTGGTCATCTGGTCATCTGGTCATCTGGTCATCTCGTCATCTCGTGATCTCGTCATCTCGTGATCTCGTCATCTCGTCATCTCGTCATCTCGTCATCTGGTCATCTGGTCATCTGGTCACCTGGTCATCTGGTCATCTGGTCTTCTCGTCATCTCGTCATTTCGTCATCATCTAGTCATCTCGTCATCTCGTCATCTCGTCATCTCGTCATTTTGTCATCATCTGGTCATCTCGTCATCTCGTCATCTGGTCATCTGGTCATCTGGTCATCTGGTCATCTCGTCATCTCGTCATCTTGTCATCTGGTCATCTGGTCATCTGGTCATCTGGTCATCTGGTCATCTGGTCATCTGGTCATCTCGTAATCTGGTCATCTGGTCATCTGGTCATCTCGTCATCTGGTCATCTGGTCATCTGGTCATCTATTCATCTGGTCATCTGGTCATCTGGTCATCTGGTCATCTGGTCATCTCGTCATCTCGTGATCTCGTCATCTCGTGATCTCGTCATCTCGTCATCTCGTCATCTCGTCATCTGGTCATCTGGTCATCTGGTCACCTGGTCATCTGGTCATCTGGTCTTCTCGTCATCTCGTCATTTCGTCATCATCTAGTCATCTCGTCATCTCGTCATCTCGTCATCTCGTCATTTTGTCATCATCTGGTCATCTCGTCATCTCGTCATCTGGTCATCTGGTCATCTGGTCATCTGGTCATCTGGTCATCTCGTCATCTCGTTATCTCGTCATCTCGTCATCTCGTCATCTCGTCATGACGTCATCTAGTCATCTCGTCATCTCGTCATCTTGTCATCTGGTCATCCGGTCATCTGGTCATCTGGTCATCTGGTCATCTGGTCATCTCGTAATCTGGTCATCTGGTCATCTGGTCATCTCGTCATCTGGTCATCTAGTCATCTGGACATCTGGTCATCTGGTCATCTGGTCATCTGGTCATCTGGTCATCTGGTCATCTCGTCATCTGGTCATCTGGTTATCTGGTCATCTCGTCATCTGGTCATCTGGTTATCTGGTCATCTCGTCATCTGGTCATCTGGTTATCCGGTCATCTAGTCATTTGGTCATCTGGTCATCTGGTCATCTCGTCATCTCGTCATCTTGTCATCTGGTCATCTGGTCATCTGGTCATCTGGTCATCTGGTCATCTGGTCATCTGGTCATCTCGTAATCTGGTCATCTGGTCATCTGGTCATCTCGTCATCTCGTGATCTCGTCATCTCGTGATCTCGTCATCTCGTCATCTCGTCATCTCGTCATCTGGTCATCTGGTCATCTGGTCACCTGGTCATCTGGTCATCTGGTCATTTTGTCATCTGGTCATCTATTCATCTGGTCATCTGGTCATCGGGTCATCCGTTCATCCGGTCATCTGGTCATCTGGTCATCTGGTCATCTGGTCATCTGGTCTTCTGGTCATCTCGTCATCTCGTCCTCTCGTCACCGCGTCAACTCATAACCTCGTAATCTCGTAATCTCGTCATCTCCTCATCATCTCGTCATCTCGAAATCTGGTCATCTCCTCATCATCTCGTAATCTCGTAATCTGGTCATCTGGTCATCTGGTCATCTGGTCATCTGGTCTTCTCGTCATCCCGTCCGCTCGTCATGTCGTCATCTAGACATCTCGTCATCTCGTCATCTCGTCATCTGGTCATCTGGTCATCTCGTCATCTGGTCATTTCCTCATCTGGTCATCTCGTCATCTCGTCATGACGTCATCTAGTCATCTCGTCATCTCTTCATGACGTCATCTAGTCATCTCGTCATCTCGTCATCTCGTCATCTCGTCATCTGGTCATCTGGTCATCTGGTTATCTGGTTATCTGGTCATCTGGTCATCTGGTCATCTGGTTATCTGGTCATCTAGTCATCTGTTCATCTGGTCATCTGGTCAACTGGTCATCTGGTCATCTGGTCATCTCGTCATCTCGTTATCTCGTCATCTCGTCATCTCGTCATCTCGTCATGACGTCATTTAGTCATCTCGTCATCTCGTCATCTTGTCATCTGGTCATCTGGTCATCTGGTCATCTGGTCATCTCGTAATCTGGTCATCTATTCATCTAGTCATCTCGTCATCTGGTCATCTGGTCATCTGGTCATCTGGTCATCTGGTTATCTGGTCATCTGGTCATCTGGTCATCTGGTCATCTATTCATCTGGTCATCTGGTCATTTGGTCATCTGGTCATCTGGTCATCTCGTCATCTCGTAATCTGGTCATCTGGTCATCTAATCATCTGGTCATCCGGTCATCTGGTCATCTGGTCATCTGGTCATCTGGTCATCTGGTCATCTGGTCATCTGGTCATCTGTTCATCTGGTCATCCTGTTATCTGGTCATCTGGTCATCTGGTCATCTGGTCATCTGGTCATCGGGCCATCAGGTCATCTGGTCATCTATTCATCTGGTTATCTGGTCATTTGGTCGTCTGGTCAACTGGTCTTCTCGTCATCTCGTCATTTCGTCATCATCTAGTCATCTCGTCATCTCGTCATCTCGTCATCTCGTCATTTTGTCATCATCTGGTCATCTCGTCATCTCGTCATCTGGTCATCTGGTCATCTGGTCATCTGGTCATCTGGTCATCTGGTCATCTCGTCATCTCGTTATCTCGTCATCTCGTCATCTCGTCATCTCGTCATGACGTCATCTAGTCATCTCGTCATCTCGTCATCTTGTCATCTGGTCATCCGGTCATCTGGTCATCTGGTCATCTGGTCATCTGGTCATCTCGTAATCTGGTCATCTGGTCATCTGGTCATCTCGTCATCTCGTCATCTGGTCATCTAGTCATCTGGACATCTGGTCATCTGGTCATCTGGTCATCTGGTCATCTGGTCATCTGGTCATCTCGTAATCTGGTCATCTGGTCATCTGGTCATCTCGTCATCTGGTCATCTGGTTATCTGGTCATCTCGTCATCTGGTCATCTGGTTATCCGGTCATCTAGTCATTTGGTCATCTGGTCATCTGGTCATCTCGTCATCTCGTCATCTTGTCATCTGGTCATCTGGTCATCTGGTCATCTGGTCATCTGGTCATCTGGTCATCTGGTCATCTCGTAATCTGGTCATCTGGTCATCTGGTCATCTCGTCATCTGGTCATCTGGTCATCTGGTCATCTATTCATCTGGTCATCTGGTCATCTGGTCATCTGGTCATCTGGTCATCTCGTCATCTCGTGATCTCGTCATCTCGTGATCTCGTCATCTCGTCATCTCGTCATCTCGTCATCTGGTCATCTGGTCATCTGGTCACCTGGTCATCTGGTCATCTGGTCTTCTCGTCATCTCGTCATTTCGTCATCATCTAGTCATCTCGTCATCTCGTCATCTCGTCATCTCGTCATTTTGTCATCATCTGGTCATCTCGTCATCTCGTCATCTGGTCATCTGGTCATCTGGTCATCTGGTCATCTGGTCATCTCGTCATCTCGTTATCTCGTCATCTCGTCATCTCGTCATCTCGTCATGACGTCATCTAGTCATCTCGTCATCTCGTCATCTTGTCATCTGGTCATCCGGTCATCTGGTCATCTGGTCATCTGGTCATCTGGTCATCTCGTAATCTGGTCATCTGGTCATCTGGTCATCTCGTCATCTGGTCATCTAGTCATCTGGACATCTGGTCATCTGGTCATCTGGTCATCTGGTCATCTGGTCATCTGGTCATCTCGTCATCTGGTCATCTGGTTATCTGGTCATCTCGTCATCTGGTCATCTGGTTATCTGGTCATCTCGTCATCTGGTCATCTGGTTATCCGGTCATCTAGTCATTTGGTCATCTGGTCATCTGGTCATCTCGTCATCTCGTCATCTTGTCATCTGGTCATCTGGTCATCTGGTCATCTGGTCATCTGGTCATCTGGTCATCTGGTCATCTCGTAATCTGGTCATCTGGTCATCTGGTCATCTCGTCATCTCGTGATCTCGTCATCTCGTGATCTCGTCATCTCGTCATCTCGTCATCTCGTCATCTGGTCATCTGGTCATCTGGTCACCTGGTCATCTGGTCATCTGGTCATTTTGTCATCTGGTCATCTATTCATCTGGTCATCTGGTCATCGGGTCATCCGTTCATCCGGTCATCTGGTCATCTGATCATCTGGTCATCTGGTCATCTGGTCTTCTGGTCATCTCGTCATCTCGTCCTCTCGTCACCGCGTCAACTCATAACCTCGTAATCTCGTAATCTCGTCATCTCCTCATCATCTCGTCATCTCGAAATCTGGTCATCTCCTCATCATCTCGTAATCTCGTAATCTGGTCATCTGGTCATCTGGTCATCTGGTTATCTGGTCTTCTCGTCATCCCGTCCGCTCGTCATGTCGTCATCTAGACATCTCGTCATCTCGTCATCTCGTCATCTGGTCATCTGGTCATCTCGTCATCTGGTCATTTCCTCATCTGGTCATCTCGTCATCTCGTCATGACGTCATCTAGTCATCTCGTCATCTCTTCATGACGTCATCTAGTCATCTCGTCATCTCGTCATCTCGTCATCTCGTCATCTGGTCATCTGGTCATCGGGTCATCTGGTCATCTAGCCATCTGGTCATCTGGTCATCTGGTCATCTCGTAATCTGGTAATCTGGTCATCTGGTCATCTCGTCATCTGGTCGTCTGGTCAACTGGTCATCTGGTCATCTGGTCATCTGGTCATCTCGTTATCTCGTCATCTCGTCATCTGGTTATCTGGTCATCTAGTCATCTGGTCATCTGGTCATCTGGTCAACTGGTCGTCTGGTCATCTGGTCATCTAGTCATCTGGTCATCTGGTCATCTGGTCATCTCGTAATCTGGTCATCTGGTCATCTGTTCATCTGGTCATCTGGTTATCTGGTCATCTGTTCATCTGGTTATCTGGTTATCTAGTCATCCTGTCATCTGGTCATCTGGTCATCTGGTCATCTCGTCATCTGGTCATCTGGTCATCTGAACATCTGGTCATCCGGTCATCTGGTCATCTGGTCATCTCGTAATCTGGTCATCTGGTCATCTGGTCATCTCATCATCTGGTCATCTGGTTATCTGGTTATCTGGTCATCTGGTCATCTGGTTATCTGGTCATCTAGTCATCTGTTCATCTGGTCATCTGGTCAACTGGTCATCTGGTCATCTGGTCATCTCGTCATCTCGTTATCTCGTCATCTCGTCATCTCGTCATCTCGTCATGACGTCATTTAGTCATCTCGTCATCTCGTCATCTTGTCATCTGGTCATCTGGTCATCTGGTCATCTGGTCATCTCGTAATCTGGTCATCTATTCATCTAGTCATCTCGTCATCTGGTCATCTGGTCATCTGGTCATCTGGTCTTCTGGTTATCTGGTCATCTGGTCATCTGGTCATCTGGTCATCTATTCATCTGGTCATCTGGTCATTTGGTCATCTGGTCATCTGGTCATCTCGTCATCTCGTAATCTGGTCATCTGGTCATCTAATCATCTGGTCATCCGGTCATCTGGTCATCTGGTCATCTGGTCATCTGGTCATCTGGTCATCTGGTCATCTGGTCATCTGTTCATCTGGTCATCCTGTTATCTGGTCATCTGGTCATCTGGTCATCTGGTCATCTGGTCATCGGGCCATCAGGTCATCTGGTCATCTATTCATCTGGTTATCTGGTCATTTGGTCGTCTGGTCAACTGGTCTTCTCGTCATCTCGTCATTTCGTCATCATCTAGTCATCTCGTCATCTCGTCATCTCGTCATCTCGTCATTTTGTCATCATCTGGTCATCTCGTCATCTCGTCATCTGGTCATCTGGTCATCTGGTCATCTGGTCATCTGGTCATCTGGTCATCTCGTCATCTCGTTATCTCGTCATCTCGTCATCTCGTCATCTCGTCATGACGTCATCTAGTCATCTCGTCATCTCGTCATCTTGTCATCTGGTCATCCGGTCATCTGGTCATCTGGTCATCTGGTCATCTGGTCATCTCGTAATCTGGTCATCTGGTCATCTGGTCATCTCGTCATCTCGTCATCTGGTCATCTAGTCATCTGGACATCTGGTCATCTGGTCATCTGGTCATCTGGTCATCTGGTCATCTGGTCATCTCGTAATCTGGTCATCTGGTCATCTGGTCATCTCGTCATCTGGTCATCTGGTTATCTGGTCATCTCGTCATCTGGTCATCTGGTTATCCGGTCATCTAGTCATTTGGTCATCTGGTCATCTGGTCATCTCGTCATCTCGTCATCTTGTCATCTGGTCATCTGGTCATCTGGTCATCTGGTCATCTGGTCATCTGGTCATCTGGTCATCTCGTAATCTGGTCATCTGGTCATCTGGTCATCTCGTCATCTGGTCATCTGGTCATCTGGTCATCTATTCATCTGGTCATCTGGTCATCTGGTCATCTGGTCATCTGGTCATCTCGTCATCTCGTGATCTCGTCATCTCGTGATCTCGTCATCTCGTCATCTCGTCATCTCGTCATCTGGTCATCTGGTCATCTGGTCACCTGGTCATCTGGTCATCTGGTCTTCTCGTCATCTCGTCATTTCGTCATCATCTAGTCATCTCGTCATCTCGTCATCTCGTCATCTCGTCATTTTGTCATCATCTGGTCATCTCGTCATCTCGTCATCTGGTCATCTGGTCATCTGGTCATCTGGTCATCTGGTCATCTCGTCATCTCGTTATCTCGTCATCTCGTCATCTCGTCATCTCGTCATGACGTCATCTAGTCATCTCGTCATCTCGTCATCTTGTCATCTGGTCATCCGGTCATCTGGTCATCTGGTCATCTGGTCATCTGGTCATCTCGTAATCTGGTCATCTGGTAATCTGGTCATGTCGTCATCTGGTCATCTAGTCATCTGGACATCTGGTCATCTGGTCATCTGGTCATCTGGTCATCTGGTCATCTGGTCATCTCGTCATCTGGTCATCTGGTTATCTGGTCATCTCGTCATCTGGTCATCTGGTTATCTGGTCATCTCGTCATCTGGTCATCTGGTTATCCGGTCATCTAGTCATTTGGTCATCTGGTCATCTGGTCATCTCGTCATCTCGTCATCTTGTCATCTGGTCATCTGGTCATCTGGTCATCTGGTCATCTGGTCATCTGGTCATCTGGTCATCTCGTAATCTGGTCATCTGGTCATCTGGTCATCTCGTCATCTCGTGATCTCGTCATCTCGTGATCTCGTCATCTCGTCATCTCGTCATCTCGTCATCTCGTCATCTGGTCATCTGGTCATCTGGTCACCTGGTCATCTGGTCATCTGGTCATTTTGTCATCTGGTCATCTATTCATCTGGTCATCTGGTCATCGGGTCATCCGTTCATCCGGTCATCTGGTCATCTGGTCATCTGGTCATCTGGTCATCTGGTCTTCTGGTCATCTCGTCATCTCGTCCTCTCGTCACCGCGTCAACTCATAACCTCGTAATCTCGTAATCTCGTCATCTCCTCATCATCTCGTCATCTCGAAATCTGGTCATCTCCTCATCATCTCGTAATCTCGTAATCTGGTCATCTGGTCATCTGGTCATCTGGTCATCTGGTCTTCTCGTCATCCCGTCCGCTCGTCATGTCGTCATCTAGACATCTCGTCATCTCGTCATCTCGTCATCTGGTCATCTGGTCATCTCGTCATCTGGTCATTTCCTCATCTGGTCATCTCGTCATCTCGTCATGACGTCATCTAGTCATCTCGTCATCTCTTCATGACGTCATCTAGTCATCTCGTCATCTCGTCATCTCGTCATCTCGTCATCTGGTCATCTGGTCATCGGGTCATCTGGTCATCTAGCCATCTGGTCATCTGGTCATCTGGTCATCTCGTAATCTGGTAATCTGGTCATCTGGTCATCTCGTCATCTGGTCGTCTGGTCAACTGGTCATCTGGTCATCTGGTCATCTGGTCATCTCGTTATCTCGTCATCTCGTCATCTGGTTATCTGGTCATCTAGTCATCTGGTCATCTGGTCATCTGGTCAACTGGTCGTCTGGTCATCTGGTCATCTAGTCATCTGGTCATCTGGTCATCTGGTCATCTCGTAATCTGGTCATCTGGTCATCTGTTCATCTCGTCATCTGGTCATCTGGTTATCTGGTCATCTAGTCATCTGGTCATCTGGTCATCTGGTCAACTGGTCATCTGGTCATCGGGTCATCTGGTCGTCTGGTCATCTGGTCATCTAGTCATCTGGTCATCTGGTCATCTGGTCATCTCGTAACCTGGTCATCTGGTCATCTGGTCATCTCGTCATCTGGTCGTCTGGTCATCTGGTCATCTGGTCATCTATTCATCCGGTCATCTGGTCATCTCGTAATCTGGTCATCTGGTCATCTGGTCATCTCATCTTCTGGTCATCTGGTTATCTGGTCATCTCGTCATCTGGTCATCTGGTTATCTGGTCATCTAGTCATCTGGTCATCTGGTCATCTGGTCAACTGGTCATCTGGTCATCTGGTCATCTCGTCATCTCGTTATCTCGTCATCTCGTCATCTCGTCATCTCGTCATGACGTCATCTAGTCATCCCGTCATCTCGTCATCTTGTCATCTGGTCATCTGGTCATCTGGTCATCTCGTGATCTGGTCATCTGGTCGTCTGGTCATCTCGTCATCTGGTCATCTGGTCATCTGGTCATCTGGTCATCTGGTTATCTGGCCATCTGGTCATCTGGTCATCTGGTCATCTATTCATCTGGTCATCTGGTCATCTGGTCATCTGGTCATCTGGTCATCTCGTCATCTCGTAATCTGGTCATCTGGTCATCTAATCATCTGGTCATCCGGTCATCTGGTCAACTGGTCATCTGGTCATCTGGTCATCTGGTCATCCGTTCATCTGGTCATCCTGTCGTCTGGTCATCTGGTCATCTGGTCATCGGGCCATCAGGTTATCTGGTCATCTATTCATCTGGTTATCTGGTCATTTGGTCATCTAATCGTCTGGTCAACTGGTCTTCTCGTCATCTCGTCATTTCGTCATCATCTAGTCATCTCGTCATCTCGTCATCTCGTCATTTCGTCATCATCTGGTCATCTCGTCATCTCGTCATCTCGTCATCTCGTCATCTGGTCATCTGGTCATCCGGTCATTTGGTTATCTGGTCATCTCGTCATCTCGTTATCTCGTCATCGCGTCATCTCGTCATCTCGTCATGACGTCATCTAGTCATCTCGTCATCTCGTCATCTTGTCATCTGGTCATCTGGTCATCTGGTCATCTGGTCATCTCGTAATCTGGTCATCTGGTCATCTGGTCATCTCGTCATCTGGTCATCTAGTCATCTGGACATCTGGTCATCTGGTCAACTGGTCATCTGGTCATCTGGTCATCTGGTCATCTCGTCATCTCGTCATCTCGTAATCCTGTCATCTCGTCATCTCGTCATCTCGTCATCTCGTCATGTCGTCATCTAGTCATCTCGTCATCTCGTCATCTCGTCATCTCGTCATCTTGTCATCTGGTCATCTTGTCATCTGGTCATCTGGTTATCTGGTCATCTGTTCATCTGGTTATCTGGTTATCTAGTCATCCTGTCATCTGGTCATCTGGTCATCTGGTCATCTCGTCATCTGGTCATCTGGTCATCTGAACATCTGGTCATCCGGTCATCTGGTCATCTGGTCATCTCGTAATCTGGTCATCTGGTCATCTGGTCATCTCATCATCTGGTCATCTGGTTATCTGGTTATCTGGTCATCTGGTCATCTGGTTATCTGGTCATCTAGTCATCTGGTCATCTGGTCATCTGGTCAACTGGTCATCTGGTCATCTGGTCATCTCGTCATCTCGTTATCTCGTCATCTCGTCATCTCGTCATCTCGTCATGACGTCATTTAGTCATCTCGTCATCTCGTCATCTTGTCATCTGGTCATCTGGTCATCTGGTCATCTGGTCATCTCGTAATCTGGTCATCTATTCATCTAGTCATCTCGTCATCTGGTCATCTGGTCATCTGGTCATCTGGTCATCTGGTTATCTGGTCATCTGGTCATCTGGTCATCTGGTCATCTATTCATCTGGTCATCTGGTCATTTGGTCATCTGGTCATCTGGTCATCTCGTCATCTCGTAATCTGGTCATCTGGTCATCTAATCATCTGGTCATCCGGTCATCTGGTCATCTGGTCATCTGGTCATCTGGTCATCTGGTCATCTGGTCATCTGGTCATCTGTTCATCTGGTCATCCTGTTATCTGGTCATCTGGTCATCTGGTCATCGGGCCATCAGGTCATCTGGTCATCTATTCATCTGGTTATCTGGTCATTTGGTCATCTGGTCGTCTGGTCAACTGGTCTTCTCGTCATCTCGTCATTTCGTCATCATCTAGTCATCTCGTCATCTCGTCATCTCGTCATCTCGTCATTTTGTCATCATCTGGTCATCTCGTCATCTCGTCATCTGGTCATCTGGTCATCTGGTCATCTGGTCATCTGGTCATCTCGTCATCTCGTTATCTCGTCATCTCGTCATCTCGTCATCTCGTCATGACGTCATCTAGTCATCTCGTCATCTCGTCATCTTGTCATCTGGTCATCCGGTCATCTGGTCATCTGGTCATCTGGTCATCTGGTCATCTCGTAATCTGGTCATCTGGTCATCTGGTCATCTCGTCATCTGGTCATCTAGTCATCTGGACATCTGGTCATCTGGTCATCTGGTCATCTGGTCATCTGGTCATCTGGTCATCTCGTAATCTGGTCATCTGGTCATCTGGTCATCTCGTCATCTGGTCATCTGGTTATCTGGTCATCTCGTCATCTGGTCATCTGGTTATCCGGTCATCTAGTCATTTGGTCATCTGGTCATCTGGTCATCTCGTCATCTCGTCATCTTGTCATCTGGTCATCTGGTCATCTGGTCATCTGGTCATCTGGTCATCTGGTCATCTGGTCATCTCGTAATCTGGTCATCTGGTCATCTGGTCATCTCGTCATCTGGTCATCTGGTCATCTGGTCATCTATTCATCTGGTCATCTGGTCATCTGGTCATCTGGTCATCTGGTCATCTCGTCATCTCGTGATCTCGTCATCTCGTGATCTCGTCATCTCGTCATCTCGTCATCTCGTCATCTGGTCATCTGGTCATCTGGTCACCTGGTCATCTGGTCATCTGGTCTTCTCGTCATCTCGTCATTTCGTCATCATCTAGTCATCTCGTCATCTCGTCATCTCGTCATCTCGTCATTTTGTCATCATCTGGTCATCTCGTCATCTCGTCATCTGGTCATCTGGTCATCTGGTCATCTGGTCATCTGGTCATCTCGTCATCTCGTTATCTCGTCATCTCGTCATCTCGTCATCTCGTCATGACGTCATCTAGTCATCTCGTCATCTCGTCATCTTGTCATCTGGTCATCCGGTCATCTGGTCATCTGGTCATCTGGTCATCTGGTCATCTCGTAATCTGGTCATCTGGTCATCTGGTCATCTCGTCATCTGGTCATCTAGTCATCTGGACATCTGGTCATCTGGTCATCTGGTCATCTGGTCATCTGGTCATCTGGTCATCTCGTCATCTGGTCATCTGGTTATCTGGTCATCTCGTCATCTGGTCATCTGGTTATCTGGTCATCTCGTCATCTGGTCATCTGGTTATCCGGTCATCTAGTCATTTGGTCATCTGGTCATCTGGTCATCTCGTCATCTCGTCATCTTGTCATCTGGTCATCTGGTCATCTGGTCATCTGGTCATCTGGTCATCTGGTCATCTGGTCATCTCGTAATCTGGTCATCTGGTCATCTGGTCATCTCGTCATCTCGTGATCTCGTCATCTCGTGATCTCGTCATCTCGTCATCTCGTCATCTCGTCATCTGGTCATCTGGTCATCTGGTCACCTGGTCATCTGGTCATCTGGTCATTTTGTCATCTGGTCATCTATTCATCTGGTCATCTGGTCATCGGGTCATCCGTTCATCCGGTCATCTGGTCATCTGGTCATCTGGTCATCTGGTCATCTGGTCTTCTGGTCATCTCGTCATCTCGTCATCTCGTCACCGCGTCAACTCATAACCTCGTAATCTCGTAATCTCGTCATCTCCTCATCATCTCGTCATCTCGAAATCTGGTCATCTCCTCATCATCTCGTAATCTCGTAATCTGGTCATCTGGTCATCTGGTCATCTGGTCATCTGGTCTTCTCGTCATCCCGTCCGCTCGTCATGTCGTCATCTAGACATCTCGTCATCTCGTCATCTCGTCATCTGGTCATCTGGTCATCTCGTCATCTGGTCATTTCCTCATCTGGTCATCTCGTCATCTCGTCATGACGTCATCTAGTCATCTCGTCATCTCTTCATGACGTCATCTAGTCATCTCGTCATCTCGTCATCTCGTCATCTCGTCATCTGGTCATCTGGTCATCTGGTCGTCTGATCATCTGGTCATCTAGTCATCTGGTCATCTGGTCATCTGGTCATCACGTAATCTGGTCATCTGGTCATCTCGTCACCTGGTCATCTGGTCAACTGGTCATCTGGTCATCTAGTCATCTCGTCATCTCGTTATCTCGTCATCTCGTCATCTCGTCATCTCGTCATCTGGTCATCTGGTCATCTGGTCATCTTGTCATCTGGTCATCTGGTCATCTGGTCATCCATTCATCTGGTCATCCGGTCATCTGATCATCTGGTCATCTGGTCATCTCGTGATCTGGTCATCTGGTCATCTGGTCATCTGTTTATCCGGCCATCTGGTCGTCTGGTCATCTGGTCAACTGGTCAACTGGTCATCTCGTCATCTCGTAATCCCGTCATCTCGTCATCTCGTCATCTAGTCATCTCGTCATCTGGTCATCTGGTCATCTGGTCATCTGGTCATCTGGTCATCTGGTCGTCTGCTCATCTGGTCTTCTCGTCATCTCGTCATCTGGTCATCTCCTCATCATCTCGTAATCTCGTAACCTCGTCTTCTGGTTATCTGGTCCTCTCGTCATCTCGTCATCTCGTCACCTGGTAATCTGGTCATCTGGTCATCTGGTCAACTGGTGATCTTGTCATTTGGTCATCCGGTCATCTGGTCATCTGGTCATTTCGTTATCTCGTCATCTCGTCATCTCGTCATCTCGTCATGACGTCATCTAGTCATCTCGTCATCTCGTCATCTTGTCATCTGGTCATCTGGTCATCTGGTCGTCTAGTCATCTGATCATCTAGTCATCTGGTCATCTGGTCATCTGGTCATCTGGTCATCTGGTCATCTGGTCATCTGGTCATCTGGTCATCTGGTCATCTCGTAATCTGGTCATCGGGTCATCTGGTTATCTGGTCATCTGGTCATCTTGTCATCTGGTAATCCGATCATCTGGTCATCTGGTGAACTGGTGAACTGGTCATCTGGTCATCTGGTCATCTGGTCATCTGGTCATCTCGTCATCTCGTCATCTCGTCATGTCGTCATCTAGTCATCTAGTCATCTCGTCATCTCGTCATCTCGTCATCTCGTCATCTCGTCAACTCGTCATCTCGTCATCTTGTCATCTGGTCATATGGTCGTCTGGTCATCTGGTTTTTTAGTCATCTCGTCATTTCGTCATCATCTGGTCATCTCGTCATCTGGTCATCTGGTCATCTGGTCATCTGATCGTCTGGTCATCTGGTCATCTCGTCATCTCGTCATCTCGTAATCCCGTCATCTCGTCATCTCGTCATCTCGTCATCTCGTTATCTCGTCATCTTGTCATCTGGTCATCTGGTCATCTGGTCGTCTGGTCATCTGGTCATCTGGTCATCTGGTTATCTGTTCGTCTGGTCATCTGGTCATCTAGTCATCTGGTCATCTGGTCATCTGGTCATCTCGTAATCTGGTCATCTGGTCATCTGGTCATCTCGTCATCTGGTCATCTGGTTATCTGGTCATCTAGTCATCTAGTCATCTGGTCATCTGGTCAACTGGTCATCTGGTCATCTGGTCATCTCGTCATCTCGTTATCTCGTCATCTCGTCATCTCGTCATCTCGTCATCTCGTCATGACGTCATCTAGTCATCTCGTCATCTCGTCATCTAGTCATCTCGTCATCTCGTCATCGTGTCATCTGGTCATCTGGTCATCTGGTCGTCTGGTCATCTGGTCTTCTCGTCATCTCGGCATTTCGTCATCATCTCGTCATCTCGTCATCTCGTCATCTCGTCATCTGGTCATCTCCTCATCTCGTTACCTCGTCATCTGGTCATCTCATCATCTGGTCATCTGGTTATCTGGTCATCTGGTCATCTGGTCATCTGGTCATCTGCTCAACTGGTCGTCTGGTCATCTGGTCATCTGGTCATCTCGTCATCTCGTCATCTCGTCATCTCGTCATCTCGTCATCTCGTCATCTCGTCATCTCGTAATCCCGTCATCTCGGCATCTCGTCATCTCGTCATCTCGTCATCTGGTCATCTGGTCATCTCGTCATCTGGTCATCTGGTCATCTGCTTATCTGGTCATCTAGTCATCTGGTCATCTGGTCATCTGGTCAACTGGTCATCTGGTCATCTGGTCATCTCGTCATCTCGTCATCTCGTTATCTCGTCAACTCGTCATCTCGTCATCTCGTCATCTGGTTATCTGGTCATCCGGTCATCTAGTCATCTGGTCATCTGGTCGACTGGTCATCTGGTCATCTGGTCATCTGGTCATCTGGTCATCTGGTCATCTCCTCATCATCTCTTCATCTCGTAACCTCGTCATCTGGTTATCTGGTCCTCGCGTCTTCCCGTCATCTCGTAATCTGGTCATCTGGTCATCTGGTCATCTAATCATCTAGTCATCTGGTCATATGGTCATCTAATGATCTAGTCATCTGGTCATCTGGTCATCTGGTCATCTGGTCATCTGGTCATCTGGTCATCTGGTCATCCGGTCATCTGGTCATCTGGTCAACTGGTCATCTGGTCATCTGGTCATCTCGTAATCTGGTCATCTGGTCATCTGGACATCTCGTCATCTGGTCATCTGGTTATCATGTCATCCGGTCATCTAGTCATCTGGTCATCTGGTCGACTGGTCATCTGGTCATCTGGTCATCTGGTCATCTGGTCGTCTGGTCATCTCGTCATTTCTTCATCATCTGGTCATCTCGTCATCTCGTCATCTCGTCATCGGGTCATCTCCTCATCATCTGGTCATCTCGTAACCTCGTAATCTGGTCATCGGGTCATCTGGTTATCTGGTCATCTGGTCATCTGGTCATCTTGTCATCTGGTAATCCGATCATCTGGTCATCTGGTGAACTGGTGAACTGGTCATCTGGTCATCTGGTCATCTGGTCATCTCGTCATCTCGTCATCTCGTCATCTCGTCATGTCAACATCTAGTCATCTAGTCATCTCGTCATCTCGTCATCTTGTCATCTCGTCATCTCGTCAACTCGTCATCTCGTCATCTTGTCATCTGGTCATATGGTCGTCTCGTCATCTGGTTTTTTAGTCATCTCGACATTTCGTCATCATCTGGTCATCTCGTCATCTGGTCATCTGGTCATCTGGTCATCTGATCGTCTGGTCATCTGGTCATCTCGTCATCTCGTCATCTCGTCATCTCGTAATCCCGTTATCTCGTCATCTCGTCATCTCGTCATCTCGTTATCTCGTCATCTTGTCATCTGGTCATCTGGTCATCTGGTCGTCTGGTCATCTGGTCATCTGGTCATCTGGTTATCTGTTCGTCTGGTCATCTGGTCATCTAGTCATCTGGTCATCTGGTCATCTGGTCATCTCGTAATCTGGTCATCTGGTCATCTGGTCATCTCGTCATCTGGTCATCTGGTTATCTGGTCGTCTGATCATCTGGTCATCTAGTCATCTGGTCATCTGGTCATCTGGTCATCACGTAATCTGGTCATCTGGTCATCTCGTCACCTGGTCATCTGGTCAACTGGTCATCTGGTCATCTAGTCATCTCGTCATCTCGTTATCTCGTCATCTCGTCATCTCGTCATCTCGTCATCTGGTCATCTGGTCATCTGGTCATCTTGTCATCTGGTCATCTGGTCATCTGGTCATCCATTCATCTGGTCATCCGGTCATCTGATCATCTGGTCATCTGGTCATCTCGTGATCTGGTCATCTGGTCATCTGGTCATCTGTTTATCCGGCCATCTGGTCGTCTGGTCATCTGGTCAACTGGTCAACTGGTCATCTCGTCATCTCGTAATCCCGTCATCTCGTCATCTCGTCATCTAGTCATCTCGTCATCTGGTCATCTGGTCATCTGGTCATCTGGTCATCTGGTCATCTGGTCGTCTGCTCATCTGGTCTTCTCGTCATCTCGTCATCTGGTCATCTCCTCATCATCTCGTAATCTCGTAACCTCGTCTCCTGGTTATCTGGTCCTCTCGTCATCTCGTCATCTCGTCACCTGGTAATCTGGTCATCTGGTCATCTGGTCAACTGGTGATCTTGTCATTTGGTCATCCGGTCATCTGGTCATCTGGTCATTTCGTTATCTCGTCATCTCGTCATCTCGTCATCTCGTCATGACGTCATCTAGTCATCTCGTCATCTCGTCATCTTGTCATCTGGTCATCTGGTCATCTGGTCGTCTAGTCATCTGATCATCTAGTCATCTGGTCATCTGGTCATCTGGTCATCTGGTCATCTGGTCATCTGGTCATCTGGTCATCTGGTCATCTGGTCATCTCGTAATCTGGTCATCGGGTCATCTGGTTATCTGGTCATCTGGTCATCTTGTCATCTGGTAATCCGATCATCTGGTCATCTGGTGAACTGGTGAACTGGTCATCTGGTCATCTGGTCATCTGGTCATCTGGTCATCTCGTCATCTCGTCATCTCGTCATGTCGTCATCTAGTCATCTAGTCATCTCGTCATCTCGTCATCTCGTCATCTCGTCATCTCGTCAACTCGTCATCTCGTCATCTTGTCATCTGGTCATATGGTCGTCTGGTCATCTGGTTTTTTAGTCATCTCGTCATTTCGTCATCATCTGGTCATCTCGTCATCTGGTCATCTGGTCATCTGGTCATCTGATCGTCTGGTCATCTGGTCATCTCGTCATCTCGTCATCTCGTCATCTCGTAATCCCGTCATCTCGTCATCTCGTCATCTCGTCATCTCGTTATCTCGTCATCTTGTCATCTGGTCATCTGGTCATCTGGTCGTCTGGTCATCTGGTCATCTGGTCATCTGGTTATCTGTTCGTCTGGTCATCTGGTCATCTAGTCATCTGGTCATCTGGTCATCTGGTCATCTCGTAATCTGGTCATCTGGTCATCTGGTCATCTCGTCATCTGGTCATCTGGTTATCTGGTCATCTAGTCATCTAGTCATCTGGTCATCTGGTCAACTGGTCATCTGGTCATCTGGTCATCTCGTCATCTCGTTATCTCGTCATCTCGTCATCTCGTCATCTCGTCATCTCGTCATGACGTCATCTAGTCATCTCGTCATCTCGTCATCTAGTCATCTCGTCATCTCGTCATCGTGTCATCTGGTCATCTGGTCATCTGGTCGTCTGGTCATCTGGTCTTCTCGTCATCTCGGCATTTCGTCATCATCTCGTCATCTCGTCATCTCGTCATCTCGTCATCTGGTCATCTCCTCATCTCGTTACCTCGTCATCTGGTCATCTCATCATCTGGTCATCTGGTTATCTGGTCATCTGGTCATCTGGTCATCTGGTCATCTGCTCAACTGGTCGTCTGGTCATCTGGTCATCTGGTCATCTCGTCATCTCGTCATCTCGTCATCTCGTCATCTCGTCATCTCGTCATCTCGTCATCTCGTAATCCCGTCATCTCGGCATCTCGTCATCTCGTCATCTCGTCATCTGGTCATCTGGTCATCTCGTCATCTGGTCATCTGGTCATCTAGTCATCTGGTCATCTGGTCATCTGGTCATCTGCTTATCTGGTCATCTAGTCATCTGGTCATCTGGTCATCTGGTCAACTGGTCATCTGGTCATCTGGTCATCTCGTCATCTCGTCATCTCGTTATCTCGTCAACTCGTCATCTCGTCATCTCGTCATCTGGTTATCTGGTCATCCGGTCATCTAGTCATCTGGTCATCTGGTCGACTGGTCATCTGGTCATCTGGTCATCTGGTCATCTGGTCATCTGGTCATCTCCTCATCATCTCTTCATCTCGTAACCTCGTCATCTGGTTATCTGGTCCTCGCGTCTTCCCGTCATCTCGTAATCTGGTCATCTGGTCATCTGGTCATCTAATCATCTAGTCATCTGGTCATATGGTCATCTAATGATCTAGTCATCTGGTCATCTGGTCATCTGGTCATCTGGTCATCTGGTCATCTGGTCATCTGGTCATCCGGTCATCTGGTCATCTGGTCAACTGGTCATCTGGTCATCTGGTCATCTCGTAATCTGGTCATCTGGTCATCTGGACATCTCGTCATCTGGTCATCTGGTTATCATGTCATCCGGTCATCTAGTCATCTGGTCATCTGGTCGACTGGTCATCTGGTCATCTGGTCATCTGGTCATCTGGTCGTCTGGTCATCTCGTCATTTCTTCATCATCTGGTCATCTCGTCATCTCGTCATCTCGTCATCGGGTCATCTCCTCATCATCTGGTCATCTCGTAACCTCGTAATCTGGTCATCGGGTCATCTGGTTATCTGGTCATCTGGTCATCTGGTCATCTTGTCATCTGGTAATCCGATCATCTGGTCATCTGGTGAACTGGTGAACTGGTCATCTGGTCATCTGGTCATCTGGTCATCTGGTCATCTCGTCATCTCGTCATGTCAACATCTAGTCATCTAGTCATCTCGTCATCTCGTCATCTTGTCATCTCGTCATCTCGTCAACTCGTCATCTCGTCATCTTGTCATCTGGTCATATGGTCGTCTCGTCATCTGGTTTTTTAGTCATCTCGACATTTCGTCATCATCTGGTCATCTCGTCATCTGGTCATCTGGTCATCTGGTCATCTGATCGTCTGGTCATCTGGTCATCTCGTCATCTCGTCATCTCGTCATCTCGTAATCCCGTTATCTCGTCATCTCGTCATCTCGTCATCTCGTTATCTCGTCATCTTGTCATCTGGTCATCTGGTCATCTGGTCGTCTGGTCATCTGGTCATCTGGTCATCTGGTTATCTGTTCGTCTGGTCATCTGGTCATCTAGTCATCTGGTCATCTGGTCATCTGGTCATCTCGTAATCTGGTCATCTGGTCATCTGGTCATCTCGTCATCTGGTCATCTGGTTATCTGGTCATCTAGTCATCTAGTCATCTGGTCATCTGGTCAACTGGTCATCTGGTCATCTGGTCATCTCGTCATCTCGTTATCTCGTCATCTCGTCATCTCGTCATCTCGTCATCTCGTCATGACGTCATCTAGTCATCTCGTCATCTCGTCATCTAGTCATCTCGTCATCTCGTCATCGTGTCATCTGGTCATCTGGTCATCTGGTCGTCTGGTCATCTGGTCTTCTCGTCATCTCGGCATTTCGTCATCATCTCGTCATCTCGTCATCTCGTCATCTCGTCATCTGGTCATCTCCTCATCTCGTTACCTCGTCATCTGGTCATCTCATCATCTGGTCATCTGGTTATCTGGTCATCTGGTCATCTGGTCATCTGGTCATCTGCTCAACTGGTCGTCTGGTCATCTGGTCATCTGGTCATCTCGTCATCTCGTCATCTCGTCATCTCGTCATCTCGTCATCTCGTCATCTCGTCATCTCGTCATCTCGTAATCCCGTCATCTCGGCATCTCGTCATCTCGTCATCTCGTCATCTGGTCATCTGGTCATCTCGTCATCTGGTCATCTGGTCATCTAGTCATCTGGTCATCTGGTCATCTGGTCATCTGCTTATCTGGTCATCTAGTCATCTGGTCATCTGGTCATCTGGTCAACTGGTCATCTGGTCATCTGGTCATCTCGTCATCTCGTCATCTCGTTATCTCGTCAACTCGTCATCTCGTCATCTCGTCATCTGGTTATCTGGTCATCCGGTCATCTAGTCATCTGGTCATCTGGTCGACTGGTCATCTGGTCATCTGGTCATCTGGTCATCTGGTCATCTAGTCATCTCCTCATCATCTCTTCATCTCGTAACCTCGTCATCTGGTTATCTGGTCCTCGCGTCTTCCCGTCATCTCGTAATCTGGTCATCTGGTCATCTGGTCATCTAATCATCTAGTCATCTGGTCATATGGTCATCTAATCATCTAGTCATCTGGTCATCTGGCCATCTGGTCATCTGGTCATCTGGTCATCTGGTCATCTGGTCATCCGGTCATCTGGTCATCTGGTCAACTGGTCATCTGGTCATCTGGTCATCTCGTAATCTGGTCATCTGGTCATCTGGACATCTCGTCATCTGGTCATCTGGTTATCATGTCATCCGGTCATCTAGTCATCTGGTCATCTGGTCGACTGGTCATCTGGTCATCTGGTCATCTGGTCATCTGGTCGTCTGGTCATCTCGTCATTTCTTCATCATCTGGTCATCTCGTCATCTCGTCATCTCGTCATCGGGTCATCTCCTCATCATCTGGTCATCTCGTAACCTCGTCATCTGGTTATCTGGTCCTCGCGTCTTCCCGTCATCTCGTAATCTGGTCATCTAATCATCTGGTCATCTGGTCATCTGGTCATCGGGTCATCTGGTCAACTGGTCATCTGGTCATCCATTCATCTGGTCATCCTGTCATCTGGTCATCTGGTCATCTGGTCATCTGGTCATCTGGTTATCTGGTCATCTGTTCATCTGGTCATCTGGTTATCCGGTCATCCTGTCATCTGGTCATCTGGTCATCTGGTCGTCTGGTCATCTCGTCATTTCTTCATCACCTGGTCATCTCGTCATCTCGTCATCTCGTCATTTGGTCATTTCGTCAACTCGTCATCTGGTCATCTGGTCATCTGATCATCTGGTCATCTGGTTATACGCTCATCTGTTCATCTGATCATCTGGTTATCTGGTCATCCTGTCATCTGGTCATCTGGTCATCTCGTCATCTGGTCATCTGGTCATCTGGTCATCTGGTCTTCTGATCATCTGGTCAGCTGGTTATTTGGTCATCTGTTCATCTGGTCATCTGGTTATCTGGTCATCCTGTCATCTGGTCATCTGGTCATCTGGTCATCTGGTCGGCTGTTCATCTGGTCATCTGGTCATCTGGTCATCTGGTCATCCGGTCATCGGGTCATTTTGTCCTCTGGTCATCTATTCATCTGGTCATCTGGTCATCTGGTCATCTGGTCATCTGTATTGAAGTGAACCTTGTATATTTTACTTTTGTTGTCGTGCGCATGCGTGTTGCCATGGGACTTGTCGTCTACCGGCTTGCATGCCGTGCGCGCCTCAGTCGCTTACGAGCTGAGTATAGAGTCACTTGTTTTTTCAGATAATGAAGAGTATTCGTTTAACAAGGATGTTGCTGTTCTCCCTCATTCCTTTTCCCACAGGTAGACTGGATCTCAGAGGAAAAGTAACTGTCGTACGTTAACAATCGAGTCATCTGGTCATCTTGTCATCTGGTCATCTGGTTATCTGGTCAGTGCGTCATCTTGATGAGATGATGCGATGACGAGATGACCAGATGATGACCAGATAATGATGAGATGTCATCCGGTCATCTGGTCATCTGGTCATCTGGTCATCTGGTCATCTGGTCATATGGTCATCTGGTCGTCTGGTCATCTAGTCATCTGGTCATCTGGTCATCTGCTCATCTTTCCATCTCGTAATCTGGTCATCTGGACATCTGGTCAACTGGTCATCCAATCATCTGGTCATCTGGTCATCTGGTCGACTGGTCATCTGGTCATCTGGTCATCTGGTCATCTGGTCATCTGGTCATCTCCTCATCATCTCTTCATCTCGTAACCTCGTCATCTGGTTATCTGGTCCTCGCGTCTTCCCGTCATCTCGTAATCTGGTCATCTGGTCATCTGGTCATCTAATCATCTAGTCATCTGGTCATATGGTCATCTAATGATCTAGTCATCTGGTCATCTGGTCATCTGGTCATCTGGTCATCTGGTCATCTGGTCATCTGGTCATCCGGTCATCTGGTCATCTGGTCAACTGGTCATCTGGTCATCTGGTCATCTCGTAATCTGGTCATCTGGTCATCTGGACATCTCGTCATCTGGTCATCTGGTTATCATGTCATCCGGTCATCTAGTCATCTGGTCATCTGGTCGACTGGTCATCTGGTCATCTGGTCATCTGGTCATCTGGTCGTCTGGTCATCTCGTCATTTCTTCATCATCTGGTCATCTCGTCATCTCGTCATCTCGTCATCGGGTCATCTCCTCATCATCTGGTCATCTCGTAACCTCGTAATCTGGTCATCGGGTCATCTGGTTATCTGGTCATCTGGTCATCTGGTCATCTTGTCATCTGGTAATCCGATCATCTGGTCATCTGGTGAACTGGTGAACTGGTCATCTGGTCATCTGGTCATCTGGTCATCTGGTCATCTCGTCATCTCGTCATCTCGTCATGTCAACATCTAGTCATCTAGTCATCTCGTCATCTCGTCATCTTGTCATCTCGTCATCTCGTCAACTCGTCATCTCGTCATCTTGTCATCTGGTCATATGGTCGTCTCGTCATCTGGTTTTTTAGTCATCTCGACATTTCGTCATCATCTGGTCATCTCGTCATCTGGTCATCTGGTCATCTGGTCATCTGATCGTCTGGTCATCTGGTCATCTCGTCATCTCGTCATCTCGTCATCTCGTAATCCCGTTATCTCGTCATCTCGTCATCTCGTCATCTCGTTATCTCGTCATCTTGTCATCTGGTCATCTGGTCATCTGGTCGTCTGGTCATCTGGTCATCTGGTCATCTGGTTATCTGTTCGTCTGGTCATCTGGTCATCTAGTCATCTGGTCATCTGGTCATCTGGTCATCTCGTAATCTGGTCATCTGGTCATCTGGTCATCTCGTCATCTGGTCATCTGGTTATCTGGTCGTCTGATCATCTGGTCATCTAGTCATCTGGTCATCTGGTCATCTGGTCATCACGTAATCTGGTCATCTGGTCATCTCGTCACCTGGTCATCTGGTCAACTGGTCATCTGGTCATCTAGTCATCTCGTCATCTCGTTATCTCGTCATCTCGTCATCTCGTCATCTCGTCATCTGGTCATCTGGTCATCTGGTCATCTTGTCATCTGGTCATCTGGTCATCTGGTCATCCATTCATCTGGTCATCCGGTCATCTGATCATCTGGTCATCTGGTCATCTCGTGATCTGGTCATCTGGTCATCTGGTCATCTGTTTATCCGGCCATCTGGTCGTCTGGTCATCTGGTCAACTGGTCAACTGGTCATCTCGTCATCTCGTAATCCCGTCATCTCGTCATCTCGTCATCTAGTCATCTCGTCATCTGGTCATCTGGTCATCTGGTCATCTGGTCATCTGGTCATCTGGTCGTCTGCTCATCTGGTCTTCTCGTCATCTCGTCATCTGGTCATCTCCTCATCATCTCGTAATCTCGTAACCTCGTCTTCTGGTTATCTGGTCCTCTCGTCATCTCGTCATCTCGTCACCTGGTAATCTGGTCATCTGGTCATCTGGTCAACTGGTGATCTTGTCATTTGGTCATCCGATCATCTGGTCATCTGGTCATTTCGTTATCTCGTCATCTCGTCATCTCGTCATCTCGTCATGACGTCATCTAGTCATCTCGTCATCTCGTCATCTTGTCATCTGGTCATCTGGTCATCTGGTCGTCTAGTCATCTGATCATCTAGTCATCTGGTCATCTGGTCATCTGGTCATCTGGTCATCTGGTCATCTGGTCATCTGGTCATCTGGTCATCTCGTAATCTGGTCATCGGGTCATCTGGTTATCTGGTCATCTGGTCATCTTGTCATCTGGTAATCCGATCATCTGGTCATCTGGTGAACTGGTGAACTGGTCATCTGGTCATCTGGTCATCTGGTCATCTGGTCATCTCGTCATCTCGTCATCTCGTCATGTCGTCATCTAGTCATCTAGTCATCTCGTCATCTCGTCATCTCGTCATCTCGTCATCTCGTCAACTCGTCATCTCGTCATCTTGTCATCTGGTCATATGGTCGTCTGGTCATCTGGTTTTTTAGTCATCTCGTCATTTCGTCATCATCTGGTCATCTCGTCATCTGGTCATCTGGTCATCTGGTCATCTGATCGTCTGGTCATCTGGTCATCTCGTCATCTCGTCATCTCGTCATCTCGTAATCCCGTCATCTCGTCATCTCGTCATCTCGTCATCTCGTTATCTCGTCATCTTGTCATCTGGTCATCTGGTCATCTGGTCGTCTGGTCATCTGGTCATCTGGTCATCTGGTTATCTGTTCGTCTGGTCATCTGGTCATCTAGTCATCTGGTCATCTGGTCATCTGGTCATCTCGTAATCTGGTCATCTGGTCATCTGGTCATCTCGTCATCTGGTCATCTGGTTATCTGGTCATCTAGTCATCTAGTCATCTGGTCATCTGGTCAACTGGTCATCTGGTCATCTGGTCATCTCGTCATCTCGTTATCTCGTCATCTCGTCATCTCGTCATCTCGTCATCTCGTCATGACGTCATCTAGTCATCTCGTCATCTCGTCATCTAGTCATCTCGTCATCTCGTCATCGTGTCATCTGGTCATCTGGTCATCTGGTCGTCTGGTCATCTGGTCTTCTCGTCATCTCGGCATTTCGTCATCATCTCGTCATCTCGTCATCTCGTCATCTCGTCATCTGGTCATCTCCTCATCTCGTTACCTCGTCATCTGGTCATCTCATCATCTGGTCATCTGGTTATCTGGTCATCTGGTCATCTGGTCATCTGGTCATCTGCTCAACTGGTCGTCTGGTCATCTGGTCATCTGGTCATCTCGTCATCTCGTCATCTCGTCATCTCGTCATCTCGTCATCTCGTCATCTCGTCATCTCGTAATCCCGTCATCTCGGCATCTCGTCATCTCGTCATCTCGTCATCTGGTCATCTGGTCATCTCGTCATCTGGTCATCTGGTCATCTAGTCATCTGGTCATCTGGTCATCTGGTCATCTGCTTATCTGGTCATCTAGTCATCTGGTCATCTGGTCATCTGGTCAACTGGTCATCTGGTCATCTGGTCATCTCGTCATCTCGTCATCTCGTTATCTCGTCAACTCGTCATCTCGTCATCTCGTCATCTGGTTATCTGGTCATCCGGTCATCTAGTCATCTGGTCATCTGGTCGACTGGTCATCTGGTCATCTGGTCATCTGGTCATCTGGTCATCTGGTCATCTCCTCATCATCTCTTCATCTCGTAACCTCGTCATCTGGTTATCTGGTCCTCGCGTCTTCCCGTCATCTCGTAATCTGGTCATCTGGTCATCTGGTCATCTAATCATCTAGTCATCTGGTCATATGGTCATCTAATGATCTAGTCATCTGGTCATCTGGTCATCTGGTCATCTGGTCATCTGGTCATCTGGTCATCTGGTCATCCGGTCATCTGGTCATCTGGTCAACTGGTCATCTGGTCATCTGGTCATCTCGTAATCTGGTCATCTGGTCATCTGGACATCTCGTCATCTGGTCATCTGGTTATCATGTCATCCGGTCATCTAGTCATCTGGTCATCTGGTCGACTGGTCATCTGGTCATCTGGTCATCTGGTCATCTGGTCGTCTGGTCATCTCGTCATTTCTTCATCATCTGGTCATCTCGTCATCTCGTCATCTCGTCATCGGGTCATCTCCTCATCATCTGGTCATCTCGTAACCTCGTAATCTGGTCATCGGGTCATCTGGTTATCTGGTCATCTGGTCATCTGGTCATCTTGTCATCTGGTAATCCGATCATCTGGTCATCTGGTGAACTGGTGAACTGGTCATCTGGTCATCTGGTCATCTGGTCATCTGGTCATCTCGTCATCTCGTCATCTCGTCATGTCAACATCTAGTCATCTAGTCATCTCGTCATCTCGTCATCTTGTCATCTCGTCATCTCGTCAACTCGTCATCTCGTCATCTTGTCATCTGGTCATATGGTCGTCTCGTCATCTGGTTTTTTAGTCATCTCGACATTTCGTCATCATCTGGTCATCTCGTCATCTGGTCATCTGGTCATCTGGTCATCTGATCGTCTGGTCATCTGGTCATCTCGTCATCTCGTCATCTCGTCATCTCGTAATCCCGTTATCTCGTCATCTCGTCATCTCGTCATCTCGTTATCTCGTCATCTTGTCATCTGGTCATCTGGTCATCTGGTCGTCTGGTCATCTGGTCATCTGGTCATCTGGTTATCTGTTCGTCTGGTCATCTGGTCATCTAGTCATCTGGTCATCTGGTCATCTGGTCATCTCGTAATCTGGTCATCTGGTCATCTGGTCATCTCGTCATCTGGTCATCTGGTTATCTGGTCATCTAGTCATCTAGTCATCTGGTCATCTGGTCAACTGGTCATCTGGTCATCTGGTCATCTCGTCATCTCGTTATCTCGTCATCTCGTCATCTCGTCATCTCGTCATCTCGTCATGACGTCATCTAGTCATCTCGTCATCTCGTCATCTAGTCATCTCGTCATCTCGTCATCGTGTCATCTGGTCATCTGGTCATCTGGTCGTCTGGTCATCTGGTCTTCTCGTCATCTCGGCATTTCGTCATCATCTCGTCATCTCGTCATCTCGTCATCTCGTCATCTGGTCATCTCCTCATCTCGTTACCTCGTCATCTGGTCATCTCATCATCTGGTCATCTGGTTATCTGGTCATCTGGTCATCTGGTCATCTGGTCATCTGCTCAACTGGTCGTCTGGTCATCTGGTCATCTGGTCATCTCGTCATCTCGTCATCTCGTCATCTCGTCATCTCGTCATCTCGTCATTTCGTCATCTCGTCATCTCGTCATCTCGTAATCCCGTCATCTCGGCATCTCGTCATCTCGTCATCTCGTCATCTGGTCATCTGGTCATCTCGTCATCTGGTCATCTGGTCATCTAGTCATCTGGTCATCTGGTCATCTGGTCATCTGCTTATCTGGTCATCTAGTCATCTGGTCATCTGGTCATCTGGTCAACTGGTCATCTGGTCATCTGGTCATCTCGTCATCTCGTCATCTCGTTATCTCGTCAACTCGTCATCTCGTCATCTCGTCATCTGGTTATCTGGTCATCCGGTCATCTAGTCATCTGGTCATCTGGTCGACTGGTCATCTGGTCATCTGGTCATCTGGTCATCTGGTCATCTAGTCATCTCCTCATCATCTCTTCATCTCGTAACCTCGTCATCTGGTTATCTGGTCCTCGCGTCTTCCCGTCATCTCGTAATCTGGTCATCTGGTCATCTGGTCATCTAATCATCTAGTCATCTGGTCATATGGTCATCTAATCATCTAGTCATCTGGTCATCTGGCCATCTGGTCATCTGGTCATCTGGTCATCTGGTCATCTGGTCATCCGGTCATCTGGTCATCTGGTCAACTGGTCATCTGGTCATCTGGTCATCTCGTAATCTGGTCATCCGGTCATCTGGTCATCTGGTCAACTGGTCATCTGGTCATCTGGTCATCTGGTTATCATGTCATCCGGTCATCTAGTCATCTGGTCATCTGGTCGACTGGTCATCTGGTCATCTGGTCATCTGGTCATCTGGTCGTCTGGTCATCTCGTCATTTCTTCATCATCTGGTCATCTCGTCATCTCGTCATCTCGTCATCGGGTCATCTCCTCATCATCTGGTCATCTCGTAACCTCGTCATCTGGTTATCTGGTCCTCGCGTCTTCCCGTCATCTCGTAATCTGGTCATCTAATCATCTGGTCATCTGGTCATCTGGTCATCGGGTCATCTGGTCAACTGGTCATCTGGTCATCCATTCATCTGGTCATCCTGTCATCTGGTCATCTGGTCATCTGGTCATCTGGTCATCTGGTTATCTGGTCATCTGTTCATCTGGTCATCTGGTTATCCGGTCATCCTGTCATCTGGTCATCTGGTCATCTGGTCGTCTGGTCATCTCGTCATTTCTTCATCACCTGGTCATCTCGTCATCTCGTCATCTCGTCATTTGGTCATTTCGTCAACTCGTCATCTGGTCATCTGGTCATCTGATCATCTGGTCATCTGGTTATACGCTCATCTGTTCATCTGATCATCTGGTTATCTGGTCATCCTGTCATCTGGTCATCTGGTCATCTCGTCATCTGGTCATCTGGTCATCTGGTCATCTGGTCTTCTGATCATCTGGTCAGCTGGTTATTTGGTCATCTGTTCATCTGGTCATCTGGTTATCTGGTCATCCTGTCATCTGGTCATCTGGTCATCTGGTCATCTGGTCGGCTGTTCATCTGGTCATCTGGTCATCTGGTCATCTGGTCATCCGGTCATCGGGTCATTTTGTCCTCTGGTCATCTATTCATCTGGTCATCTGGTCATCTGGTCATCTGGTCATCTGTATTGAAGTGAACCTTGTATATTTTACTTTTGTTGTCGTGCGCATGCGTGTTGCCATGGGACTTGTCGTCTACCGGCTTGCATGCCGTGCGCGCCTCAGTCGCTTACGAGCTGAGTATAGAGTCACTGGTTTTTTCAGATAATGAAGAGTATTCGTTTAACAAGGATGTTGCTGTTCTCCCTCATTCCTTTTCCCACAGGTAGACTGGATCTCAGAGGAAAAGTAACTGTCGTACGTTAACAATCGAGTCATCTGGTCATCTTGTCATCTGGTCATCTGGTTATCTGGTCAGTGCGTCATCTTGATGAGATGATGCGATGACGAGATGACCAGATGATGACCAGATAATGATGAGATGTCATCCGGTCATCTGGTCATCTGGTCATCTGGTCATCTGGTCATCTGGTCATATGGTCATCTGGTCGTCTGGTCATCTAGTCATCTGGTCATCTGGTCATCTGCTCATCTTTCCATCTCGTAATCTGGTCATCTGGACATCTGGTCAACTGGTCATCCAATCATCTGGTCATCTGGTCATCTGGTTATCTGGTCATCTGGTCATCTGGTCATCTGGTTATCTGGTCATCTGTTCATCTGGTCATCTGGTCATCTGGTCATCTGGTCATCTGGTCATCTGGTCATCTGGTTATCTGGTCATCTAGTCATCTGGTCATCTGGTCATCTGGTCATCTGGTCATATGGTCATCTGGTCGTCTGGTCATCTAGTCATCTGGTCATCTGGTCATCTGCTCATCTTTCCATCTCGTAATCTGGTCATCTGGACATCTGGTCAACTGGTCATCCAATCATCTGGTCATCTGGTCATCTGGTTATCTGGTCATCTGGTCATCTGGTCATCTCGTCATCTGGTCATCTGGTCATCTAGTCATCTGGTCATCTGGTCATCTGGTCATCTGCTTATCTGGTCATCTCGTCATCTCGTTATCTCGTCATCTCGTCATCTCGTCATCTCGTCAGCTCGTCATGACGTCATCTAGTCATCTCGTCATCTCGTCATCGTGTCATCTGGTCATCTGGTCATCTGGTTGTCTGGTCATCTGGTCTTGTCGTCATCTCGTCATTTCGTCATCATCTCGTCATCTCGTCATCTCGTCATCTCGTCATCTGGTCATCTCGTCATCTCGTTACCTCGTCATCTGGTCATCTCATCATCTGGTCATCTGGTTATCTGGTCATCTGGTCATCTGGTCATCTGGTCATCTGCTCAACTGGTCGTCTGGTCATCTGGTCATCTCGTCATCTCGTCATCTCGTCATCTCGTCATCTCGTAATCCCGTCATCTCGTCATCTCGTCATCTTGTCATCTAATCATCTGGTCATCTGGTCATCTAATCATCGGGTCATCTGGTCAACTGCTCATCTGGTCATGCATTCATCTGGTCATCCTGTCATCTGGTCATCTGGTCATCTGGTCATCTGGTCATCTGGTTATCTGGTCATCTGTTCATCTGGTCATCTGATTATCCGGTCATCCTGTCATCTGGGCGTCTGGTCATCTCGTCATTTCTTCATCACCTGGTCATCTCGTCATCTCGTCATCTCGTCATCTGGTCATTTCGTCATCTCGTCATCTGGTCATCTGGCCATCTGGTCATCTGGTCGTCTGATCATCTGGTCATCTGGTTATCCGGTCATCTGTTCATCTGATCATCTGGTTATCTGGTCATCCTGTCATCTGGTCATCTGGTCATCTCGTCATCTCGTCATCTGGTCATCCGGTCATGTGGTCTTCTGATCATCTGGTCAGCTGGTTATTTGGTCATCTGTTCATCTGGTCATCTGGTTATCTGGTCATCCTGTCATCTGGTCATCTGGTCATCTGGTCATCTGGTCAGCTGTTCATCTGGTCATCTGGTCATCTGGTCATCTGGTCATCTGGTCATCGGGTCATTTTGTCCTCTGGTCATCTATTCATCTGGTCATCTGGTCATCTGGTCATCTCGTCATCTCGTCATCCGGTCATCTCGTCATCTCGTTACCTCGTCATCTGGTCATCTCATCATCTGGACATCTGGTCAACTCGTCATCCAATCATCTGGTCATCTGGTCATCTGGTTATCTGGTCATCTGGTCATCTGGTCATCTGGTTATCTGGTCATCTGTTCATCTGGTCATCTGGTCATCTGGTCATCTGGTCATCTGGTCATCTGGTCATCTGGTTATCTGGTCATCTAGTCATCTGGTCATCTGGTCATCTGGTCAACTGGTCATCTGGTCATCTGGTCATCTCGTCATCTCGTTATCTCGTCATCTCGTCATCTCGTCATCTCGTCAGCTCGTCATGACGTCATCTAGTCATCTCGTCATCTCGTCATCGTGTCATCTGGTCATCTGGTCATCTGGTCGTCTGGTCATCTGGTCTTCTCGTCATCTCGGCATTTCGTCATCATCTCGTCATCTCGTCATCTCGTCATCTCGTCATCTGGTCATCTCGTCATCTCGTTACCTCGTCATCTGGTCATCTCATCATCTGGTCATCTGGTTATCTGGTCATCTGGTCATCTGGTCATCTGGTCATCTGCTCAACTGGTCGTCTGGTCATCTGGTCATCTCGTCATCTCGTCATCTCGTCATCTCGTCATCTCGTCATCCCGTCATCTCGTCATCTCGTCATCTTGTCATCTAATCATCTGGTCATCTGGTCATCTAATCATCGGGTCATCTGGTCAACTGCTCATCTGGTCATGCATTCATCTGGTCATCCTGTCATCTGGTCATCTGGTCATCTGGTCATCTGGTCATCTGGTTATCTGGTCATCTGTTCATCTGGTCATCTGATTATCCGGTCATCCTGTCATCTGGGCGTCTGGTCATCTCGTCATTTCTTCATCACCTGGTCATCTCGTCATCTCGTCATCTCGTCATCTGGTCATTTCGTCATCTCGTCATCTGGTCATCTGGCCATCTGGTCATCTGGTCGTCTGATCATCTGGTCATCTGGTTATCCGGTCATCTGTTCATCTGATCATCTGGTTATCTGGTCATCCTGTCATCTGGTCATCTGGTCATCTCGTCATCTCGTCATCTGGTCATCCGGTCATGTGGTCTTCTGATCATCTGGTCAGCTGGTTATTTGGTCATCTGTTCATCTGGTCATCTGGTTATCTGGTCATCCTGTCATCTGGTCATCTGGTCATCTGGTCATCTGGTCAGCTGTTCATCTGGTCATCTGGTCATCTGGTCATCTGGTCATCTGGTCATCGGGTCATTTTGTCCTCTGGTCATCTATTCATCTGGTCATCTGGTCATCTGGTCATCTCGTCATATCGTCATCCGGTCATCTCGTCATCTCGTTACCTCGTCATCTGGTCATCTCATCATCTGGACATCTGGTCAACTCGTCATCCAATCATCTGGTCATCTGGTCATCTGGTTATCTGGTCATCTGGTCATCTGGTCATCTGGTTATCTGGTCATCTGTTCATCTGGTCATCTGGTCATCTGGTCATCTGGTCATCTGGTCATCTGGTCATCTGGTTATCTGGTCATCTAGTCATCTGGTCATCTGGTCATCTGGTCAACTGGTCATCTGGTCATCTGGTCATCTGGTCATCTCGTTATCTCGTCATCTCGTCATCTCGTCATCTCGTCATCTCGTCAGCTCGTCATGACGTCATCTAGTCATCTCGTCATCTCGTCATCGTGTCATCTGGTCATCTGGTCATCTGGTCGTCTGGTCATCTGGTCTTCTCGTCATCTCGGCATTTCGTCATCATCTCGTCATCTCGTCATCTCGTCATCTCGTCATCTGGTCATCTCGTCATCTCGTTACCTCGTCATCTGGTCATCTCATCATCTGGTCATCTGGTTATCTGGTCATCTGGTCATCTGGTCATCTGGTCATCTGCTCAACTGGTCGTCTGGTCATCTGGTTATCTGGTCATCTCGTCATCTCGTCATCTCGTCATCTCGTCATCTCGTCATCTCGTAATCCCGTCATCTCGGCATCTCGTCATCTCGTCATCTCGTCATCTGGTCATCTGGTCATCTCGTCATCTGGTCATCTGCTCACCCGGTCGTCTGGTCATCCGGTCGTCTGGTCATCTAGTCATCCGGTCATCTGGTCATCTGGTCATCTGATCATCTGGTCGTCTGGTCATCTAATCATCTGGTCATCTCGTCATTTCTTCATCACCTGGTCATCTCGTCATCTCGTCATCTCGTCATCTGGTCATTTCGTCATCTCGTCATCTGGTCATCTGGCCATCTGGTCATCTGGTCGTCTGATCATCTGGTCATCTGGTTATCCGGTCATCTGTTCATCTGATCATCTGGTTATCTGGTCATCCTGTCATCTGGTCATCTGGTCATCTCGTCATCTCGTCATCTGGTCATCTGGTCATGTGGTCTTCTGATCATCTGGTCAGCTGGTTATTTGGTCATCTGTTCATCTGGTCATCTGGTTATCTGGTCATCCTGTCATCTGGTCATCTGGTCATCTGGTCATCTGGTCAGCTGTTCATCTGGTCATCTGGTCATCTGGTCATCTGGTCATCTGGTCATCGGGTCATTTTGTCCTCTGGTCATCTATTCATCTGGTCATCTGGTCATCTGGTCATCTCGTCATCTCGTCATCCGGTCATCTCGTCATCTCGTTACCTCGTCATCTGGTCATCTCATCATCTGGACATCTGGTCAACTCGTCATCCAATCATCTGGTCATCTGGTCATCTGGTTATCTGGTCATCTGGTCATCTGGTCATCTGGTTATCTGGTCATCTGTTCATCTGGTCATCTGGTCATCTGGTCATCTGGTCATCTGGTCATCTTGTCATCTGGTTATCTGGTCATCTAGTCATCTGGTCATCTGGTCATCTGGTCAACTGGTCATCTGGTCATCTGGTCATCTCGTCATCTCGTTATCTCGTCATCTCGTCATCTCGTCATCTCGTCAGCTCGTCATGACGTCATCTAGTCATCTCGTCATCTCGTCATCGTGTCATCTGGTCATCTGGTCATCTGGTCGTCTGGTCATCTGGTCTTCTCGTCATCTCGGCATTTCGTCATCATCTCGTCATCTCGTCATCTCGTCATCTCGTCATCTGGTCATCTCGTCATCTCGTCATCTCGTTACCTCGTCATCTGGTCATCTCATCATCTGGTCATCTGGTTATCTGGTCATCTAGTCATCTGGTCATCTGGTCGTCTGGTCATCTGGTCTTCTCGTCATCTCGGCATTTCGTCATCATCTCGTCATCTCGTCATCTCGTCATCTCGTCATTTGGTCATCTGGTCATCTCGTCATCTGGTCATCTGCTCACCCGGTCGTCTGGTCATCCGGTCGTCTGGTCATCTAGTCATCCGGTCATCTGGTCATCTGGTCATCTGATCATCTGGTCGTCTGGTCATCTGGTCATCCGGTCATGTGGTCATCTGGTCATCTGGTCATCTGGTCATCCGGTCATCTGGTCATCTACTCATCTGGTCATCTGGTCATCTGGTCATCTGGTCATCTCGTAATCTGTTCATCTGGTCATCTGGTCATCTGGTTATCTGGTCATCTAGTCATCTGGTCATCTGGTCATCTGGTCAACTGGTCATCTGGTCATCTGGTCATCTCGTCATCTCGTTATCTCGTCAACTTGTCATCTCGTCATCTCGTCATGACGTCATCTAGTCATCTGGTTATCTGGTCATCTGGTCGTCTGGTCATCTGGTCATCTGGTCTTCTCGTCATCTCTTGATTTCGTCATCATCTCGTCATCTCGTCATCTGGTCATCTCCTCATCATCGCGTCATCTCGTAACCTCGTCATCTGGTTATCTGGTCCTCTCGTCATCTCGTCATCTGGTCATCTGGTCATCTGGTCATCTCGTCATCTGGTCATCTGGTCATCTGGTCATCTGGTCATCTGGTTATCTGGTCATCTAGTCATCTGGTCATCTGGTCATCTGGTCAACTGGTCATCTGGTCATCTGGTCATCTCGTCAACTCGTCATCTCGTCATCTTGTCATCTGGTCATCTGGTCATCTGGTCATCTGGTCATCTGGTCATCTCGTCATGTGGTTATCTGGTCATCTGGTCATCTGGTCATCTGGTCATCTGGTCATCTAGTCATCTGTTCATCTGGTCATCTGGTTATCTCGTAATCTGGTCATCGGGTCATCTGGTCATCTGGTCATCTGGTCATCTGGTCATCTTGTCATCTGGTTATCCGATCATCTGGTCATCTGGCCAACTGGTCAACTGGTCATCTGGTCATCCGGTCATCTGGTCATCCGGTCATCTGGTCATCTAGTCATCTGGTTATCTGGTCATCTGTTCATCTGGTCATCTGGTTATCCGGTCATCCTGTCATCTGGTCATCTGATCATCTGGTCATCTGGTCATCTCGTCATTTCTTCATCACCTGGTCATCTCGTCATCTCGTCATCTCGTCATCTGGTCATTTCGTCAACTCGTCATCTGGTCATCCGGTCATCTGGTCATCTGGTCGTCTGATCATCTGGTCATCTGGTTATCCGGTCATCTGTTCATCTGATCATCTGGTTATCTGGTCATCCTGTCATCTGGTCATCTGGTCATCTCGTCTTCTGGTCTTCTGATCATCTGGTCAGCTGGTTGTTTGGTCATCTGTTCATCTGGTCATCTGGTTATCTGGTCATCCTGTCATCTGGTCATCTGGTCATCTGGTCATCTGGTCAGCTGTTCATCTGGTCATCTGGTCATCTGGTCATCTGGTCATCTGGTCATCAAGTCATTTTGTCCTCTGGTCATCTATTCATCTGGTCATCTGGTCATCTGGTCATCTGGTCATCTGTATTGAAGTGAACCTTGTATATTTTACTTTTGTTGTCGTGCGCATGCGTGTTGCCATGGGACTTGTCGTCTACCGGCTTGCATGCCGTGCGCGCCTCAGTCGCTTACGAGCTGAGTATAGAGTCACTTGTTTTTTCAGATAATGAAGAGTATTCGTTTAACAAGGCTGTTGCTGTTCTCCCTCATTCCTTTTCCCACAGGTAGACTGGATCTCAGAGGAAAAGTAACTGTCGTACGTTAACAATCGAGTCATCTGGTCATCTTGTCATCTGGTCATCTGGTTATCTGGTCAGTTCGTCATCTTGATGAGATGATGCGATGACGAGATGACCAGATGATGACCAGATAATGATGAGATGTCATCTGGTCATCTGGTCATCTGGTCATCCACTCATCTGGTCATCTGGTCATATGGTCATCCGGTCGTCTGGTCATCTAGTCATCTGGTCATCTCGTCATCTGCTCATCTTTCCATCTCGTAATCTGGTCATCCGGACATCTGGTCAACTGGTCATCCAATCATCTGGTCATCTGGTCATCTGGTTATCTGGTCATCTGGTCATCTGGTCATCTGGTTATCTGGTCATCTGTTCATCTGGTCATCTGGTCATCTGGTCAACTGGTCATCTGGTCATCTGGTCATCTCGTCATCTCGTTATCTCGTCATCTAGTCATCTCGTCATCTCGTCATCTCGTCAGCTCGTCATGACGTCATCTAGTCATCTCGTCATCTCGTCATCGTGTCATCTGGTCGTCTGGTCATCTGGTCGTCTGGTCATCTGGTCTTCTCGTCATCTCGTCATTTCGTCATCATCTCGTCATCTCGTCATCTCGTCATCTCGTCATCTGGTCATCTCGTCATCTCGTTACCTCGTCATCTGGTCATCTCATCATCTGGTCATCTGGTTATCTGGTCATCTGGTCATCTGGTCATCTGGTCATCTGCTCAACTGGTCGTCTGGTCATCTGGTCATCTCGTCATCTCGTCATCTCGTCATCTCGTCATCTCGTAATCCCGTCATCTCGTCATCTCGTCATCTTGTCATCTAATTATCTGGTCATCTGGTCATCTGGTCATCGGGTCATCTGGTCAACTGGTCATCTGGTCATCCATTCATCTGGTCATCCTGTCATCCGGTCATCTGGTCATCTGATCATCTGGTCATCTGGTTATCTGGTCATCTGTTCATCTGGTCATCTGGTTATCCGGTCATCCCGTCATCTGGTCATCTGGTCATCTGGTCGTCTGGTCATCTGGTCATCTGGTCATCTGGTCATTTGATCATCTGGTCATGTGGTGATCTGGTCATCTGGTGATCTGGTGATCTGGTGATCTCGTCATCTGGTCATCTGGTCATCCGGTCGTCTGGTCATCTGGTCATCTGGTCATCTGGTCATCTGGTCATCTGGTCATCCGGTCATGTGGTCATCTGGTCATCTGGTCATCTGGTCATCCGGTTATCTGGTCATCTAGTCATCTGGTCATCTGGTCATCTGGTCATCTGGTCATCTGGTTATCTGGTCATCTGTTCATCTGGTCATCTGGTCATCTGGTCATCTGGTCATCTGGACATCTGGTCATCTGGTTATCTGGTTATCTAGTCATCTGGTCATCTGGTCATCCGGTCAACTGGTCATCTGGTCATCTGGTCATCTCGTCATCTCGTTATCTCGTCATCTCGTCATCTCGTCATCTCGTCATCTCGTCATGACGTCATCTAGTCATCTCGTTATCTCGTCATCTACTCATCTCGTTATCTGGTTATCTGGTCATCTGGTCATCTGGTCATCTGGTCATCTGGTCATTTGGTCATCTGGTCATCTGGTGATCTGGTCATCTTGTGATCTGGTGATCTGGTGATCTGGTGATCTGGTGATCTGGTGATCTGGTGATCCGGTGATTTGGTGATATGGTCATCTGGTCATCTGGTCATCTGGTCATCTGGTCATCTGGTCATCTGTTAATCTGGTTATCTGGTTATCTGGTCATCCTGTCATCCCGTCATCTGGTTATCTGGTCATCTGGTCATCTGGTTATCTGTTCATCTGGTCATCTGGTCATCTCGTAATCTGGTCTCCCGGTCATCTATTCATCTGGTCAGCTGGTCATTTGGTCATCTGGTCATCTGGTCATCTCGTAATCTGGTCATCTGGTCATCTGGTCATCTGGTCATCTGGTCATTTGTTCATCTATTCATCTGGTCATCTGGTCATCTTGTGATCTGGTCACCTCGTCATCTCGTCATCTGGTCATCTCCTCATCATCTCGTCATTTCGTAACCTCGTCATCTGGTTATCTGGTCCTCTCGTCATCTCGTCACCTGGTAGTCTGGTCATCTGGTCATCTGGTCAGCTGGTCATCTGGTCATGTGGTTATCTGGTCATTTGGTCATCTGGTCATCTCGTCATCTCGTAATCTGGTCATCCTGTCATCCGGTCATCTGGTCATCTGGTCATCTGGTCATCTGGTCATCGGGACATCAGGTCATGTGGTCATCTATCTATCTGGTTATCTGGTCATTTGGTCATCTGGTCGTCTGGTCATCTGGTCTTCTCGTCATCTCGTTATTTCGTCATCATCTAGTCATCTCGTCATCTCGTCATCTCGTCATCTCGTCATCTCGTCATCTCGTCATCTCGTCATCTCGTCATGTCGTCATCATCTGGTCATCTCGTCATCTCGTCATCTCGTCATCTCGTCATCTCGTCATCTCGTCATCTGGTCATCTGGTCGTCTGGTCATCTGGTCATCTGGTTATCTGGTCATCTGTTCATCTGGTCATCTGGTTATCTGCTCATACTGTCATCTGATCATCTCTTAATCTGGTCATCTCGTAATCTGGTCATCTCGTAATCTGGTCATCTGGTCATCTGGTCATCTGGTCATCCGATCATCTGGTCATCTAGTCATCTGGTCATCTGGTCATCTGGTCATCTCGTAATCTGGTCATCTGGTCATCTGGTCATCTCATCATCTGGCCATCTGGTTATCTTGTCATCTGGTCATCTGGTCATCTGGTCATCTGCTCAACTGTTTATCTCGTCATCTGGTCATCTAGTCATCTGGTCATCTCGATATCTCGTCATCTTGTCATCTCGTCATCTCGTCATCTCGTCATCTCGTCATCTGGTCATCTGGTCGTCTGGTCATCTGGTCATCCGGTCATCTGGTCATCTGGTCATCTCGTCATCTGGTCATCTGGTCATCTCATCATCTGGTCATCTGGTTATCTTGTCATCTGGTCATCTGGTCATCTGGTCATCTGCTCAACTGTTTATCTCGTCATCTGGTCATCTAGTCATCTGGTCATCTCGTTATCTCGTCATCTTGTCATCTCGTCATCTGGTCATCTGTCATTTTGTCATCTGGTCATCTATTCATCTGGTCATCTGGTCATCTGTTCATCTGGTCGTCTGGTCATCTATTCATCTGGTCATCTTTATTGGAGTGAACCTTGTATATTTTACTTTTGTTGTCGTGCGCATGCGTGTTGCAATGGGACTTGTCGTCTACCGGCTTGCATGCCGTGCGTGCCTCAGTCGCTTACGAGCTGAGTATAGAGTCACTTGTTTTTTCAGATAATGAAGAGTATGCGTTTACCAAGGCTGTTGCTGTTCTCCCTCATTCGTTTTCCCACAGGTAGACTGAATCTCAGAGGAAAAGCAACTGTCGTACGTGAACAATTGAGTCATCTGGTCATCTGATCATATGGTCTTCTGGTCATCTCGTCATCTCGTCATCTCGTCATCTCGTCACCGCGTCATCTCATCATCTCGTAATCTCGTAATCTCGTCATCACCCCATCATCCCGTCATCTCGTAATCAAGTCATCTCCTCATCATCTCGTCATCTCGTAATCTGGTCATCTGGTCATCTGATCATCCGCTCGTCTGGTCATCTAGTCATCTGGTCATCTGGTTATCTGCTCATCTGGTCATCTGGTCATCTGGTCATCCGGTCATCTGGTCATCTACTCATCTGGTTATCTGGTCATCTGGTCATCTCGTCATCTCGTCATCTCGTAGTCTGGTCATCTGGTCATCTGGTCATCTGGTCATCCAATCATCTGGTTATCTGGTCATCAGGTCATCTGGTCATCTGGTCATCTGGTCATCTGGTCATCTGTTCATCTGGTCATCTGGTCATTTGGTCATCTGGTCATCTGGTCATCTGGTCATCTGGTCATCTGGTCATCCGGTCATCTGGTCATCTGGTCTTCTGATCATCTGGTCAGCTGGTTATTTGGTCATCTGTTCATCTGCTCATCTGGTTATCTGGTCATCCTGTCATCTGGTCATCTGGTCATCTGGTCATCTGGTCAGCTGTTCATCTGGTCATCTGGTCATCTGGTCATCTGGTCATCCGGTCATCGGGTCATTTTGTCCTCTGGTCATCTATTCATCTGGTCATCTGGTCATCTGGTCATCTGGTCATCTGTATTGAAGTGAACCTTGTAAATTTTACTTTTGTTGTCGTGCGCATGCGTGTTGCCATGGGACTTGTCGTCTACCGGCTTGCATGCCGTGCGCGCCTCAGTCGCTTACGAGCTGAGTATAGAGTCACTTGTTTTTTCAGATAATGAAGAGTATTCGTTTAACAAGGCTGTTGCTGTTCTCCCTCATTCCTTTTCCCACAGGTAGACTGGATCTCAGAGGAAAAGTAACTGTCGTACGTTAACAATCGAGTCATCTGGTCATCTTGTCATCTGGTCATCTGGTTATCTGGTCAGTTCGTCATCTTGATGAGATGATGCGATGACGAGATGACCAGATGATGACCAGATAATGATGAGATGTCATCTGGTCATCTGGTCATCTGGTCATCTAGTCATCTGGTCATCTGGTCATCTGGTCATATGGTCATCTGGTCGTCTGGTCATCTAGTCATCTGGTCATCTGGTCATCTGCTCATCTTTCCATCTCGTAATCTGGTCATCTGGACATCTGGTCAACTGGTCATCCAATCATCTGGTCATCTGGTCATCTGGTTATCTGGTCATCTGGTCATCTGGTCATCTGGTTATCTGGTCATCTGTTCATCTGGTCATCTGGTCATCTGGTCATCTGGTCATCTGGTCATCTGGTCGTCTGGTTATCTGGTCATCTAGTCATCTGGTCATCTGGTCATCTGGTCAACTGGTCATCTGGTCGTCTGGTCATCTCGTCATTTCTTCATCACCTGGTCATCTCGTCATCTCGTCATCTCGTCATCTGGTCATTTCGTCAACTCGTCATCTGGTCATCTGGTCGTCTGATCATCTGGTCATCTGGTTATACGCTCATCTGTTCATCTGATCATCTGGTTATCTGGTCATCCTGTCATCTGGTCATCTGGTCATCTCGTCATCTGGTCATCTAATCATCTGGTCATCTGGTCTTGTGATCATCTGGTCAGCTGGTTATTTGGTCATCTGTTCGTCTGGTCATCTGGTTATCTGGTCATCCTATCATCTGGTCATCTGGTCATCTGGTCATCTGGTCAGCTGTTCATCTGGTCATCTGGTCATCTGGTCATCTGGTCATCTGGTCATCTGGTCATCGGGTCATTTTGTCCTCTGGTCATCTATTCATCTGGTCATCAGGTCATCTGGTCATCTGGTCATCTGTATTGAAGTGAACCTTGTATATTTTACTTTTGTTGTCGTGCGCATGCGTGTTGCCATGGGACTTGTCGTCTACCGGCTTGCATGCCGTGCGCGCCTCTGTCGCTTACGAGCTGAGTATAGAGTCACTTGTTTTTTCAGATAATGAAGAGTATTCGTTTAACAAGGCTGTTGCTGTTCTTCCTCTTTTTTTTCCCACAGGTAGACTGGATCTCAGAGGAAAAGTAACTGTCGTACGTTAACAATCGAGTCATCTGGTCATCTTGTCATCTGGTCATCTGGTTATCTGGTCAGTTCGTCATCTTGATGAGATGATGCGATGACGAGATGACCAGATGATGACCAGATAATGATGAGATGACATCTGGTCATCTGGTCATCTGGTCATCTGGTCATCTGGTCATCCGGTCATATGGTCATCTGGTCGTCTGGTCATCTAGTCATCTGGTCATCTGGTCATCTGCTCATCTTTCCATCTCGTAATCTGGTCATCTGGACATCTGGTCAACTGGTCATCCAATCATCTGGTCATCTGGTCATCTGGTTATCTGGTCATCTGGTCATCTGGTCATCTGGTCATCTGGTCATCTGGTCATCTGGTTATCTGGTCATCTAGTCATCTGGTCATCTGGTCAACTGGTCATCTGGTCATCTGGTCATCTCGTCATCTCGTTATCTCGTCATCTCGTCATCTCGTCATCTCGTCATCTCGTCATCTCGTCATCTCGTCAGCTCGTCATGACGTCATCTAGTCATCTCGTCATCTCGTCATCGTGTCATCTGGTCATCTGGTCATCTGGTCGTCTGGTCATCTGGTCTTCTCGTCATCTCGTCATTTCGTCATCATCTCGTCATCTCGTCATCTCGTCATCTCGTCATCTCGTCATCTGGTCATCTCGTCATCTCGTTACCTCGTCATCTGGTCATCTCATCATCTGGTCATCTGGTTATCTGGTCATCTGGTCATCTGCTCAACTGGTCGTCTGGTCATCTGGTCATCTCGTCATCTCGTCATCTCGTCATCTCGTCATCTCGTAATCCCGTCATCTCGTCATCTCGTCATCTTGTCATCTAATCATCTGGTCATCTGGTCATCTAATCATCGGGTCATCTGGTCAACTGCTCATCTGGTCATGCATTCATCTGGTCATCCTGTCATCTGGTCATTTGGTCATCTGGTCATCTGGTCATCTGGTTATCTGGTCATCTGTTCATCTGGTCATCTGATTATCCGGTCATCCTGTCATCTGGGCGTCTGGTCATCTCGTCATTTCTTCATCACCTGGTCATCTCGTCATCTCGTCATCTCGTCATCTGGTCATTTCGTCATCTCGTCATCTGGTCATCTGGCCATCTGGTCATCTGGTCGTCTGATCATCTGGTCATCTGGTTATCCGGTCATCTGTTCATCTGATCATCTGGTTATCTGGTCATCCTGTCATCTGTTCATCTGGTCATCTCGTCATCTCGTCATCTGGTCATCTGGTCATCTGGTCATATGGTCATCTGGTCTTCTGATCATCTGGTCAGCTGGTTATTTGGTCATCTGTTCATCTGGTCATCTGGTTATCTAGTCATCCTGTCATCTGGTCATCTGGTCATCTGGTCATCTGGTCAGCTGTTCATCTGGTCATCCGGTCATCTGGTCATCTGGTCATCTGGTTATCGGGTCATTTTGTCCTCTGGTCATCTATTCATCTGGTCATCTGGTCATCTGGTCATCTCGTCATCTCGTCATCCGGTCATCTCGTCATCTCGTTACCTCGTCATCTGGTCATCTCATCATCTGGACATCTGGTCAACTCGTCATCCAATCATCTGGTCATCTGGTCATCTGGTTATCTGGTCATCTGGTCATCTGGTCATCTGGTTATCTGGTCATCTGTTCATCTGGTCATCTGGTCATCTGGTCATCTGGTCATCTGGTCATCTGGTCATCTGGTTATCTGGTCATCTAGTCATCTAGTCATCTGGTCATCTGGTCATCTGGTCAACTGGTCATCTGGTCATCTGGTCATCTCGTCATCTCGTTATCTCGTCATCTCGTCATCTCGTCATCTCGTCATCTCGTCATCTCGTCATCTCGTCAGCTCGTCATGACGTCATCTAGTCATCTCGTCATCTCGTCATCGTGTCATCTGGTCATCTGGTCATCTGGTTGTCTGGTCATCTGGTCTTCTCGTCATCTCGGCATTTCGTCATCATCTCGTCATCTCGTCATCTCGTCATCTGGTCATCTCGTCATCTCGTTACCTCGTCATCTGGTCATCTCATCATCTGGTCATCTGGTTATCTGGTCATCTGGTCATCTGGTCATCTGGTCATCTGCTCAACTGGTCGTCTGGTCATCTGGTCATCTGGTCATCTCGTCATCTCGTCATCTCGTCATTTCGTCATCTCGTCATCTCGTAATCCCGTCATCTCGGCATCTCGTCATCTCGTCATCTCGTCATCTGGTCATCTGGTCATCTCGTAATCTGGTCATCTGCTCACCCGGTCGTCTGGTCATCCGGTCGTCTGGTCATCTAGTCATCTGGTCATCTGGTCATCTGGTCATCTGATCATCTGGTCATCTGGTCATCTGGTCATCCGGTCATGTGGTCATCTGGTCATCTGGTCATCTGGTCATCCGGTCATCTGGTCATCTACTCAACTGGTCATCTGGTCATCTGGTCATCTCGTAATCTGTTCATCTGGTCATCTGGTCATCTCGTCATCTGGTCATCTGGTTATCTGGTCATCTAGTCATCTGGTCATGTGGTTATCTGGTCAACTGGTCATCTGGTCATCTGGTCATCTCGTCATCTCGTTATCTCGTCAACTCGTCATCTCGTCATCTCGTCATGACGTCATCTAGTCATCTGGTCATCTGGTCATCTGGTCGTCTGGTCATCTGGTCATCTGATCTTCTCGTCATCTCTTGATTTCGTCATCATCTCGTCATCTGGTCATCTCCTCATCATCGCGTCATCTCGTAACCTCGTCATCTGGTTATCTGGTCCTCTCGTCATCTAGTCATCTGGTCATCTGGTCATCTGGTCAACTGGTCATCTGGTCATCTGGTCATCTCGTCATCTCGTCATCTCGTCATCTTGTCATCTGGTCATCTGGTCATCTGGTCATCTGGTCATCTGGTCATCCGGTCATGTCGTTATCTGGTCATCTGGTCATCTGGTCATCTGGTCATCTGTTCATCTGGTCATCTGGTCATCTCGTAATCTGGTCATCGGGTCATCTGGTCATCTGGTCATCTGGTCATCTGGTCATCTGGTCATCTTGTCATCTGGTTATCCGATCATCTGGTTATCTGGCCAACTAGTCAACTGGTCATCTGGTCATCCGGTCGTCTGGTCATCCGGTCATCTGGTCATCTAGTCATCTGGTTATCTGGTCATCTGTTCATCTGGTCATCTGGTTATCCGATCATCCTGTCATCTGGTCATCTGGTCATCTGGTCGTCTGGTCATCTCGTCATTTCTTCATCACCTGGTCATCTCGTCATCTCGTCATCTCGTCATCTGGTCATTTCGTCAACTCGTCATCTGGTCATCTGGTCATCTGGTCATCTGGTCGTCTGATCATCTGGTCATCTGGTTATCCGGTCATCTGTTCATCTGATCATCTGGTTATCTGGTCATCCTGTCATCTGGTCATCTGGTCATCTCGTCATCTGGTCATCTGGTCATCTGGTCATCTGGTCTTCTGATCATCTGGTCAGCTGGTTATTTGGTCATCTGTTCATCTGGTCATCTGGTTATCTGGTCATCCTGTCATCTGGTCATCTGGTCATCTGGTCATCTGGTCAGCTGTTCATCTGGTCATCTGGTCATCTGGTCATCTGGTCATCTGGTCATCGGGTCATTTTGTCCGCTGGTCATCTATTCATCTGGTCATCTGGTCATCTGGTCATCTGGTCATCTGTATTGAAGTGAACCTTGTATATTTTACTTTTGTTGTCGTGCGCATGCGTGTTGCCATGGGACTTGTCGTCTACCGGCTTGCATGCCGTGCGCGCCTCAGTCGCTTACGAGCTGAGTATAGAGTCACTTGTTTTTTCAGATAATGAAGAGTATTCGTTTAACAAGGCTGTTGCTGTTCTCCTTCATTCCTTTTCCCACAGGTAGACTGGATCTCAGAGGAAAAGTAACTGTCGTACGTTAACAATCGAGTCATCTGGTCATCTTGTCATCTGGTCATCTGGTTATCTGGTCAGTTCGTCATCTTGATGAGATGATGCGATGACGAGATGACCAGATGATGACCAGATAATGATGAGATGTCATCTGGTCATCTGGTCATCTGGTCATCCACTCATCTGGTCATCTGGTCATATGGTCATCCGGTCGTCTGGTCATCTAGTCATCTGGTCATCTCGTCATCTGCTCATCTTTCCATCTCGTAATCTGGTCATCCGGACATCTGGTCAACTGGTCATCCAATCATCTGGTCATCTGGTTATCTGGTCATCTGGTCATCTGGTCATCTGGTTATCTGGTCATCTGTTCATCTGGTCATCTGGTCATCTGGTCAACTGGTCATCTGGTCATCTGGTCATCTGGTCATCTCGTCATCTCGTTATCTCGTCATCTCGTCATCTCGTCATCTCGTCATCTCGTCAGCTCGTCATGACGTCATCTAGTCATCTCGTCATCTCGTCATCGTGTCATCTGGTCATCTGGTCATCTAGTCGTCTGGTCATCTGGTCTTCTCGTCATCTCGTCATTTCGTCATCATCTCGTCATCTCGTCTTCTCGTCATCTGGTCATCTCGTCATCTCGTTACCTCGTCATCTGGTCATCTCATCATCTGGTCATCTGGTTATCTGGTCATCTGGTCATCTGGTCATCTGGTCATCTGGTCATCTGCTCAACTGGTCGTCTGGTCATCTGGTCATCTCGTCATCTCGTCATCTCGTCATCGCGTCATCTCGTAATCCCGTCATCTCGTCATCTCGTCATCTTGTCATCTAATCATCTGGTCATCTGGTCATCTGGTCATCGGGTCATCTGGTCAACTGGTCATCTGGTCATCCATTCATCCGGTCATCCTGTCATCTGGTCATCTGTTCATCTGGTCATCTGGTTATCCGGTCATCCTGTCATCTGGTCATCTGGTCATCTGGTCGTCTGGTCATCTGGTCATCTGGTCATCTGGTCATTTGGTCGTCTGGTCATCTGGTGATCTGGTCATCTGGTGATCTGGTGATCTGGTGATGTCGTCATCTGGTCATCTGGTCATCTGGTCATCTGGTCATCTGGTTATCTGGTCATCTGTTCATCTGGTCATCTGGTCATCTGGTCATCTGGTCATCTGGACATCTGGTCATCTGGTTATCTGGTCATCTAGTCATCTGGTCATCTGGTCATCTGGTCAACTGGTCATCTGGTCATCTCGTTATCTCGTCATCTCGTCATCTCGTCATCTCGTTATCTGGTTATCTGGTCATCTGGTCATCTGGTCATCTGGTCATCTGGTCATCTGGTCATTTGGTCATCTGGTCATCTGGTGATCTGGTCATCTTGTGATCTGGTGATCTGGTGATCTGGTGATCTGGTGATCCGGTGATTTGGTGATATGGTCATCTGGTCATCTGGTCATCTGGTCATCTGGTCATCTGGTCATCTGGTCATCTGGTCATCTGGTCATCTGGTCATCTGGTCATCTGTTAATCTGGTTATCTGGTTATCTGGTCATCCTGTCATCCCGTCATCTGGTTATCTGGTCATCTGGTCATCTGGTCATCTGGTCATCTATTCATCTGGTTATCTGGTCATCTGGTCATCTGGTTATCCGTTCATCTGGTCATCTGGTCATCTCGTAATCTGGTCTCCCGGTCATCTATTCATCTGGTCATCTGGTCATCTCGTAATCTGGTCATCTGGTCATCTGGTCATTTGTTCATCTATTCATCTGGTCATCTGGTCATCTTGTGATCTGGTCACCTCGTCATCTCGTCATCTGGTCATCTCCTCATCATCTCGTCATTTCGTAACCTCGTCATCTGGTTATCTGGTCCTCTCGTCATCTCGTCACCTCGTAGTCTGGTCATCTGGTCATCTGGTCAGCTGGTCATCTGGTCATGTGGTTATCTGGTCATCTGGTCATCTGGTCATCTCGTTATCTCGTAATCTGGTCATCCTGTCATCTGGTCATCTGGTCATCTGGTCATCTGGTCATCTGGTCATCGGGACATCAGGTCATCTGGTCATCTATTCATCTGGTTATCTGGTCATTTGGTCATCTGGTCGTCTGGTCATCTGGTCTTCTCGTCATCTCGTCATTTCGTCATCATCTAGTCATCTCGTCATCTCGTCATCTCGTCATCTCGTCATCTCGTCATCTCGTCATGTCGTCATCATCTGGTCATCTCGTCATCTCGTCATCTCGTCATCTCGTCATCTGGTCATCTGGTCATCTGGTCGTCTGGTCATCTGGTCATCTGGTTATCTGGTCATCTGTTCATCTGGTCATCTGGTTATCTGCTCATACTGTCATCTCATCATCTCTTAATCTGGTCATCTCGTAATCTGGTCATGTCGTAATCTGGTCATCTGGTCATCTGGTCATCTGGTCATCCGATCATCTGGTCATCTAGTCATCCGGTCATCTGGTCATCTGGTCATCTCGTAATCTGGTCATCTTGTCATCTGGTCATCTCATCATCTGGTCATCTGGTTATCTTGTCATCTGGTCATCTGGTCATCTGATCATCTGCTCAACTGTTTATCTCGTCATCTGGTCATCTGGTCATCTCGTTATCTTGTCATCTTGTCATCTCGTCATCTCGTCATCTCGTCATCTCGTCATCTGGTCATCTGGTCGTCTGGTCATCTGGTCATCTGGTCATCTGGTCATCTGGTCATCTCGTCATCTGGTCATCTGGTCATCTGTTCATCTGTTCATCCTGTCATCTGGTCATCTGGTCATCTGGTCATCTGGTCATCTGGTCATCTGTCATTTTGTCATCTGGTCATCTATTCATCTGGTCATCTGGTCATCTGTTCATCTGGTCGTCTGGTCATCTATTCATCTGGTCATCTTTATTGAAGTGAACCTTGTATATTTTACTTTTGTTGTCGTGCGCATGCGTGTTGCAATGGGACTTGTCGTCTACCGGCTTGCATGCCGTGCGTGCCTCAGTCGCTTACGAGCTGAGTATAGAGTCACTTGTTTTTTCAGATAATGAAGAGTATGCGTTTACCAAGGCTGTTGCTGTTCTCCCTCATTCCTTTTCCCACAGGTAGACTGGATCTCAGAGGAAAAGCAACTGTCGTACGTGAACAATTGAGTCATCTGGTCATCTGATCATATGGTCTTCTGGTCATCTCGTCATCTCGTCATCTCGTCATCTCGTCACCGCGTCATCTCATCATCTCGTAATCTCGTAATCTCGTCATCTCCCCATCATCCCGTCATCTCGTAAACAAGTCATCTCCTCATCATCTCGTCATCTCGTAATCTGGTCATCTGGTCATCTGATCATCCGCTCGTCTGGTCATCTAGTCATCTGGTCATCTGGTTATCTGCCCATCTGGTCATCTGGTCATCTGGTCATCCGGTCATCTGGTCATCTACTCATCTGGTTATCTGGTCATCTGGTCATCTCGTCATCTCGTCATCTCGTAGTCTGGTCATCTGGTCATCTGGTCATCTGGTCATCCAATCATCTGGTTATCTGGTCATCAGGTCATCTGGTCATCTGGTCATCTGGTCATCTGGTCATCTGTTCATCTGGTCATCTGGTCATTTGGTCATCTGGTCATCTGGTCATCTGGTCATCTGGTCATCTGGTCATCCGGTCATCTCGTCATCTGGTCATCTGGTCATCCAGTCGTCTGGTCATCTAGTCATCTGGTCATCTGGTCATCTGGTCATCTCGTATTCTGGTCATCTGGTCATCTGGTCATCTCGTCATCTGGTCATCTGGTTATCTGGTAATCCGGTCATCTAGTCATCTGGTCATCTGGTCGACTGGTCATCTGGTCATCTGGTCATCTGGTCATCTGGTCGTCTGGTCATCTCGTCATTTCTTCATCATCTGGTCATCTCGTCATCTCGTCATCTCGTCATCTGGTCATCTCCTCATCATCTCGTCATCTCGTAACCTCGTAATCTGGTTATCTGGTCCTCGCGTCTTCCCATCATCTCGTAATCTGGTCATCTGTTCATCTGGTCATCTGGTCATCTGGTCATCTGGTCATCTGGTCATCTGGTCATCTGGTCATCTGGTCAACTGGTCATCCGGTCATCTGGCCATCTGGTCATCTGGTCAACTGGTAATCTGGTCATCTATTCATCTGGTCATCCTGTCATCTGGTCATCTGTTCATCTGGTCATCTGGTCATCTGGTCATCTGGTCATCTGGTCATCTGGTTATCTGGTCATCTGTTCATCTGGTCATCTGGTTATCCGGTCATCCTGTCATCTGGTCATCTGGTCATCTGGTCATCTGGTCATCTGGTTATCTGGTCATCTGTTCATCCGGTCATCTGGTTATCCGGTCATCCTGTCATCTGGTCATCTGGTCATCCGGTCATCTGGTCATCTGGTCATCTGGTCGACTGGTCATCAGGTCATCTGGTCATCTGGTCATCTGGTCATCTGGTCGTCTGGTCATCTCGTGATTTCTTCATCACCTGGTCATCTCGTCATCTCGTCATCTGGTCATTTCGTCATCTCGTCATCTGGTCATCTGGTCATCTGGTCATCTGGTCGTCTAATCATCTGTTCATCTGGTTATCCGGTCATCTGTTCATCTGATCATCTGGTTATCTGGTCATCCTGTCATCTGGTCATCTGGTCATCTCGTCATCTCGTCATCTGGTCATCTGGTCATCTGGTCATCTGGTCTTCTGATCATCTGGTCATCTGGTTATCCGGTCATCTGTTCATCTGATCATCTGGCTATCTGGTCATCCTGTCATCTGGTCATCTGGTCATCTCGTCATCTCGTCATCTCGTCATCTGGTCATCTGGTCATCTGGTCATCTGGTCGTCTGGTCATCTGGTCGTCTGATCATCTGGTCATCTGGTTATTTGGTCATCTGTTCATCTGGTCATCTGGTTATCTGGTCATCGTGTCATCTGGTCATCTGGTCATCTGGTCATCTGGTCATCTGTTCATCTGGTCATCTGGTCATCTGGTCATCTGGTCATCTGGTCATCGGGTCATTTTGTCCTCTGGTCATCTATTCATCTGGTCATCTGGTCATCTGGTCATCTGGTCATCTGTATTGAAGTGAACCTTGTATATTTTACTTTCGTTGTCGTGCGCATGCGTGTTGCCATGGGACTCGTCGTCTACCGGCTTGCATGCCGTGCGCGCCTCAGTCGCTTACGAGCTGAGTATAGAGTCACTTGTTTTTTCAGATAATGAAGAGTATTCGTTTAACAAGGCTGCTGCTGTTCTCCCTCATTCCTTTTCCCACAGGTAGACTGGATCTCAGAGGAAAAGTAACTGTCGTACGTTAACAATCGAGTCATCTGGTCATCTTGTCATCTGGTCATCTAATTATCTGGTCAGTTCGTCATCTTGATGAGATGATGCGATGACGAGATGACCAGATGATGACCAGATGATGATGAGATGTCATCTGGTCATCTGGTCATCTGGTCATCCAGTCGTCTGGTCATCTAGTCATCTGGTCATCTGGTCATCTGCTCATCTTGCCATCTCGTAATCTGGTCATCTGGTCATCTGGTCATCTGGTCATCCAATCATCTGGTCATCTGGTCATCTGGTTATCTGGTCATCTGGTCATCTCGTAATCTGGTCATCTGGTCATCTGGTCATCTGGTCATCCGGTTATCTGGTCATCTGGTCATCTGGTTATCTGGTCATCTGTTCATCCGGTCATCTGGTCATCTGGTCATCTGGTCATCTGGTCATCTTGTCATGTGGTCATCTGGTCATCTGGTCATCTGGTCATCTGGTTATCTGGTCATCTAGTCATCTGGTCATCCGGTCATCTGGTCATCTCGTAATCTGTTCATCTGGTCATCTGGTCATCTCGTCATCTGGTCATCTGGTTATCTGGTCATCTAGTCATCTGGTAATCTAGTCATCTGGTCATCTGATCATCTGGTCATCTGGTCATCTGGTCATCTGGTCATCTGGTCATCTGGTCATCTGGTCATCCGGTCATGTGGTCATCTGGTCATCTGGTCATCTGGTCATCTGGTCATCTGGTCATCTGGTCCTCTGGTCATCTGGTCATCTGGTCATCTGGTCATCTCGTAATCTCGTCATCGGGTCATCTGGTCATCTGGTCATCTGGTCATCTCGTCATCTGGTTATCCGATCATCTGGTCATCTGGTCAACTGGTCAACTGGTCATCTGGTCATCTGGTCATCTGGTCATCTGATCATCTCGTCATCTCGTAATCCCGTCATCTCGTCATCTTGTCATCTGGTCATCTGGTCATCTGGTCATATGGTCGTCTGGTCATCTGGTTGTCTCGTCATTTCGTCATCATCTGGTCATCTCGTCATCTGGTCATCTGGTCATCTGGTCATCTGGTCGTCTGGTTATTTGGTCATCTGGTCATCTCGTAATCTCGTCATCTCGTCATCTCGTCATCTCGTCATCTCGTCATGTCGTCATCTAGTCATCTCGTCATCTGGTCATCTCGTCATCTTGTCATCTGGTCATCTGGTCATCTGGTCGTCTGGTCATCTGGTCATCTGGTTATCTGGTCATCTGTTCATCTGGTCATCTGGTTATCTGCTCATACTGTCATCTCATCATCTCTTAATCTGGTCATCTCGTAATCTGGTCATGTCGTAATCTGGTCATCTGGTCATCTGGTCATCTGGTCATCCGATCATCTGGTCATCTAGTCATCCGGTCATCTGGTCATCTGGTCATCTCGTAATCTGGTCATCTGGTCATCTGGTCATCTCATCATCTGGTCATCTGGTTATCTTGTCATCTGGTCATCTGGTCATCTGATCATCTGCTCAACTGTTTATCTCGTCATCTGGTCATCTGGTCATCTCGTTATCTTGTCATCTTGTCATCTCGTCATCTCGTCATCTCGTCATCTCGTCATCTGGTCATCTGGTCGTCTGGTCATCTGGTCATCTGGTCATCTGGTCATCTGGTCATCTGTTCATCTGTTCATCCTGTCATCTGGTCATCTGGTCATCTGGTCATCTGGTCATCTGGTCATCTGTCATTTTGTCATCTGGTCATCTATTCATCTGGTCATCTGGTCATCTGTTCATCTGGTCGTCTGGTCATCTATTCATCTGGTCATCTTTATTGAAGTGAACCTTGTATATTTTACTTTTGTTGTCGTGCGCATGCGTGTTGCAATGGGACTTGTCGTCTACCGGCTTGCATGCCGTGCGTGCCTCAGTCGCTTACGAGCTGAGTATAGAGTCACTTGTTTTTTCAGATAATGAAGAGTATGCGTTTACCAAGGCTGTTGCTGTTCTCCCTCATTCCTTTTCCCACAGGTAGACTGGATCTCAGAGGAAAAGCAACTGTCGTACGTGAACAATTGAGTCATCTGGTCATCTGATCATATGGTCTTCTGGTCATCTCGTCATCTCGTCATCTCGTCATCTCGTCACCGCGTCATCTCATCATCTCGTAATCTCGTAATCTCGTCATCTCCCCATCATCCCGTCATCTCGTAAACAAGTCATCTCCTCATCATCTCGTCATCTCGTAATCTGGTCATCTGGTCATCTGATCATCCGCTCGTCTGGTCATCTAGTCATCTGGTCATCTGGTTATCTGCCCATCTGGTCATCTGGTCATCTGGTCATCCGGTCATCTGGTCATCTACTCATCTGGTTATCTGGTCATCTGGTCATCTCGTCATCTCGTCATCTCGTAGTCTGGTCATCTGGTCATCTGGTCATCTGGTCATCCAATCATCTGGTTATCTGGTCATCAGGTCATCTGGTCATCTGGTCATCTGGTCATCTGGTCATCTGTTCATCTGGTCATCTGGTCATTTGGTCATCTGGTCATCTGGTCATCTGGTCATCTGGTCATCTGGTCATCCGGTCATCTCGTCATCTGGTCATCTGGTCATCCAGTCGTCTGGTCATCTAGTCATCTGGTCATCTGGTCATCTGGTCATCTCGTATTCTGGTCATCTGGTCATCTGGTCATCTCGTCATCTGGTCATCTGGTTATCTGGTAATCCGGTCATCTAGTCATCTGGTCATCTGGTCGACTGGTCATCTGGTCATCTGGTCATCTGGTCATCTGGTCGTCTGGTCATCTCGTCATTTCTTCATCATCTGGTCATCTCGTCATCTCGTCATCTCGTCATCTGGTCATCTCCTCATCATCTCGTCATCTCGTAACCTCGTAATCTGGTTATCTGGTCCTCGCGTCTTCCCATCATCTCGTAATCTGGTCATCTGTTCATCTGGTCATCTGGTCATCTGGTCATCTGGTCATCTGGTCATCTGGTCATCTGGTCATCTGGTCAACTGGTCATCCGGTCATCTGGCCATCTGGTCATCTGGTCAACTGGTAATCTGGTCATCTATTCATCTGGTCATCCTGTCATCTGGTCATCTGTTCATCTGGTCATCTGGTCATCTGGTCATCTGGTCATCTGGTCATCTGGTTATCTGGTCATCTGTTCATCTGGTCATCTGGTTATCCGGTCATCCTGTCATCTGGTCATCTGGTCATCTGGTCATCTGGTCATCTGGTTATCTGGTCATCTGTTCATCCGGTCATCTGGTTATCCGGTCATCCTGTCATCTGGTCATCTGGTCATCCGGTCATCTGGTCATCTGGTCATCTGGTCGACTGGTCATCAGGTCATCTGGTCATCTGGTCATCTGGTCATCTGGTCGTCTGGTCATCTCGTGATTTCTTCATCACCTGGTCATCTCGTCATCTCGTCATCTGGTCATTTCGTCATCTCGTCATCTGGTCATCTGGTCATCTGGTCATCTGGTCGTCTAATCATCTGTTCATCTGGTTATCCGGTCATCTGTTCATCTGATCATCTGGTTATCTGGTCATCCTGTCATCTGGTCATCTGGTCATCTCGTCATCTCGTCATCTGGTCATCTGGTCATCTGGTCATCTGGTCTTCTGATCATCTGGTCATCTGGTTATCCGGTCATCTGTTCATCTGATCATCTGGCTATCTGGTCATCCTGTCATCTGGTCATCTGGTCATCTCGTCATCTCGTCATCTCGTCATCTGGTCATCTGGTCATCTGGTCATCTGGTCGTCTGGTCATCTGGTCGTCTGATCATCTGGTCATCTGGTTATTTGGTCATCTGTTCATCTGGTCATCTGGTTATCTGGTCATCGTGTCATCTGGTCATCTGGTCATCTGGTCATCTGGTCATCTGTTCATCTGGTCATCTGGTCATCTGGTCATCTGGTCATCTGGTCATCGGGTCATTTTGTCCTCTGGTCATCTATTCATCTGGTCATCTGGTCATCTGGTCATCTGGTCATCTGTATTGAAGTGAACCTTGTATATTTTACTTTCGTTGTCGTGCGCATGCGTGTTGCCATGGGACTCGTCGTCTACCGGCTTGCATGCCGTGCGCGCCTCAGTCGCTTACGAGCTGAGTATAGAGTCACTTGTTTTTTCAGATAATGAAGAGTATTCGTTTAACAAGGCTGCTGCTGTTCTCCCTCATTCCTTTTCCCACAGGTAGACTGGATCTCAGAGGAAAAGTAACTGTCGTACGTTAACAATCGAGTCATCTGGTCATCTTGTCATCTGGTCATCTAATTATCTGGTCAGTTCGTCATCTTGATGAGATGATGCGATGACGAGATGACCAGATGATGACCAGATGATGATGAGATGTCATCTGGTCATCTGGTCATCTGGTCATCCAGTCGTCTGGTCATCTAGTCATCTGGTCATCTGGTCATCTGCTCATCTTGCCATCTCGTAATCTGGTCATCTGGTCATCTGGTCATCTGGTCATCCAATCATCTGGTCATCTGGTCATCTGGTTATCTGGTCATCTGGTCATCTCGTAATCTGGTCATCTGGTCATCTGGTCATCTGGTCATCCGGTTATCTGGTCATCTGGTCATCTGGTTATCTGGTCATCTGTTCATCCGGTCATCTGGTCATCTGGTCATCTGGTCATCTGGTCATCTTGTCATGTGGTCATCTGGTCATCTGGTCATCTGGTCATCTGGTTATCTGGTCATCTAGTCATCTGGTCATCCGGTCATCTGGTCATCTCGTAATCTGTTCATCTGGTCATCTGGTCATCTCGTCATCTGGTCATCTGGTTATCTGGTCATCTAGTCATCTGGTAATCTAGTCATCTGGTCATCTGATCATCTGGTCATCTGGTCATCTGGTCATCTGGTCATCTGGTCATCTGGTCATCTGGTCATCCGGTCATGTGGTCATCTGGTCATCTGGTCATCTGGTCATCTGGTCATCTGGTCATCTGGTCCTCTGGTCATCTGGTCATCTGGTCATCTGGTCATCTCGTAATCTCGTCATCGGGTCATCTGGTCATCTGGTCATCTGGTCATCTCGTCATCTGGTTATCCGATCATCTGGTCATCTGGTCAACTGGTCAACTGGTCATCTGGTCATCTGGTCATCTGGTCATCTGATCATCTCGTCATCTCGTAATCCCGTCATCTCGTCATCTTGTCATCTGGTCATCTGGTCATCTGGTCATATGGTCGTCTGGTCATCTGGTTGTCTCGTCATTTCGTCATCATCTGGTCATCTCGTCATCTGGTCATCTGGTCATCTGGTCATCTGGTCGTCTGGTTATTTGGTCATCTGGTCATCTCGTAATCTCGTCATCTCGTCATCTCGTCATCTCGTCATCTCGTCATGTCGTCATCTAGTCATCTCGTCATCTGGTCATCTCGTCATCTTGTCATCTGGTCATCTGGTCATCTGGTCGTCTGGTCATCTGGTCATCTGGTTATCTGGTCATCTGTTCATCTGGTCATCTGGTTATCTGCTCATACTGTCATCTCATCATCTCTTAATCTGGTCATCTCGTAATCTGGTCATGTCGTAATCTGGTCATCTGGTCATCTGGTCATCTGGTCATCCGATCATCTGGTCATCTAGTCATCCGGTCATCTGGTCATCTGGTCATCTCGTAATCTGGTCATCTGGTCATCTGGTCATCTCATCATCTGGTCATCTGGTTATCTTGTCATCTGGTCATCTGGTCATCTGATCATCTGCTCAACTGTTTATCTCGTCATCTGGTCATCTGGTCATCTCGTTATCTTGTCATCTTGTCATCTCGTCATCTCGTCATCTCGTCATCTCGTCATCTGGTCATCTGGTCGTCTGGTCATCTGGTCATCTGGTCATCTGGTCATCTGGTCATCTGTTCATCTGTTCATCCTGTCATCTGGTCATCTGGTCATCTGGTCATCTGGTCATCTGGTCATCTGTCATTTTGTCATCTGGTCATCTATTCATCTGGTCATCTGGTCATCTGTTCATCTGGTCGTCTGGTCATCTATTCATCTGGTCATCTTTATTGAAGTGAACCTTGTATATTTTACTTTTGTTGTCGTGCGCATGCGTGTTGCAATGGGACTTGTCGTCTACCGGCTTGCATGCCGTGCGTGCCTCAGTCGCTTACGAGCTGAGTATAGAGTCACTTGTTTTTTCAGATAATGAAGAGTATGCGTTTACCAAGGCTGTTGCTGTTCTCCCTCATTCCTTTTCCCACAGGTAGACTGGATCTCAGAGGAAAAGCAACTGTCGTACGTGAACAATTGAGTCATCTGGTCATCTGATCATATGGTCTTCTGGTCATCTCGTCATCTCGTCATCTCGTCATCTCGTCACCGCGTCATCTCATCATCTCGTAATCTCGTAATCTCGTCATCTCCCCATCATCCCGTCATCTCGTAATCAAGTCATCTCCTCATCATCTCGTCATCTCGTAATCTGGTCATCTGGTCATCTGATCATCCGCTCGTCTGGTCATCTAGTCATCTGGTCATCTGGTTATCTGCCCATCTGGTCATCTGGTCATCTGGTCATCCGGTCATCTGGTCATCTACTCATCTGGTTATCTGGTCATCTGGTCATCTCGTCATCTCGTCATCTCGTAGTCTGGTCATCTGGTCATCTGGTCATCTGGTCATCCAATCATCTGGTTATCTGGTCATCAGGTCATCTGGTCATCTGGTCATCTGGTCATCTGGTCATCTGTTCATCTGGTCATCTGGTCATTTGGTCATCTGGTCATCTGGTCATCTGGTCATCTGGTCATCTGATCATCCGGTCATCTCGTCATCTGGTTATCCGGTCATCCTGTCATCTGGTCATCTGGTCATCTGGTCATCTGGTCATCTGGTTATCTGGTCATCTGTTCATCCGGTCATCTGGTTATCCGGTCATCCTGTCATCTGGTCATCTCGTCATCTCGTCAGCTCGTCATGACGTCATCTAGTCATCTCGTCATCTCGTCATCGTGTCATCTGGTCATCTGGTCATCTGGTCGTCTGGTCATCTGGTCTTCTCGTCATCTCGTCATTTCGTCATCATCTCGTCATCTCGTCTTCTCGTCATCTGGTCATCTCGTCATCTCGTTACCTCGTCATCTGGTCATCTCATCATCTGGTCATCTGGTTATCTGGTCATCTGGTCATCTGGTCATCTGGTCATCTGGTCATCTGCTCAACTGGTCGTCTGGTCATCTGGTCATCTCGTCATCTCGTCATCTCGTCATCTCGTCATCTCGTAATCCCGTCATCTCGTCATCTCGTCATCTTGTCATCTAATCATCTGGTCATCTGGTCATCTGGTCATCGGGTCATCTGGTCAACTGGTCATCTGGTCATCCATTCATCTGGTCATCCTGTCATCTGGTCATCTGTTCATCTGGTCATCTGGTTATCCGGTCATCCTGTCATCTGGTCATCTGGTCATCTGGTCGTCTGGTCATCTGGTCATCTGGTCATCTGGTCATTTGGTCGTCTGGTCATCTGGTGATCTGGTCATCTGGTGATCTGGTGATCTGGTGATGTCGTCATCTGGTCATCTGGTCATCTGGTCATCTGGTCATCTGGTTATCTGGTCATCTGTTCATCTGGTCATCTGGTCATCTGGTCATCTGGTCATCTGGACATCTGGTCATCTAGTTATCTGGTCATCTAGTCATCTGGTCATCTGGTCATCTGGTCAACTGGTCATCTGGTCATCTCGTTATCTCGTCATCTCGTCATCTCGTCATCTCGTTATCTGGTTATCTGGTCATCTGGTCATCTGGTCATCTGGTCATCTGGTCATTTGGTCATCTGGTCATCTGGTGATCTGGTCATCTTGTGATCTGGTGATCTGGTGATCTGGTGATCTGGTGATCCGGTGATTTGGTGATATGGTCATCTGGTCATCTGGTCATCTGGTCATCTGGTCATCTGGTCATCTGGTCATCTGTTAATCTGGTTATCTGGTTATCTGGTCATCCTGTCATCCCGTCATCTGGTTATCTGGTCATCTGGTCATCTGGTCATCTGGTCATCTATTCATCTGGTTATCTGGTCATCTGGTCATCTGGTTATCCGTTCATCTGGTCATCTGGTCATCTCGTAATCTGGTCTCCCGGTCATCTATTCATCTGGTCATCTGGTCATCTCGTAATCTGGTCATCTGGTCATCTGGTCATTTGTTCATCTATTCATCTGGTCATCTGGTCATCTTGTGATCTGGTCACCTCGTCATCTCGTCATCTGGTCATCTCCTCATCATCTCGTCATTTCGTAACCTCGTCATCTGGTTATCTGGTCCTCTCGTCATCTCGTCACCTCGTAGTCTGGTCATCTGGTCATCTGGTCAGCTGGTCATCTGGTCATGTGGTTATCTGGTCATCTGGTCATCTGGTCATCTCGTTATCTCGTAATCTGGTCATCCTGTCATCTGGTCATCTGGTCATCTGGTCATCTGGTCATCTGGTCATCGGGACATCAGGTCATCTGGTCATCTATTCATCTGGTTATCTGGTCATTTGGTCATCTGGTCTTCTCGTCATCTCGTCATTTCGTCATCATCTAGTCATCTCGTCATCTCGTCATCTCGTCATCTCGTCATCTCGTCATCTCGTCATGTCGTCATCATCTGGTCATCTCGTCATCTCGTCATCTCGTCATCTCGTCATCTGGTCATCTGGTCATCTGGTCGTCTGGTCATCTGGTCATCTGGTTATCTGGTCATCTGTTCATCTGGTCATCGAGTTATCTGCTCATACTGTCATCTCATCATCTCTTAATCTGGTCATCTCGTAATCTGGTCATGTCGTAATCTGGTCATCTGGTCATCTGGTCATCTGGTCATCCGATCATCTGGTCATCTAGTCATCCGGTCATCTGGTCATCTGGTCATCTCGTAATCTGGTCATCTTGTCATCTGGTCATCTCATCATCTGGTCATCTGGTTATCTTGTCATCTGGTCATCTGGTCATCTGATCATCTGCTCAACTGTTTATCTCGTCATCTGGTCATCTGGTCATCTCGTTATCTTGTCATCTTGTCATCTCGTCATCTCGTCATCTCGTCATCTCGTCATCTGGTCATCTGGTCGTCTGGTCATCTGGTCATCTGGTCATCTGGTCATCTGGTCATCTCGTCATCTGGTCATCTGGTCATCTGTTCATCTGTTCATCCTGTCATCTGGTCATCTGGTCATCTGGTCATCTGGTCATCTGGTCATCTGTCATTTTGTCATCTGGTCATCTATTCATCTGGTCATCTGGTCATCTGTTCATCTGGTCGTCTGGTCATCTATTCATCTGGTCATCTTTATTGAAGTGAACCTTGTATATTTTACTTTTGTTGTCGTGCGCATGCGTGTTGCAATGGGACTTGTCGTCTACCGGCTTGCATGCCGTGCGTGCCTCAGTCGCTTACGAGCTGAGTATAGAGTCACTTGTTTTTTCAGATAATGAAGAGTATGCGTTTACCAAGGCTGTTGCTGTTCTCCCTCATTCCTTTTCCCACAGGTAGACTGGATCTCAGAGGAAAAGCAACTGTCGTACGTGAACAATTGAGTCATCTGGTCATCTGATCATATGGTCTTCTGGTCATCTCGTCATCTCGTCATCTCGTCATCTCGTCACCGCGTCATCTCATCATCTCGTAATCTCGTAATCTCGTCATCTCCCCATCATCCCGTCATCTCGTAAACAAGTCATCTCCTCATCATCTCGTCATCTCGTAATCTGGTCATCTGGTCATCTGATCATCCGCTCGTCTGGTCATCTAGTCATCTGGTCATCTGGTTATCTGCCCATCTGGTCATCTGGTCATCTGGTCATCCGGTCATCTGGTCATCTACTCATCTGGTTATCTGGTCATCTGGTCATCTCGTCATCTCGTCATCTCGTAGTCTGGTCATCTGGTCATCTGGTCATCTGGTCATCCAATCATCTGGTTATCTGGTCATCAGGTCATCTGGTCATCTGGTCATCTGGTCATCTGGTCATCTGTTCATCTGGTCATCTGGTCATTTGGTCATCTGGTCATCTGGTCATCTGGTCATCTGGTCATCTGGTCATCCGGTCATCTCGTCATCTGGTCATCTGGTCATCCAGTCGTCTGGTCATCTAGTCATCTGGTCATCTGGTCATCTGGTCATCTCGTATTCTGGTCATCTGGTCATCTGGTCATCTCGTCATCTGGTCATCTGGTTATCTGGTAATCCGGTCATCTAGTCATCTGGTCATCTGGTCGACTGGTCATCTGGTCATCTGGTCATCTGGTCATCTGGTCGTCTGGTCATCTCGTCATTTCTTCATCATCTGGTCATCTCGTCATCTCGTCATCTCGTCATCTGGTCATCTCCTCATCATCTCGTCATCTCGTAACCTCGTAATCTGGTTATCTGGTCCTCGCGTCTTCCCATCATCTCGTAATCTGGTCATCTGTTCATCTGGTCATCTGGTCATCTGGTCATCTGGTCATCTGGTCATCTGGTCATCTGGTCATCTGGTCAACTGGTCATCCGGTCATCTGGCCATCTGGTCATCTGGTCAACTGGTAATCTGGTCATCTATTCATCTGGTCATCCTGTCATCTGGTCATCTGTTCATCTGGTCATCTGGTCATCTGGTCATCTGGTCATCTGGTCATCTGGTTATCTGGTCATCTGTTCATCTGGTCATCTGGTTATCCGGTCATCCTGTCATCTGGTCATCTGGTCATCTGGTCATCTGGTCATCTGGTTATCTGGTCATCTGTTCATCCGGTCATCTGGTTATCCGGTCATCCTGTCATCTGGTCATCTGGTCATCCGGTCATCTGGTCATCTGGTCATCTGGTCGACTGGTCATCAGGTCATCTGGTCATCTGGTCATCTGGTCATCTGGTCGTCTGGTCATCTCGTGATTTCTTCATCACCTGGTCATCTCGTCATCTCGTCATCTGGTCATTTCGTCATCTCGTCATCTGGTCATCTGGTCATCTGGTCATCTGGTCGTCTAATCATCTGTTCATCTGGTTATCCGGTCATCTGTTCATCTGATCATCTGGTTATCTGGTCATCCTGTCATCTGGTCATCTGGTCATCTCGTCATCTCGTCATCTGGTCATCTGGTCATCTGGTCATCTGGTCTTCTGATCATCTGGTCATCTGGTTATCCGGTCATCTGTTCATCTGATCATCTGGCTATCTGGTCATCCTGTCATCTGGTCATCTGGTCATCTCGTCATCTCGTCATCTCGTCATCTGGTCATCTGGTCATCTGGTCATCTGGTCGTCTGGTCATCTGGTCGTCTGATCATCTGGTCATCTGGTTATTTGGTCATCTGTTCATCTGGTCATCTGGTTATCTGGTCATCGTGTCATCTGGTCATCTGGTCATCTGGTCATCTGGTCATCTGTTCATCTGGTCATCTGGTCATCTGGTCATCTGGTCATCTGGTCATCGGGTCATTTTGTCCTCTGGTCATCTATTCATCTGGTCATCTGGTCATCTGGTCATCTGGTCATCTGTATTGAAGTGAACCTTGTATATTTTACTTTCGTTGTCGTGCGCATGCGTGTTGCCATGGGACTCGTCGTCTACCGGCTTGCATGCCGTGCGCGCCTCAGTCGCTTACGAGCTGAGTATAGAGTCACTTGTTTTTTCAGATAATGAAGAGTATTCGTTTAACAAGGCTGCTGCTGTTCTCCCTCATTCCTTTTCCCACAGGTAGACTGGATCTCAGAGGAAAAGTAACTGTCGTACGTTAACAATCGAGTCATCTGGTCATCTTGTCATCTGGTCATCTAATTATCTGGTCAGTTCGTCATCTTGATGAGATGATGCGATGACGAGATGACCAGATGATGACCAGATGATGATGAGATGTCATCTGGTCATCTGGTCATCTGGTCATCCAGTCGTCTGGTCATCTAGTCATCTGGTCATCTGGTCATCTGCTCATCTTGCCATCTCGTAATCTGGTCATCTGGTCATCTGGTCATCTGGTCATCCAATCATCTGGTCATCTGGTCATCTGGTTATCTGGTCATCTGGTCATCTCGTAATCTGGTCATCTGGTCATCTGGTCATCTGGTCATCCGGTTATCTGGTCATCTGGTCATCTGGTTATCTGGTCATCTGTTCATCCGGTCATCTGGTCATCTGGTCATCTGGTCATCTGGTCATCTTGTCATGTGGTCATCTGGTCATCTGGTCATCTGGTCATCTGGTTATCTGGTCATCTAGTCATCTGGTCATCCGGTCATCTGGTCATCTCGTAATCTGTTCATCTGGTCATCTGGTCATCTCGTCATCTGGTCATCTGGTTATCTGGTCATCTAGTCATCTGGTAATCTAGTCATCTGGTCATCTGATCATCTGGTCATCTGGTCATCTGGTCATCTGGTCATCTGGTCATCTGGTCATCTGGTCATCCGGTCATGTGGTCATCTGGTCATCTGGTCATCTGGTCATCTGGTCATCTGGTCATCTGGTCCTCTGGTCATCTGGTCATCTGGTCATCTGGTCATCTCGTAATCTCGTCATCGGGTCATCTGGTCATCTGGTCATCTGGTCATCTCGTCATCTGGTTATCCGATCATCTGGTCATCTGGTCAACTGGTCAACTGGTCATCTGGTCATCTGGTCATCTGGTCATCTGATCATCTCGTCATCTCGTAATCCCGTCATCTCGTCATCTTGTCATCTGGTCATCTGGTCATCTGGTCATATGGTCGTCTGGTCATCTGGTTGTCTCGTCATTTCGTCATCATCTGGTCATCTCGTCATCTGGTCATCTGGTCATCTGGTCATCTGGTCGTCTGGTTATTTGGTCATCTGGTCATCTCGTAATCTCGTCATCTCGTCATCTCGTCATCTCGTCATCTCGTCATGTCGTCATCTAGTCATCTCGTCATCTGGTCATCTCGTCATCTTGTCATCTGGTCATCTGGTCATCTGGTCGTCTGGTCATCTGGTCATCTGGTTATCTGGTCATCTGTTCATCTGGTCATCTGGTTATCTGCTCATACTGTCATCTCATCATCTCTTAATCTGGTCATCTCGTAATCTGGTCATGTCGTAATCTGGTCATCTGGTCATCTGGTCATCTGGTCATCCGATCATCTGGTCATCTAGTCATCCGGTCATCTGGTCATCTGGTCATCTCGTAATCTGGTCATCTGGTCATCTGGTCATCTCATCATCTGGTCATCTGGTTATCTTGTCATCTGGTCATCTGGTCATCTGATCATCTGCTCAACTGTTTATCTCGTCATCTGGTCATCTGGTCATCTCGTTATCTTGTCATCTTGTCATCTCGTCATCTCGTCATCTCGTCATCTCGTCATCTGGTCATCTGGTCGTCTGGTCATCTGGTCATCTGGTCATCTGGTCATCTGGTCATCTGTTCATCTGTTCATCCTGTCATCTGGTCATCTGGTCATCTGGTCATCTGGTCATCTGGTCATCTGTCATTTTGTCATCTGGTCATCTATTCATCTGGTCATCTGGTCATCTGTTCATCTGGTCGTCTGGTCATCTATTCATCTGGTCATCTTTATTGAAGTGAACCTTGTATATTTTACTTTTGTTGTCGTGCGCATGCGTGTTGCAATGGGACTTGTCGTCTACCGGCTTGCATGCCGTGCGTGCCTCAGTCGCTTACGAGCTGAGTATAGAGTCACTTGTTTTTTCAGATAATGAAGAGTATGCGTTTACCAAGGCTGTTGCTGTTCTCCCTCATTCCTTTTCCCACAGGTAGACTGGATCTCAGAGGAAAAGCAACTGTCGTACGTGAACAATTGAGTCATCTGGTCATCTGATCATATGGTCTTCTGGTCATCTCGTCATCTCGTCATCTCGTCATCTCGTCACCGCGTCATCTCATCATCTCGTAATCTCGTAATCTCGTCATCTCCCCATCATCCCGTCATCTCGTAATCAAGTCATCTCCTCATCATCTCGTCATCTCGTAATCTGGTCATCTGGTCATCTGATCATCCGCTCGTCTGGTCATCTAGTCATCTGGTCATCTGGTTATCTGCCCATCTGGTCATCTGGTCATCTGGTCATCCGGTCATCTGGTCATCTACTCATCTGGTTATCTGGTCATCTGGTCATCTCGTCATCTCGTCATCTCGTAGTCTGGTCATCTGGTCATCTGGTCATCTGGTCATCCAATCATCTGGTTATCTGGTCATCAGGTCATCTGGTCATCTGGTCATCTGGTCATCTGGTCATCTGTTCATCTGGTCATCTGGTCATTTGGTCATCTGGTCATCTGGTCATCTGGTCATCTGGTCATCTGATCATCCGGTCATCTCGTCATCTGGTCATCTGGTCATCCAGTCGTCTGGTCATCTAGTCATCTGGTCATCTGGTCATCTGGTCATCTCGTATTCTGGTCATCTGGTCATCTAGTCATCTCGTCATCTGGTCATCTGGTTATCTGGTAATCCGGTCATCTAGTCATCTGGTCATCTGGTCGACTGGTCATCTGGTCATCTGGTCATCTGGTCATCTGGTCGTCTGGTCATCTCGTCATTTCTTCATCATCTGGTCATCTCGTCATCTCGTCATCTCGTCATCTGGTCATCTCCTCATCATCTCGTCATCTCGTAACCTCGTCATCTGGTTATCTGGTCCTCGCGTCTTCCCATCATCTGTTCATCTGGTCATCCGGTCATCTGGCCATCTGGTCATCTGGTCATCTCGTCATCTGGTTATCCGATCATCTGGTCATCTGGTCAACTGGTCAACTGGTCATCTGGTCATCTGGTCATCTGGTCATCTGATCATCTCGTCATCTCGTAATCCCGTCATCTCGTCATCTTGTCATCTGGTCATCTGGTCATCTGGTCATATGGTCGTCTGGTCATCTGGTTGTCTCGTCATTTCGTCATCATCTGGTCATCTCGTCATCTGGTCATCTGGTCATCTGGTCATCTGGTCGTCTGGTTATTTGGTCATCTGGTCATCTCGTAATCTCGTCATCTCGTCATCTCGTCATCTCGTCATCTCGTCATGTCGTCATCTAGTCATCTCGTCATCTGGTCATCTCGTCATCTTGTCATCTGGTCATCTGGTCATCTGGTCGTCTGGTCATCTGGTCATCTGGTTATCTGGTCATCTGTTCATCTGGTCATCTGGTTATCTGCTCATACTGTCATCTCATCATCTCTTAATCTGGTCATCTCGTAATCTGGTCATGTCGTAATCTGGTCATCTGGTCATCTGGTCATCTGGTCATCCGATCATCTGGTCATCTAGTCATCCGGTCATCTGGTCATCTGGTCATCTCGTAATCTGGTCATCTGGTCATCTGGTCATCTCATCATCTGGTCATCTGGTTATCTTGTCATCTGGTCATCTGGTCATCTGATCATCTGCTCAACTGTTTATCTCGTCATCTGGTCATCTGGTCATCTCGTTATCTTGTCATCTTGTCATCTCGTCATCTCGTCATCTCGTCATCTCGTCATCTGGTCATCTGGTCGTCTGGTCATCTGGTCATCTGGTCATCTGGTCATCTGGTCATCTGTTCATCTGTTCATCCTGTCATCTGGTCATCTGGTCATCTGGTCATCTGGTCATCTGGTCATCTGTCATTTTGTCATCTGGTCATCTATTCATCTGGTCATCTGGTCATCTGTTCATCTGGTCGTCTGGTCATCTATTCATCTGGTCATCTTTATTGAAGTGAACCTTGTATATTTTACTTTTGTTGTCGTGCGCATGCGTGTTGCAATGGGACTTGTCGTCTACCGGCTTGCATGCCGTGCGTGCCTCAGTCGCTTACGAGCTGAGTATAGAGTCACTTGTTTTTTCAGATAATGAAGAGTATGCGTTTACCAAGGCTGTTGCTGTTCTCCCTCATTCCTTTTCCCACAGGTAGACTGGATCTCAGAGGAAAAGCAACTGTCGTACGTGAACAATTGAGTCATCTGGTCATCTGATCATATGGTCTTCTGGTCATCTCGTCATCTCGTCATCTCGTCATCTCGTCACCGCGTCATCTCATCATCTCGTAATCTCGTAATCTCGTCATCTCCCCATCATCCCGTCATCTCGTAATCAAGTCATCTCCTCATCATCTCGTCATCTCGTAATCTGGTCATCTGGTCATCTGATCATCCGCTCGTCTGGTCATCTAGTCATCTGGTCATCTGGTTATCTGCCCATCTGGTCATCTGGTCATCTGGTCATCCGGTCATCTGGTCATCTACTCATCTGGTTATCTGGTCATCTGGTCATCTCGTCATCTCGTCATCTCGTAGTCTGGTCATCTGGTCATCTGGTCATCTGGTCATCCAATCATCTGGTTATCTGGTCATCAGGTCATCTGGTCATCTGGTCATCTGGTCATCTGGTCATCTGTTCATCTGGTCATCTGGTCATTTGGTCATCTGGTCATCTGGTCATCTGGTCATCTGGTCATCTGATCATCCGGTCATCTCGTCATCTGGTCATCTGGTCATCCAGTCGTCTGGTCATCTAGTCATCTGGTCATCTGGTCATCTGGTCATCTCGTATTCTGGTCATCTGGTCATCTAGTCATCTCGTCATCTGGTCATCTGGTTATCTGGTAATCCGGTCATCTAGTCATCTGGTCATCTGGTCGACTGGTCATCTGGTCATCTGGTCATCTGGTCATCTGGTCGTCTGGTCATCTCGTCATTTCTTCATCATCTGGTCATCTCGTCATCTCGTCATCTCGTCATCTGGTCATCTCCTCATCATCTCGTCATCTCGTAACCTCGTCATCTGGTTATCTGGTCCTCGCGTCTTCCCATCATCTGTTCATCTGGTCATCCGGTCATCTGGCCATCTGGTCATCTGGTCAACTGGTAATCTGGTCATCTATTCATCTGGTCATCCTGTCATCTGGTCATCTGTTCATCTGGTCATCTGGTCATCTGGTCATCTGGTCATCTGGTCATCTGGTTATCTGGTCATCTGTTCATCTGGTCATCTGGTTATCCGGTCATCCTGTCATCTGGTCATCTGGTCATCTGGTCATCTGGTCATCTGGTTATCTGGTCATCTGTTCATCCGGTCATCTGGTTATCCGGTCATCCTGTCATCTGGTCATCTGGTCATCCGGTCATCTGGTCATCTGGTCATCTGGTCGACTGGTCATCAGGTCATCTGGTCATCTGGTCATCTGGTCATCTGGTCGTCTGGTCATCTCGTCATTTCTTCATCACCTGGTCATCTCGTCATCTCGTCATCTGGTCATTTCGTCATCGCGTCATCTGGTCATCTGGTCATCTGGTCATCTGGTCGTCTAATCATCTGTTCATCTGTTTATCCGGTCATCTGTTCATCTGATCATCTGGTTATCTGGTCATCCTGTCATCTGGTCATCTGGTCATCTCGTCATCTCGTCATCTGGTCATCTGGTCATCTGGTCATCTGGTCTTCTGATCATCTGGTCATCTGGTTATCCGGTCATCTGTTCATCTGATCATCTGGCTATCTGGTCATCCTGTCATCTGGTCATCTGGTCATCTCGTCATCTCGTCATCTCGTCATCTGGTCATCTGGTCATCTGGTCATCTGGTCGTCTGGTCATCTGGTCGTCTGATCATCTGGTCATCTGGTTATTTGGTCATCTGTTCATCTGGTCATCTGGTTATCTGGTCATCGTGTCATCTGGTCATCTGTTCATCTGGTCATCTGGTCATCTGTTCATCTGGTCATCTGGTCATCTGGTCATCTGGTCATCTGGTCATCGGGTCATTTTGTCCTCTGGTCATCTATTCATCTGGTCATCTGGTCATCTGGTCATCTGGTCATCTGTATTGAAGTGAACCTTGTATATTTTACTTTTGTTGTCGTGCGCATGCGTGTTGCCATGGGACTCGTCGTCTACCGGCTTGCATGCCGTGCGCGCCTCAGTCGCTTACGAGCTGAGTATAGAGTCACTTGTTTTTTCAGATAATGAAGAGTATTCGTTTAACAAGGCTGCTGCTGTTCTCCCTCATTCCTTTTCCCACAGGTAGACTGGATCTCAGAGGAAAAGTAACTGTCGTACGTTAACAATCGAGTCATCTGGTCATCTTGTCATCTGGTCATCTAATTATCTGGTCAGTTCGTCATCTTGATGAGATGATGCGATGACGAGATGACCAGATGATGACCAGATGATGATGAGATGTCATCTGGTCATCTGGTCATCTGGTCATCCAGTCGTCTGGTCATCTAGTCATCTGGTCATCTGGTCATCCAGTCGTCTGGTCATCTAGTCATCTGGTCATCTGGTCATCTGCTCATCTTGCCATCTCGTAATCTGGTCATCTGGTCATCTGGTCATCTGGTCATCCAATCATCTGGTCATCTGGTCATCTGGTTATCTGGTCATCTGGTCATCTCGTAATCTGGTCATCTGGTCATCTGGTCATCTGGTCATCCGGTTATCTGGTCATCTGGTCATCTGGTTATCTGGTCATCTGTTCATCCGGTCATCTGGTCATCTGGTCATCTGGTCATCTGGTCATCTTGTCATGTGGTCATCTGGTCATCTGGTCATCTGGTCATCTGGTTATCTGGTCATCTAGTCATCTAGTCATCCGGTCATCTGGTCATCTCGTAATCTGTTCATCTGGTCATCTGGTCATCTCGTCATCTGGTCATCTGGTTATCTGGTCATCTAGTCATCTGGTAATCTAGTCATCTGGTCATCTGATCATCTGGTCATCTGGTCATCTGGTCATCTGGTCATCTGGTCATCTGGTCATCTGGTCATCCGGTCATGTGGTCATCTGGTCATCTGGTCATCTGGTCATCTGGTCATCTGGTCATCTGGTCCTCTGGTCATCTGGTCATCTGGTCATCTGGTCATCTCGTAATCTCGTCATCGGGTCATCTGGTCATCTCGTAATCTGGTCATCTGGTCATCTGGTCATCTCGTCATCTGGTCATCAGGTTATATGGTCATCTAGTCATCTGGTCATCTGGTCATCTGGTCATCTGGTCATCTCGTCATCTGGTTATCCGATCATCCGGTCATCTGGTCAACTGGTCGACTGGTCATCTGGTCATCTGGTCATCTGGTCATCTGATCCTCTCGTCATCTCGTAATCCCGTCATCTCGTCATCTCGTAATCTCGTCATCTCGTCATCTCGTCATCTCGTCATGCCGTCATCTAGTCATCTAGTCATCTCGTCATCTCGTCATCTCGTCATCTCGTCATCTTGTCATCTGGTCATCTGGTCATCTGGTCATATGTTTGTCTGGTCATCTGGTTGTCTCGTCATTTCGTCATCATCTGGTCATCTCGTCATCTGGTCATCTGGTCATCTGGTCATCTAGTCGTCTGGTCATCTGGTCATCTGGTCATCTCGTAATCTCGTCATCTCGTCATCTCGTCATCTCGTCATCTCGTCATCTCGTCATGTCGTCATCTAGTCATCTCGTCATCTGGTCATCTCGTCATCTTGTCATCTGGTCATCTGGTCATCTGGTCATCCGGTCATCCCGTCATCTCGTCATCTGGTCATCTTCTCATCATCTCGTCATTTCGTAACCTCGTCATCTGTTTATCTGGACCTCTCTTCATCTCGTCACCTGGTAATCTGGTCATCTGGTCATCTGGTCAGCTGGACATCTGGTTATCTGGTTATCTGGTCACCTGGTCATCTGGTCATCTCGTCATCTCGTAATCTGGTCATCGTCATCTGGTCATCTAATCATCTGGTCTTCCGGTCATCTGGTCATCTGGTCATCTGGTCATCCGGTCGTCTGGTCATCTGGTCATCTGGTCATCCGGTCATGTGGTCATCTGGTCATCCGGTCATCTGATCATCCGGTCATCTGGTCATCTAGTCATCTGGTCATCTGGTCATCTGGTCATCTCGTAATCTGTTCATCTGGTCATCTGGTCATCTCGTCATCTGTTCATCTGGTTATCTGGTCATCTAGTCATCTGGTCATCTGGACATCTGATCAACTGGTCATCTGGTCATCTGGTCATCTCGTCATCTCGTTATCTCGTCAACTCGTCATCTCGTCATCTCGTCATGACGTCATCTAGTCATCTCGTCATCTCGTCATCTTGTCATCTGGTCATCTGGTCATCTGGTCATCTGGTCATCTGGTCATCTGGTCGTCTGGTCATCTGGTCATCTGGTCATCTAGTCATCTGGTCATCTCGTAATCTGGTCATCTGGTCATCTGGTCATGTCGTCATCTGGTCATCTGGTTATATGGTCATCTAGTCATCTGGTCATCTGGTCATCTGGTCAACTGGTCATCTGGTCATCTGGTCATCTCGTCATCTCGTTATCTCGTCATCTTGCAATCTCCTCATCATCGCGTCATCTCGTAACCTCGTCATATGGTTATCTGGTCTTCTCGTCATCTCGTCATCTTGTCATCTGGTCATCTGGTCATCTGGTCATCTGGTCATCTGGTCGTCTCGTCATCTGGTCTTCTCGTCATCTCGTCATTTCGTCATCATCTCGTCATCTTGTCATCTTGTCATCTGGTCCTCTCGTCATCTCGTCATCAGGTCATTTGGTCATCTGGTCGTCTGGTCATCTGGTCATCTGGTCATCAGGTCATCTGGTCATCTGGTCCTCTGGTCATCTGGTCATCTGGTCATCTGGTCATCTGGTCATCTCGTAATCTCGTCATCGGGTCATCTGGTCATCTGGTCATCTCGTCATCTCGTCATCTGGTTATCCGATCATCTGGTCATCTGGTCAACTGGTCAACTGGTCATCTGGTCATCTGGTCATTTGGTCATCTGATCATCTCGTCATCTCGTAACACCGTCATCTAGTCATCTCGTCATCTCGTCATCTTGTCATCTGGTCATCTGGTCATCTGGTCGTCTGGCCATCTGGTCTTCTCGTCATCTCTTTATTTCGTCATCATCTCGTCATCTGGTCATCTTGTTATCTCCTCATCATCGCGTCATCTCGTAACCTCGTCATCTGGTTATCTGGTCCTCTCGTCATCTCGTCATCAGGTCATCTGGTCATCTGGTCATCTGGTCATCTGGTCGTCTCGTCATCTCGGCTTCTCGTGATATCGTCATTTCGTCATCATCTCGTCATCTTGTCATCTCGTCATCTCGTCATCTGGTCATCTCCTCATCATCTCGTCGTCTCGTAACCTCGTCATCTGGTCATCTCGTTATCTGGTCATCCAGTCATCTGGTCATCTGGTCATCCGGTCAACTGGTTATCTGGTCATCTGGTCATCTCGTCATCTCGTCATGACGTCATCTAGTCATCTCATCATCTCGTCATCTCGTCATCTTGTCATCTGGTCATCTGGTCATCTGGTCATCTGGTCATCTGGTTGTCTCGTCATCTGGTCTTCTCGTCATCTCGTCATTTCGTCATCATCTCGTCATCTCGTCATCTGGTCCTCTCGTCATCTCGTCATCTCGTCATCAGGTCATTTGGTCATCTGGTCATCAGGTCATCTGGTCATCTGAGCACCGGGTCATCTGGTCATCTGGTCCTCTGGTCATCTGGTCATCTGGTCATCTGGTCATCTGGTCATCTGGTCATCTGGTCATCTGGTCATCTCGTAATCTCGTCATCGGGTCATCTGGTCATCTGGTCATCTGGTCATCTCGTCATCGCGTCATCTCGTCATCTCGTCATCTTGTCATCTGGTCATCTGGTCATCTGGTCATATGGTCGTCTGGTCATCTGGTTGTCTCGTCATCTGGTCATTTCGTAATCTCGTCATCTCTTCAACTGGTCGTCTGGTCATCTGGTCATCTGGTCATCTCGTAATCTCGTCATCTCGTCAACTGGTCATCTGGTCATCTGGTCATCTGGTCATCTGGTCATCTCCTCATCATCTCGTCATCTCGTAACCTCGTCATCTAGTTATCTGGTCCTCGCGTCTTCCCGTCATCTCGTAATCTGGTCATCTGGTCATCTGTTCATCTGGTCATCTGGTCATCTGGTCATCTGGTCATCTGGTCATCCGGTCATCTGGTCATCTGGTCAACTGGTCATCTGTTCATCTGGTCATCTCGTATTCTGGTCATCTGTTCATCTGGACATCTCGTCATCTGGTCATCTGGTTATCTGGTCATTCGGTCATCTAGTCATCTGGTCATCTGGTCGACTGGTCATCTGGTCATCTGGTCATCTGGTCGTCTGGTCATCTCGTCTTTTCTTCATCATCTGGTCATCTCGTCATCTCGTCATCTGGTCATCTCCTCATCATCTCGTCATCTCGTAACCTCGTCATCTGGTTATCTGGTCCCTGCGTCTTCCCGTCATCTCGTAATCTGGTCATCTGGTCATCTGGTCATCCGGTCATCCGGTCATCCAATCATCTGGTTATCTGGTCATCTGGTCATCTGGTTATCTGGTCATCTGGTCATCTGGTTATCTGGTCATCCAGTCATCTGGTCATCTGGTCATCCGGTCAACTGGTCATCTGGTCATCTCGTCATCTCGTCATCTCGTCATGACGTCATCTAGTCATCTCGTCATCTTGTCATCTGGTCATCTGGTCATCTGGTCATCTGGTCATCTGGTCGTCTCGTCATCTGGTCTTCTCGTCATCTCGTCATTTCGTCATCATCTCGTCATCTGGTCATCTCGTAATCTCGTCATCGGGTCATCTGGTCATCTGGTCATCTGGTCATCTCGTCATCTGGTTATCCGATCATCTGGTCATCTGGTCAACTGGTCAACTGGTCCTCTGGTCATCTGGTCATCTGGTCATCTGATCATCTCGTCATCTCGTAATCCCGTCATCTCGTCATCTCGTAATCCCGTCATCTCGTCATCTCGTCATCTCGTCATGCCGTCATCTAGTCATCTCGTCATCTCGTCATCTCGTCATCTCGTCATCTTGTCATCTGGTCATCTGGTCATCTGGTCATATGTTTGTCTGGTCATCTGGTTGTCTCGTCATTTCGTCATCATCTGGTCATCTCGTCATCTGGTCATCTGGTCATCTGGTCATCTGGTCGTCTGGTCATCTGGTCATCTGGTCATCTCGTAATCTCGTCATCTCGTCATCTCGTCATCTCGTCATCTCGTCATCTCGTCATGTCGTCATCTAGTCATCTCGTCATCTGGTCATCTCGTCATCTTGTCATCTGGTCATCTGGTCATCTGGTCATCTGGTCATCCCGTCATCTCGTCATCTGGTCATCTCCTCATCATCTCGTCATTTCGTAACCTCGTCATCTGGTTATCTGGTCCTCTCTTCATCTCGTCACCTGGTAATCTGTTCATCTGGTCATCTGGCCAGCTGGACATCTGGTTATCTGGTTATCTGGTCATCTGGTCATCTGGTCATCTGGTCATCTCGTCATCTCATAATCTGGTCATCGTCATCTGGTCATCTAATCATCTGGTCATCCGGTCATCTGGTCATCTGGTCATCTGGTCATCCGGTCGTCTGGTCATCTGATCATCTGGTCATCCGGTCATGTGGTCATCTGGTCATCTGGTCATCTGGTCATCCGGTCATCTGGTCATCTAGTCATCTGGTCATCTGGTCATCTGGTCATCTCGTAATCTGTTCATCTGTTCATCTGGTCATCTCGTCATCTGTTCATCTGGTTATCTGGTCATCTAGTCATCTGGTCATCTGGTCATCTGGTCAACTGGTCATCTGGTCATCTAGTCATCTCGTCATCCCGTCATCTTGTCATCTGGTCATCTGGTCATCTGGTCATCTGGTCGTCTGGTCATCTGGTCATCTGGTCATCTAGTCATCTGGTCATCTGGTCATCTCGTAATCTGGTCATCCGGTCATCTGGTCATCTCGTCATCTGGTCATCTGGTTATATGGTCATCTAGTCATCTGGTCATCTGGTCATCTGGTCAACTGGTCATCTGGTCATCTGGTCATCTGGTCATCTCGTCATCTCGTTATCTCGTCATCTTGTCATCTCCTCATCATCGCGTCATCTCGTAACCTCGTCATCTGGTTATCTGGTCCTCTCGTCATCTCGTCATCAGGTCATCTGGTCATTTGGTCATCTGGTCATCTGATCGTCTCGTCATCTGGTCTTCTCGTGATCTCGTCATTTCGTCATCATCTCGTCATCTTGTCATCTCGTCATCTCGTCATCGGGTCATCTCCTCATCATCTCGTCATCTCGTAACCTCGTCATCTGGTCATCTGGTTATCTGGTCATCCAGTCATCTGGTCATCTGGTCATCCGGTCAACTGGTCATCTGGTCATCTGGTCATCTCGTCATCTCGTCATCTCGTCATGACGTCATCTAGTCATCTCGTCATCTCGTCATCTCGTCATCTCGTCATCTTGTCATCTGGTCATCTGGTCATCTGGTCATCTGGTCATCTGGTCGTCTCGTCATCTGGTCTTCTCGTCATCTCGTCATTTCGTCATCATCTCGTCATCTTGTCATCTTGTCATCTGGTCCTCTCGTCATCTCGTCATCTCGTCATCTCGTCATCTTGTCATCTGGTCATCTGGTCATCTGGTCATATGTTCGTCTGGTCATCTGGTTGTCTCGTCATTTCGTCATCATCTGGTCATCTCGTCATCTGGTCATCTGGTCATCTGGTCATCTGGTCGTCTGGTCATCTGGTCATCTGGTCATCTCGTAATCTCGTTATCTCGTCATCTCGTCATCTCGTCATGTCGTCATCTAGTCATCTCGTCATCTGGTCATCTCGTCATCTTGTCATCTGGTCATCTGGTCATCTGGTCATCTGGTCATCCCGTCATCTCGACATCTGGTCATCTCCTCATCATCTCGTCATTTCGTAACCTCGTCATCTGATTATCTGGTCCTCTCTTCATCTCGTCACCTGGTAATCTGGTCATCTGGTCATCTGGTCAGCTGGACATCTGGTTATCTGGTTATCTGGTCATCTGGTCATCTGGTCATCTGGTCATCTGGTCATCTCGTAATCTCGTCATCGGGTCATCTGGTCATCTGGTCATCTCGTCATCTCGTCATCTGGTCATCTCCTCATCATCTCGTCATCTCGTGACCTCGTCATCTGGTCATCTCGTTATCTGGTCATCCAGTCATCTGGTCATCTGGTCATCCGGTCAACTGGTCATCTGGTCATCTGGTCATCTCGTCATCTCGTCATGACGTCATCTAGTCATCTCATCATCTCATCATCTCGTCATCTTGTCATCTGGTCATCTGGTCATCTGGTCATCTGGTCATCTGGTTGTCTCGTCATCTGGTCTTCTCGTCATCTCGTCATTACGTCATCATCTCGTCGTCTCGTCATCTGGTCCTCTCGTCATCTCGTCATCTCGTCATCAGGTCATTTGGTCATCTGGTCATCTGGTCATCTGGTCATCTGGTCATCTGGTTACCGGGTCATCTGGTCATCTGGTCCTCTGGTCATCTGGTCATCTGGTCATCTGGTCATCTGGTCATCTGGTCATCTGGTCATCTGGTCATCTGGTCATCTCGTAATCTCGTCATCGGGTCATCTGGTCATCTGGTCATCTGGTCATCTCGTCATCTGGTTATCCGATCATCTGGTCATCTGGTCAACTGGTCAACTGGTCATCCGGTCATCTGGTCATCTGGTCATCTGATCATCTAGTCATCTCGTAATCCCGTCATCTCGTCATCTCGTAATCCCGTCATCTCGTCATCTCGTCATCTCGTCATGTCGTCATCTAGTCATCTAGTCATCTCGTCATCGCGTCATCTCGTCATCTCGTCATCTTGTCATCTGGTCATCTGGTCATCTGGTCATATGGTCGTCTGGTCATCTGGTTGTCTCGTCATCTCGTCATTTCGTCATCTGCTCATCTGGTCATCTGGTCATCTGGTCGTCTGGTCATCTGGTCATCTGGTCATCTCGTAATCTCGTCATCTCGTCATCTCGTCATCTCGTCATCTCGTCATCTCGTCATGTCATCATCTAGTCATCTCGTCATCTGGTCATCTCGTCATCTTGTCATCTGGTCATCTGGTCATCCCGTCATCTCGTCATCTGGTCATCTCCTCATCATCTCGTCATTTCGTAACCTCGTCATCTGGTTATCTGGTCCTCTCGTCATCTCGTCACCTGGTAATCTGGTCATCTGGTCAGCTGGTCATCTGGTTATCTGGTTATCTGGTCATCTGGTCATCTGGTCATCTCGTCATCTCGTAATCTGGTCATCTAGTCATCTGGTCATCTAGTCATCTGGTCATCCGGTCATCTGGTCATCCGGTCATCTGGTCATCCGGTCGTCTGGTCATCTGGTCATCTGGTCATCCGGTCATCTGGTCATCTGGTCATCTGGTTGTCTCGTCATCTGGTCTTCTCGTCATCTCGTCATTTCGTCATCATCTCGTCGTCTCGTCATCTGGTCCTCTCGTCATCCCGTCATCTCGTCATCAGGTCATTTGGTCATCTGGTCATCTGGTCATCTGGTCATCTGGTCATCCGGTCGTCTGGTCATTTCGTCATCTGGTTATCTGGTCATCTGTTCATCTGGTTATCTGGTTATCTGGTCATCCTGTCATCTGGTCATCTCGTAATCTGGTCTTCTGGTCATCTATTCATCTGGTCAGCTGGTCATTCGGTCATTTGGTCATCTGGTCATCTTGTGATCTGGTCATCTGGTCATCTGGTCATCTGGTCATTCGGTCATCTATTCATCTGGTCATCTGGCCATCTGGTCATCTGGTCATCTCGTCATCTGGTCATCTCCTCATCATCTCGTCATTTCGTAACCTCGTCATATGGTTATCTGGTCCTCTCGTCATCTCGTCACCTGGTAATCTGGTCATCTGGTCAGACAGTCATCTAGTCATCTGGTTATCTGGTCATCTGGTCATCTGGTTATCTCGTCATCTCGTAATCTGGTCATCTTGTCATCTGGTAATCTAATCATCTGGTCATCGGGTCATCTGGTCATCTGTTCATCTGGTCATCTGGTCATCTGGTCATCTGGTCATCTGGTCATCTGGTCATCTATTCATCTGGTTATCTGGTCATTTGGTCATATGGTCGTGTGGTCATCTGGTCTTCTCGTCATCTCGTCATTTCGTCATCATCTGGTCATCTCGTCATCTCGTCATCTCGTCATCTCGTCATCTCGTCATCTAGTCATCTGGTCATCTGGTCGTCTGGTCATCTGGTCATCTGGTTATCTGGTCATCTGTTCATCTGGTCATCTGGTTATCTGGTCATTCTATCATCTGGTCATCTCTTAATCTGGTCATCTCGTAATCTGGTCATCTCTTAATCTGGTCATCTCGTAATCTGTTCATCCGGTCGTCCGGTCATCTGGTCATCCGATCATCTGGTCATCTAGTCATCTGGTCATCTGGTCATCTGGTCATCTCGTAATCTGGTCATCTGGTCATCTGGTCATCTGGTCATCTCGTCATCTCGTCATCTGGTCATCTGGTCATCTGGTCATCTGGTCGTCTGATCATCTGGTCATCTGGTTATCTGGTCATCTGTTCAACTGGTCATCTGGTCATCCTGTTATCTGGTCATCTAGTCATCTGGTCATCCGGTCATCTGGTCACCTGCTCATCTGGTCATCGGGTCATCTGGTCATCTGGTCATCTGGTGATTTAGTCCTCTGGTCATCTATTCATCTGGTCATCTGGTCATCTGTATTGAAGTGAACCTTGTATATGTTACTTTTGTTGTCGTGCGCATGCGTGTTGCCATGGGACTTGTCGTCTACCGGCTTGCATGCCGTGCGCGCCTCAGTCGCTTACGAGCTGAGTATAGAGTCACTTGTTTTTTCAGATAATGAAGAGTATTCGTTTAACAAGGCTGTTGCTGTTCTCCCTCATTCCTTTTCCCACAGGTAGACTGGATCTCAGAGGAAAAGTAACTGTCGTACGTTAACAATCGAGTCATCTGGTCATCTGCTTATCTGGTCAGTTAGTCATCTTGATGAGATGATGCGATGACGAGATGACCAGATGATGATGAGATGTTAGCTGGTCATCTGGTCATCTGGTCATCTCGTCATCTGATCATCTGGTCATCTGGTCATCCGGTCGTCTGGTCATCTAGTCATCTGGTCATCTGATCATCTGCTCATCTTGCTATCGCGTAATCTGGTCATCTGGTCATCTGTTCATCTGGTCATCTGGTCATCTATTCATCTGGTCATCTGGTTATCTTGTCATCTCGTCATCTGGCCATCTGGTCATCCGGTCGTCTGGTCATCTAGTCATCTAGTCATCTGGTCATCTGGTCATCTGTTCATCTCGTCGTCTGGTCATCTGGTCATCTGGTCATCTGGGCATCTGGTCATCTAGTCATCTCGTCATCTCGTCGTCTGGTCATCTGTTCATCTGGTCATCTGGTCATCCGGTCATCTGGTCGTCTGGTCATCTGGTCATCTGGTCATCTGGTCATCTGGTCATCTGGTCATCTCGTAATCTGGTCATCGGGTCATCTGGCCATCTGGTCATCTGGTCATCTGGTCATCAGGTCATCTCGTCATCTCGTAATCCCGTCATCTCGTCATCTCGTCATCTCGTCATCTCGTCATCTCGTCATCTCGTCATCTCGTCATCTTGTCATGTCGTCATCCAGTCATCTAGTCATCTCGTCATCTCGTCATCTCGTCATCTCGTCATCTCGTCATCTCGTCATCTTGTCATCTGGTCATCTGGTCATCTGGTCATCTGGTCATCTGGTCATCTGGTCATATGGTCGTCTGGTCATCTGGTTTTCTCGTCATCTCGTCATTTCGTCATCATCTGGTCATCTCGTCATCTGGTCATCTGGTCATCTCGTCATCTCGTCATCTCGTCATCTCGTAATCCCGTCATGTCGTCATCTCGTCCTCTCGTCATCTCGACATCTCGTCATGTCGTCATCTAGTCATCTCGTCATCTCGTCATCTCGTCATCTTGTCATCTGGTCATCTGGTCATCTGATCATCTGGTCATCTGGTCGTCTGGTCATCTGGTCGCCTCGTCATCTCGTCATGTCGTCATCATCTGGTCATCTGGTCATCTGGTCATCTCGTAATCTGGTCATCTGGTCATCTGGTCATCTCGTCATCTGGTCATCTGGTTATCTGGTCATCCGGTCATCTGGTCATCTGGTCATCTGGTCGCCTGGTCATCTGGTCATCTGGTCATCTGGTCATCTGGTCGTCTGGTCATCTCGTCATTTCTTCATCATCTGGTCATCTCGTCATCTCGTCATCTCGTCGTCTGGTCATCTGGTCATCTGGTCATCTAGTCATCTAGTCATCTCGACATCTCGTCGTCTGGTCATCTGGTCATCCGGACATCTGCTCATCTGTTCATCTCGTAATCTGGTCATCGGGTCATCTGGTTATCTGGTCATCTGGTGATCCGGTCATCTGGTCATCTGGTCATCCGGTCATCTGGTCATCTGGTCATCTGGTCATCTGGTCATCTGGTCATCTGGTCATCTGGTCATCTGGTCATCTGGTGATCTCGTAATCTGGTCATCGGGTCATCTGGTCATCTGGTCATCTCGTAATCTGGCCATCTGGTCATCTGGTCATCTGGTCATTTGGTCATCTATTCATCTGGTCATCTGGTCATCTGTTCATCTGGTCATCTCGTCATCTCGTCATCTGGTCATCTCCTCATCATCTCGTCATTTCGTAACCTCGTCATCTGGTTATCTGGTCCTCTCGTCATCTCGTCACCTGGTAATCTGGTCATCTGGTCATCTGGTCAGACGGTCATCTGGTCATCTGGTCATCGCGTCATCTCGTCATCTGGTCATTTCCTCATCATCTCGTCATTACGTAACCTCGTCATCTGGTTATCTGGTCCTCTCGTCATCTCGTCACCTGGTAATCTGGTCATCTGGTCATCCGGTAATCTGGTCATCTGGTCATCTGGTTAGCTCGTCATCTCGTAATCTGGTCATCTTGTCATCTGGTCATCTAATCATCTGGTCATTTCGTCATCATCTGGTCATCTCGTCTTCTCGTCATCTCGTCATCTGGTCATCTGTCATCTGGTCATCTGATCGTCTGGTCATCTGGTCATCTGGTCATCTGGTTATCTGGTCGTCTGTTCATCTGGTCATCTGATCATCTGGTCATCCGATCATCTGGTCATCTATTCATCTGGTCATCTGGTCATCTGGTCATCTAATCATCTCGTCATCTCGTCATCTGGTCATCTCCTCATCATCTCGTCATTTCGTAACCTCGTCATCTGGTTATCTGGTCCTCTCGTCATCTCGTCACCTGGTAATCTGGTCATCTGGTCATCTGGTCAGACGGTCATCTGGTCATCTTGTCATCGCGTCATCTCGTCATCTGGTCATTTCCTCATCATCTCGTCATTACAGAACCTCGTCATTTGGTTATCTGGTCCTCTCGTCATCTCGTCACCTGGTAATCTGGTCATCTGGTCATCCGGTTATCTGGTCGTCTGGTCATCTGGTCATCTGGTCATCTGGTTATCTGGTCGTCTGTTCATCTGGTCATCTGGTCATCTGGTCATCCGATCATCTGGTCATCTAGTCATCTGGTCATCTGGTCATCTGGTCGTGTCGTAATCTGGTCATCTGGTCATCTGGTCATCTGGTCATCTCGTCATCTCGTCATCTGGTCATCTGGTCATCTGGTCATCTGGTCGTCTAATCATCTGGACATCTGGTTATCTGGTCATCTGTTCAACTGGTCATCTGGTTATCTGGTCATCCTGTCATCTGGTCATCTCGTAATCTGGTCTTCTGCTCATCTATTCATCTGGTCAGCTGGTCATTTGGTCATCTGGTCATCTGGTCATCTCGTAATCTGGTCATCTGGTCATCTCCTCATCATCTCGTCATTTCGTAACCTCGTTATCTGGTTATCTGGTCCTCTCGTCATCTCGTCACCTGGTAATCTGGTCATCTGGTCAGACGGTCATCTGGTCATCTGTTCATCTGGTCATCTGGTCATCTCGTCATCTCGTCATCTGGTCATCTCCTCATCATCTCGTCATTTCGTAACCTCGTCATCTGGTTATCTGGTCCTCTCGTCATGTCGTCATCATCTGGTCATCTGGTCATCTGGTCATCTCGTAATCTGGTCATCTGGTCATCTGGTCATCTCGTCATCTGGTCATCTGGTTATCTGGTCATCCGGTCATCTGGTCATCTGATCATCTGGTCGACTGGTCATCTGGTCATCTGGTAATCTGGTCATCTGGTCGTCTGGTCATCTCGTCATTTCTTCATCATCTGGTCATCTCGTCATCTCGTCATCTCGTCGTCTGGTCATCTGGTCATCTGGTCATCTAGTCATCTAGTCATCTCGACATCTCGTCGTCTGGTCATCTGGTCATCTGGACATCTGGTCATCTGTTCATCTCGTAATCTGGTCATCGGGTCATCTGGTTATCTGTTCATCTGGTGATCTGGTCATCTGGTCATCTGGTCATCAGGTCATCTCGTCATCTCGTAATCCCGTCATCTCGTCATCTCGTCATCTCGTCATCTCGTCATCTCGTCATCTTGTCATGTCGTCATCTAGTCATCTAGTCATCTCGTCATCTCGTCATCTCGTCATCTTGTCATCTCGTCATCTCGTCATCTTGTCATCTGGTCATCTGGTCATCTGGTCATCTGGTCATATGGTCGTCTGGTCATCTGGTTTTCTCGTCATCTCGTCATTTCGTCATCATCTGGTCATCTCGTCATCTCGTCATCTGGTCATCTCGTCATCTCGTCATCTCGTCATCTCGTAATCCCGTCATCTCGTCATCTCGTCCTCTCGTCATCTCGACATCTCGTCATGTCGTCATCTAGTCATCTCGTCATCTCGTCATCTCGTCATCTTGTTATCTGGTCATCTGGTCATCTGATCATCTGGTCATCTGGTCGTCTGGTCATCTCGTCATGTCGTCATCATCTGGTCATCTGGTCATCTGGTCATCTCGTAATCTGGTCATCTGGTCATCTGGTCATCTCGTCATCTGGTCATCTGGTTATCTGGTCATCCGGTCATCTGGTCATCTGGTCATCTGGTCGACTGGTAATCTGGTAATCTGGTCATCTGGTCATCTGGTCGTCTGGTCATCTCGTCATTTCTTCATCATCTGGTCATCTCGTCATCTCGTCATCTCGTCGTCTGGTCATCTGGTCATCTGGTCATCTAGTCATCTAGTCATCTCGACATCCCGTCGTCTGGTCATCTGGTCATCTGGACATCTGGTCATCTGTTCATCTCGTAATCTGGTCATCGGGTCATCTGGTTATCTGGTCATCTGGTGATCTGGTCATCTGGTCATCTGGTCATCCGGTCATCTGGTCATCTGGTCATATGGTCATCTGGTCATCTGGTCATCTGGTCATCTGGTCATCTGGTCATCTCCTCATCATCTCGTCATTTCGTAACCTCGTCATCTGGTTATCTGGTCATCTGGTCATTTGGTCATCTATTCATCTGGTCATCTGGTCATCTGGTCATCTGGTCTCCTCGTCATCTCGTCATCTGGTCATCTCCTCATCATCTCGTCATTTCGTAACCTCGTCATCTGGTTATCTGGTCCTCTCGTCATCTCGTCACCTGGTAATCTGGTCATCTGGTCATCTGGTCAGACGGTCATCTGGTCATCTGGTCATCGCGTCATCTCGTCATCTGGTCATTTCCTCATCATCTCGTCATTACGTAACCTCGTCATCTGGTTATCTGGTCCTCTCGTCATCTCGTCACCTGGTAATCTGGTCATCTGGTCATCCGGTTATCTGGTCATCTGGTCATCTGGTTAGCTCGTCATCTCGTAATCTGGTCATCTTGTCATCTGGTCATCTAATCATCTGGTCATTTCGTCATCATCTGGTCATCTCGTCTTCTCGTCATCTCGTCATCTGGTCATCTGTCATCTGGTCATCTGATCGTCTGGTCATCTGGTCATCTGGTCATCTGGTTATCTGGTCGTCTGTTCATCTGGTCATCTGATCATCTGGTCATCCGATCATCTGGTCATCTAGTCATCTGGTCATCTGGTCATCTGGTCGTGTCGTAATCTGGTCATCTGGTCATCTGGTCATCTTGTCATCTGGTCATCTGGTCATCTGGTCATCTGGTCGTCTGATCATCTGGACATCTGGTTATCTGGTCATCCGTTCAACTGGTCATCTGGTTATCTGGTCATCCTGTCATCTGGTCATCTCGTAATCTGGTCTTCTGCTCATCTATTCATCTGGTCAGCTGGTCATTTGGTCATCTGGTCATCTGGTCATCTCGTAATCTGGTCATCTGGTCATCTCCTCATCATCTCGTTTTTTCGTAACCTCGTTATCTGCTTATCTGGTCCTCTCGTCATCTCGTCACCTGGTTATCTGGTCATCTGGTCAGACGGTCATCTGGTCATCTGTTCATCTGGTCATCTGGTCATCTCGTCATCTCGTCATCTGGTCATCTCCTCATCATCTCGTCATTTCGTAACCTCGTCATCTGGTTATCTCTCGTCATCTCGTCACCTCGTCCTCTCGTCATCTCGTCACCTGGTAATCTGGTCATCTGGTCATCCGGTTATCTGGTCATCTGGTCATCTGGTTATCTCGTCATCTCGTAATCTGGTCATCTTGTCATCTGGTCATCTAATCATCTGGTCATCCGGTCATCTGGTCATCTGGTCATCTGGTCTTCTGGTCATCTGGTCATCTGTTCGTCTAGTCATCTGGTCATCTGGTTATCTGGTCATTTGGGTATCTGGTCGTCTGGTCATCTGGTCTTCTCGTCATCTCGTCATTTCGTCATCATCTGGTCATCTCGTCATCTCGTCATCTCGTCATCTCGTCAACTCGTCATTTCGTCATCATCTAATCATCTCGTCATCTCGTCATCTCGTCATCTGGTCATCTAGTCATCTGGTCATCTGGTCGTCTGGTCATCTGGTTATCTGGTCATCTGTTCATCTGTTCATCTGGTCATCTGGTCATCTGGTCGTCTGGTCATCTCGTCATTTCTTCATCATCTGGTCATCTCGTCAGCTCGTCATCTCGTCATCTCGTCATGTCGTCGTCTGGTCATCTGGTCATCTGGTCATCTGGTTATCTGGTCATCTGGTCATCTCGTTATCTCATCATCTGGTCATCTGGTCATCTGGTCATCCAATCATCCGGTCATCTGGTCATCTGATCATCTGTATTGAAGTGAACCTTGTATATTTTACTTTTGTTGTCGTGCGCATGCGTGTTGCTATGGGACTTGTCGGCTACCGGCTTGCATGCCGTGCGCGCCTCAGTCGCTTACGAGCTGAGTATAGAGTCACTTGTTTTTTCAGATAATGAAGAGTATTCGTTTAACAAGGCTGTTGCTGTTCTCCCTCATTCCTTTTCCCACAGGTAGACTGGATCCCAGAGGAAAAGTAACTGTCGTACGTTAACAATCGAGTCATCTGGTCATCTGGTTATCTGGTCAGTTAGTCATCTTGATGAGATGATGCGATGACGAGATGACCAGATGATGATGAGATGTCAGCTGGTCATCTGGTCATCTGGTCATCTGGTCATCTGATCATCTGGTCATCTGGTCATCCGGTCGTCTGGTCATCTAGTCATCTGGTCATCTGGTCATCTGCTCATCTTGCTATCTCGTAATCTGGTCATCTGGTCATCTGGTCATCTGGTCTTCTCGTCATGTCGTCAATTCGTCATCATCTGGTCATCTGGTCATCTCGTCATCTCGTCATCTGATCATCTCCTCATCATCTCGTCATCTCGTAACCCTGTCATCTGGTTATCTGGTCCTCTCGTCATCTCGTGATCTCGTCATCTCGTCACCTGGTCATCTGATCATCTGGTTATCTGGTCATCTGGTCATCTCGTTATCTCATCATCTGGTCATCTGGTCATCTGGTCATCCAATCATCCGGTCATCTGGTCATCTGGTCATCTGGTCATCTGGTCATCTGGTCATCTGGTCATCTGGTCATCTGGTCATCTCGTAATCTGGTCATCGTGTCATCTGGTCATCTGGTCATCTGGTCATCTGGTCATCTAGTCATCTCGTCATCTGGTTATCCGATCATCTGGTCATCTGGTCAACTGGTCAACTGGTCATCTGGTCATCAGGTCATCTCGTCATCTCGTAATCCCGTCATCTCGTCATCTCGTCATCTCGTCATGTCGTCATCTAGTCATCTAGTCATCTCGTCATCTCGTCATCTCGTCATCTCGTCATCTCGTCATCTTGTCATCTGGTCATCTGGTCATCTGGTCATATGGTCGTCTGATCATCTGGTTTTCTCGTCATCTCGTCATTTCGTCATCATCTGGTCATCTCGTCATCTGGTCATCTGGTCATCTGGTCATCTCGTCATCTCGTCATCTCGTCATCTCGTAATCCCGTCATCTCGTCATCTCGTCCTCTCGTCATCTCGTCATCTCGTCATCTCGTCATCTAGTCATCTCGTCATCTCGTCATCTCGTCATCTTGTCATCTGGTCATCTGGTCATCTGATCATCTGGTCATCTGGTCGTCTGGTCATCTGGTCTTCTCGTCATCTCGTCATTTCGTCATCATCTGGTCATCTCGTCATCTGGTCATCTCGTCATCTGGTCATCTGGTCATCTGGTCGTCTGGTCATTTGGTCATCTGGTTATCTGGTCATCTGTTCATCTGGTTATATGGTTATCTGGTCATCCTGTCATCTGGTCATCTCGTAATCTGGTCATCTGGTCATCTGGTCATATGGTCGTCTGGTCATCTGGTTTTCTCGTCATCTCGTCATTTCGTCATCATCTGGTCATCTCGTCATTTGGTCATCTGGTCATCTCGTCATCTCGTCATCTCGTAATCCCGTCATCTCGTCATCTCGTCCTCTCGTCATCTCGTCATCTCGTCATGTCGTCATCTAGTCATCTTGTCATCTCGTCCTCTCGTCATCTTGTCATCTGGTCATCTGGTCATCTGATCATCTGGTCATCTGGTCGTCTGGTCATCTGGTCGCCTCGTCATCTCGTCATTTCGTCATCATCTGGTCATCTCGTCATCAGGTCATCTCGTCATCTGGTCATCTGGTCGTCTGGTCATTTGGTCATCTGGTTATCTGGTCATCTGTTCATCTGGTTATATGGTTATCTGGTCATCCTGTCATCTGGTCATCTCGTAATCTGGTCATCTGGTCATCTGGTCATATGGTCGTCTGGTCATCTGGTTTTCTCGTCATCCCGTCATTTCGTCATCATCTGGTCATCTCGTCATTTGGTCATCTGGTCATCTCGTCATCTCGTCATCTCGTAATCCCGTCATCTCGTCATCTCGTCCTCTCGTCATCTCGTCATCTCGTCATGTCGTCATCTAGTCATCTTGTCATCTCGTCCTCTCGTCATCTTGTCATCTGGTCATCTGGTCATCTGATCATCTGGTCATCTGGTCGTCTGGTCATCTGGTCGCCTCGTCATCTCGTCATTTCGTCATCATCTGGTCATCTCGTCATCAGGTCATCTCGTCATCTGGTCATCTGGTCGTCTGGTCATTTGGTCATCTGGTTATCTGGTCATCTGTTCATCTGGTTATTTGGTTATCTGGTCATCCTGTCATCTGGTCATCTGGTCATCTCGTAATCTGGTCATTTGGTCATCTATTCATCTGGTCATCTGGTCATCTGGTCATCTGGTCATCTCGTCATCGCGTCATCTGGTCATCTCCTCATCACCTCGTCATTTCGTAACCTCGTCATCTGATTATCTGGTCCTCTCGTCATCTCGTCACCTGGTAATCTGGTCATCTGGTCATCTGGTCAGACGGTCATCTGTTCATCTGGTCATCTGGTCATCTGGTCATCTCGTCATCTCGTAATCTGGTCATTTCCTCATCATCTCGTCATTTCGTAACCTCGTCATCTGGTTATCTGGTAATCTGGTCATCTGGTCATTCGGTTATCTGGTCATCTGGTTATCTGGTTATCTCGTCATCTCGTAATCTGGTCATCTTGTCATCTGGTCATCTAATCATCTGGTCATTTCGTCATCATCTGGTCATCTCGTCATCTCGTCATCTCGTCATCTCGTCATCTGGTCATCTGTCATCTGGTCATCTGGTCGTCTGGTCATCTGGTCATCTGGTCATCTGGTTATCTGGTCATCTGTTCATCTGGTCATCTGGTCATCTGGTCATCTGGTCATCCGATCATCTGGTCATCTAGTCATCTGGTCTTCTGGTCATCTGGTCATCTCGTAATCTGGTCATCTGGTCATCTGGTCATCTCGTCATCTCGTCATCTGGTCATCTGGTCATCTAGTCATCTGGTCGTCTGATCATCTGGTCATCTGGTTATCTGGTCATCTGTTCAACTGGTCATCTGGTTATCTGGTCATCCTGTCATCTGTTCACCTGGTCATCCAATCATCTGGTCATCTGGTCATCTGGTCATCTGGTCATCTGGTCATCTGGTCAACTGGTCATCTGGTTATCTGATCGTCTGGTCATCTCGTCATCTCGTCATCTCGTCATCTCGTCATCTCGTCATGTCGTCATGTCGTCATCTCGTCATCCCGTCATCTCGTCATCTCGTCATCTCGTCATCTCGTCATCTTGTCATCTGGTCATCTGGTCATCTGGTCATATGGTCGTCTGATCATCTGGTTTTCTCGTCATCTCGTCATTTCGTCATCATCTGGTCATCTCGTCATCTGGTCATCTGGTCATCTTGTCATCTCGTCATCTCGTAATCCCGTCATCTCGTCATCTCGTCCTCTCGTCATCTCGTCATCTCGTCATGTCGTCATCTAGTCATCTCGTCATCTCGTCATCTCGTCATCTTGTCATCTGGTCATCTGGTCATCTGATCATCTGGTCATCTGGTCGTCTGGTCATCTGGTCTTCTCGTCATCTCGTCATTTCGTCATCATCTGGTCATCTCGTCATCTGGTCATCTCGTCATCTGGTCATCTGGTCATCTGGTCATCTGGTCATCTGGTCATCTGGTCGTCTGGTCATTTGGCCATCTGGTTATCTGGTCATCTGTTCATCTGGTTATCTAGTTATCTGGTCATCCTGTCATCTGGTCATCTCGTAATCTGGTCTTCTGGTCATCTAGTCATCTCGTCATCTCGTCGTCTGGTCATCTAGTCATCTGGTCATCTGGTCATCTGTTCATCTCGTAATCTGGTCATCGGGTCATCTGGTCATCTGGTGATCTGGTGATCTGGTCATCTGGTCATCTGGTCATCTGGTCATCTGGTCATCCGGTCATCTGGTCATCTGGTCATCTGGTCATCTGGTCATCTGGTCATCTGGTCATCCGGTCATCTCGTAACCTGGCTATCGGGTCATCTGGTCATCTGGTCATCTGGTCATCTGGTCATCTCGTCATCTGGTTATCCGATCATCTGGTCATCTGGTCAACTGGTCAACTGGTCATCTGGTCATCTCGTCATCTCGTCATCTCGTCATCTCGTCGTCTGGTCATCTGGTCAACTGGTCATCTGGTCATCTAGTCATCTCGTCATCTCGTCGTCTGGTCATCTGGTCATCTGGTCATCTGGTCATCACTTCATCTCGTAATCTGGTCATCTGGTCAACTGGTCATCTGGTCATTTAGTCATCTCGTCATCTGGTCATCTGGTCATCTGGTCATCTGGTTATCTGGTCATCCTGTCATCTGTTCATCTGGTCATCCGGTCATCTGGTCATCTAGTCATCTGATCATCTGGTCATCTGGTCATCTCGTAATCTGGTCATCTGGTCATCTGGTCATCTCGTAATCTGGTCATCGGGTCATCTGGTCATCCAATCATCTGGTCATCTGGTCATCTGGTCATCTGGTCATCTGGTCATCTGGTCAACTGGTCATCTGGTTATCTGATCGTCTGGTCATCTCGTCATCTCGTCATCTCGTCATCTCGTCATCTCGTCATCTCGTCATGTCGTCATGTCGTCATCTCGTCATCCCGTCATCTCGTCATCTTGTCATCTTGTAATCTGGTCATCTGGTCTTCTCGTCATCTCGTCAATTCGTCATCATCTGGTCATCTGGTCATCTCGTTATCTCGTTATCTAGTCATCTCCTCATCATCTCGTCATCTCGTAACCTCGTCATCTGGTTATCTGGTCCTCTCGTCATCCCGTGATCTCGTCATCTCGTCACCTGGTCATCTGATCATCTGGTTATCTGGTCATCTGGTCATCTCGTTATCTCGTCATCTCGTAATCTGGTCCTCGGGTCATCTGGTCATCCAATCATCTGGTCATCTGGTCATCTGGTCATCTGGTCATCTGGTCAACTGGTCATGTTTTCAACTGGTCATCTGGTTATCTTGTCATCTGGTCATCTCGTTATCTCGTCATCTCGTAATCTGGTCATCGGGTCATCTGGTCATCCAATCATCTGGTCATCTGGTCATCTGGTCATCTGGTCATCTGGTCATCTGGTCATCTAATCATCCGATCTTCTGGTCATCTGGTCATCTGGTCATCTGGTCATCTGGTCATCAGGTCATCTCGTCATCTCGTCATCTCGTCGTCTGGTCATCTGGTCATCTGGTCATCTGGTCATCACTTCATCTCGTCATCTGGTCATCTGGTCAACTGGTCATCTGGTCATTTAGTCATCTCGTCATCTCGTCATCTGGTCATCTGGTCATCTGGTCAACTGGTCAACTGGTCATCTGGTCATCAGGTCATCTCGTCATCTCGTAATCCCGTCATCTCGTCATCTCGTCATCTCGTCATGTCGTCATCTAGTCATCTAGTCATCTCGTCATCTCGTCATCTCGTCATCTCGTCATCTCGTCATCTTGTCATCTGGTCATCTGGTCATCTGGTCATATGGTCGTCTGATCATCTAGTTTTCTCGTCATCTCGTCATTTCGTCATCATCTGGTCATCTCGTCATCTGGTCATCTGGTCATCTCGTCATCTCGTCATCTCGTCATCTCGTAATCCCGTCATCTCGTCATCTCGTCCTCTCGTCATCTCGTCATCTCGTCATCTCGTCATCTAGTCATCTCGTCATCTCGTCATCTCGTCATCTTGTCATCTGGTCATCTGGTCATCTGATCATCTGGTCATCTGGTCGTCTGGTCATCTGGTCTTCTCGTCATCTCGTCATTTCGCCATCATCTGGTCATCTCGTCATCTGGTCATCTCGTCATCTGGTCATCTGGTCATCTGGTCGTCTGGTCATTTGGTCATCTGGTTATCTGGTCATCTGTTCATCTGGTTATATGGTTATCTGGTCATCCTGTCATCTGGTCATCTCGTAATCTGGTCATCTGGTCATCTGGTCATATGGTCGTCTGGTCATCTGGTTTTCTCGTCATCTCGTCATTTCGTCATCATCTGGTCATCTCGTCATTTGGTCATCTGGTCATCTCGTCATCTCGTCATCTCGTAATCCCGTCATCTCGTCATCTCGTCCTCTCGTCATCTCGTCATCTCGTCATGTCGTCATCTAGTCATCTTGTCATCTCGTCCTCTCGTCATCTTGTCATCTGGTCATCTGGTCATCTGATCATCTGGTCATCTGGTCGTCTGGTCATCTGGTCGCCTCGTCATCTCGTCATTTCGTCATCATCTGGTCATCTCGTCATCTGGTCATCTCGTCATCTGGTCATCTGGTCGTCTGGTCATTTGGTCATCTGGTTATCTGGTCATCTGTTCATCTGGTTATTTGGTTATCTGGTCATCCTGTCATCTGGTCATCTCGTAATCTGGTCTTCTGGTCATCTATTCATCTGGTCAGCTGGTCATTTGGTCATCTGGTCATCTGGTCATCTCGTAATCTGGTCATTTGGTCATCTATTCATCTGGTCATCTGGTCATCTCGTCATCGCGTCATCTGGTCATCTCCTCATCACCTCGTCATTTCGTAACCTCGTCATCTGATTATCTGGTCCTCTCGTCATCTCGTCACCTGGTAATCTGGTCATCTGGTCATCTGGTCAGACGGTCATCTGTTCATCTGGTCATCTGGTCATCTGGTCATCTCGTCATCTCGTAATCTGGTCATTTCCTCATCATCTCGTCATTTCGTAACCTCGTCATCTGGTTATCTGGTAATCTGGTCATCTGATCATCCGGTTATCTGGTCATCTGGTTATCTGGTTATCTCGTCATCTCGTAATCTGGTCATCTTGTCATCTGGTCATCTAATCATCTGGTCATTTCGTCATCATCTGGTCATCTCGTCATCTCGTCATCTCGTCATCTCGTCATCTGGTCATCTGTCATCTGGTCATCTGGTCGTCTGGTCATCTGGTCATCTGGTCATCTAGTTATCTGGTCATCTGTTCATCTGGTCATCTGGTCATCCGATCATCTGGTCATCTAGTCATCTGGTCTTCTGGTCATCTGGTCGTCTCGTAATCTGGTCATCTGGTCATCTGGTCATCTCGTCATCTCGTCATCTGGTCATCTGGTCATCTGGTCATCTAGTCATCTGGTCGTCTGATCATCTGGTCATCTGGTTATCTGGTCATCTGTTCAACTGGTCATCTGGTTATCTGGTCATCCTGTCATCTGTTCATCTGGTCATCCAATCATCTGGTCATCTGGTCATCTGGTCATCTGGTCATCTGGTCATCTGGTCAACTGGTCATCTGGTTATCTGATCGTCTGGTCATCTCGTCATCTCGTCATCTCGTCATCTGGTCTTCTCGTCATCTCGTCATTACGTCATCATCTCGTCGTCTCGTCATCTGGTCCTCTCGTCATCTCGTCATCTCGTCATCAGGTCATTTGGTCATCTGGTCATCTGGTCATCTGGTCATCTGGTCATCTGGTCACCGGGTCATCTGGTCATCTGGTCCTCTGGTCATCTGGTCATCTGGTCATCTGGTCATCTGGTCATCTGGTCATCTGGTCATCTGGTCATCTGGTCATCTCGTAATCTCGTCATCGGGTCATCTGGTCATCTGGTCATCTGGTCATCTCGTCATCTGGTTATCCGATCATCTGGTCATCTGGTCAACTGGTCAACTGGTCATCCGGTCATCTGGTCATCTGGTCATCTGATCATCTAGTCATCTCGTAATCCCGTCATCTCGTCATCTCGTAATCCCGTCATCTCGTCATCTCGTCATCTCGTCATGTCGTCATCTAGTCATCTAGTCATCTCGTCATAGCGTCATCTCGTCATCTCGTCATCTTGTCATCTGGTCATCTGGTCATCTGGTCATATGGTCGTCTGGTCATCTGGTTGTCTCGTCATCTCGTCATTTCGTCATCTGGTCATCTGGTCATCTGGTCATCTGGTCGTCTGGTCATCTGGTCATCTGGTCATCTCGTAATCTCGTCATCTCGTCATCTCGTCATCTCGTCATGTCATCATCTAGTCATCTCGTCATCTGGTCATCTCGTCATCTTGTCATCTGGTCATCTGGTCATCCCGTCATCTCGTCATCTGGTCATCTCCTCATCATCTCGTCATTTCGTAACCTCGTCATCTGGTTATCTGGTCCTCTCGTCATCTCGTCACCTGGTAATCTGGTCATCTGGTCAGCTGGTCATCTGGTTATCTGGTTATCTGGTCATCTGGTCATCTGGTCATCTCGTCATCTCGTAATCTGGTCATCTAGTCATCTGGTCATCTAGTCATCTGGTCATCCGGTCATCTGGTCATCCGGTCATCTGGTCATCCGGTCGTCTGGTCATCTGGTCATCTGGTCATCCGGTCATCTGGTCATCTGGTCATCTGGTTGTCTCGTCATCTGGTCTTCTCGTCATCTCGTCATTTCGTCATCATCTCGTCGTCTCGTCATCTGGTCCTCTCGTCATCTCGTCATCTCGTCATCAGGTCATTTGGTCATCTGGTCATCTGGTCATCTGGTCATCTGGTCATCCGGTCGTCTGGTCATTTCGTCATCTGGTTATCTGGTCATCTGTTCATCTGGTTATCTGGTTATCTGGTCATCCTGTCATCTGGTCATCTCGTAATCTGGTCTTCTGGTCATCTATTCATCCGGTCAGCTGGTCATTCGGTCATTTGGTCATCTGGTCATCTTGTGATCTGGTCATCTGGTCATCTGGTCATCTGGTCATTCGGTCATCTATTCATCTGGTCATCTGGCCATCTGGTCATCTGGTCATCTCGTCATCTGGTCATCTCCTCATCATCTCGTCATTTCGTAACCTCGTCATATGGTTATCTGGTCCTCTCGTCATCTCGTCACCTGGTAATCTGGTCATCTGGTCAGACAGTCATCTAGTCATCTGGTTATCTGGTCATCTGGTCATCTGGTTATCTCGTCATCTCGTAATCTGGTCATCTTGTCATCTGGTAATCTAATCATCTGGTCATCCGGTCATCTGGTCATCTGGTCATCTGGTCTTCTGGTCATCTGGTCATCTGTTCATCTGGTCATCTGGTCATCTGGTCATCTGGTCATCTGGTCATCTGGTCATCTATTCATCTGGTTATCTGGTCATTCGGTCATATGGTCGTGTGGTCATCTGGTCTTCTCGTCATCTCGTCATTTCGTCATCATCTGGTCATCTCGTCATCTCGTCATCTCGTCATCTAGTCATCTGGTCATCTGGTCGTCTGGTCATCTGGTCATCTGGTTATCTGGTCATCTGTTCATCTGGTCATCTGGTTATCTGGTCATTCTATCATCTGGTCATCTCTTAATCTGGTCATCTCGTAATCTGGTCATCTCTTAATCTGGTCATCTCGTAATCTGTTCATCCGGTCGTCCGGTCATCTGGTCATCCGATCATCTGGTCATCTAGTCATCTGGTCATCTGGTCATCTGGTCATCTCGTAATCTGGTCATCTGGTCATCTGGTCATCTGGTCATCTCGTCATCTCGTCATCTGGTCATCTGGTCATCTGGTCATCTGGTCGTCTGATCATCTGGTCATCTGGTTATCTGGTCATCTGTTCAACTGGTCATCTGGTCATCCTGTTATCTGGTCATCTAGTCATCTGGTCATCCGGTCATCTGGTCACCTGCTCATCTGGTCATCGGGTCATCTGGTCATCTGGTCATCTGGTGATTTAGTCCTCTGGTCATCTATTCATCTGGTCATCTGGTCATCTGTATTGAAGTGAACCTTGTATATGTTACTTTTGTTGTCGTGCGCATGCGTGTTGCCATGGGACTTGTCGTCTACCGGCTTGCATGCCGTGCGCGCCTCAGTCGCTTACGAGCTGAGTATAGAGTCACTTGTTTTTTCAGATAATGAAGAGTATTCGTTTAACAAGGCTGTTGCTGTTCTCCCTCATTCCTTTTCCCACAGGTAGACTGGATCTCAGAGGAAAAGTAACTGTCGTACGTTAACAATCGAGTCATCTGGTCATCTGCTTATCTGGTCAGTTAGTCATCTTGATGAGATGATGCGATGACGAGATGACCAGATGATGATGAGATGTTAGCTGGTCATCTGGTCATCTGGTCATCTCGTCATCTGATCATCTGGTCATCTGGTCATCCGGTCGTCTGGTCATCTAGTCATCTGGTCATCTGATCATCTGCTCATCTTGCTATCGCGTAATCTGGTCATCTGGTCATCTGTTCATCTGGTCATCTGGTCATCTATTCATCTGGTCATCTAGTTATCTTGTCATCTCGTCATCTGGCCATCTGGTCATCCGGTCGTCTGGTCATCTAGTCATCTAGTCATCTGGTCATCTGGTCATCTGTTCATCTCGTCGTCTGGTCATCTGGTCATCTGGTCATCTGGGCATCTGGTCATCTAGTCATTTCGTCATCTCGTCGTCTGGTCATCTGTTCATCTGGTCATCTGGTCATCCGGTCATCTGGTCGTCTGGTCATCTGGTCATCTGGTCATCTGGTCATCTGGTCATCTGGTCATCTCGTAATCTGGTCATCGGGTCATCTGGCCATCTGGTCATCTGGTCATCTGGTCATCAGGTCATCTCGTCATCTCGTAATCCCGTCATCTCGTCATCTCGTCATCTCGTCATCTCGTCATCTCGTCATCTCGTCATCTTGTCATGTCGTCATCCAGTCATCTAGTCATCTCGTCATCTCGTCATCTCGTCATCTCGTCATCTCGTCATCTCGTCATCTTGTCATCTGGTCATCTGGTCATCTGGTCATCTGGTCATATGGTCGTCTGGTCATCTGGTTTTCTCGTCATCTCGTCATTTCGTCATCATCTGGTCATCTCGTCATCTGGTCATCTGGTCATCTCGTCATCTCGTCATCTCGTCATCTCGTAATCCCGTCATGTCGTCATCTCGTCCTCTCGTCATCTCGACATCTCGACATCTCGTCATGTCGTCATCTAGTCATCTCGTCATATCGTCATCTCGTCATCTTGTCATCTGGTCATCTGGTCATCTGATCATCTGGTCATCTGGTCGTCTGGTCATCTGGTCGCCTCGTCATCTCGTCATGTCGTCATCATCTGGTCATCTGGTCATCTGGTCGTCTGGTCATCTCGTCATTTCTTCATCATCTGGTCATCTCGTCATCTCGTCATCTCGTCGTCTGGTCATCTGGTCATCTGGTCATCTAGTCATCTAGTCATCTCGACATCTCGTCGTCTGGTCATCTGGTCATCCGGACATCTGGTCATCTGTTCATCTCGTAATCTGGTCATCGGGTCATCTGGTTATCTGGTCATCTGGTGATCCGGTCATCTGGTCATCTGGTCATCCGGTCATCTGGTCATCTGGTCATCTGGTCATCTGGTCATCTGGTCATCTGGTCATCTGGTCATCTGGTCATCTGGTGATCTCGTAATCTGGTCATCGGGTCATCTGGTCATCTGGTCATCTCGTAATCTGGCCATCTGGTCATCTGGTCATCTGGTCATTTGGTCATCTATTCATCTGGTCATCTGGTCATCTGTTCATCTGGTCATCTCGTCATCTCGTCATCTGGTCATCTCCTCATCATCTCGTCATTTCGTAACCTCGTCATCTGGTTATCTGGTCCTCTCGTCATCTCGTCACCTGGTAATCTGGTCATCTGGTCATCTGGTCAGACGGTCATCTGGTCATCTGGTCATCGCGTCATCTCGTCATCTGGTCATTTCCTCATCATCTCGTCATTACGTAACCTCGTCATTTGGTTATCTGGTCCTCTCGTCATCTCGTCACCTGGTAATCTGGTCATCTGGTCATCCGGTTATCTGGTCGTCTGATCATCTGGTCATCTGGTCATCTGGTTATCTGGTCGTCTGTTCATCTGGTCATCTGGTCATCTGGTCATCCGATCATCTGGTCATCTAGTCATCTGGTCATCTGGTCATCTGGTCGTGTCGTAATCTGGTCATCTGGTCATCTGGTCATCTGGTCATCTCGTCATCTCGTCATCTGGTCATCTGGTCATCTGGTCATCTGGTCGTCTAATCATCTGGACATCTGGTTATCTGGTCATCTGTTCAACTGGTCATCTGGTTATCTGGTCATCCTGTCATCTGGTCATCTCGTAATCTGGTCTTCTGCTCATCTATTCATCTGGTCAGCTGGTCATTTGGTCATCTGGTCATCTGGTCATCTCGTAATCTGGTCATCTGGTCATCTCCTCATCATTTCGTCATTTCGTAACCTCGTTATCTGGTTATCTGGTCCTCTCGTCATCTCGTCACCTGGTAATCTGGTCATCTGGTCAGACGGTCATCTGGTCATCTGTTCATCTGGTCATCTGGTCATCTCGTCATCTCGTCATCTGGTCATCTCCTCATCATCTCGTCATTTCGTAACCTCGTCATCTGGTTATCTGGTCCTCTCGTCATGTCGTCATCATCTGGTCATCTGGTCATCTGGTCATCTCGTAATCTGGTCATCTGGTCATCTGGTCATCTCGTCATCTGGTCATCTGGTTATCTGGTCATCCGGTCATCTGGTCATCTGATCATCTGGTCGACTGGTCATCTGGTCATCTGGTAATCTGGTCATCTGGTCGTCTGGTCATCTCGTCATTTCTTCATCATCTGGTCATCTCGTCATCTCGTCATCTCGTCGTCTGGTCATCTGGTCATCTGGTCATCTAGTCATCTAGTCATCTCGACATCTCGTCGTCTGGTCATCTGGTCATCTGGACATCTGGTCATCTGTTCATCTCGTAATCTGGTCATCGGGTCATCTGGTTATCTGGTCATCTGGTGATCTGGTGATCTGGTCATCTGGTCATCAGGTCATCTCGTCATCTCGTAATCCCGTCATCTCGTCATCCCGTCATCTCGTCATCTCGTCATCTCGTCATCTTTTCATGTCGTCATCTAGTCATCTAGTCATCTCGTCATCTCGTCATCTCGTCATCTTGTCATCTCGTCATCTCGTCATCTTGTCATCTGGTCATCTGGTCATCTGGTCATCTGGTCATATGGTCGTCTGGTCATCTGGTTTTCTCGTCATCTCGTCATTTCGTCATCATCTGGTCATCTCGTCATCTGGTCATCTGGTCATCTCGTCATCTCGTCATCTCGTCATCTCGTAATCCCGTCATCTCGTCATCTCGTCCTCTCGTCATCTCGACATCTCGTCATGTCGTCATCTAGTCATCTCGTCATCTCGTCATCTCGTCATCTTGTCATCTGGTCATCTGGTCATCTGATCATCTGGTCATCTGGTCGTCTGGTCATCTGGTCGCCTCGTCATCTCGTCATGTCGTCATCATCTGGTCATCTGGTCATCTCGTAATCTGGTCATCTGGTCATCTGTTCATCTCGTCATCTGGTCATCTGGTTATCTGGTCATCCGGTCATCTGGTCATCTGGTCATCTGGTCGACTGATCATCTGGTAATCTGGTCATCTGGTTATCTGGTCGTCTGTTCATCTGGTCATCTGGTCATCTGGTCATCCGATCATCTGGTCATCTAGTCATCTGGTCATCTGGTCATCTGGTCGTGTCGTAATCTGGTCATCTGGTCATCTGGTCATCTCGTCATCTCGTCATCTGGTCATCTGGTCATCTGGTCATCTGGTCGTCTAATCATCTGGACATCTGGTTATCTGGTCATCTGTTCAACTGGTCATCTGGTTATCTGGTCATCCTGTCATCTGGTCATCTCGTAATCTGGTCTTCTGCTCATCTATTCATCTGGTCAGCTGGTCATTTGGTCATCTGGTCATCTGGTCATCTGGTCATCTCGTAATCTGGTCATCTGGTCATCTCCTCATCATCTCGTCATTTCGTAACCTCGTTATCTGGTTATCTGGTCCTCTCGTCATCTCGTCACCTGGTAATCTGGTCATCTGGTCAGACGGTCATCTGGTCATCTGTTCATCTGGTCATCTGGTCATCTCGTCATCTCGTCATCTGGTCATCTCCTCATCATCTCGTCATTTCGTAACCTCGTCATCTGGTTATCTGGTCCTCTCGTCATGTCGTCATCATCTGGTCATCTGGTCATCTGGTCATCTCGTAATCTGGTCATCTGGTCATCTGGTCATCTCGTCATCTGGTCATCTGGTTATCTGGTCATCCGGTCATCTGGTCATCTGATCATCTGGTCGACTGGTCATCTGGTCATCTGGTAATCTGGTCATCTGGTCGTCTGGTCATCTCGTCATTTCTTCATCATTTGGTCATCTCGTCATCTCGTCATCTCGTCGTCTGGTCATCTGGTCATCTGGTCATCTAGTCATCTAGTCATCTCGACATCTCGTCGTCTGGTCATCTGGTCATCTGGACATCTGGTCATCTGTTCATCTCGTAATCTGGTCATCGGGTCATCTGGTTATCTGGTCATCTGGTGATCTGGTCATCTGGTCATCTGGTCATCAGGTCATCTCGTCATCTCGTAATCCCGTCATCTCGTCATCCCGTCATCTCGTCATCTCGTCATCTCGTCATCTTTTCATGTCGTCATCTAGTCATCTAGTCATCTCGTCATCTCGTCATCTCGTAATCTTGTCATCTCGTCATCTCGTCATCTTGTCATCTGGTCATCTGGTCATCTGGTCATCTGGTCATATGGTCGTCTGGTCATCTGGTTTTCTCGTCATCTCGTCATTTCGTCATCATCTGGTCATCTCGTCATCTGGTCATCTGGTCATCCCGTCATCTCGTCATCTCGTCATCTCGTAATCCCGTCATCTCGTCATCTCGTCCTCTCGTCATCTCGACATCTCGTCATGTCGTCATCTAGTCATCTCGTCATCTCGTCATCTCGTCATCTTGTCATCTGGTCATCTGGTCATCTGATCATCTGGTCATCTGGTCGTCTGGTCATCTGGTCGCCTCGTCATCTCGTCATGTCGTCATCATCTGGTCATCTGGTCATCTCGTAATCTGGTCATCTGGTCATCTGGTCATCTCGTCATCTGGTCATCTGGTTATCTGGTCATCCGGTCATCTGGTCATCTGGTCATCTGGTCGACTGGTCATCTGGTAATCTGGTCATCTGGTCATCTGGTCGTCTGGTCATCTCGTCATTTCTTCATCATCTGGTCATCTCGTCATCTCGTCATCTCGTCGTCTGGTCATCTGGTCATCTGGTCATCTAGTCATCTAGTCATCTCGACATCTCGTCGTCTGGTCATCTGGTCATCTGTTCATCTCGTAATCTGGTCATCGGGTCATCTGGTTATCTGGTTATCTGGTGATCTGGTCATCTGGTCATCTGGTCATCCGGTCATCTGGTCATCTGGTCATCTGGTCATCTGGTCATCTGGTCATCTGGTCATCTGGTCATCTGGTCATCTCCTCATCATCTCGTCATTTCGTAACCTCGTCATCTGGTTATCTATTCATCTGGTCATTTGGTCATCTATTCATCTGGTCATCTGGTCATCTGGTCATCTGGTCTCCTCGTCATCTCGTTATCTGGTCATCTCCTCATCATCTCGTCATTTCGTACCCTCGTCATCTGGTTATCTGGTCCTCTCGTCATCTCGTCACCTGGTAATCTGGTCATCTGGTCATCCGGTCAGACGGTCATCTGGTCATCTGGTCATCGCGTCATCTCGTCATCTGGTCATTTCCTCATCATCTCGTCATTACGTAACCTCGTCATCTGGTTATCTGGTCCTCTCGTCATCTCGTCACCTGGTAATCTGGTCATCTGGTCATCCGGTTATCTGGTCATCTGGTCATCTGGTTAGCTCGTCATCTCGTAATCTGGTCATCTTGTCATCTGGTCATCTAATCATCTGGTCATTTCGTCATCATCTGGTCATCTCGTCTTCTCGTCATCTCGTCATCTGGTCATCTGTCATCTGGTCATCTGATCGTCTGGTCATCTGGTCATCTGGTCATCTGGTTATCTGGTCGTCTGTTCATCTGGTCATCTGATCATCTGGTCATCCGATCATCTGGTCATCTATTCATCTGGTCATCTGGTCATCTGGTCATCTGGTCATCTCGTCATCTCGTCATCTGGTCATCTCCTCATCATCTCGTCATTTCGTAACCTCGTCATCTGGTCATCTGGTCATCTATTCATCTGGTCATCTGGTTATCTTGTCATCTCGTCATCTGGCCATCTGGTCATCCGGTCGTCTGGTCATCTAGTCATCTAGTCATCTGGTCATCTGGTCATCTGTTCATCTCGTCGTCTGGTCATCTGGTCATCTGGTCATCTGGGCATCTGGTCATCTAGTCATTTCGTCATCTCGTCGTCTGGTCATCTGTTCATCTGGTCATCTGGTCATCCGGTCATCTGGTCGTCTGGTCATCTGGTCATCTGGTCATCTGGTCATCTGGTCATCTGGTCATCTGGTCATCTCGTAATCTGGTCATCGGGTCATCTGGCCATCTGGTCATCTGGTCATCTGGTCATCAGGTCATCTCGTCATCTCGTAATCCCGTCATCTCGTCATCTCGTCATATCGTCATCTCGTCATCTTGTCATGTCGTCATCCAGTCATCTAGTCATCTCGTCATCTCGTCATCTCGTCATCTCGTCATCTTGTCATCTGGTCATCTGGTCATCTGGTCATCTGGTCATATGGTCGTCTGGTCATCTGGTTTTCTCGTCATCTCGTCATTTCGTCATCATCTGGTCATCTCGTCATCTGGTCATCTGGTCATCTCGTCATCTCGTCATCTCGTCATCTCGTAATCCCGTCATGTCGTCATCTCGTCCTCTCGTCATCTCGACATCTCGTCATGTCGTCATCTAGTCATCTCGTCATCTCGTCATCTCGTCATCTTGTCATCTGGTCATCTGGTCATCTGATCATCTGGTCATCTGGTCATCTGGTCATCTGGTCGACTGGTCATCTGGTCATCTGGTCATCTGGTCATCTGGTCGTCTGGTCATCTGGTCATCTGGTCATCTGGTCATCTGGTCGTCTGGTCATCTCGTCATTTCTTCATCATCTGGTCATCTCGTCATCTCGTCATCTCGTCGTCTGGTCATCTGGTCATCTGGTCATCTAGTCATCTAGTCATCTCGACATCTCGTCGTCTGGTCATCTGGTCATCCGGACATCTGGTCATCTGTTCATCTCGTAATCTGGTCATCGGGTCATCTGGTTATCTGGTCATCTGGTGATCCGGTCATCTGGTCATCTGGTCATCCGGTCATCTGGTCATCTGGTCATCTGGTCATCTGGTCATCTGGTCATCTGGTCATCTGGTCATCTGGTCATCTGGTGATCTCGTAATCTGGTCATCGGGTCATCTGGTCATCTGGTCATCTCGTAATCTGGCCATCTGGTCATCTGGTCATCTGGTCATTTGGTCATCTATTCATCTGGTCATCTGGTCATCTGTTCATCTGGTCATCTCGTCATCTCGTCATCTGGTCATCTCCTCATCATCTCGTCATTTCGTAACCTCGTCATCTGGTTATCTGGTCCTCTCGTCATCTCGTCACCTGGTAATCTGGTCATCTGGTCATCTGGTCAGACGGTCATCTGGTCATCTGGTCATCGCGTCATCTCGTCATCTGGTCATTTCCTCATCATCTCGTCATTACGTAACCTCGTCATTTGGTTATCTGGTCCTCTCCTCATCTCGTCACCTGGTAATCTGGTCATCTGGTCATCCGGTTATCTGGTCGTCTGATCATCTGGTCATCTGGTCATCTGGTTATCTGGTCATCTGTTCATCTGGTCATCTGGTCATCTGGTCATCCGATCATCTGGTCATCTAGTCATCTGGTCATCTGGTCATCTGGTCGTGTCGTAATCTGGTCATCTGGTCATCTGGTCATCTGGTCATCTCGTCATCTCGTCATCTGGTCATCTGGTCATCTGGTCATCTGGTCGTCTAATCATCTGGACATCTGGTTATCTGGTCATCTGTTCAACTGGTCATCTGGTTATCTGGTCATCTGGTTATCTGGTCATCCTGTCATCTGGTCATCTCGTAATCTGGTCTTCTGCTCATCTATTCATCTGGTCAGCTGGTCATTTGGTCATCTGGTCATCTGGTCATCTCGTAATCTGGTCATCTGGTCATCTCCTCATCATCTCGTCATTTCGTAACCTCGGTATCTGGTTATCTGGTCCTCTCGTCATCTCGTCACCTGGTAATCTGGTCATCTGGTCAGACGGTCATCTGGTCATCTGTTCATCTGGTCATCTGGTCATCTCGTCATCTCGTCATCTGGTCATCTCCTCATCATCTCGTCATTTCGTAACCTCGTCATCTGGTTATCTGGTCCTCTCGTCATGTCGTCATCATCTGGTCATCTGGTCATCTGGTCATCTCGTCATCTCGTCATCTGGTCATCTGGTCATCTGGTCATCTGGTCGTCTGATCATCTGGTCATCTGGTTATCTGGTCATCTGTTCAACTGGTCATCTGGTCATCCTGTTATCTGGTCATCTAGTCATCTGGTCATCCGGTCATCTGGTCACCTGCTCATCTGGTCATCGGGTCATCTGGTCATCTGGTCATCTGGTGATTTAGTCCTCTGGTCATCTATTCATCTGGTCATCTGGTCATCTGTATTGAAGTGAACCTTGTATATGTTACTTTTGTTGTCGTGCGCATGCGTGTTGCCATGGGACTTGTCGTCTACCGGCTTGCATGCCGTGCGCGCCTCAGTCGCTTACGAGCTGAGTATAGAGTCACTTGTTTTTTCAGATAATGAAGAGTATTCGTTTAACAAGGCTGTTGCTGTTCTCCCTCATTCCTTTTCCCACAGGTAGACTGGATCTCAGAGGAAAAGTAACTGTCGTACGTTAACAATCGAGTCATCTGGTCATCTGCTTATCTGGTCAGTTAGTCATCTTGATGAGATGATGCGATGACGAGATGACCAGATGATGATGAGATGTTAGCTGGTCATCTGGTCATCTGGTCATCTCGTCATCTGATCATCTGGTCATCTGGTCATCCGGTCGTCTGGTCATCTAGTCATCTGGTCATCTGATCATCTGCTCATCTTGCTATCGCGTAATCTGGTCATCTGGTCATCTGTTCATCTGGTCATCTGGTCATCTATTCATCTGGTCATCTAGTTATCTTGTCATCTCGTCATCTGGCCATCTGGTCATCCGGTCGTCTGGTCATCTAGTCATCTAGTCATCTGGTCATCTGGTCATCTGTTCATCTCGTCGTCTGGTCATCTGGTCATCTGGTCATCTGGGCATCTGGTCATCTAGTCATTTCGTCATCTCGTCGTCTGGTCATCTGTTCATCTGGTCATCTGGTCATCCGGTCATCTGGTCGTCTGGTCATCTGGTCATCTGGTCATCTGGTCATCTGGTCATCTGGTCATCTCGTAATCTGGTCATCGGGTCATCTGGCCATCTGGTCATCTGGTCATCTGGTCATCAGGTCATCTCGTCATCTCGTAATCCCGTCATCTCGTCATCTCGTCATCTCGTCATCTCGTCATCTCGTCATCTCGTCATCTTGTCATGTCGTCATCCAGTCATCTAGTCATCTCGTCATCTCGTCATCTCGTCATCTCGTCATCTCGTCATCTCGTCATCTTGTCATCTGGTCATCTGGTCATCTGGTCATCTGGTCATATGGTCGTCTGGTCATCTGGTTTTCTCGTCATCTCGTCATTTCGTCATCATCTGGTCATCTCGTCATCTGGTCATCTGGTCATCTCGTCATCTCGTCATCTCGTCATCTCGTAATCCCGTCATGTCGTCATCTCGTCCTCTCGTCATCTCGACATCTCGTCATGTCGTCATCTAGTCATCTCGTCATATCGTCATCTCGTCATCTTGTCATCTGGTCATCTGGTCATCTGATCATCTGGTCATCTGGTCGTCTGGTCATCTGGTCGCCTCGTCATCTCGTCATGTCGTCATCATCTGGTCATCTGGTCATCTGGTCGTCTGGTCATCTCGTCATTTCTTCATCATCTGGTCATCTCGTCATCTCGTCATCTCGTCGTCTGGTCATCTGGTCATCTGGTCATCTAGTCATCTAGTCATCTCGACATCTCGTCGTCTGGTCATCTGGTCATCCGGACATCTGGTCATCTGTTCATCTCGTAATCTGGTCATCGGGTCATCTGGTTATCTGGTCATCTGGTGATCCGGTCATCTGGTCATCTGGTCATCCGGTCATCTGGTCATCTGGTCATCTGGTCATCTGGTCATCTGGTCATCTGGTCATCTGGTCATCTGGTCATCTGGTGATCTCGTAATCTGGTCATCGGGTCATCTGGTCATCTGGTCATCTCGTAATCTGGCCATCTGGTCATCTGGTCATCTGGTCATTTGGTCATCTATTCATCTGGTCATCTGGTCATCTGTTCATCTGGTCATCTCGTCATCTCGTCATCTGGTCATCTCCTCATCATCTCGTCATTTCGTAACCTCGTCATCTGGTTATCTGGTCCTCTCGTCATCTCGTCACCTGGTAATCTGGTCATCTGGTCATCTGGTCAGACGGTCATCTGGTCATCTGGTCATCGCGTCATCTCGTCATCTGGTCATTTCCTCATCATCTCGTCATTACGTAACCTCGTCATTTGGTTATCTGGTCCTCTCGTCATCTCGTCACCTGGTAATCTGGTCATCTGGTCATCCGGTTATCTGGTCGTCTGATCATCTGGTCATCTGGTCATCTGGTTATCTGGTCGTCTGTTCATCTGGTCATCTGGTCATCTGGTCATCCGATCATCTGGTCATCTAGTCATCTGGTCATCTGGTCATCTGGTCGTGTCGTAATCTGGTCATCTGGTCATCTGGTCATCTGGTCATCTCGTCATCTCGTCATCTGGTCATCTGGTCATCTGGTCATCTGGTCGTCTAATCATCTGGACATCTGGTTATCTGGTCATCTGTTCAACTGGTCATCTGGTTATCTGGTCATCCTGTCATCTGGTCATCTCGTAATCTGGTCTTCTGCTCATCTATTCATCTGGTCAGCTGGTCATTTGGTCATCTGGTCATCTGGTCATCTCGTAATCTGGTCATCTGGTCATCTCCTCATCATTTCGTCATTTCGTAACCTCGTTATCTGGTTATCTGGTCCTCTCGTCATCTCGTCACCTGGTAATCTGGTCATCTGGTCAGACGGTCATCTGGTCATCTGTTCATCTGGTCATCTGGTCATCTCGTCATCTCGTCATCTGGTCATCTCCTCATCATCTCGTCATTTCGTAACCTCGTCATCTGGTTATCTGGTCCTCTCGTCATGTCGTCATCATCTGGTCATCTGGTCATCTGGTCATCTCGTAATCTGGTCATCTGGTCATCTGGTCATCTCGTCATCTGGTCATCTGGTTATCTGGTCATCCGGTCATCTGGTCATCTGATCATCTGGTCGACTGGTCATCTGGTCATCTGGTAATCTGGTCATCTGGTCGTCTGGTCATCTCGTCATTTCTTCATCATCTGGTCATCTCGTCATCTCGTCATCTCGTCGTCTGGTCATCTGGTCATCTGGTCATCTAGTCATCTAGTCATCTCGACATCTCGTCGTCTGGTCATCTGGTCATCTGGACATCTGGTCATCTGTTCATCTCGTAATCTGGTCATCGGGTCATCTGGTTATCTGGTCATCTGGTGATCTGGTGATCTGGTCATCTGGTCATCAGGTCATCTCGTCATCTCGTAATCCCGTCATCTCGTCATCCCGTCATCTCGTCATCTCGTCATCTCGTCATCTTTTCATGTCGTCATCTAGTCATCTAGTCATCTCGTCATCTCGTCATCTCGTCATCTTGTCATCTCGTCATCTCGTCATCTTGTCATCTGGTCATCTGGTCATCTGGTCATCTGGTCATATGGTCGTCTGGTCATCTGGTTTTCTCGTCATCTCGTCATTTCGTCATCATCTGGTCATCTCGTCATCTGGTCATCTGGTCATCTCGTCATCTCGTCATCTCGTCATCTCGTAATCCCGTCATCTCGTCATCTCGTCCTCTCGTCATCTCGACATCTCGTCATGTCGTCATCTAGTCATCTCGTCATCTCGTCATCTCGTCATCTTGTCATCTGGTCATCTGGTCATCTGATCATCTGGTCATCTGGTCGTCTGGTCATCTGGTCGCCTCGTCATCTCGTCATGTCGTCATCATCTGGTCATCTGGTCATCTCGTAATCTGGTCATCTGGTCATCTGTTCATCTCGTCATCTGGTCATCTGGTTATCTGGTCATCCGGTCATCTGGTCATCTGGTCGACTGATCATCTGGTAATCTGGTCATCTGGTTATCTGGTCGTCTGTTCATCTGGTCATCTGGTCATCTGGTCATCCGATCATCTGGTCATCTAGTCATCTGGTCATCTGGTCATCTGGTCGTGTCGTAATCTGGTCATCTGGTCATCTGGTCATCTCGTCATCTCGTCATCTGGTCATCTGGTCATCTGGTCATCTGGTCGTCTAATCATCTGGACATCTGGTTATCTGGTCATCTGTTCAACTGGTCATCTGGTTATCTGGTCATCCTGTCATCTGGTCATCTCGTAATCTGGTCTTCTGCTCATCTATTCATCTGGTCAGCTGGTCATTTGGTCATCTGGTCATCTGGTCATCTGGTCATCTCGTAATCTGGTCATCTGGTCATCTCCTCATCATCTCGTCATTTCGTAACCTCGTTATCTGGTTATCTGGTCCTCTCGTCATCTCGTCACCTGGTAATCTGGTCATCTGGTCAGACGGTCATCTGGTCATCTGTTCATCTGGTCATCTGGTCATCTCGTCATCTCGTCATCTGGTCATTTCCTCATCATCTCGTCATTACGTAACCTCGTCATTTGGTTATCTGGTCCTCTCGTCATCTCGTCATCTGGTCATCTGGTCATCTGGTCATCTGGTCGTCTAATCATCTGGACATCTGGTTATCTGGTCATCTGTTCAACTGGTCATCTGGTTATCTGGTCATCCTGTCATCTGGTCATCTCGTAATCTGGTCTTCTGCTCATCTATTCATCTGGTCAGCTGGTCATTTGGTCATCTGGTCATCTGGTCATCTGGTCATCTCGTAATCTGGTCATCTGGTCATCTCCTCATCATCTCGTCATTTCGTAACCTCGTTATCTGGTTATCTGGTCCTCTCGTCATCTCGTCACCTGGTAATCTGGTCATCTGGTCAGACGGTCATCTGGTCATCTGTTCATCTGGTCATCTGGTCATCGCGTCATCTCGTCATCTGGTCATTTCCTCATCATCTCGTCATTACGTAACCTCGTCATTTGGTTATCTGGTCCTCTCGTCATCTCGTCACCTGGTAATCTGGTCATCTGGTCATCCGGTTATCTGGTCGTCTGATCATCTGGTCATCTGGTCATCTGGTTATCTGGTCGTCTGTTCATCTGGTCATCTGGTCATCTGGTCATCCGATCATCTGGTCATCTAGTCATCTGGTCATCTGGTCATCTGGTCGTGTCGTAATCTGGTCATCTGGTCATCTGGTCATCTCGTCATCTCGTCATCTGGTCATCTGGTCATCTGGTCATCTGGTCGTCTAATCATCTGGACATCTGGTTATCTGGTCATCTGTTCAACTGGTCATCTGGTTATCTGGTCATCCTGTCATCTGGTCATCTCGTAATCTGGTCTTCTGCTCATCTATTCATCTGGTCAGCTGGTCATTTGGTCATCTGGTCATCTGGTCATCTCGTAATCTGGTCATCTGGTCATCTCCTCATCATTTCGTCATTTCGTAACCTCGTTATCTGGTTATCTGGTCCTCTCGTCATCTCGTCACCTGGTAATCTGGTCATCTGGTCAGACGGTCATCTGGTCATCTGTTCATCTGGTCATCTGGTCATCTCGTCATCTCGTCATCTGGTCATCTCCTCATCATCTCGTCATTTCGTAACCTCGTCATCTGGTTATCTGGTCCTCTCGTCATGTCGTCATCATCTGGTCATCTGGTCATCTGGTCATCTCGTAATCTGGTCATCTGGTCATCTGGTCATCTCGTCATCTGGTCATCTGGTTATCTGGTCATCCGGTCATCTGGTCATCTGATCATCTGGTCGACTGGTCATCTGGTCATCTGGTAATCTGGTCATCTGGTCGTCTGGTCATCTCGTCATTTCTTCATCATCTGGTCATCTCGTCATCTCGTCATCTCGTCGTCTGGTCATCTGGTCATCTGGTCATCTAGTCATCTAGTCATCTCGACATCTCGTCGTCTGGTCATCTGGTCATCTGGACATCTGGTCATCTGTTCATCTCGTAATCTGGTCATCGGGTCATCTGGTTATCTGGTCATCTGGTGATCTGGTGATCTGGTCATCTGGTCATCAGGTCATCTCGTCATCTCGTAATCCCGTCATCTCGTCATCCCGTCATCTCGTCATCTCGTCATCTCGTCATCTTTTCATGTCGTCATCTAGTCATCTAGTCATCTCGTCATCTCGTCATCTCGTCATCTTGTCATCTCGTCATCTCGTCATCTTGTCATCTGGTCATCTGGTCATCTGGTCATCTGGTCATATGGTCGTCTGGTCATCTGGTTTTCTCGTCATCTCGTCATTTCGTCATCATCTGGTCATCTCGTCATCTGGTCATCTGGTCATCTCGTCATCTCGTCATCTCGTCATCTCGTAATCCCGTCATCTCGTCATCTCGTCCTCTCGTCATCTCGACATCTCGTCATGTCGTCATCTAGTCATCTCGTCATCTCGTCATCTCGTCATCTTGTCATCTGGTCATCTGGTCATCTGATCATCTGGTCATCTGGTCGTCTGGTCATCTGGTCGCCTCGTCATCTCGTCATGTCGTCATCATCTGGTCATCTGGTCATCTCGTAATCTGGTCATCTGGTCATCTGTTCATCTCGTCATCTGGTCATCTGGTTATCTGGTCATCCGGTCATCTGGTCATCTGGTCATCTGGTCGACTGATCATCTGGTAATCTGGTCATCTGGTTATCTGGTCGTCTGTTCATCTGGTCATCTGGTCATCTGGTCATCCGATCATCTGGTCATCTAGTCATCTGGTCATCTGGTCATCTGGTCGTGTCGTAATCTGGTCATCTGGTCATCTGGTCATCTCGTCATCTCGTCATCTGGTCATCTGGTCATCTGGTCATCTGGTCGTCTAATCATCTGGACATCTGGTTATCTGGTCATCTGTTCAACTGGTCATCTGGTTATCTGGTCATCCTGTCATCTGGTCATCTCGTAATCTGGTCTTCTGCTCATCTATTCATCTGGTCAGCTGGTCATTTGGTCATCTGGTCATCTGGTCATCTGGTCATCTCGTAATCTGGTCATCTGGTCATCTCCTCATCATCTCGTCATTTCGTAACCTCGTTATCTGGTTATCTGGTCCTCTCGTCATCTCGTCACCTGGTAATCTGGTCATCTGGTCAGACGGTCATCTGGTCATCTGTTCATCTGGTCATCTGGTCATCTCGTCATCTCGTCATCTGGTCATCTCCTCATCATCTCGTCATTTCGTAACCTCGTCATCTGGTTATCTGGTCCTCTCGTCATGTCGTCATCATCTGGTCATCTGGTCATCTGGTCATCTCGTAATCTGGTCATCTGGTCATCTGGTCATCTCGTCATCTGGTCATCTGGTTATCTGGTCATCCGGTCATCTGGTCATCTGATCATCTGGTCGACTGGTCATCTGGTCATCTGGTAATCTGGTCATCTGGTCGTCTGGTCATCTCGTCATTTCTTCATCATCTGGTCATCTCGTCATCTCGTCATCTCGTCGTCTGGTCATCTGGTCATCTGGTCATCTAGTCATCTAGTCATCTCGACATCTCGTCGTCTGGTCATCTGGTCATCTGGACATCTGGTCATCTGTTCATCTCGTAATCTGGTCATCGGGTCATCTGGTTATCTGGTCATCTGGTGATCTGGTCATCTGGTCATCTGGTCATCAGGTCATCTCGTCATCTCGTAATCCCGTCATCTCGTCATCCCGTCATCTCGTCATCTCGTCATCTCGTCATCTTTTCATGTCGTCATCTAGTCATCTAGTCATCTCGTCATCTCGTCATCTCGTAATCTTGTCATCTCGTCATCTCGTCATCTTGTCATCTGGTCATCTGGTCATCTGGTCATCTGGTCATATGGTCGTCTGGTCATCTGGTTTTCTCGTCATCTCGTCATTTCGTCATCATCTGGTCATCTCGTCATCTGGTCATCTGGTCATCCCGTCATCTCGTCATCTCGTCATCTCGTAATCCCGTCATCTCGTCATCTCGTCCTCTCGTCATCTCGACATCTCGTCATGTCGTCATCTAGTCATCTCGTCATCTCGTCATCTCGTCATCTTGTCATCTGGTCATCTGGTCATCTGATCATCTGGTCATCTGGTCGTCTGGTCATCTGGTCGCCTCGTCATCTCGTCATGTCGTCATCATCTGGTCATCTGGTCATCTCGTAATCTGGTCATCTGGTCATCTGGTCATCTCGTCATCTGGTCATCTGGTTATCTGGTCATCCGGTCATCTGGTCATCTGGTCATCTGGTCGACTGGTCATCTGGTAATCTGGTCATCTGGTCATCTGGTCGTCTGGTCATCTCGTCATTTCTTCATCATCTGGTCATCTCGTCATCTCGTCATCTCGTCGTCTGGTCATCTGGTCATCTGGTCATCTAGTCATCTAGTCATCTCGACATCTCGTCGTCTGGTCATCTGGTCATCTGTTCATCTCGTAATCTGGTCATCGGGTCATCTGGTTATCTGGTTATCTGGTGATCTGGTCATCTGGTCATCTGGTCATCCGGTCATCTGGTCATCTGGTCATCTGGTCATCTGGTCATCTGGTCATCTGGTCATCTGGTCATCTGGTCATCTCCTCATCATCTCGTCATTTCGTAACCTCGTCATCTGGTTATCTATTCATCTGGTCATTTGGTCATCTATTCATCTGGTCATCTGGTCATCTGGTCATCTGGTCTCCTCGTCATCTCGTTATCTGGTCATCTCCTCATCATCTCGTCATTTCGTACCCTCGTCATCTGGTTATCTGGTCCTCTCGTCATCTCGTCACCTGGTAATCTGGTCATCTGGTCATCTGGTCAGACGGTCATCTGGTCATCTGGTCATCGCGTCATCTCGTCATCTGGTCATTTCCTCATCATCTCGTCATTACGTAACCTCGTCATCTGGTTATCTGGTCCTCTCGTCATCTCGTCACCTGGTAATCTGGTCATCTGGTCATCCGGTTATCTGGTCATCTGGTCATCTGGTTAGCTCGTCATCTCGTAATCTGGTCATCTTGTCATCTGGTCATCTAATCATCTGGTCATTTCGTCATCATCTGGTCATCTCGTCTTCTCGTCATCTCGTCATCTGGTCATCTGTCATCTGGTCATCTGATCGTCTGGTCATCTGGTCATCTGGTCATCTGGTTATCTGGTCGTCTGTTCATCTGGTCATCTGATCATCTGGTCATCCGATCATCTGGTCATCTATTCATCTGGTCATCTGGTCATCTGGTCATCTGGTCATCTCGTCATCTCGTCATCTGGTCATCTCCTCATCATCTCGTCATTTCGTAACCTCGTCATCTGGTCATCTGGTCATCTATTCATCTGGTCATCTGGTTATCTTGTCATCTCGTCATCTGGCCATCTGGTCATCCGGTCGTCTGGTCATCTAGTCATCTAGTCATCTGGTCATCTGGTCATCTGTTCATCTCGTCGTCTGGTCATCTGGTCATCTGGTCATCTGGGCATCTGGTCATCTAGTCATTTCGTCATCTCGTCGTCTGGTCATCTGTTCATCTGGTCATCTGGTCATCCGGTCATCTGGTCGTCTGGTCATCTGGTCATCTGGTCATCTGGTCATCTGGTCATCTGGTCATCTGGTCATCTCGTAATCTGGTCATCGGGTCATCTGGCCATCTGGTCATCTGGTCATCTGGTCATCAGGTCATCTCGTCATCTCGTAATCCCGTCATCTCGTCATCTCGTCATATCGTCATCTCGTCATCTTGTCATGTCGTCATCCAGTCATCTAGTCATCTCGTCATCTCGTCATCTCGTCATCTCGTCATCTTGTCATCTGGTCATCTGGTCATCTGGTCATCTGGTCATATGGTCGTCTGGTCATCTGGTTTTCTCGTCATCTCGTCATTTCGTCATCATCTGGTCATCTCGTCATCTGGTCATCTGGTCATCTCGTCATCTCGTCATCTCGTCATCTCGTAATCCCGTCATGTCGTCATCTCGTCCTCTCGTCATCTCGACATCTCGTCATGTCGTCATCTAGTCATCTCGTCATCTCGTCATCTCGTCATCTTGTCATCTGGTCATCTGGTCATCTGATCATCTGGTCATCTGGTCATCTGGTCATCTGGTCGACTGGTCATCTGGTCATCTGGTCATCTGGTCATCTGGTCGTCTGGTCATCTGGTCATCTGGTCATCTGGTCATCTGGTCGTCTGGTCATCTCGTCATTTCTTCATCATCTGGTCATCTCGTCATCTCGTCATCTCGTCGTCTGGTCATCTGGTCATCTGGTCATCTAGTCATCTAGTCATCTCGACATCTCGTCGTCTGGTCATCTGGTCATCCGGACATCTGGTCATCTGTTCATCTCGTAATCTGGTCATCGGGTCATCTGGTTATCTGGTCATCTGGTGATCCGGTCATCTGGTCATCTGGTCATCCGGTCATCTGGTCATCTGGTCATCTGGTCATCTGGTCATCTGGTCATCTGGTCATCTGGTCATCTGGTCATCTGGTGATCTCGTAATCTGGTCATCGGGTCATCTGGTCATCTGGTCATCTCGTAATCTGGCCATCTGGTCATCTGGTCATCTGGTCATTTGGTCATCTATTCATCTGGTCATCTGGTCATCTGTTCATCTGGTCATCTCGTCATCTCGTCATCTGGTCATCTCCTCATCATCTCGTCATTTCGTAACCTCGTCATCTGGTTATCTGGTCCTCTCGTCATCTCGTCACCTGGTAATCTGGTCATCTGGTCATCTGGTCAGACGGTCATCTGGTCATCTGGTCATCGCGTCATCTCGTCATCTGGTCATTTCCTCATCATCTCGTCATTACGTAACCTCGTCATTTGGTTATCTGGTCCTCTCCTCATCTCGTCACCTGGTAATCTGGTCATCTGGTCATCCGGTTATCTGGTCGTCTGATCATCTGGTCATCTGGTCATCTGGTTATCTGGTCATCTGTTCATCTGGTCATCTGGTCATCTGGTCATCCGATCATCTGGTCATCTAGTCATCTGGTCATCTGGTCATCTGGTCGTGTCATAATCTGGTCATCTGGTCATCTGGTCATCTGGTCATCTCGTCATCTCGTCATCTGGTCATCTGGTCATCTGGTCATCTGGTCGTCTAATCATCTGGACATCTGGTTATCTGGTCATCTGTTCAACTGGTCATCTGGTTATCTGGTCATCTGGTTATCTGGTCATCCTGTCATCTGGTCATCTCGTAATCTGGTCTTCTGCTCATCTATTCATCTGGTCAGCTGGTCATTTGGTCATCTGGTCATCTGGTCATCTCGTAATCTGGTCATCTGGTCATCTCCTCATCATCTCGTCATTTCGTAACCTCGTTATCTGGTTATCTGGTCCTCTCGTCATCTCGTCACCTGGTAATCTGGTCATCTGGTCAGACGGTCATCTGGTCATCTGTTCATCTGGTCATCTGGTCATCTCGTCATCTCGTCATCTGGTCATCTCCTCATCATCTCGTCATTTCGTAACCTCGTCATCTGGTTATCTGGTCCTCTCGTCATGTCGTCATCATCTGGTCATCTGGTCATCTGGTCATCTCGTAATCTGGTCATCTGGTCATCTGGTCATCTCGTCATCTGGTCATCTGGTTATCTGGTCATCCGGTCATCTGGTCATCTGATCATCTGGTCGACTGGTCATCTGGTCATCTGGTAATCTGGTCATCTGGTCGTCTGGTCATCTCGTCATTTCTTCATCATCTGGTCATCTCGTCATCTCGTCATCTCGTCGTCTGGTCATCTGGTCATCTGGTCATCTAGTCATCTAGTCATCTCGACATCTCGTCGTCTGGTCATCTGGTCATCTGGACATCTGGTCATCTGGACATCTGGTCATCTGTTCATCTCGTAATCTGGTCATCGGGTCATCTGGTTATCTGGTCATCTGGTCATCTGGTCATCTGGTCATCTGGTCATTAGGTCATCTCGCCATCTCGTAATCCCGTCATCTCGTCATCCCGTCATCTCGTCATCTCGTCATCTCGTCATCTTTTCATGTCGTCATCTAGTCATCTAGTCATCTCGTCATCTCGTCATCTCGTCATCTTGTCATCTCGTCATCTCGTCATCTTGTCATCTGGTCATCTGGTCATCTGGTCATCTGGTCATATGGTCGTCTGGTCATCTGGTTTTCTCGTCATCTCGTCATTTCGTCATCATCTGGTCATCTCGTCATCTGGTCATCTGGTCATCTCGTCATCTCGTCATCTCGTCATCTCGTAATCCCGTCATCTCGTCATCTCGTCCTCTCGTCATCTCGACATCTCGTCATGTCGTCATCTAGTCATCTCGTCATCTCGTCATCTCGTCATCTTGTCATCTGGTCATCTGGTCATCTGGTCGTCTGGTCATCTGGTCGCCTCGTCATCTCGTCATGTCGTCATCATCTGGTCATCTGGTCATCTCGTAATCTGGTCATCTGGTCATCTGGTCATCTCGTCATCTGGTCATCTGGTTATCTGGTCATCCGGTCATCTGGTCATCTGGTCATCTGGTCGACTGGTCATCTGGTAATCTGGTCATCTGGTTATCTGGTCGTCTGTTCATCTGGTCATCTGGTCATCTGGTCATCCGATCATCTGGTCATCTAGTCATCTGGTCATCTGGTCATCTGGTCGTGTCGTAATCTGGTCATCTGGTCATCTGGTCATCTCGTCATCTCGTCATCTGGTCATCTGGTCATCTGGTCATCTGGTCGTCTAATCATCTGGACATCTGGTTATCTGGTCATCTGTTCAACTGGTCATCTGGTTATCTGGTCATCCTGTCATCTGGTCATCTCGTAATCTGGTCTTCTGCTCATCTATTCATCTGGTCAGCTGGTCATTTGGTCATCTGGTCATCTGGTCATCTCGTAATCTGGTCATCTGGTCATCTCCTCATCATCTCGTCATTTCGTAACCTCGTTATCTGGTTATCTGGTCCTCTCGTCATCTCGTCACCTGGTAATCTGGTCATCTGGTCAGACGGTCATCTGGTCATCTGTTCATCTGGTCATCTGGTCATCTCGTCATCTCGTCATCTGGTCATCTCCTCATCATCTCGTCATTTCGTAACCTCGTCATCTGGTTATCTGGTCCTCTCGTCATGTCGTCATCATCTGGTCATCTGGTCATCTGGTCATCTCGTAATCTGGTCATCTGGTCATCTGGTCATCTCGTCATCTGGTCATCTGGTTATCTGGTCATCCGGTCATCTGGTCATCTGATCATCTGGTCGACTGGTCATCTGGTCATCTGGTAATCTGGTCATCTGGTCGTCTGGTCATCTCGTCATTTCTTCATCATCTGGTCATCTCGTCATCTCGTCATCTCGTCGTCTGGTCATCTGGTCATCTGGTCATCTAGTCATCTAGTCATCTCGACATCTCGTCGTCTGGTCATCTCGTCATCTGGACATCTGGTCATCTGTTCATCTCGTAATCTGGTCATCGGGTCATCTGGTTATCTGGTCATCTGGTGATCTGGTCATCTGGTCATCTGGTCATCAGGTCATCTCGTCATCTCGTAATCCCGTCATCTCGTCATCCCGTCATCTCGTCATCTCGTCATCTCGTCATCTTTTCATGTCGTCATCTAGTCATCTAGTCATCTCGTCATCTCGTCATCTCGTCATCTTGTCATCTCGTCATCTCGTCATCTTGTCATCTGGTCATCTGGTCATCTGGTCATATGGTCGTCTGGTCATCTGGTTTTCTCGTCATCTCGTCATTTCGTCATCATCTGGTCATCTCGTCATCTGGTCATCTGGTCATCTCGTCATCTCGTCATCTCGTCATCTCGTAATCCCGTCATCTCGTCATCTCGTCCTCTCGTCATCTCGACATCTCGTCATGTCGTCATCTAGTCATCTCGTCATCTCGTCATCTCGTCATCTTGTCATCTGGTCATCTGGTCATCTGATCATCTGGTCATCTGGTCGTCTGGTCATCTGGTCGCCTCGTCATCTCGTCATGTCGTCATCATCTGGTCATCTGGTCATCTAGTAATCTGGTCATCTGGTCATCTGGTCATCTCGTCATCTGGTCATCTGGTTATCTGGTCATCCGGTCATCTGGTCATCTGGTCATCTGGTCGACTGGTCATCTGGTAATCTGGTCATCTGGTCATCTGGTCGTCTGGTCATCTCGTCATTTCTTCATCATCTGGTCATCTCGTCATCTCGTCATCTCGTCGTCTGGTCATCTGGTCATCTGGTCATCTAGTCATCTAGTCATCTCGACATCTCGTCGTCTGGTCATCTGGTCATCTGGACATCTGGTCATCTGTTCATCTCGTAATCTGGTCATCGGGTCATCTGGTTATCTGGTCATCTGGTGATCTGGTCATCTGGTCATCTGGTCATCCGGTCATCTGGTCATCTGGTCATCTGGTTATCTGGTCATCTGGTCATCTGGTCATCTGGTCATCTGGTCATCTCCTCATCATCTCGTCATTTCGTAACCTCGTCATCTGGTTATCTGGTCATCTGGTCATTTGGTCATCTATTCATCTGGTCATCTGAACATCTGGTCATCTGGTCTCCTCGTCATCTCGTCATCTGGTCATCTCCTCATCATCTCGTCATTTCGTAACCTCGTCATCTGGTTATCTGGTCCTCTCGTCATCTCGTCACCTGGTAATCTGGTCATCTGGTCATCTGGTCAGACGGTCATCTGGTCATCTGGTCATCGCGTCATCTCGTCATCTGGTCATTTCCTCATCATCTCGTCATTACGTAACCTCGTCATCTGGTTATCTGGTCCTCTCGTCATCTCGTCACCTGGTAATCTGGTCATCTGGTCATCCGGTTATCTGGTCATCTGGTCATCTGGTTAGCTCGTCATCTCGTAATCTGGTCATCTTGTCATCTGGTCATCTAATCATCTGGTCATTTCGTCATCATCTGGTCATCTCGTCTTCTCGTCATCTCGTCATCTGGTCATCTGTCATCTGGTCATCTGATCGTCTGGTCATCTGGTCATCTGGTCATCTGGTTATCTGGTCGTCTGTTCATCTGGTCATCTGATCATCTGGTCATCCGATCATCTGGTCATCTATTCATCTGGTCATCTGGTCATCTGGTCATCTGGTCATCTCGTCATCTCGTCATCTGGTCATCTCCTCATCATCTCGTCATTTCGTAACCTCGTCATCTGGTTATCTGGTCCTCTCGTCATCTCGTCACCTGGTAATCTGGTCATCTGGTCATCTGGTCAGACGGTCATCTGGTCATCTTGTCATCGCGTCATCTCGTCATCTGGTCATTTCCTCATCATCTCGTCATTACGTAACCTCGTCATTTGGTTATCTGGTCCTCTCGTCATCTCGTCACCTGGTAATCTGGTCATCTGGTCATCCGGTTATCTGGTCGTCTGGTCATCTGGTCATCTGGTCATCTGGTTATCTGGTCGTCTGTTCATCTGGTCATCTGGTCATCTGGTCATCCGATCATCTGGTCATCTAGTCATCTGGTCATCTGGTCATCTGGTCGTGTCGTAATCTGGTCATCTGGTCATCTGGTCATCTGGTCATCTCGTCATCTCGTCATCTGGTCATCTGGTCATCTGGTCATCTGGTCGTCTAATCATCTGGACATCTGGTTATCTGGTCATCTGTTCAACTGGTCATCTGGTTATCTGGTCATCCTGTCATCTGGTCATCTCGTAATCTGGTCTTCTGCTCATCTATTCATCTGGTCAGCTGGTCATTTGGTCATCTGGTCATCTGGTCATCTCGTAATCTGGTCATCTGGTCATCTCCTCATCATCTCGTCATTTCGTAACCTCGTTATCTGGTTATCTGGTCCTCTCGTCATCTCGTCACCTGGTAATCTGGTCATCTGGTCAGACGGTCATCTGGTCATCTGTTCATCTGGTCATCTGGTCATCTCGTCATCTCGTCATCTGGTCATCTCCTCATCATCTCGTCATTTCGTAACCTCGTCATCTGGTTATCTGGTCCTCTCGTCATGTCGTCATCATCTGGTCATCTGGTCATCTGGTCATCTCGTAATCTGGTCATCTGGTCATCTGGTCATCTGGTAATCTGGTCATCTGGTCGTCTGGTCATCTCGTCATTTCTTCATCATCTGGTCATCTCGTCATCTCGTCATCTCGTCGTCTGGTCATCTGGTCATCTGGTCATCTAGTCATCTAGTCATCTCGACATCTCGTCGTCTGGTCATCTGGTCATCTGGACATCTGGTCATCTGTTCATCTCGTAATCTGGTCATCGGGTCATCTGGTTATCTGGTCATCTGGTGATCTGGTCATCTGGTCATCAGGTCATCTCGTCATCTCGTCATCTCGTAATCCCGTCATCTCGTCATCTCGTCATCTCGTCATCTCGTCATCTCGTCATCTCGTCATCTCGTCATCTCGTCATCTCGTCATCTCGTCATCTTGTCATCTCGTCATCTCGTCATCTTGTCATCTGGTCATCTGGTCATCTGGTCATCTGGTCATATGGTCGTCTGGTCATCTGGTTTTCTCGTCATCTCGTCATTTCGTCATCATCTGGTCATCTCGTCATCTCGTCATCTGGTCATCTCGTCATCTCGTCATCTCGTCATCTCGTAATCCCGTCATCTCGTCATCTCGTCCTCTCGTCATCTCGACATCTCGTCATGTCGTCATCTAGTCATCTCGTCATCTCGTCATCTCGTCATCTTGTTATCTGGTCATCAGGTCATCTGATCATCTGGTCATCTGGTCGTCTGGTCATCTGGTCGCCTCGTCATCTCGTCATGTCGTCATCATCTGGTCATCTGGTCATCTGGTCATCTCGTAATCTGGTCATCTGGTCATCTGGTCATCTCGTCATCTCGTCATCTGGTTATCTGGTCATCCGGTCATCTGGTCATCTGGTCATCTGGTCGACTGGTCATCTGGTAATCTGGTCATCTGGTCATCTGGTCGTCTGGTCATCTCGTCATTTCTTCATCATCTGGTCATCTCGTCATCTCGTCATCTCGTCGTCTGGTCATCTGGTCATCTGGTCATCTAGTCATCTAGTCATCTCGACATCTCGTCGTCTGGTCATCTGGTCATCTGGACATCTGGTCATCTGTTCATCTCGTAATCTGGTCATCGGGTCATCTGGTTATCTGGTCATCTGGTGATCTGGTCATCTGGTCATCTGGTCATCCGGTCATCTGGTCATCTGGTCATCTGGTCATCTGGTCATCTGGTCATCTGGTCATCTCCTCATCATCTCGTCATTTCGTAACCTCGTCATCTGGTTATCTGGTCATCTGGTCATTTGGTCATCTATTCATCTGGTCATCTGGTCATCTGGTCATCTGGTCTCCTCGTCATCTCGTCATCTGGTCATCTCCTCATCATCTCGTCATTTCGTAACCTCGTCATCTGGTGATCTGGTCCTCTCGTCATCTCGTCACCTGGTAATCTGGTCATCTGGTCATCTGGTCAGACGGTCATCTGGTCATCTGGTCATCGCCTCATCTCGTCATCTGGTCATTTCCTCATCATCTCGTCATTACGTAACCTCGTCATCTGGTTATCTGGTCCTCTCGTCATCTCGTCACCTGGTAATCTGGTCATCTGGTTATCCGGTTATCTGGTCATCTGGTCATCTGGTTAGCTCGTCATCTCGTAATCTGGTCATCTTGTCATCTGGTCATCTAATCATCTGGTCATTTCGTCATTTCGTCATCATCTGGTCATCTCGTCATCTGGTCATCTCGTCATCTGGTCATCTGGTCATCTGGTCATCTGGTCATCTGGTCATCTGGTCGTCTGGTCATTTGGCCATCTGGTTATCTGGTCATCTGTTCATCTGGTTATCTAGTTATCTGGTCATCCTGTCATCTGGTCATCTCGTAATCTGGTCTTCTGGTCATCTAGTCATCTCGTCATCTCGTCGTCTGGTCATCTAGTCATCTGGTCATCTGGTCATCTGTTCATCTCGTAATCTGGTCATCGGGTCATCTGGTCATCTGGTGATCTGGTGATCTGGTCATCTGGTCATCTGGTCATCTGGTCATCTGGTCATCCGGTCATCTGGTCATCTGGTCATCTGGTCATCTGGTCATCTGGTCATCTGGTCATCCGGTCATCTCGTAACCTGGCTATCGGGTCATCTGGTCATCTGGTCATCTCGTCATCTGGTTATCCGATCATCTGGTCATCTGGTCAACTGGTCAACTGGTCATCTGGTCATCAGGTCATCTCGTCATCTCGTCATCTCGTCGTCTGGTCATCTGGTCAACTGGTCATCTGGTCATCTAGTCATCTCGTCATCTCGTCGTCTGGTCATCTGGTCATCTGGTCATCTGGTCATCACTTCATCTCGTAATCTGGTCATCTGGTCAACTGGTCATCTGGTCATTTAGTCATCTCGTCATCTGGTCATCTGGTCATCTGGTCATCTGGTTATCTGGTCATCCTGTCATCTGTTCATCTGGTCATCCGGTCATCTGGTCATCTAGTCATCTGATCATCTGGTCATCTGGTCATCTCGTAATCTGGTCATCTGGTCATCTGGTCATCTCGTAATCTGGTCATCGGGTCATCTGGTCATCCAATCATCTGGTCATCTGGTCATCTGGTCATCTGGTCATCTGGTCATCTGGTCAACTGGTCATCTGGTTATCTGATCGTCTGGTCATCTCGTCATCTCGTCATCTCGTCATCTCGTCATCTCGTCATCTCGTCATCTCGTCATCTCGTCATGACGTCATGTCGTCATCTCGTCATCCCGTCATCTCGTCATCTTGTCATCTTGTAATCTGGTCATCTGGTCTTCTCGTCATCTCGTCAATTCGTCATCATCTGGTCATCTGGTCATCTCGTTATCTCGTTATCTAGTCATCTCCTCATCATCTCGTCATCTCGTAACCTCGTCATCTGGTTATCTGGTCCTCTCGTCATCCCGTGATCTCGTCATCTCGTCACCTGGTCATCTGATCATCTGGTTATCTGGTCATCTGGTCATCTCGTTATCTCGTCATCTCGTAATCTGGTCCTCGGGTCATCTGGTCATCCAATCATCTGGTCATCTGGTCATCTGGTCATCTGGTCATCTGGTCAACTGGTCATCTTTTCAACTGGTCATCTGGTTATCTGGTCATCTGGTCATCTCGTTATCTCGTCATCTCGTAATCTGGTCATCGGGTCATCTGGTCATCCAATCATCTGGTCATCTGGTCATCTGGTCATCTGGTCATCTGGTCATCTAATCATCCGATCTTCTGGTCATCTGGTCATCTGGTCATCTGGTCATCTGGTCATCACTTCATCTCGTCATCTGGTCATCTGGTCAACTGGTCATCTGGTCATTTAGTCATCTCGTCATCTCGTCATCTGGTCATCTGGTCATCTGGTTATCTGGTCATCCTGTCATCTGTTCATCTGGTCATCCGGTCATCTGGTCATCTAGTCATCTGGTCATCTGGTCATCTGGTCATCTCGTAATCTGGTCATCGGGTCATCTGGTCATCCAATCATCTGGTCATCTGGTCATCTGGTCATCTGGTCATCTGGTCATCTGGTTATCTGATCGTCTGGTCATCTCGTCATCTCGTCATCTCGTCATCTTGTCATCTTGTAATCTGGTCATCTGGTCTTCTCGTCATCTCGTCAATTCGTCATCATCTGGTCATCTGGTCATCTCGTTATCTCGTTATCTGGTCATCTCCTCATCATCTCGTCATCTCGTAACCTCGTCATCTGGTTATCTGGTCCTCTCGTCATCCCGTGATCTCGTCATCTCGTCACCTGGTCATCTGATCATCTGGTCATCTCGTTATCTCGTCATCTCGTAATCTGGTCCTCGGGTCATCTGGTCATCCAATCATCTGGTCATCTGGTCATCTGGTCATCTGGTCATCTGGTCAACTGGTCATCTATTCAACTGGTCATCTGGTTATCTGGTCGTCTGGTCATCTCGTTATCTCGTCATCTCGTAATCTGGTCATCGGGTCATCTGGTCATCCAATCATCTGGTCATCTGGTCATCTGGTCATCTGGTCATCTGGTCATCTGGTCATCTCGTACTCTGGTCATTTGGTCATCTATTCATCTGGTCATCTGGTCATCTGGTCATCTGGTCATCTCGTCATCGCGTCATCTGGTCATCTCCTCATCACCTCGTCATTTCGTAACCTCGTCATCTGATTATCTGGTCCTCTCGTCATCTCGTCACCTGGTAATCTGGTCATCTGGTCATCTGGTCAGACGGTCATCTGTTCATCTGCTCATCTGGTCATCTCGTCATCTCGTAATCTGGTCATTTCCTCATCATCTCGTCATTTCGTAACCTCGTCATCTGGTTATCTGGTAATCTGGTCATCTGGTCATCCGGTTATCTGGTCATCTGGTTATCTGGTTATCTCGTCATCTCGTAATCTGGTCATCTTGTCATCTGGTCATCTAATCATCTGGTCATTTCGTCATCATCTGGTCATCTCGTCATCTCGTCATCTCGTCATCTCGTCATCTGGTCATCTGGTCATCTGTCATCTGGTCATCTGGTCATCTGGTCATCTGGTCATCACTTCATCTCGTAATCTGGTCATCTGGTCAACTGGTCATCTGGTCATTTAGTCATCTCGTCATCTGGTCATCTGGTCATCTGGTCATCTGGTTATCTGGTCATCCTGTCATCTGTTCATCTGGTCATCCGGTCATCTGGTCATCTAGTCATCTGATCATCTGGTCATCTGGTCATCTCGTAATCTGGTCATCTGGTCATCTGGTCATCTCGTAATCTGGTCATCGGGTCATCTGGTCATCCAATCATCTGGTCATCTGGTCATCTGGTCATCTGGTCATCTGGTCATCTGGTCAACTGGTCATCTGGTTATCTGATCGTCTGGTCATCTCGTCATCTCGTCATCTCGTCATCTCGTCATCTCGTCATCTCGTCATCTCGTCATCTCGTCATGACGTCATGTCGTCATCTCGTCATCCCGTCATCTCGTCATCTTGTCATCTTGTAATCTGGTCATCTGGTCTTCTCGTCATCTCGTCAATTCGTCATCATCTGGTCATCTGGTCATCTCGTTATCTCGTTATCTAGTCATCTCCTCATCATCTCGTCATCTCGTAACCTCGTCATCTGGTTATCTGGTCCTCTCGTCATCCCGTGATCTCGTCATCTCGTCACCTGGTCATCTGATCATCTGGTTATCTGGTCATCTGGTCATCTCGTTATCTCGTCATCTCGTAATCTGGTCCTCGGGTCATCTGGTCATCCAATCATCTGGTCATCTGGTCATCTGGTCATCTGGTCATCTGGTCAACTGGTCATCTTTTCAACTGGTCATCTGGTTATCTGGTCATCTGGTCATCTCGTTATCTCGTCATCTCGTAATCTGGTCATCGGGTCATCTGGTCATCCAATCATCTGGTCATCTGGTCATCTGGTCATCTGGTCATCTGGTCATCTAATCATCCGATCTTCTGGTCATCTGGTCATCTGGTCATCTGGTCATCTGGTCATCACTTCATCTCGTCATCTGGTCATCTGGTCAACTGGTCATCTGGTCATTTAGTCATCTCGTCATCTCGTCATCTGGTCATCTGGTCATCTGGTTATCTGGTCATCCTGTCATCTGTTCATCTGGTCATCCGGTCATCTGGTCATCTAGTCATCTGGTCATCTGGTCATCTGGTCATCTCGTAATCTGGTCATCGGGTCATCTGGTCATCCAATCATCTGGTCATCTGGTCATCTGGTCATCTGGTCATCTGGTCATCTGGTTATCTGATCGTCTGGTCATCTCGTCATCTCGTCATCTCGTCATCTCGTCATCTCGTCATCTCGTCATCTCGTCATCTCTTCGTCTCGTCATGTCGTCATGTCGGCATCTCGTCATCCCGTCATCTCGTCATCTTGTCATCTTGTAATCTGGTCATCTGGTCTTCTCGTCATCTCGTCAATTCGTCATCATCTGGTCATCTGGTCATCTCGTTATCTCGTTATCTGGTCATCTCCTCATCATCTCGTCATCTCGTAACCTCGTCATCTGGTTATCTGGTCCTCTCGTCATCCCGTGATCTCGTCATCTCGTCACCTGGTCATCTGATCATCTGGTCATCTCGTTATCTCGTCATCTCGTAATCTGGTCCTCGGGTCATCTGGTCATCCAATCATCTGGTCATCTGGTCATCTGGTCATCTGGTCATCTGGTCAACTGGTCATCTATTCAACTGGTCATCTGGTTATCTGGTCGTCTGGTCATCTCGTTATCTCGTCATCTCGTAATCTGGTCATCGGGTCATCTGGTCATCCAATCATCTGGTCATCTGGTCATCTGGTCATCTGGTCATCTGGTCATCTCGTAATCTGGTCATTTGGTCATCTATTCATCTGGTCATCTGGTCATCTGGTCATCTGGTCATCTCGTCATCGCGTCATCTGGTCATCTCCTCATCACCTCGTCATTTCGTAACCTCGTCATCTGATTATCTGGTCCTCTCGTCATCTCGTCACCTGGTAATCTGGTCATCTGGTCATCTGGTCAGACGGTCATCTGTTCATCTGGTCATCTGGTCATCTCGTCATCTCGTAATCTGGTCATTTCCTCATCATCTCGTCATTTCGTAACCTCGTCATCTGGTTATCTGGTAATCTGGTCATCTGGTCATCCGGTTATCTGGTCATCTGGTTATCTGGTTATCTCGTCATCTCGTAATCTGGTCATCTTGTCATCTGGTCATCTAATCATCTGGTCATTTCGTCATCATCTGGTCATCTCGTCATCTCGTCATCTCGTCATCTCGTCATCTGGTCATCTGGTCATCTGTCATCTGGTCATCTGGTCGTCTGGTCATCTGTTCATCTGGTCATCTGGTCATCTGGTCATCTGGTCATCCGATCATCTGGTCATCTAGTCATCTGGTCTTCTGGTCATCTGGTCGTCTCGTAATCTGGTCATCTGGTCATCTGGTCATCTCGTCATCTCGTCATCTGGTCATCTGGTCATCTAGTCATCTGGTCGTCTGATCATCTGGTCATCTGGTTATCTGGTCATCTGTTCAACTGGTCATCTGGTTATCTGGTCATCCTGTCATCTGTTCATCTGGTCATCCAATCATCTGGTCATCTGGTCATCTGGTCATCTGGTCATCTGGTCATCTGATCATCTGGTCAACTGGTCATCTGGTTATCTGATCGTCTGGTCATCTCGTCATCTCGTCATCTCGTCATCTCGTCATCTCGTCATGTCATCATGTCGTCATCTCGTCATCCCGTCATCTCGTCATCTCGTCATCTCGTCATCTCGTCATCTTGTCATCTGGTCATCTGGTCATCTGGTCATATGGTCGGCTGATCATCTGGTTTTCTCGTCATCTCGTCATTTCGTCATCATCTGGTCATCTCGTCATCTGGTCATCTGGTCATCTCGTCATCTCGTCATCTCGTAATCCCGTCATCTCGTCATCTCGTCCTCTCGTCATCTCGTCATCTCGTCATGTCGTCATCTAGTCATCTCGTCATCTCGTCATCTCGTCATCTTGTCATCTGGTCATCTGGTCATCTGATCATCTGGTCATCTGGTCGTCTGGTCATCTGGTCTTCTCGTCATCTCGTCATTTCGTCATCATCTGGTCATCTCGTCATCTGGTCATCTCGTCATCTGGTCATCTGGTCATCTGGTCAACTGGTCATCTGGTCATCTGGTCGTCTGGTCATTTGGCCATCTGGTTATCTGGTCATCTGTTCATCTGGTTATCTAGTTATCTGGTCATCCTGTCATCTGGTCATCTCGTAATCTGGTCTTCTGGTCATCTAGTCATCTCGTCATCTCGTCGTCTGGTCATCTAGTCATCTGGTCATCTGGTCATCTGTTCATCTCGTAATCTGGTCATCGGGTCATCTGGTCATCTGGTGATCTGGTCATCTGGTCATCTGGTCATCTGGTCATCTGGTCATCTGGTCATCTGGTCATCTGGTCATCCGGTCATCTGGTCATCTGGTCATCTGGTCATCTGGTCATCTGGTCATCTGGTCATCTGGTCATCCGGTCATCTCGTAACCTGGCTATCGGGTCATCTGGTCATCTGGTCATCTGGTCATCTGGTCATCTCGTCATCTGGTTATCCGATCATCTGGTCATCTGGTCAACTGGTCAACTGGTCATCTGGTCATCAGGTCATCTCGTCATCTCGTCATCTCGTCGTCTGGTCATCTGGTCAACTGGTCATCTGGTCATCTAGTCATCTCGTCATCTCGTCGTCTGGTCATCTGGTCATCTGGTCATCTGGTCATCACTTCATCTCGTAATCTGGTCATCTGGTCAACTGGTCATCTGGTCATTTAGTCATCTCGTCATCTGGTCATCTGGTCATCTGGTCATCTGGTTATCTGGTCATCCTGTCATCTGTTCATCTGGTCATCCGGTCATCTGGTCATCTAGTCATCTGATCATCTGGTCATCTGGTCATCTCGTAATCTGGTCATCTGGTCATCTGGTCATCGGGTCATCTGGTCATCCAATCATCTGGTCATCTGGTCATCTGGTCATCTGGTCATCTGGTCATCTGGTCAACTGGTCATCTGGTTATCTGATCGTCTGGTCATCTCGTCATCTCGTCATCTCGTCATCTCGTCATCTCGTCATCTCGTCATCTCGTCATGTCGTCATGTCGTCATCTCGTCATCCCGTCATCTCGTCATCTTGTCATCTTGTAATCTGGTCATCTGGTCTTCTCGTCATCTCGTCAATTCGTCATCATCTGGTCATCTGGTCATCTCGTTATCTCGTTATCTAGTCATCTCCTCATCATCTCGTCATCTCGTAACCTCGTCATCTGGTTATCTGGTCCTCTCGTCATCCCGTGATCTCGTCATCTCGTCACCTGGTCATCTGATCATCTGGTTATCTGGTCATCTGGTCATCTCGTTATCTCGTCATCTCGTAATCTGGTCCTCGGGTCATCTGGTCATCCAATCATCTGGTCATCTGGTCATCTGGTCATCTGGTCATCTGGTCAACTGGTCATCTTTTCAACTGGTCATCTGGTTATCTGGTCATCTGGTCATCTCGTTATCTCGTCATCTCGTAATCTGGTCATCGGGTCATCTGGTCATCCAATCATCTGGTCATCTGGTCATCTGGTCATCTGGTCATCTGGTCATCTGGTCATCTGGTCATCTAATCATCCGATCTTCTGGTCATCTGGTCATCTGGTCATCTGGTCATCTGGTCATCAGGTCATCTCGTCATCTCGTCATCTCGTCGTCTGGTCATCTGGTCATCTGGTCATCTGGTCATCACTTCATCTCGTCATCTGGTCATCTGGTCAACTGGTCATCTGGTCATTTAGTCATCTCGTCATCTCGTCATCTGGTCATCTGGTCATCTGGTTATCTGGTCATCCTGTCATCTGTTCATCTGGTCATCCGGTCATCTGGTCATCTAGTCATCTGGTCATCTGGTCATCTGGTCATCTCGTAATCTGGTCATCGGGTCATCTGGTCATCCAATCATCTGGTCATCTGGTCATCTGGTCATCTGGTCATCTGGTCATCTGGTCATCTGGTCATCTGGTCATCTGGTTATCTGATCGTCTGGTCATCTCGTCATCTCGTCATCTCGTCATCTCGTCATCTCGTCATCTCGTCATCTCGTCATCTCTTCATCTCGTCATGTCGTCATGTCGGCATCTCGTCATCCCGTCATCTCGTCATCTTGTCATCTTGTAATCTGGTCATCTGGTCTTCTCGTCATCTCGTCAATTCGTCATCATCTGGTCATCTGGTCATCTCGTTATCTCGTTATCTGGTCATCTCCTCATCATCTCGTCATCTCGTAACCTCGTCATCTGGTTATCTGGTCCTCTCGTCATCCCGTGATCTCGTCATCTCGTCACCTGGTCATCTGATCATCTGGTCATCTCGTTATCTCGTCATCTCGTAATCTGGTCCTCGGGTCATCTGGTCATCCAATCATCTGGTCATCTGGTCATCTGGTCATCTGGTCATCTGGTCAACTGGTCATCTATTCAACTGGTCATCTGGTTATCTGGTCGTCTGGTCATCTCGTTATCTCGTCATCTCGTAATCTGGTCATCGGGTCATCTGGTCATCCAATCATCTGGTCATCTGGTCATCTGGTCATCTGGTCATCTGGTCATCTGGTCATCTGGTCATCTAATCATCCGATCTTCTGGTCATCTGGTCCACTGGTCAACTGGTCATCTGGTCATCAGGTCATCTCGTCATCTCGTAATCCCGTCATCTCGTCATCTCGTCATCTCGTCATCTCGTCATCCAGTCATCTAGTCATCTAGTCATCTCGTCATCTCGTCATCTCGTCATCTCGTCATCTCGTCATCTCGTCATCTTGTCATCTGGTCATCTGGTCATATGGTCGTCTGTTCATCTGGTTTTCTCGTCATCTCGTCATTTCGTCATCATCTGGTCATCTCGTCATCTGGTCATCTGGTCATCTCGTTATCTCGTAATCCCGTCATCTCGTCATCTCGTCCTCTCGTCATCTCGTCATCTCGTCATGTCGTCATCTAGTCATCTCGTCATCTCATCATCTCGTCATCTTGTCATCTGGTCATCTGGTCATCTAGTCATCTGGTAATCTGGTCGTCTGGTCATCTGGTCATCTAGTTGTCTGGTCATCTGTTCATCTGTTCATCTGGTCATCTAGTCATCTGGTCATCTGGTCATCTGGTCATCTCGTAATCTGGTCATCCCGTCATCTGGTCATCTGGTTACCTGGTCATCCGTTCATCTGGTCATCTGGTCATCTGGTCGACTGGTCATCTGGTCATCTGGTCATCTCGTCATTTCTTCATCATCTGGTTATCTCGTCATCTCGTCATCTCGTCATCTCGTCGTCTGATCATCTGGTCATCTGTTCATCTGGTCATCCTGTCATCTGGTCATCTAGTCATCTGGTCATCTGGTCATCTGGTCATCTGTTCATCTGGTCATCTGGTCATCTGGTCATCTGGTCATTTAGTCCTCTAGTCATCTATTCATCCGGTCATCTGGTCATCTGGTCATCTGGTCATCTGTATTGAAGTGAACCTTGTATATTTTACTTTTGTTGTCGTGCGCATGCGTGTTGCCATGGGACTTGTCGTCTACCGGCTTGCATGCCGTGCACGCCTCAGTCGCTTACGAGCTGAGTATAGAGTCACTTGTTTTCTCAGATAATGAAGAGTATTCGTTTAACAAGGCTGTTGCTGTTCTCCCTCATTCCTTTTCCCACAGGTAGACTGGATCTCAGAGGAAAAGTAACTGTCGTACGTTAACAATCGAGTCATCTGATCATCTGGTTATCTGGTCAGTTAGTCATCTTGATGAGATGATGCGATGACGAGATGACCAGATGATGATGAGATGTCAGCTGGTCATCTGGTCATCTGGTCATCTGGTCATCTGATCATCTGGTCATCTGGTCATCCGGTCGTCTGGTCATCCAGTCATCTGGCCATCTGGTCATCTGCTCATCTTGCCATCTCGTAATCTGGTTATCTGGTCATCTGGTCATCTGGTCATCCGGTCATCTGGTCATCTGGTCATCTGGTTATCTGGTCATCTGGTCATCTCGTCATCTCGTAATTTGGTCATCTGGTCATCTGGTCATCTGGTCATCCAGTCATCCAATCATCTGGTTATCCGGTCATCTGGTCATCTGGTTATCTGGTCATCTGTTCATCTGGACATCTGGTCATCTGGTCATCTGGTCATCTGGTCATCTGGTCATCTGGTCATCTGGTCATCTGGTCATCTCGTCATCCGGTCATCTGGTCATCTGGTCATCTGGTTATCTGGTCATCTGTTCATCTGGTCATCTGGTCATCTGGTCATCTAGTCATCTGGTCATCTGGTCATCTCGTCATCTGGTCATCTTGTCATCCGGTCGTCTGGTCATCTATTCATCTGGTTATCTGGTCATCTGGTCATCTGGTCATCTGGTCACCCGGTCATCTGGTCATCTAGTCATCTGGTCATCTAGTCATCTGGTCATCTGGTCATCTGGTCATCTCGTAATCTGGTCATCTGGTTATCTCGTCATGACGTCATGTCGTCATGTCGTCATCTCGTCATCTCGTCATCTCGTCATCTTGTCATCTTGTAATCTGGTCATCTGGTCTTCTCGTCATCTCGTCAATTCGTCATCATCTGGTCATCTAGTCATCTCGTCATCTCGTCATCTGGTCATCTCCTCATCATCTCGTCATCTCGTAACCTCGTCATCTGGTTATCTGGTCCTCTCGTCATCCCGTGATCTCGTCATCTCGTCACCTGGTCATCTGATCATCTGGTTATCTGGTCATCTGGTCATCTCGTTATCTCGTCATCTCGTAATCTGGTCCTCGGGTCATCTGGTCATCCAATCATCTGGTCATCTGGTCATCTGTTCATCTGATCAGCTGGTCATCTATTCAACTGGTCAACTGGTCATCTGGTTATCTGATCATCTGGTCATCCCGTCATCTCGTCATCTCGTCATCTCGTCATCTGGTCATCTGGTCATCTGGTCACCTGGTCATCTGGTCATCTGGTCATTTTGTCATCTGGTCATCTATTCATCTGGTCATCTGGTCATCGGGTCATCCGGTCATCTGGTCATCTGGTCATCTGGTCATCTGGTCATCTGGTCATCTCGTCATCTCGTCACCGCGTCATCTCATAACCTCGTAATCTCGTAATCTCGTCATCTTCTCATCATCTCGTCATCTCGAAATCTGGTCATCTCCTCATCATCTCGTAATCTCGTAATCTGGTCATCTGGTCATCTGGTCATCTGGTCTTCTCGTCATCCCGTCCGCTCGTCATGTCGTCATCTAGTCATCTCGTCATCTCGTCATCTCGTCATCTCATCATCTTCTCATCTGGTCATCCGGTCATCTCGTCATCTGATCATCTCCTCATCATCTCGTAATCTCGTAACCTCGTCTTCTGGTTATCTGGTCCTCTCGTCATCTCGTCATCTCGTCATCTGGTCATCTCGTCATCTCGTCATGACGTCATCTAGTCATCTCGTCATCTCGTCATCTTGTCATCTTGTCATTTGGTCATCTGGTCATCTGGTCATCTGGTCGTCTGGTCATCTGGTCTTCTCGTCATCTCGTTATTTCGTCATCATCTGGTCATCTCGTCATCTGGTCATCTGGTCATCTGGTCATCTGGTCATCTGGTCATCTTGTCATCTGGTCGTCTGGTCATCTGGTCTTCTCGTCATCTCGTTATTTCGTCATCATCTGGTCATCTCGTCATCTCGTCATCTGGTCATCTCCTCATCATCTCGTCATCTCGTAACCTCATCATCTGGTTATCTGGTCCTCTCGTCATCTCGTCATCTGGTCATCTGGTCATCTTGTCATCTGGTCATCTGGTCATCTGGTCATCTGGTCATCTTGTCATCTGGTCATCGGGTCATCTGGTCATCCATCCATCTGGTCATCCGGTCATCTCGTCATCTTGTCATCTGGTCATCTGGTCGTCTGCTCATCTTGTCTTCTCGTCATCTGGTCATCTCCTCATCATCTCGTAATCTCGTAACCTCGTCTTCTGGTTATCTGGTCCTCTCGTCATCTCGTCATCTCGTCACCTGGTAATCTGGTCATCTGGTCATCTGGTCATCTGGTCAACTGGTGATCTGGTCATTTGGTCATCTAGTTGTCTGGTCATCTGTTCATCTGGTCATCTGGTCATCTGGTCATCTGGTCATCTGGTCATCTGGTTATCTGGTCATCTGTTCATCTGGTCATCTGGTCATCTGGTCATTTCGTTATCTCGTCATCTCGTCATCTGGTCATCTGCAAATTTAAGAAATTCATGCTTTTGGACGAAAAAACAAACGGTTCAGCGTTCAAAACGACAAAATCTTGAATTCACAATTTTAGCTTATGACTGATCGTAAGCATTGATCTTCATGTAAATGTAAGAAGTTCGTGCATTTCGACGAAAAACGGGCGTTTTTATTCGTTGAAACTTCGCCTTTCTGCTAGAAAAACAACTTCTACTCATCAGTAGAAGTTGTTCTTCTAACAGAAAGGCGAACGTTTTGTTCCATCAAAAGGCGAGAAATTCATGCATTTTAAACTAAATCGAGCGATTTCAGCGATCAGATCGACGAATTTCTGCTGGAAAACACGATTTTTGGCTGAGAACTGTTGGGAAATTCGTTGGGATTTTCGATCATTCAAGAGAGGAAACTGGTGAAATCACCATTTTTCTCTCCTGAATGATCGAAAACATTCAATTTCATGAAAAAGCAGAAAATTCATCCATTTGGACGAAAAACGAACGGCTTAGCGATATACGCGACTATGTCGTGAAGTCACAATTTTCGCTTATGACTGATCGCAAACATTGAATTTCATGCAAATTCAAGTAATTCATGCTTATTGACGAAAAACGAACGGTTCAGCGGTCAAAACAACGGAATCTTCTTGAATTCACAATTTTAGCTTATGACTGATCGTAAACATTGATCTTCATGCAAATGTAAGAAATTGGTGCATTTCGACGAATACCGGGCGTTTTTAATCGTTGAAACTTCGCCTTTCTGCTAGAAAAACAACTGCTACTGATGAGGAGAACGTTTTTTATCATCAAACGGCAAGAAATTCATGCATTTCAACTAAAATGAGCGATTTCAGCGACCAGATCGATATCAGTATTTCTGCTGCAAAAGACGATTGTTCGCCGAGAACTGTTGGGGAAACTATAATTTTCGAAAGAAAAGAAAAAAATCCTGCATTTAAACGAAAATGAGCGATTTCAGCGGTCACATCGGCGAATTTCAGCTGCAAAACACGATTGTTCGCTGAGAACTGGTTGGGAAACTTTCGTTTTCATGGTAAAACACGAAATTTTTCATTTCAACGAAAACCGAACGTTTTGGTAGTTCAACGACAAATGCTTGGTGTAATCAGCATTTTTCTCTCCTAAATGATCGAAAACATTGAATTTCATGAAAAAGCCAAAAACTCAGGCAAATTTAAGGAATTCATGCTTTTGGACGGAAAAACAAACGGTTCAGCGTTCAAAACTACAAAATCTCGAATTCACAATTTTAGCTTATGACTGATCGTAAGCATTGATCTTCATGCAAATGTGAGAAGTTCGTGCATTTCGACGAAAAACGGGCGTTTTTATTCGTTGAAACTTCGCCTTTCTGCTAGAAAAACAACTTCTACTCATCAGTAGAAGTTGTTCTTCTAACAGAAAGGCGAACGTTTTGTTCCATCAAAAGGCGAGAAAGTCATGCATTTTAAACTAAATCGAGCGATTTCAGCGATCAGATCGACGAATTTCTGCTGGAAAACACGATTTTTGGCTGAGAACTGTTGGAAAATTCGTTGGGATTTTCGATAATTCAGGAGAGAAAACTGGTGAAATCACCATTTTTCTCTCCTGAATGATCGAAAACATTCAATTTCATGAAAAAGCAGAAAATTCATCCATTTGGACGAAAAACGAACGGCTTAGCGGTATACGCGACTATGTCGTGAAGTCACAATTTTCGCTTATGACTGATCGCAAACTTTGAATTTCATGCAAATTCAAGTAATTCATGCTTATGGACGAAAAACGAACGGTTCAGCGGTCAAAACAACGGAATCTTCTTGAATTCACAATTTTAGCTTATGACTGATCGTAAACATTGATCTTCATGCAAATGTAAGAAATTGGTGCATTTTGACGAATACCGTGCGTTTTTAATCGTTGAAACTTCGCCTTTCTGCTAGAAAACAACTGCTACTGATGAGGAGAACGTTTTTTATCATCAAAAGGCAAGAAATTAATGCATTTCAACTAAAATGAGCGATTTCAGCGACCAGATCGATATCAGTATTTCTGCTGCAAAACACGATTGTTTGCTGAGAACTGTTGGGGAAACTATAATTTTCGAAAGAAAAGAAGAAATTCCTGCATTTAAACGAAAATGAGCGATTTCAGCGGTCACATCGGCGAATTTCAGCTGCAAAACACGATTGTTCGCTGAGAACTGGTTGGGAAACTTTCGTTTTCATGGTAATACACGAAATTTTTCATTTCAACGAAAACCGAACGTTTTGGTAGTTCAACGACAAATGCTTGCTGTAATCAGCATTTTTCTCTCCTAAATGATCGAAAACATTGAATTTCATGAAAAAGCCAAAAAATCATGCTAATTTAAGACATTCATGCTTTTGGACGAAAAAACAAACGGTTCAGTGTTCAAAACGACAAAATCTTGAATTCACAATTTTAGCTTATGACTGATCGTAAGCATTGATCTTCATGCAAATGTAAGAAGTTCGTGCATTTCGACGAAAAACGGGCGTTTTTATTCGTTGAAACTTCGCCTTTCTGCTAGAAAAACAACTTCTACTCATCAGTAGAAGTTGTTCTTCTAACAGAAAGGCGAACGTTTTTTTCCATCAAAAGGCGAGAAATGGATGCATTTTAAACTAAATGGAGCGATTTCAGCGATCAGATCGACGAATTTCTGCTGGAAAACACGATTTTTGGCTGAGAACTGTTGGGAAATTCGTTGGGATTTTCGATCATTCAGGAGAGAAAACTGGTGAAATCACCATTTTTCTCTCCTGAATGATCGAAAACATTCAATTTCATGAAAAAGCAGAAAATTCATCCATTTGGACGCAAAACGAACGGCTTAGCGGTATACGCGACTATGTCGTGAAGTCACAATTTTCGCTTATGACTGATCGCAAACATTGATCTTCATGCAAATGTAAGAAGTTCGTGCATTTCGACGAAAAACGGGCGTTTTTATTCGTTGAAACTTCGCCTTTCTGCTAGAAATACAACTTCTACTCATCAGTAGAAGTTGTTCTTCTAACAGAAAGGCGAACGTTTTTTTCCATCAAAAGGCGAGAAATTCATGCATTTTAAACTAAATCGAGCGATTTCAGCGATCAGATCGACGAATTTCTGCTGGAAAACACGATTTTTGGCTGAGAACTGTTGGGGAATTCGTTGGGATTTTCGATCATTCAGGAGAGAAAACTGGTGAAATCACCATTTTTCTCTCCTGAATGATCGAAAACATTCAATTTCATGAAAAAGCAGAAAATTCATCCATTTGGACGCAAAACGAACGGCTTAGCGGTATACGCGACTATGTCGTGAAGTCACAATTTTCGCTTATGACTGATCGCAAACATTGATCTTCATGCAAATGTAAGAAGTTCGTGCATTTCGACGAAAAACGGGCGTTTTTATTCGTTGAAACTTCGCCTTTCTGCTAGAAAAACAACTTCTACTCATCAGTAGAAGTTGTTCTTCTAACAGAAAGGCGAACGTTTTTTTCCATCAAAAGGCGAGAAATTCATGCATTTTAAACTAAATCGAGCGATTTCAGCGATCAGATCGACGAATTTCTGCTGGAAAACACGATTTTTGGCTGAGAACTGTTGGGGAATTCGTTGGGATTTTCGATCATTCAGGAGAGAAAAATGGTGATTTCACCAGTTTTCTCTCCTGAATGATCGAAAACATTCAATTTCATGAAAAAGCAGAAAATTCATCCATTTGGACGCAAAACGAACGACTTAGCGGTATACGCGACTATGTCGTGAAGTCACAATTTTCGCTTATGACTGATCGCAAACATTGAATTTCATGCAAATTCAAGTAATTCATGCTTATGGACGAAAAACGAACGGTTCAGCGGTCAAAACAACGGAATCTTCTTGAATTCACAATTTTAGCTTATGACTGATCGTAAACATTGATCTTCATGCAAATGTAAGAAATTGGTGCATTTCGACGAATACCGGGCGTTTTTAATCGTTGAAACTTCGCCTTTCTGCTAGAAAAACCACTGCTGCTGATGAGGAGAACGTTTTTTATCATCAAAAGGCGAAAAATTCATGCATTTAAACTAAATCGAGCGATTTCAGCGATCAGATCGACGAATTTCTGCTGGAAAACACGATTTTTGGCTGAGAACTGTTGGGAAATTCGTTGGGATTTTCGATCATTCAGGAGAGAAAACTGGTGAAATCACCATTTTTCTCTCTCCTGAATGATCGAAAACATTCAATTTCATGAAAAAGCAGAAAATTCATCCATTTGGACGAAAAACAAACGGCTTAGCGGTATACGCGACTATGTCGTGAAGTCACAATTTTCGCTTATGACTGATCGCAAACATTGAATTTCATGCAAATTCAAGTAATTCATGCTTATGGACGAAAAACGAACGATTCAGCGGTCAAAACAACGGAATCTTCTTCAATTCACAATTTTAGCTTATGACTAATCGTAAACATTGATCTTCATGCAAATGTAAGAAATTGGTGCATTTCGACGAATACCGTGCGTTTTTAATCGTTGAAACTTCGCCTTTCTGCTAGAAAAACCACTGCTGCTGATGAGGAGAACGTTTTTTATCATCAAAAGGCGAAAAATTCATGCATTTAAACTAAATCGAGCGATTTCAGCGATCAGATCGACGAATTTCTGCTGGAAAACACGATTTTTGGCTGAGAACTGTTGGGAAATTCGTTGGGATTTTCGATCATTCAGGAGAGAAAACTGGTGAAATCACCATTTTTCTCTCTCCTGAATGATCGAAAACATTCAATTTCATGAAAAAGCAGAAAATTCATCCATTTGGACGAAAAACAAACGGCTTAGCGGTATACGCGACTATGTCGTGAAGTCACAATTTTCGCTTATGACTGATCGCAGACATTGAATTTCATGCAAATTCAAGTAATTCATGCTTATGGACGAAAAACGAACGGTTCAGCGGTCAAAACAACGGAATCTTCTTCAATTCACAATTTTAGCTTATGACTGATCGTAAACATTGATCTTCATGCAAATGTAAGAAATTGGTGCATTTCGACGAATACCGTGCGTTTTTAATCGTTGAAACTTCGCCTTTCTGCTAGAAAACAACTGCTACTGATGAGGAGAACGTTTTTTATCATCAAAAGGCAAGAAATTCATGCATTTCAACTAAAATGAGCGATTTCAGCGACCAGATCGATATCAGTATTTCTGCTGCAAAACACGATTGTTTGCTGAGAACTGTTGGGGAAACTATAATTTTCGAAAGAAAAGAAGAAATTCCTGCATTTAAACGAAAATGAGCGATTTCAGCGGTCACATCGGCGAATTTCAGCTGCAAAACACGATTGTTCGCTGAGAACTGGTTGGGAAACTTTCGTTTTCATGGTAATACACGAAATTTTTCATTTCAACGAAAACCGAACGTTTTGGTAGTTCAACGACAAATGCTTGCTGTAATCAGCATTTTTCTCTCCTAAATGATCGAAAACATTGAATTTCATGAAAAAGCCAAAAAATCATGCTAATTTAAGACATTCATGCTTTTGGACGAAAAAACAAACGGTTCAGTGTTCAAAACGACAAAATCTTGAATTCACAATTTTAGCTTATGACTGATCGTAAGCATTGATCTTCATGCAAATGTAAGAAGTTCGTGCATTTCGACGAAAAACGGGCGTTTTTATTCGTTGAAACTTCGCCTTTCTGCTAGAAAAACAACTTCTACTCATCAGTAGAAGTTGTTCTTCTAACAGAAAGGCGAACGTTTTTTTCCATCAAAAGGTGAGAAATGGATGCATTTTAAACTAAATGGAGCGATTTCAGCGATCAGATCGACGAATTTCTGCTGGAAAACACGATTTTTGGCTGAGAACTGTTGGGAAATTCGTTGGGATTTTCGATCATTCAGGAGAGAAAACTGGTGAAATCACCATTTTTCTCTCCTGAATGATCGAAAACATTCAATTTCATGAAAAAGCAGAAAATTCATCCATTTGGACGCAAAACGAACGGCTTAGCGGTATACGCGACTATGTCGTGAAGTCACAATTTTCGCTTATGACTGATCGCAAACATTGAATTTCATGCAAGTTCAAGTAATTCATGCTTATGGACGAAAAACGAACGGTTCAGCGGTCAAAACAACGGAATCTTCTTGAATTCACAATTTTAGCTTATGACTGATCGTAAACATTGATCTTCATGCAAATGTAAGAAATTGGTGCATTTCGACGAATACCGGGCGTTTTTAATCGTTGAAACTTCGCCTTTCCGCTAGAAAAACCACTGCTACTGATGAGGAGAACGTTTTTTATCATCAAAAGGCAAGAAATTCATGCATTTCAACTAAAATGAGCGATTTCAGCGACCAGATCGATATCAGTATTTCTGCTGCAAAACACGATTGTTCGCCGAGAACTGTTGGGGAAACTATAATTTTCGAAAGAAAAGAAGAAATTCCTGCATTTAAACGAAAATGAGCGATTTCAGCGGTCACATCGGCTAATTTCAGCTGCAAAACACGATTGTTCGCTGAGAACTGGTTGGGAAACTTTCGTTTTCATGATAAAACACGAAATTTTTCATTTCAACGAAAACCGAACGTTTTGGTAGTTCAACGACAAATGCTTGGTGTAATCAGCATTTTTCTCTCGTAAATGATCGAAAACATTGAATTTCATGAAAAAGCCAAAAAGCCAAAAAGCCACTCATGCAAATTCAAGAAATTCATGCTTTTGGACGAAAAAACAAACGGTTCAGCGTTCAAAACGACAAAATCTTGAATTCACAATTTTAGCTTATGACTGATCGTAAGCATTGATCTTCATGCAAATGTAAGAAGTTCGTGCATTTCGACGAAAAACGGGCGTTTTTATTCGTTGAAACTTCGCCTTTCTGCTAGAAAAACAACTTCTACTCATCAGTAGAAGTTGTTTTTCTAACAGAAAGGCGAACGTTTTTTTCCATCAAAAGGCGAGAAATTCATGCATTTAAACTAAATCGAGCGATTTCAGCGATCAGATCGACGAATTTCTGCTGGAAAATACGATTTTTGGCTGAGAACTGTTTGGAAATTCGTTGGGATTTTCGATCATTCAGGAGAGAAAACTGGTGAAATCACCATTTTTCTCTCCTGAATGATCGAAAACATTCAATTTCATGAAAAAAGCAGAAAATTCATCCATTTGGACGCAAAACGAACGGCTTAGCGGTATACGCGACTATGTCGTGAAGTCACAATTTTCGCTTATGACTGATCGCAAACATTGAATTTCATGCAAATTCAAGTAATTCATGCTTATGGACGAAAAACGAACGGTTCAGCGGTCAAAACAACGGAATCGTCTTCAATTCACAATTTTAGCTTATGACTGATCGTAAACATTGATCTTCATGCAAATGTAAGAAATTGGTTCATTTCGACGAATACCGGGCGTTTTTAATCGTTGAAACTTCGCCTTTCTGCTAGAAAAACCACTGCTGCTGATGAGGAGAACGTTTTTTATCATCAAAAGGCGAAAAATTCATGCATTTAAACTAAATCGAGCGATTTCAGCGATCAGATCGACGAATTTCTGCTGGAAAACACGATTTTTGGCTGAGAACTGTTGGGAAATTCGTTGGGATTTTCGATCATTCAGGAGAGAAAACTGGTGAAATCACCATTTTTCTCTCTCCTGAATGATCGAAAACATTCAATTTCATGAAAAAGCAGAAAATTCATCCATTTGGACGAAAAACAAACGGCTTAGCGGTATACGCGACTATGTCGTGAAGTCACAATTTTCGCTTATGACTGATCGCAAACATTGAATTTCATGCAAATTCAAGTAATTCATGCTTATGGACGAAAAACGAACGGTTCAGCGGTCAAAACAACGGAATCGTCTTCAATTCACAATTTTAGCTTATGACTGATCGTAAACATTGATCTTCATGCAAATGTAAGAAATTGGTGCATTTCGACGAATACCGTGCGTTTTTAATCGTTGAAACTTCGCCTTTCTGCTAGAAAAACCACTGCTGCTGATGAGGAGAACGTTTTTTATCATCAAAAGGCGAAAAATTCATGCATTTAAACTAAATCGAGCGATTTCAGCGATCAGATCGACGAATTTCTGCTGGAAAACACGATTTTTGGCTGAGAACTGTTGGGAAATTCGTTGGGATTTTCGATCATTCAGGAGAGAAAACTGGTGAAATCACCATTTTTCTCTCTCCTGAATGATCGAAAACATTCAATTTCATGAAAAAGCAGAAAATTCATCCATTTGGACGAAAAACAAACGGCTTAGCGGTATACGCGACTATGTCGTGAAGTCACAATTTTCGCTTATGACTGATCGCAGACATTGAATTTCATGCAAATTCAAGTAATTCATGCTTATGGACGAAAAACGAACGGTTCAGCGGTCAAAACAACGGAATCTTCTTCAATTCACAATTTTAGCTTATGACTGATCGTAAACATTGATCTTCATGCAAATGTAAGAAATTGGTGCATTTCGACGAATACCGTGCGTTTTTAATCGTTGAAACTTCGCCTTTCTGCTAGAAAACAACTGCTACTGATGAGGAGAACGTTTTTTATCATCAAAAGGCAAGAAATTCATGCATTTCAACTAAAATGAGCGATTTCAGCGACCAGATCGATATCAGTATTTCTGCTGCAAAACACGATTGTTTGCTGAGAACTGTTGGGGAAACTATAATTTTCGAAAGAAAAGAAGAAATTCCTGCATTTAAACGAAAATGAGCGATTTCAGCGGTCACATCGGCGAATTTCAGCTGCAAAACACGATTGTTCGCTGAGAACTGGTTGGGAAACTTTCGTTTTCATGGTAATACACGAAATTTTTCATTTCAACGAAAACCGAACGTTTTGGTAGTTCAACGACAAATGCTTGCTGTAATCAGCATTTTTCTCTCCTAAATGATCGAAAACATTGAATTTCATGAAAAAGCCAAAAAATCATGCTAATTTAAGACATTCATGCTTTTGGACGAAAAAACAAACGGTTCAGTGTTCAAAACGACAAAATCTTGAATTCACAATTTTAGCTTATGACTGATCGTAAGCATTGATCTTCATGCAAATGTAAGAAGTTCGTGCATTTCGACGAAAAACGGGCGTTTTTATTCGTTGAAACTTCGCCTTTCTGCTAGAAAAACAACTTCTACTCATCAGTAGAAGTTGTTCTTCTAACAGAAAGGCGAACGTTTTTTTCCATCAAAAGGTGAGAAATGGATGCATTTTAAACTAAATGGAGCGATTTCAGCGATCAGATCGACGAATTTCTGCTGGAAAACACGATTTTTGGCTGAGAACTGTTGGGAAATTCGTTGGGATTTTCGATCATTCAGGAGAGAAAACTGGTGAAATCACCATTTTTCTCTCCTGAATGATCGAAAACATTCAATTTCATGAAAAAGCAGAAAATTCATCCATTTGGACGCAAAACGAACGGCTTAGCGGTATACGCGACTATGTCGTGAAGTCACAATTTTCGCTTATGACTGATCGCAAACATTGAATTTCATGCAAGTTCAAGTAATTCATGCTTATGGACGAAAAACGAACGGTTCAGCGGTCAAAACAACGGAATCTTCTTGAATTCACAATTTTAGCTTATGACTGATCGTAAACATTGATCTTCATGCAAATGTAAGAAATTGGTGCATTTCGACGAATACCGGGCGTTTTTAATCGTTGAAACTTCGCCTTTCTGCTAGAAAAACCACTGCTACTGATGAGGAGAACGTTTTTTATCATCAAAAGGCAAGAAATTCATGCATTTCAACTAAAATGAGCGATTTCAGCGACCAGATCGATATCAGTATTTCTGCTGCAAAACACGATTGTTCGCCGAGAACTGTTGGGGAAACTATAATTTTCGAAAGAAAAGAAGAAATTCCTGCATTTAAACGAAAATGAGCGATTTCAGCGGTCACATCGGCTAATTTCAGCTGCAAAACACGATTGTTCGCTGAGAACTGGTTGGGAAACTTTCGTTTTCATGATAAAACACGAAATTTTTCATTTCAACGAAAACCGAACGTTTTGGTAGTTCAACGACAAATGCTTGGTGTAATCAGCATTTTTCTCTCGTAAATGATCGAAAACATTGAATTTCATGAAAAAGCCAAAAAGCCAAAAAGCCACTCATGCAAATTCAAGAAATTCATGCTTTTGGACGAAAAAACAAACGGTTCAGCGTTCAAAACGACAAAATCTTGAATTCACAATTTTAGCTTATGACTGATCGTAAGCATTGATCTTCATGCAAATGTAAGAAGTTCGTGCATTTCGACGAAAAACGGGCGTTTTTATTCGTTGAAACTTCGCCTTTCTGCTAGAAAAACAACTTCTACTCATCAGTAGAAGTTGTTTTTCTAACAGAAAGGCGAACGTTTTTTTCCATCAAAAGGCGAGAAATTCATGCATTTAAACTAAATCGAGCGATTTCAGCGATCAGATCGACGAATTTCTGCTGGAAAATACGATTTTTGGCTGAGAACTGTTGGGAAATTCGTTGGGATTTTCGATCATTCAATTTCATGAAAAAAGCAGAAAATTCATCCATTTGGACGCAAAACGAACGGCTTAGCGGTATACGCGACTATGTCGTGAAGTCACAATTTTCGCTTATGACTGATCGCAAACATTGAATTTCATGCAAATTCAAGTAATTCATGCTTATGGACGAAAAACGAACGGTTCAGCGGTCAAAACAACGGAATCGTCTTCAATTCACAATTTTAGCTTATGACTGATCGTAAACACTGATCTTCATGCAAATGTAAGAAATTGGTGCATTTCGACGAATACCGGGCGTTTTTAATCGTTGAAACTTCGCCTTTCTGCTAGAAAAACCACTGCTGCTGGTGAGGAGAACGTTTTTTATCATCAAAAGGCGAAAAATTCATGCATTTAAACTAAATCGAGCGATTTCAGCGATCAGATCGATGAATTTCTGCTGGAAAACACGATTTTTGGTTGAGAACTGTTGGGAAATTCGTTGGGATTTTCGATCATTCAGGAGAGAAAACTGGTGAAATCACCATTTTTCTCTCTCCTGAATGATCGAAAACATTCAATTTCATGAAAAAGCAGAAAATTCATCCATTTGGACGAAAAACGAACGGCTTAGCGATATACGCGACTATGTCGTGAAGTCACAATTTTCGCTTATGACTGATCGCAAACTTTGAATTTCATGAAAAAGCCAAAAAGCCAAAAAGCCACTCATGCAAATTCAAGAAATTCATGCTTTTGGACGAAAAAACAAACGGTTCAGCGTTCAAAACGACAAAATCTTGAATTCACAATTTTAGCTTACGACTGATCGTAAGCATTGATCTTCATGCAAATGTAAGAAGTTCGTGCATTTCGACGAAAAACGGGCGTTTTTATTCGTTGAAACTTCGCCTTTCTGCTAGAAAAACAACTTCTACTCATCAGTAGAAGTTGTTTTTCTAACAGAAAGGCGAACGTTTTTTTCCATCAAAAGGCGAGAAATTCATGCATTTAAACTAAATCGAGCGATTTCAGCGATCAGATCGACGAATTTCTGCTGGAAAATACGATTTTTGGCTGAGAACTGTTGGGAAATTCGTTGGGATTTTCGATCATTCAGGAGAGAAAACTGGTGAAATCACCATTTTTCTCTCCTGAATGATCGAAAACATTCAATTTCATGAAAAAAGCAGAAAATTCATCCATTTGGACGCAAAACGAACGGCTTAGCGGTATACGCGACTATGTCGTGAAGTCACAATTTTCGCTTATGACTGATCGCAAACATTGAATTTCATGCAAATTCAAGTAATTCATGCTTATGGACGAAAAACGAACGGTTCAGCGGTCAAAACAACGGAATCGTCTTCAATTCACAATTTTAGCTTATGACTGATCGTAAACATTGATCTTCATGCAAATGTAAGAAATTGGTGCATTTCGACGAATACCGTGCGTTTTTAATCGTTGAAACTTCGCCTTTCTGCTAGAAAAACCACTGCTGCTGATGAGGAGAACGTTTTTTATCATCAAAAGGCGAAAAATTCATGCATTTAAACTAAATCGAGCGATTTCAGCGATCAGATCGACGAATTTCTGCTGGAAAACACGATTTTTGGCTGAGAACTGTTGGGAAATTCGTTGGGATTTTCGATCATTCAGGAGAGAAAACTGGTGAAATCACCATTTTTCTCTCTCCTGAATGATCGAAAACATTCAATTTCATGAAAAAGCAGAAAATTCATCCATTTGGACGAAAAACAAACGGCTTAGCGGTATACGCGACTATGTCGTGAAGTCACAATTTTCGCTTATGACTGATCGCAGACATTGAATTTCATGCAAATTCAAGTAATTCATGCTTATGGACGAAAAACGAACGGTTCAGCGGTCAAAACAACGGAATCTTCTTCAATTCACAATTTTAGCTTATGACTGATCGTAAACATTGATCTTCATGCAAATGTAAGAAATTGGTGCATTTCGACGAATACCGTGCGTTTTTAATCGTTGAAACTTCGCCTTTCTGCTAGAAAACAACTGCTACTGATGAGGAGAACGTTTTTTATCATCAAAAGGCAAGAAATTCATGCATTTCAACTAAAATGAGCGATTTCAGCGACCAGATCGATATCAGTATTTCTGCTGCAAAACACGATTGTTTGCTGAGAACTGTTGGGGAAACTATAATTTTCGAAAGAAAAGAAGAAATTCCTGCATTTAAACGAAAATGAGCGATTTCAGCGGTCACATCGGCGAATTTCAGCTGCAAAACACGATTGTTCGCTGAGAACTGGTTGGGAAACTTTCGTTTTCATGGTAATACACGAAATTTTTCATTTCAACGAAAACCGAACGTTTTGGTAGTTCAACGACAAATGCTTGCTGTAATCAGCATTTTTCTCTCCTAAATGATCGAAAACATTGAATTTCATGAAAAAGCCAAAAAATCATGCTAATTTAAGACATTCATGCTTTTGGACGAAAAAACAAACGGTTCAGTGTTCAAAACGACAAAATCTTGAATTCACAATTTTAGCTTATGACTGATCGTAAGCATTGATCTTCATGCAATTGTAAGAAGTTCGTGCATTTCGACGAAAAACGGGCGTTTTTATTCGTTGAAACTTCGCCTTTCTGCTAGAAAAACAACTTCTACTCATCAGTAGAAGTTGTTCTTCTAACAGAAAGGCGAACGTTTTTTTCCATCAAAAGGTGAGAAATGGATGCATTTTAAACTAAATGGAGCGATTTCAGCGATCAGATCGACGAATTTCTGCTGGAAAACACGATTTTTGGCTGAGAACTGTTGGGAAATTCGTTGGGATTTTCGATCATTCAGGAGAGAAAACTGGTGAAATCACCATTTTTCTCTCCTGAATGATCGAAAACATTCAATTTCATGAAAAAGCAGAAAATTCATCCATTTGGACGCAAAACGAACGGCTTAGCGGTATACGCGACTATGTCGTGAAGTCACAATTTTCGCTTATGACTGATCGCAAACATTGAATTTCATGCAAGTTCAAGTAATTCATGCTTATGGACGAAAAACGAACGGTTCAGCGGTCAAAACAACGGAATCTTCTTGAATTCACAATTTTAGCTTATGACTGATCGTAAACATTGATCTTCATGCAAATGTAAGAAATTGGTGCATTTCGACGAATACCGGGCGTTTTTAATCGTTGAAACTTCGCCTTTCTGCTAGAAAAACCACTGCTACTGATGAGGAGAACGTTTTTTATCATCAAAAGGCAAGAAATTCATGCATTTCAACTAAAATGAGCGATTTCAGCGACCAGATCGATATCAGTATTTCTGCTGCAAAACACGATTGTTCGCCGAGAACTGTTGGGGAAACTATAATTTTCGAAAGAAAAGAAGAAATTCCTGCATTTAAACGAAAATGAGCGATTTCAGCGGTCACATCGGCTAATTTCAGCTGCAAAACACGATTGTTCGCTGAGAACTGGTTGGGAAACTTTCGTTTTCATGATAAAACACGAAATTTTTCATTTCAACGAAAACCGAACGTTTTGGTAGTTCAACGACAAATGCTTGGTGTAATCAGCATTTTTCTCTCGTAAATGATCGAAAACATTGAATTTCATGAAAAAGCCAAAAAGCCAAAAAGCCACTCATGCAAATTCAAGAAATTCATGCTTTTGGACGAAAAAACAAACGGTTCAGCGTTCAAAACGACAAAATCTTGAATTCACAATTTTAGCTTATGACTGATCGTAAGCATTGATCTTCATGTAAATGTAAGAAGTTCGTGCATTTCGACGAAAAACGGGCGTTTTTATTCGTTGAAACTTCGCCTTTCTGCTAGAAAAACAACTTCTACTCATCAGTAGAAGTTGTTCTTCTAACAGAAAGGCGAACGTTTTGTTCCATCAAAAGGCGAGAAATTCATGCATTTTAAACTAAATCGAGCGATTTCAGCGATCAGATCGACGAATTTCTGCTGGAAAACACGATTTTTGGCTGAGAACTGTTGGGAAATTCGTTGGGATTTTCGATCATTCAAGAGAGGAAACTGGTGAAATCACCATTTTTCTCTCCTGAATGATCGAAAACATTCAATTTCATGAAAAAGCAGAAAATTCATCCATTTGGACGAAAAACGAACGGCTTAGCGATATACGCGACTATGTCGTGAAGTCACAATTTTCGCTTATGACTGATCGCAAACTTTGAATTTCATGAAAAAGCCAAAAAGCCAAAAAGCCACTCATGCAAATTCAAGAAATTCATGCTTTTGGACGAAAAAACAAACGGTTCAGCGTTCAAAACGACAAAATCTTGAATTCACAATTTTAGCTTACGACTGGTCGTAAGCATTGATCTTCATGCAAATGTAAGAAGTTCGTGCATTTCGACGAAAAACGGGCGTTTTTATTCGTTGAAACTTCGCCTTTCTGCTAGAAAAACAACTTCTACTCATCAGTAGAAGTTGTTTTTCTAACAGAAAGGCGAACGTTTTTTTCCATCAAAAGGCGAGAAATTCATGCATTTAAACTAAATCGAGCGATTTCAGCGATCAGATCGACGAATTTCTGCTGGAAAATACGATTTTTGGCTGAGAACTGTTGGGAAATTCGTTGGGATTTTCGATCATTCAGGAGAGAAAACTGGTGAAATCACCATTTTTCTCTCCTGAATGATCGAAAACATTCAATTTCATGAAAAAAGCAGAAAATTCATCCATTTGGACGCAAAACGAACGGCTTAGCGGTATACGCGACTATGTCGTGAAGTCACAATTTTCGCTTATGACTGATCGCAAACATTGAATTTCATGCAAATTCAAGTAATTCATGCTTATGGACGAAAAACGAACGGTTCAGCGGTCAAAACAACGGAATCGTCTTCAATTCACAATTTTAGCTTATGACTGATCGTAAACATTGATCTTCATGCAAATGTAAGAAATTGGTGCATTTCGACGAATACCGGGCGTTTTTAATCGTTGAAACTTCGCCTTTCTGCTAGAAAAACCACTGCTGCTGGTGAGGAGAACGTTTTTTATCATCAAAAGGCGAAAAATTCATGCATTTAAACTAAATCGAGCGATTTCAGCGATCAGATCGATGAATTTCTGCTGGAAAACACGATTTTTGGTTGAGAACTGTTGGGAAATTCGTTGGGATTTTCGATCATTCAGGAGAGAAAACTGGTGAAATCACCATTTTTCTCTCTCCTGAATGATCGAAAACATTCAATTTCATGAAAAAGCAGAAAATTCATCCATTTGGACGAAAAACGAACGGCTTAGCGATATACGCGACTATGTCGTGAAGTCACAATTTTCGCTTATGACTGATCGCAAACTTTGAATTTCATGCAAATTCAAGTAATTCATGCTTATGGACGAAAAACGAACGGTTCAGCGGTCAAAACAACGGAATCTTCTTGAATTCACAATTTTAGCTTATGACTGATCGTAAGCATTGATCTTCATGCAAATGTAAGAAGTTCGTGCATTTCGACGAAAAACGGGCGTTTTTATTCGTTGAAACTTCGCCTTTCTGCTAGAAAAACAACTTCTACTCATCAGTAGAAGTTGTTCTTCTAACAGAAAGGCGAACGTTTTTTTCCGTCAAAAGGCGAGAAATGGATGCATTTTAAACTAAATCGAGCGATTTCAGCGATCAGATCGACGAATTTCTGCTGGAAAACACGATTTTTGGCTGAGAACTGTTGGGAAATTCGTTGGGATTTTCGATCATTCAGGAGAGAAAAATGGTGATTTCACCAGTCGAAAACATTCAATTTCATGAAAAAGCAGAAAATTCATCCATTTGGACGCAAAACGAACGGCTTAGCGGTATACGCGACTATGTCGTGAAGTCACAATTTTCGCTTATGACTGATCGCAAACATTGAATTTCATGCAAATTCAAGTAATTCATGCTTATGGACGAAAAACGAACGGTTCAGCGGTCAAAACAACGGAATCTTCTTGAATTCACAATTTTAGCTTATGACTGATCGTAAACATTGATCTTCATGCAAATGTTAGAAATTGGTGCATTTCGACGAATACCGTGCGTTTTTAATCGTTGAAACTTCGCCTTTCCGCTAGAAAAACAACTGCTACTGATGAGGAGAACGTTTTTTATCATCAAAAGGCAAGAAATTCATGCATTTCAACTAAAATGAGCGATTTCAGCGACCAGATCGATATCAGTATTTCTGCTGCAAAACACGATTGTTTGCCGAGAACTGTTGGGGAAACTATAATTTTCGAAAGAAAAGAAGAAATTCCTGCATTTAAACGAAAATGAGCGATTTCAGCGGTCACATCGGCGAATTTCAGCTGCAAAACACGATTGTTCGCTGAGAACTGGTTGGGAAACTTTCGTTTTCATGGTAATACACGAAATTTTTCATTTCAACGAAAACCGAACGTTTTGGTAGTTCAACGACAAATGCTTGCTGTAATCAGCATTTTTCTCTCCTAAATGATCGAAAACATTGAATTTCATGAAAAAGCCAAAAACTCATGCTAATTCTTAAATTAGCATGAGTTTTTGGCTTTTTGTCTTAGCATGAATGTCTTAACATTCATGCTAAGACATGAATGTCTTAACATTCATGCTTTTGGACGAAAAAACAAATGGTTCAGTGTTCAAAACGACAAAATCTTGAATTCACAATTTTAGCTTATGACTGATCGTAAGCATTGATCTTCATGCAAATGTAAGAAGTTCGTGCATTTCGACGAAAAACGGGCGTTTTTATTCGTTGAAACTTCGCCTTTCTGCTAGAAAAACAACTTCTACTCATCAGTTGAAGTTGTTCTTCTAACAGAAAGGCGAACGTTTTTTTCCGTCAAAAGGCGAGAAATGGATGCATTTTAAACTAAATCGAGCGATTTCAGCGATCAGATCGACGAATTTCTGCTGGAAAACACGATTTTTGGCTGAGAACTGTTGGGAAATTCGTTGGGATTTTCGATCATTCAGCAGAGAAAACTGGTGAAATCACCATTTTTCTCTCCTGAATGATCGAAAACATTCAATTTCATGGAAAAGCAGAAAATTCATCCATTTGGACGCAAAACGAACGGCTTAGCGGTATACGCGACTATGTCGTGAAGTCACAATTTTCGCTTATGACTGATCGCAAACATTGAATTTCATGCAAATTCAAGTAATTCATGCTTATGGACGAAAAACGAACGGTTCAGCGGTCAAAACAACGGAATCGTCTTCAATTCACAATTTTAGCTTATGACTGATCGTAAACATTGATCTTCATGCAAATGTAAGAAATTGGTGCATTTCGACGAATACCGGGCGTTTTTAATCGTTGAAACTTCGCCTTTCTGCTAGAAAAACCACTGCTGCTGGTGAGGAGAACGTTTTTTATCATCAAAAGGCGAAAAATTCATGCATTTAAACTAAATCGAGCGATTTCAGCGATCAGATCGATGAATTTCTGCTGGAAAACACGATTTTTGGTTGAGAACTGTTGGGAAATTCGTTGGGATTTTCGATCATTCAGGAGAGAAAACTGGTGAAATCACCATTTTTCTCTCTCCTGAATGATCGAAAACATTCAATTTCATGAAAAAGCAGAAAATTCATCCATTTGGACGCAAAACGAACGGCTTAGCGGTATACGCGACTATGTCGTGAAGTCACAATTTTCGCTTATGACTGATCGCAAACATTGAATTTCATGCAAATTCAAGTAATTCATGCTTATGGACGAAAAACGAACGGTTCAGCGGTCAAAACAACGAAATCTTCTTCAATTCACAATTTTAGCTTATGACTAATCGTAAACATTGATCTTCATGCAAATGTAAGAAATTGGTGCATTATGACGAATACCGTGCGTTTTTAATCGTTGAAACTTCGCCTTTCTGCTAGAAAAACAACTGCTACTGATGAGGAGAACGTTTTTTATCATCAAAAGGCAAGAAATTCATGCATTTCAACTAAAATGAGCGATTTCAGCGACCAGATCGATATCAGTATTTCTGCTGCAAAACACGATTGTTTGCCGAGAACTGTTGGGGAAACTATAATTTTCGAAAGAAAAGGAGAAATTCCTGCATTTAAACGAAAATGAGCGATTTCAGCGGTCACATCGGCGAATTTCAGCTGCAAAACACGATTGTTCGCTGAGAACTGGTTGGGAAACTTTCGTTTTCATGGTAATACACGAAATTTTTCATTTCAACGAAAACCGAACGTTTTGGTAGTTCAACGACAAATGCTTGCTGTAATCAGCATTTTTCTCTCCTAAATGATCGAAAACATTGAATTTCATGAAAAAGCCAAAAACTCATGCTAATTTAAGACATTCATGCTTTTGGACGAAAAAACAAACGGTTCAGTGTTCAAAACGACAAAATCTTGAATTCACAATTTTAGCTTATGACTGATCGTAAACATTGATCTTCATGCAAATGTAAGAAATTGGTGCATTTCGACGAATACCGGGCGTTTTTAATCGTTGAAACTTCGCCTTTCTGCTAGAAAAACCACTGCTACTGATGAGGAGAACGTTTTTTATCATCAAAAGGCAAGAAATTCATGCATTTCAACTAAAATGAGCGATTTCAGCGACCAGATCGATATCAGTATTTCTGCTGCAAAACACGATTGTTCGCCGAGAACTGTTGGGGAAACTATAATTTTCGAAAGAAAAGAAGAAATTCCTGCATTTAAACGAAAATGAGCGATTTCAGCGGTCACATCGGCTAATTTCAGCTGCAAAACACGATTGTTCGCTGAGAACTGGTTGGGAAACTTTCGTTTTCATGATAAAACACGAAATTTTTCATTTCAACGAAAACCGAACGTTTTGGTAGTTCAACGACAAATGCTTGGTGTAATCAGCATTTTTCTCTCGTAAATGATCGAAAACATTGAATTTCATGAAAAAGCCAAAAAGCCAAAAAGCCACTCATGCAAATTCAAGAAATTCATGCTTTTGGACGAAAAAACAAACGGTTCAGCGTTCAAAACGACAAAATCTTGAATTCACAATTTTAGCTTATGACTGATCGTAAGCATTGATCTTCATGCAAATGTAAGAAGTTCGTGCATTTCGACGAAAAACGGGCGTTTTTATTCGTTGAAACTTCGCCTTTCTGCTAGAAAAACAACTTCTACTCATCAGTAGAAGTTGTTCTTCTAACAGAAAGGCGAACGTTTTTTTCCGTCAAAAGGCGAGAAATGGATGCATTTTAAACTAAATCGAGTGATTTCAGCGATCAGATCGACGAATTTCTGCTGGAAAACACGATTTTGGCTGAGAACTGTTGGGAAATTCGTTGGGATTTTCGATCATTCAGGAGAGAAAACTGGTGAAATCACCATTTTTCTCTCCTGAATGATCGAAAACATTCAATTTCATGGAAAAGCAGAAAATTCATCCATTTGGACGCAAAACGAACGGCTTAGCGGTATACGCGACTATGTCGTGAAGTCACAATTTTCGCTTATGACTAATCGCAAACATTGAATTTCATGCAAATTCAAGTAATTCATGCTTATGGACGAAAAACGAACGGTTCAGCGGTCAAAACAACGAAATCTTCTTCAATTCACAATTTTAGCTTATGACTAATCGTAAACATTGATCTTCATGCAAATGTAAGAAATTGGTGCATTATGACGAATACCGTGCGTTTTTAATCGTTGAAACTTCGCCTTTCTGCTAGAAAAACAACTGCTACTGATGAGGAGAACGTTTTTTATCATCAAAAGGCAAGAAATTCATGCATTTCAACTAAAATGAGCGATTTCAGCGACCAGATCGATATCAGTATTTCTGCTGCAAAACACGATTGTTTGCCGAGAACTGTTGGGGAAACTATAATTTTCGAAAGAAAAGAAGAAATTCCTGCATTTAAACGAAAATGAGCGATTTCAGCGGTCACATCGGCGAATTTCAGCTGCAAAACACGATTGTTCGCTGAGAACTGGTTGGGAAACTTTCGTTTTCATGGTAATACACGAAATTTTTCATTTCAACGAAAACCGAACGTTTTGGTAGTTCAACGACAAATGCTTGCTGTAATCAGCATTTTTCTCTCCTAAATGATCGAAAACATTGAATTTCATGAAAAAGCCAAAAAATCATGCTAATTTAAGACATTCATGCTTTTGGACGAAAAAACAAACGGTTCAGTGTTCAAAACGACAAAATCTTGAATTCACAATTTTAGCTTATGACTGATCGTAAGCATTGATCTTCATGCAAATGTAAGAAGTTCGTGCATTTCGACGAAAAACGGGCGTTTTTATTCGTTGAAACTTCGCCTTTCTGCTAGAAAAACAACTTCTACTCATCAGTAGAAGTTGTTCTTCTAACAGAAAGGCGAACGTTTTTTTCCATCAAAAGGTGAGAAATGGATGCATTTTAAACTAAATGGAGCGATTTCAGCGATCAGATCGACGAATTTCTGCTGGAAAACACGATTTTTGGCTGAGAACTGTTGGGAAATTCGTTGGGATTTTCGATCATTCAGGAGAGAAAACTGGTGAAATCACCATTTTTCTCTCCTGAATGATCGAAAACATTCAATTTCATGAAAAAGCAGAAAATTCATCCATTTGGACGCAAAACGAACGGCTTAGCGGTATACGCGACTATGTCGTGAAGTCACAATTTTCGCTTATGACTGATCGCAAACATTGAATTTCATGCAAGTTCAAGTAATTCATGCTTATGGACGAAAAACGAACGGTTCAGCGGTCAAAACAACGGAATCTTCTTGAATTCACAATTTTAGCTTATGACTGATCGTAAACATTGATCTTCATGCAAATGTAAGAAATTGGTGCATTTCGACGAATACCGGGCGTTTTTAATCGTTGAAACTTCGCCTTTCTGCTAGAAAAACCACTGCTACTGATGAGGAGAACGTTTTTTATCATCAAAAGGCAAGAAATTCATGCATTTCAACTAAAATGAGCGTTTTTAGCGACCAGATCGATATCAGTATTTCTGCTGCAAAACACGATTGTTCGCCGAGAACTGTTGGGGAAACTATAATTTTCGAAAGAAAAGAAGAAATTCCTGCATTTAAACGAAAATGAGCGATTTCAGCGGTCACATCGGCTAATTTCAGCTGCAAAACACGATTGTTCGCTGAGAACTGGTTGGGAAACTTTCGTTTTCATGATAAAACACGAAATTTTTCATTTCAACGAAAACCGAACGTTTTGGTAGTTCAACGACAAATGCTTGGTGTAATCAGCATTTTTCTCTCGTAAATGATCGAAAACATTGAATTTCATGAAAAAGCCAAAAAGCCACTCATGCAAATTCAAGAAATTCATGCTTTTGGACGAAAAAACAAACGGTTCAGCGTTCAAAACGACAAAATCTTGAATTCACAATTTTAGCTTATGACTGATCGTAAGCATTGATCTTCATGCAAATGTAAGAAGTTCGTGCATTTCGACGAAAAACGGGCGTTTTTATTCGTTGAAACTTCGCCTTTCTGCTAGAAAAACAACTTCTACTCATCAGTAGAAGTTGTTTTTCTAACAGAAAGGCGAACGTTTTTTTCCATCAAAAGGCGAGAAATTCATGCATTTAAACTAAATCGAGCGATTTCAGCGATCAGATCGACGAATTTCTGCTGGAAAATACGATTTTTGGCTGAGAACTGTTGGGAAATTCGTTGGGATTTTCGATCATTCAGGAGAGAAAACTGGTGAAATCACCATTTTTCTCTCCTGAATGATCGAAAACATTCAATTTCATGAAAAAAGCAGAAAATTCATCCATTTGGACGCAAAACGAACGGCTTAGCGGTATACGCGACTATGTCGTGAAGTCACAATTTTCGCTTATGACTGATCGCAAACATTGAATTTCATGCAAATTCAAGTAATTCATGCTTATGGACGAAAAACGAACGGTTCAGCGGTCAAAACAACGGAATCGTCTTCAATTCACAATTTTAGCTTATGACTGATCGTAAACACTGATCTTCATGCAAATGTAAGAAATTGGTGCATTTCGACGAATACCGGGCGTTTTTAATCGTTGAAACTTCGCCTTTCTGCTAGAAAAACCACTGCTGCTGGTGAGGAGAACGTTTTTTATCATCAAAAGGCGAAAAATTCATGCATTTAAACTAAATCGAGCGATTTCAGCGATCAGATCGATGAATTTCTGCTGGAAAACACGATTTTTGGTTGAGAACTGTTGGGAAATTCGTTGGGATTTTCGATCATTCAGGAGAGAAAACTGGTGAAATCACCATTTTTCTCTCTCCTGAATGATCGAAAACATTCAATTTCATGAAAAAGCAGAAAATTCATCCATTTGGACGAAAAACGAACGGCTTAGCGATATACGCGACTATGTCGTGAAGTCACAATTTTCGCTTATGACTGATCGCAAACTTTGAATTTCATGCAAATTCAAGTAATTCATGCTTATGGACGAAAAACGAACGGTTCAGCGGTCAAAACAACGGAATCTTCTTGAATTCACAATTTTAGCTTATGACTGATCGTAAGCATTGATCTTCATGCAAATGTAAGAAGTTCGTGCATTTCGACGAAAAACGGGCGTTTTTATTCGTTGAAACTTCGCCTTTCTGCTAGAAAAACAACTTCTACTCATCAGTAGAAGTTGTTCTTCTAACAGAAAGGCGAACGTTTTTTTCCATCAAAAGGCGAGAAATGGATGCATTTTAAACTAAATCGAGCGATTTCAGCGATCAGATCGACGAATTTCTGCTGGAAAACACGATTTTTGGCTGAGAACTGTTGGGAAATTCGTAGGGATTTTCGATCATTCAGGAGAGAAAAATGGTGATTTCACCAGTCGAAAACATTCAATTTCATGAAAAAGCAGAAAATTCATCCATTTGGACGCAAAACGAACGGCTTAGCGGTATACGCGACTATGTCGTGAAGTCACAATTTTCGCTTATGACTGATCGCAAACATTGAATTTCATGCAAATTCAAGTAATTCATGCTTATGGACGAAAAACGAACGGTTCAGCGGTCAAAACAACGGAATCTTCTTGAATTCACAATTTTAGCTTATGACTGATCGTAAACATTGATCTTCATGCAAATGTTAGAAATTGGTGCATTTCGACGAATACCGTGCGTTTTTAATCGTTGAAACTTCGCCTTTCCGCTAGAAAAACAACTGCTACTGATGAGGAGAACGTTTTTTATCATCAAAAGGCAAGAAATTCATGCATTTCAACTAAAATGAGCGATTTCAGCGACCAGATCGATATCAGTATTTCTGCTGCAAAACACGATTGTTTGCCGAGAACTGTTGGGGAAACTATAATTTTCGAAAGAAAAGAAGAAATTCCTGCATTTAAACGAAAATGAGCGATTTCAGCGGTCACATCGGCGAATTTCAGCTGCAAAACACGATTGTTCGCTGAGAACTGGTTGGGAAACTTTCGTTTTCATGGTAATACACGAAATTTTTCATTTCAACGAAAACCGAACGTTTTGGTAGTTCAACGACAAATGCTTGCTGTAATCAGCATTTTTCTCTCCTAAATGATCGAAAACATTGAATTTCATGAAAAAGCCAAAAACTCATGCTAATTCTTAAATTAGCATGAGTTTTTGGCTTTTTGTCTTAGCATGAATGTCTTAACATTCATGCTAAGACATGAATGTCTTAACATTCATGCTTTTGGACGAAAAAACAAATGGTTCAGTGTTCAAAACGACAAAATCTTGAATTCACAATTTTAGCTTATGACTGATCGTAAGCATTGATCTTCATGCAAATGTAAGAAGTTCGTGCATTTCGACGAAAAACGGGCGTTTTTATTCGTTGAAACTTCGCCTTTCTGCTAGAAAAACAACTTCTACTCATCAGTTGAAGTTGTTCTTCTAACAGAAAGGCGAACGTTTTTTTCCGTCAAAAGGCGAGAAATGGATGCATTTTAAACTAAATCGAGCGATTTCAGCGATCAGATCGACGAATTTCTGCTGGAAAACACGATTTTTGGCTGAGAACTGTTGGGAAATTCGTTGGGATTTTCGATCATTCAGCAGAGAAAACTGGTGAAATCACCATTTTTCTCTCCTGAATGATCGAAAACATTCAATTTCATGGAAAAGCAGAAAATTCATCCATTTGGACGCAAAACGAACGGCTTAGCGGTATACGCGACTATGTCGTGAAGTCACAATTTTCGCTTATGACTGATCGCAAACATTGAATTTCATGCAAATTCAAGTAATTCATGCTTATGGACGAAAAACGAACGGTTCAGCGGTCAAAACAACGGAATCGTCTTCAATTCACAATTTTAGCTTATGACTGATCGTAAACATTGATCTTCATGCAAATGTAAGAAATTGGTGCATTTCGACGAATACCGGGCGTTTTTAATCGTTGAAACTTCGCCTTTCTGCTAGAAAAACCACTGCTGCTGGTGAGGAGAACGTTTTTTATCATCAAAAGGCGAAAAATTCATGCATTTAAACTAAATCGAGCGATTTCAGCGATCAGATCGATGAATTTCTGCTGGAAAACACGATTTTTGGTTGAGAACTGTTGGGAAATTCGTTGGGATTTTCGATCATTCAGGAGAGAAAACTGGTGAAATCACCATTTTTCTCTCTCCTGAATGATCGAAAACATTCAATTTCATGAAAAAGCAGAAAATTCATCCATTTGGACGCAAAACGAACGGCTTAGCGGTATACGCGACTATGTCGTGAAGTCACAATTTTCGCTTATGACTGATCGCAAACATTGAATTTCATGCAAATTCAAGTAATTCATGCTTATGGACGAAAAACGAACGGTTCAGCGGTCAAAACAACGAAATCTTCTTCAATTCACAATTTTAGCTTATGACTAATCGTAAACATTGATCTTCATGCAAATGTAAGAAATTGGTGCATTATGACGAATACCGTGCGTTTTTAATCGTTGAAACTTCGCCTTTCTGCTAGAAAAACAACTGCTACTGATGAGGAGAACGTTTTTTATCATCAAAAGGCAAGAAATTCATGCATTTCAACTAAAATGAGCGATTTCAGCGACCAGATCGATATCAGTATTTCTGCTGCAAAACACGATTGTTTGCCGAGAACTGTTGGGAAAACTATAATTTTCGAAAGAAAAGGAGAAATTCCTGCATTTAAACGAAAATGAGCGATTTCAGCGGTCACATCGGCGAATTTCAGCTGCAAAACACGATTGTTCGCTGAGAACTGGTTGGGAAACTTTCGTTTTCATGGTAATACACGAAATTTTTCATTTCAACGAAAACCGAACGTTTTGGTAGTTCAACGACAAATGCTTGCTGTAATCAGCATTTTTCTCTCCTAAATGATCGAAAACATTGAATTTCATGAAAAAGCCAAAAACTCATGCTAATTTAAGACATTCATGCTTTTGGACGAAAAAACAAACGGTTCAGTGTTCAAAACGACAAAATCTTGAATTCACAATTTTAGCTTATGACTGATCGTAAACATTGATCTTCATGCAAATGTAAGAAATTGGTGCATTTCGACGAATACCGGGCGTTTTTAATCGTTGAAACTTCGCCTTTCTGCTAGAAAAACCACTGCTACTGATGAGGAGAACGTTTTTTATCATCAAAAGGCAAGAAATTCATGCATTTCAACTAAAATGAGCGATTTCAGCGACCAGATCGATATCAGTATTTCTGCTGCAAAACACGATTGTTCGCCGAGAACTGTTGGGGAAACTATAATTTTCGAAAGAAAAGAAGAAATTCCTGCATTTAAACGAAAATGAGCGATTTCAGCGGTCACATCGGCTAATTTCAGCTGCAAAACACGATTGTTCGCTGAGAACTGGTTGGGAAACTTTCGTTTTCATGATAAAACACGAAATTTTTCATTTCAACGAAAACCGAACGTTTTGGTAGTTCAACGACAAATGCTTGGTGTAATCAGCATTTTTCTCTCGTAAATGATCGAAAACATTGAATTTCATGAAAAAGCCAAAAAGCCAAAAAGCCACTCATGCAAATTCAAGAAATTCATGCTTTTGGACGAAAAAACAAACGGTTCAGCGTTCAAAACGACAAAATCTTGAATTCACAATTTTAGCTTATGACTGATCGTAAGCATTGATCTTCATGCAAATGTAAGAAGTTCGTGCATTTCGACGAAAAACGGGCGTTTTTATTCGTTGAAACTTCGCCTTTCTGCTAGAAAAACAACTTCTACTCATCAGTAGAAGTTGTTCTTCTAACAGAAAGGCGAACGTTTTTTTCCGTCAAAAGGCGAGAAATGGATGCATTTTAAACTAAATCGAGTGATTTCAGCGATCAGATCGACGAATTTCTGCTGGAAAACACGATTTTGGCTGAGAACTGTTGGGAAATTCGTTGGGATTTTCGATCATTCAGGAGAGAAAACTGGTGAAATCACCATTTTTCTCTCCTGAATGATCGAAAACATTCAATTTCATGGAAAAGCAGAAAATTCATCCATTTGGACGCAAAACGAACGGCTTAGCGGTATACGCGACTATGTCGTGAAGTCACAATTTTCGCTTATGACTAATCGCAAACATTGAATTTCATGCAAATTCAAGTAATTCATGCTTATGGACGAAAAACGAACGGTTCAGCGGTCAAAACAACGAAATCTTCTTCAATTCACAATTTTAGCTTATGACTAATCGTAAACATTGATCTTCATGCAAATGTAAGAAATTGGTGCATTATGACGAATACCGTGCGTTTTTAATCGTTGAAACTTCGCCTTTCTGCTAGAAAAACAACTGCTACCGATGAGGAGAACGTTTTTTATCATCAAAAGGCAAGAAATTCATGCATTTCAACTAAAATGAGCGATTTCAGCGACCAGATCGATATCAGTATTTCTGCTGCAAAACACGATTGTTTGCCGAGAACTGTTGGGGAAACTATAATTTTCGAAAGAAAAGAAGAAATTCCTGCATTTAAACGAAAATGAGCGATTTCAGCGGTCACATCGGCGAATTTCAGCTGCAAAACACGATTGTTCGCTGAGAACTGGTTGGGAAACTTTCGTTTTCATGGTAATACACGAAATTTTTCATTTCAACGAAAACCGAACGTTTTGGTAGTTCAACGACAAATGCTTGCTGTAATCAGCATTTTTCTCTCCTAAATGATCGAAAACATTGAATTTCATGAAAAAGCCAAAAACTCATGCTAATTTAAGACATTCATGCTTTTGGACGAAAAAACAAACGGTTCAGTGTTCAAAACGACAAAATCTTGAATTCACAATTTTAGCTTATGACTGATCGTAAGCATTGATCTTCATGCAAATGTAAGAAGTTCGTGCATTTCGACGAAAAACGGGCGTTTTTATTCGTTGAAACTTCGCCTTTCTGCTAGAAAAACAACTTCTACTCATCAGTAGAAGTTGTTCTTCTAACAGAAAGGCGAACGTTTTTTTCCGTCAAAAGGCGAGAAATGGATGCATTTTAAACTAAATCGAGTGATTTCAGCGATCAGATCGACGAATTTCTGCTGGAAAACACGATTTTTGGCTGAGAACTGTTGGGAAATTCGTTGGGATTTTCGATCATTCAGGAGAGAAAACTGGTGAAATCACCATTTTTCTCTCCTGAATGATCGAAAACATTCAATTTCATGGAAAAGCAGAAAATTCATCCATTTGGACGCAAAACGAACGGCTTAGCGGTATACGCGACTATGTCGTGAAGTCACAATTTTCGCTTATGACTGATCGCAAACATTGAATTTCATGCAAATTCAAGTAATTCATGCTTATGGACGAAAAACGAACGGTTCAGCGGTCAAAACAACGGAATCGTCTTCAATTCACAATTTTAGCTTATGACTGATCGTAAACATTGATCTTCATGCAAATGTAAGAAATTGGTGCATTTCGACGAATACCGGGCGTTTTTAATCGTTGAAACTTCGCCTTTCTGCTAGAAAAACAACTGCTTCTGATGAGGAGAACGTTTTTTATCATCAAAAGGCAAGAAATTCATGCATTTTAACCAAAATGAGCGATTTCAGCGACCAGATCGATATCAGTATTTCTGCTGCAAAACACGATTGTTCGCCGAGAACTGTTGGGGGAACTATAATTTTCGAAAGAAAAGAAGAATTTCCTGCATTTAAACGAAAATGGGCGATTTCAGCGGTCACATCGGCTAATTTCAGCTGCAAAACACGATTGTTCGCTGAGAACTGGTTGGGAAACTTTCGTTTTCATGGTAAAACACGAAATTTTTCATTTCAACGAAAACCGAACGTTTTGGTAGTTCAACGACAAATGCTTGGTGTAATCAGCATTTTTCTCTCGTCAATGATCGAAAACATTGAATTTCATGAAAAAGCCAAAAACTCATGCAAATTTAAGAAATTCATGCTTTTGGACGAAAAAACAAACGGTTCAGCGTTCAAAACGACAAAATCTTGAATTCACAATTTTAGCTTATGACTGATCGTAAGCATTGATCTTCATGCAAATGTAAGAAGTTCGTGCATTTCGACGAAAAACGGGCGTTTTTATTCGTTGAAACTTCGCCTTTCTGCTAGAAAAACAACTTCTACTCATCAGTTGAAGTTGTTCTTCTAACAGAAAGGCGAACGTTTTGTTCCATCAAAAGGCAAGAAAGTCATGCATTTTAAACTAAATCGAGCGATTTCAGCGATCAGATCGACGAATTTCTGCTGGAAAACACGATTTTTGGCTGAGAACTGTTGGGAAATTCGTTGGGATTTTCGATCATTCAATTTCATGAAAAAGCAGAAAATTCATCCATTTGGACGCAAAACGAACGGCTTAGCGGTATACGCGACTATGTCGTGAAGTCACAATTTTCGCTTATGACTGATCGCAAACATTGAATTTCATGCAAATTCAAGTAATTCATGCTTATGGACGAAAAACGAACGTTTCAGCGGTCAAAACGACGAAATCTTCTTCAATTCACAATTTTAGCTTATGACTAATCGTAAACATTGATCTTCATGCAAATGTAAGAAATTGGTGCATTTCGACGAATACCGTGCGTTTTTAATCGTTGAAACTTCGCCTTTCTGCTAGAAAAACAACTGCTACTGATGAGGAGAACGTTTTTTATCATCAAAAGGCAAGAAATTCATGCATTTCAACTAAAATGAGCGATTTCAGCGACCAGATCGATATCAGTATTTCTGCTGCAAAACACGATTGTTTGCCGAGAACTGTTGGGGAAACTATAATTTTCGAAAGAAAAGAAGAAATTCCTGCATTTAAACGAAAATGAGCGATTTCAGCGGTCACATCGGCGAATTTCAGCTGCAAAACACGATTGTTCGCTGAGAACTGGTTGGGAAACTTTCGTTTTCATGGTAATACACGAAATTTTTCATTTCAACGAAAACCGAACGTTTTGGTAGTTCAACGACAAATGCTTGCTGTAATCAGCATTTTTCTCTCCTAAATGATCGAAAACATTAAATTTCATGAAAAAGCCAAAAACTCATGCAAATTTAAGAAATTCATGCTTTTGGACGAAAAAACAAACGGTTCAGCGTTCAAAACGACAAAATCTTGAATTCACAATTTTAGCTTATGACTGATCGTAAGCATTGATCTTCATGCAAATGTAAGAAGTTCGTGCATTTCGACGAAAAACGGGCGTTTTTATTCGTTGAAACTTCGCCTTTCTGCTAGAAAAACAACTTCTACTCATCAGTAGAAGTTGTTCTTCTAACAGAAAGGCGAACGTTTTGTTCCATCAAAAGGCAAGAAAGTCATGCATTTTAAACTAAATCGAGTGATTTCAGCGATCAGATCGACGAATTTCTGCTGGAAAACACGGATTTTGGCTGAGAACTGTTGGGAAATTCGTTGGGATTTTCGATCATTCAGGAGAGAAAACTGGTGAAATCACCATTTTTCTCTCCTGAATGATCGAAAACATTCAATTTCATGGAAAAGCAGAAAATTCATCCATTTGGACGCAAAACGAACGGCTTAGCGGTATACGCGACTATGTCGTGAAGTCACAATTTTCGCTTATGACTGATCGCAAACATTGAATTTCATGCAAATTCAAGTAATTCATGCTTATGGACGAAAAACGAACGGTTCAGCGGTCAAAACAACGGAATCGTCTTCAATTCACAATTTTAGCTTATGACTGATCGTAAACATTGATCTTCATGCAAATGTAAGAAATTGGTGCATTTCGACGAATACCGGGCGTTTTTAATCGTTGAAACTTCGCCTTTCTGCTAGAAAAACAACTGCTTCTGATGAGGAGAACGTTTTTTATCATCAAAAGGCAAGAAATTCATGCATTTTAACCAAAATGAGCGATTTCAGCGACCAGATCGATATCAGTATTTCTGCTGCAAAACACGGTTGTTCGCCGAGAACTGTTGGGGGAACTATAATTTTCGAAAGAAAAGAAGAAATTCCTGCATTTAAACGAAAATAGGCGATTTCAGCGGTCACATCGGCTAATTTCAGCTGCAAAACACGATTGTTCGCTGAGAACTGGTTGGGAAACTTTCGTTTTCATGGTAAAACACGAAATTTTTCATTTCAACGAAAACCGAACGTTTTGGTAGTTCAATGCTTGGTGTAATCAGCATTTTTCTCTCGTCAATGATCGAAAACATTGAATTTCATGAAAAAGCCAAAAACTCATGCAAATTTAAGAAATTCATGCTTTTGGACGAAAAAACAAACGGTACAGCGTTCAAAACGACAAAATCTTGAATTCACAATTTTAGCTTATGACTGATCGTAAGCATTGATCTTCATGCAAATGTAAGAAGTTCGTGCATTTCGACGAAAAACGGGCGTTTTTATTCGTTGAAACTTCGCCTTTCTGCTAGAAAAACAACTTCTACTCATCAGTAGAAGTTGTTCTTCTAACAGAAAGGCGAACGTTTTGTTCCATCAAAAGGCAAGAAAGTCATGCATTTTAAACTAAATCGAGTGATTTCAGCGATCAGATCGACGAATTTCTGCTGGAAAACACGATTTTTGGCTGAGAACTGTTGGGAAATTCGTTGGGATTTTCGATCATTCAATTTCATGAAAAAGCAGAAAATTCATCCATTTGGACGCAAAACGAACGGCTTAGCGGTATACGCGACTATGTCGTGAAGTCACAATTTTCGCTTATGACTGATCGCAAACATTGAATTTCATGCAAATTCAAGTAATTCATGCTTATGGACGAAAAACGAACGGTTCAGCGGTCAAAACAACGGAATCGTCTTCAATTCACAATTTTAGCTTATGACTGATCGTAAACATTGATCTTCATGCAAATGTAAGAAATTGGTGCATTTCGACGAATACCGGGCGTTTTTAATCGTTGAAACTTCGCCTTTCTGCTAGAAAAACAACTGCTTCTGATGAGGAGAACGTTTTTTATCATCAAAAGGCAAGAAATTCATGCATTTTAACCAAAATGAGCGATTTCAGCGACCAGATCGATATCAGTATTTCTGCTGCAAAACACGGTTGTTCGCCGAGAACTGTTGGGGGAACTATAATTTTCGAAAGAAAAGAAGAAATTCCTGCATTTAAACAAAAATGGGCGATTTCAGCGGTCACATCGGCTAATTTCAGCTGCAAAACACGATTGTTCGCTGAGAACTGGTTGGGAAACTTTCGTTTTCATGGTAAAACACGAAATTTTTCATTTCAACGAAAACCGAACGTTTTGGTAGTTCAATGCTTGGTGTAATCAGCATTTTTCTCTCGTCAATGATCGAAAACATTGAATTTCATGAAAAAGCCAAAAACTCATGCAAATTTAAGAAATTCATGCTTTTGGACGAAAAAACAAACGGTTCAGCGTTCAAAACGACAAAATCTTGAATTCACAATTTTAGCTTATGACTGATCGTAAGCATTGATCTTCATGCAAATGTAAGAAGTTCGTGCATTTCGACGAAAAACGGGCGTTTTTATTCGTTGAAACTTCGCCTTTCTGCTAGAAAAACAACTTCTACTCATCAGTAGAAGTTGTTCTTCTAACAGAAAGGCGAACGTTTTGTTCCATCAAAAGGCAAGAAAGTCATGCATTTTAAACTAAATCGAGTGATTTCAGCGATCAGATCGACGAATTTCTGCTGGAAAACACGATTTTTGGCTGAGAACTGTTGGGAAATTCGTTGGGATTTTCGATCATTCAATTTCATGAAAAAGCAGAAAATTCATCCATTTGGACGCAAAACGAACGGCTTAGCGGTATACGCGACTATGTCGTGAAATCACAATTTTCGCTTATGACTGATCGCAAACATTGAATTTCATGCAAATTCAAGTAATTCATGCTTATGGACGAAAAACGAACGGTTCAGCGGTCAAAACAACGGAATCTTCTTCAATTCACAATTTTAGCTTATGACTGATCGTAAACATTGATCTTCATGCAAATGTAAGAAATTGGTGCATTTCGACGAATACCGGGCGTTTTTAATCGTTGAAACTTCGCCTTTCTGCTAGAAAAACCACTGCTGCTGGTGAGGAGAACGTTTTTTATCATCAAAAGGCGAAAAATTCATGCATTTAAACTAAATCGAGCGATTTCAGCGATCAGATCGATGAATTTCTGCTGGAAAACACGATTTTTGGTTGAGAACTGTTGGGAAATTCGTTGGGATTTTCGATCATTCAGGAGAGAAAACTGGTGAAATCACCATTTTTCTCTCTCCTGAATGATCGAAAACATTCAATTTCATGAAAAAGCAGAAAATTCATCCATTTGGACGCAAAACGAACGGCTTAGCGGTATACGCGACTATGTCGTGAAGTCACAATTTTCGCTTATGACTGATCGCAAACATTGAATTTCAAGCAAATTCAAGTAATTCATGCTTATGGACGAAAAACGAACGGTTCAGCGGTCAAAACAACGAAATCTTCTTCAATTCACAATTTTAGCTTATGACTAATCGTAAACATTGATCTTCATGCAAATGTAAGAAATTGGTGCATTTCGACGAATACCGTGCGTTTTTAATCGTTGAAACTTCGCCTTTCTGCTAGAAAAACAACTGCTACTGATGAGGAGAACGTTTTTTATCATCAAAAGGCAAGAAATTCATGCATTTCAACTAAAATGAGCGATTTCAGCGACCAGATCGATATCAGTATTTCTGCTGCAAAACACGATTGTTTGCCGAGAACTGTTGGGGAAACTATAATTTTCGGAAGAAAAGAAGAAATTCCTGCATTTAAACGAAAATGAGCGATTTCAGCGGTCACATCGGCGAATTTCAGCTGCAAAACACGATTGTTCGCTGAGAACTGGTTGGGAAACTTTCGTTTTCATGGTAATACACGAAATTTTTCATTTCAACGAAAACCGAACGTTTTGGTAGTTCAACGACAAATGCTTGCTGTAATCAGCATTTTTCTCTCCTAAATGATCGAAAACATTAAATTTCATGAAAAAGCCAAAAACTCATGCAAATTTAAGAAATTCATGCTTTTGGACGAAAAAACAAACGGTTCAGCGTTCAAAACGACAAAATCTTGAATTCACAATTTTAGCTTATGACTGATCGTAAGCATTGATCTTCATGCAAATGTAAGAAGTTCGTGCATTTCGACGAAGAACGGGCGTTTTTATTCGTTGAAACTTCGCCTTTCTGCTAGAAAAACAACTTCTACTCATCAGTAGAAGTTGTTCTTCTAACAGAAAGGCGAACGTTTTGTTCCATCAAAAGGCAAGAAAGTCATGCATTTTAAACTAAATCGAGTGATTTCAGCGATCAGATCGACGAATTTCTGCTGGAAAACACGGATTTTGGCTGAGAACTGTTGGGAAATTCGTTGGGATTTTCGATCATTCAGGAGAGAAAACTGGTGAAATCACCATTTTTCTCTCCTGAATGATCGAAAACATTCAATTTCATGGAAAAGCAGAAAATTCATCCATTTGGACGCAAAACGAACGGCTTAGCGGTATACGCGACTATGTCGTGAAGTCACAATTTTCGCTTATGACTGATCGCAAACATTGAATTTCATGCAAATTCAAGTAATTCATGCTTATGGACGAAAAACGAACGGTTCAGCGGTCAAAACAACGGAATCGTCTTCAATTCACAATTTTAGCTTATGACTGATCGTAAACATTGATCTTCATGCAAATGTAAGAAATTGGTGCATTTCGACGAATACCGGGCGTTTTTAATCGTTGAAACTTCGCCTTTCTGCTAGAAAAACAACTGCTTCTGATGAGGAGAACGTTTTTTATCATCAAAAGGCAAGAAATTCATGCATTTTAACCAAAATGAGCGATTTCAGCGACCAGATCGATATCAGTATTTCTGCTGCAAAACACGGTTGTTCGCCGAGAACTGTTGGGGGAACTATAATTTTCGAAAGAAAAGAAGAAATTCCTGCATTTAAACGAAAATGGGCGATTTCAGCGGTCACATCGGCTAATTTCAGCTGCAAAACACGATTGTTCGCTGAGAACTGGTTGGGAAACTTTCGTTTTCATGGTAAAACACGAAATTTTTCATTTCAACGAAAACCGAACGTTTTGGTAGTTCAATGCTTGGTGTAATCAGCATTTTTCTCTCGTCAATGATCGAAAACATTGAATTTCATGAAAAAGCCAAAAACTCATGCAAATTTAAGAAATTCATGCTTTTGGACGAAAAAACAAACGGTACAGCGTTCAAAACGACAAAATCTTGAATTCACAATTTTAGCTTATGACTGATCGTAAGCATTGATCTTCATGCAAATGTAAGAAGTTCGTGCATTTCGACGAAAAACGGGCGTTTTTATTCGTTGAAACTTCGCCTTTCTGCTAGAAAAACAACTTCTACTCATCAGTAGAAGTTGTTCTTCTAACAGAAAGGCGAACGTTTTGTTCCATCAAAAGGCAAGAAAGTCATGCATTTTAAACTAAATCGAGTGATTTCAGCGATCAGATCGACGAATTTCTGCTGGAAAACACGATTTTTGGCTGAGAACTGTTGGGAAATTCGTTGGGATTTTCGATCATTCAATTTCATGAAAAAGCAGAAAATTCATCCATTTGGACGCAAAACGAACGGCTTAGCGGTATACGCGACTATGTCGTGAAGTCACAATTTTCGCTTATGACTGATCGCAAACATTGAATTTCATGCAAATTCAAGTAATTCATGCTTATGGACGAAAAACGAACGGTTCAGCGGTCAAAACAACGGAATCGTCTTCAATTCACAATTTTAGCTTATGACTGATCGTAAACATTGATCTTCATGCAAATGTAAGAAATTGGTGCATTTCGACGAATACCGGGCGTTTTTAATCGTTGAAACTTCGCCTTTCTGCTAGAAAAACAACTGCTTCTGATGAGGAGAACGTTTTTTATCATCAAAAGGCAAGAAATTCATGCATTTTAACCAAAATGAGCGATTTCAGCGACCAGATCGATATCAGTATTTCTGCTGCAAAACACGGTTGTTCGCCGAGAACTGTTGGGGGAACTATAATTTTCGAAAGAAAAGAAGAAATTCCTGCATTTAAACGAAAATGGGCGATTTCAGCGGTCACATCGGCTAATTTCAGCTGCAAAACACGATTGTTCGCTGAGAACTGGTTGGGAAACTTTCGTTTTCATGGTAAAACACGAAATTTTTCATTTCAACGAAAACCGAACGTTTTGGTAGTTCAATGCTTGGTGTAATCAGCATTTTTCTCTCGTCAATGATCGAAAACATTGAATTTCATGAAAAAGCCAAAAACTCATGCAAATTTAAGAAATTCATGCTTTTGGACGAAAAAACAAACGGTTCAGCGTTCAAAACGACAAAATCTTGAATTCACAATTTTAGCTTATGACTGATCGTAAGCATTGATCTTCATGCAAATGTAAGAAGTTCGTGCATTTCGACGAAAAACGGGCGTTTTTATTCGTTGAAACTTCGCCTTTCTGCTAGAAAAACAACTTCTACTCATCAGTAGAAGTTGTTCTTCTAACAGAAAGGCGAACGTTTTGTTCCATCAAAAGGCAAGAAAGTCATGCATTTTAAACTAAATCGAGTGATTTCAGCGATCAGATCGACGAATTTCTGCTGGAAAACACGATTTTTGGCTGAGAACTGTTGGGAAATTCGTTGGGATTTTCGATCATTCAATTTCATGAAAAAGCAGAAAATTCATCCATTTGGACGCAAAACGAACGGCTTAGCGGTATACGCGACTATGTCGTGAAGTCACAATTTTCGCTTATGACTGATCGCAAACATTGAATTTCATGCAAATTCAAGTAATTCATGCTTATGGACGAAAAACGAACGGTTCAGCGGTCAAAACAACGGAATCGTCTTCAATTCACAATTTTAGCTTATGACTGATCGTAAACATTGATCTTCATGCAAATGTAAGAAATTGGTGCATTTCGACGAATACCGGGCGTTTTTAATCGTTGGAACTTCGCCTTTCTGCTAGAAAAACAACTGCTTCTGATGAGGAGAACGTTTTTTATCATCAAAAGGCAAGAAATTCATGCATTTTAACCAAAATGAGCGATTTCAGCGACCAGATCGATATCAGTATTTCTGCTGCAAAACACGGTTGTTCGCCGAGAACTGTTGGGGGAACTATAATTTTCGAAAGAAAAGAAGAAATTCCTGCATTTAAACGAAAATGGGCGATTTCAGCGGTCACATCGGCTAATTTCAGCTGCAAAACACGATTGTTCGCTGAGAACTGGTTGGGAAACTTTCGTTTTCATGGTAAAACACGAAATTTTTCATTTCAACGAAAACCGAACGTTTTGGTAGTTCAATGCTTGGTGTAATCAGCATTTTTCTCTCGTCAATGATCGAAAACATTGAATTTCATGAAAAAGCCAAAAACTCATGCAAATTTAAGAAATTCATGCTTTTGGACGAAAAAACAAACGGTTCAGCGTTCAAAACGACAAAATCTTGAATTCACAATTTTAGCTTATGACTGATCGTAAGCATTGATCTTCATGCAAATGTAAGAAGTTCGTGCATTTCGACGAAAAACGGGCGTTTTTATTCGTTGAAACTTCGCCTTTCTGCTAGAAAAACAACTTCTACTCATCAGTAGAAGTTGTTCTTCTAACAGAAAGGCGAACGTTTTGTTCCATCAAAAGGCAAGAAAGTCATGCATTTTAAACTAAATCGAGTGATTTCAGCGATCAGATCGACGAATTTCTGCTGGAAAACACGATTTTTGGCTGAGAACTGTTGGGAAATTCGTTGGGATTTTCGATCATTCAATTTCATGAAAAAGCAGAAAATTCATCCATTTGGACGCAAAACGAACGGCTTAGCGGTATACGCGACTATGTCGTGAAGTCACAATTTTCGCTTATGACTGATCGCAAACATTGAATTTCATGCAAATTCAAGTAATTCATGCTTATGGACGAAAAACGAACGGTTCAGCGGTCAAAACAACGGAATCGTCTTCAATTCACAATTTTAGCTTATGACTGATCGTAAACATTGATCTTCATGCAAATGTAAGAAATTGGTGCATTTCGACGAATACCGGGCGTTTTTAATCGTTGAAACTTCGCCTTTCTGCTAGAAAAACCACTGCTGCTGGTGAGGAGAACGTTTTTTATCATCAAAAGGCGAAAAATTCATGCATTTAAACTAAATCGAGCGATTTCAGCGATCAGATCGATGAATTTCTGCCGGAAAACACGATTTTTGGTTGAGAACTGTTGGGAAATTCGTTGGGATTTTCGATCATTCAGGAGAGAAAACTGGTGAAATCACCATTTTTCTCTCTCCTGAATGATCGAAAACATTCAATTTCATGAAAAAGCAGAAAATTCATCCATTTGGACGCAAAACGAACGGCTTAGCGGTATACGCGACTATGTCGTGAGGTCACAATTTTCGCTTATGACTGATCGCAAACATTGAATTTCAAGCAAATTCAAGTAATTCATGCTTATGGACGAAAAACGAACGGTTCAGCGGTCAAAACAACGAAATCTTCTTCAATTCACAATTTTAGCTTATGACTAATCGTAAACATTGATCTTCATGCAAATGTAAGAAATTGGTGCATTTCGACGAATACCGTGCGTTTTTAATCGTTGAAACTTCGCCTTTCTGCTAGAAAAACAACTGCTACTGATGAGGAGAACGTTTTTTATCATCAAAAGGCAAGAAATTCATGCATTTCAACTAAAATGAGCGATTTCAGCGACCAGATCGATATCAGTATTTCTGCTGCAAAACACGATTGTTTGCCGAGAACTGTTGGGGAAACTATAATTTTCGAAAGAAAAGAAGAAATTCCTGCATTTAAACGAAAATGAGCGATTTCAGCGGTCACATCGGCGAATTTCAGCTGCAAAACACGATTGTTTGCTGAGAACTGGTTGGGAAACTTTCGTTTTCATGGTAATACACGAAATTTTTCATTTCAACGAAAACCGAACGTTTTGGTAGTTCAACGACAAATGCTTGCTGTAATCAGCATTTTTCTCTCCTAAATGATCGAAAACATTGAATTTCATGAAAAAGCCAAAAACTCATGCTAATTTAAGACATTCATGCTTTTGGACGAAAAAACAAACGGTTCAGTGTTCAAAACGACAAAATCTTGAATTCACAATTTTAGCTTATGACTGATCGTAAGCATTGATCTTCATGCAAATGTAAGAAGTTCGTGCATTTCGACGAAAAACGGGTGTTTTTATTCGTTGAAACTTCGCCTTTCTGCTAGAAAAACAACTTCTACTCATCAGTAGAAGTTGTTCTTCTAACAGAAAGGCGAACGTTTTTTTCCGTCAAAAGGCGAGAAATGGATGCATTTTAAACTAAATCGAGCGATTTCAGCGATCAGATCGACGAATTTCTGCTGGAAAACACGATTTTTGGCTGAGAACTGTTGGGAAATTCGTTGGGATTTTCGATCATTCAATTTCATGAAAAAGCAGAAAATTCATCCATTTGGACGCAAAACGAACGGCTTAGCGGTATACGCGACTATGTCGTGAAGTCACAATTTTCGCTTATGACTGATCGCAAACATTGAATTTCATGCAAATTCAAGTAATTCATGCTTATGGACGAAAAACGAACGGTTCAGCGGTCAAAACAACGGAATCTTCTTCAATTCACAATTTTAGCTTATGACTAATCGTAAACATTGATCTTCATGCAAATGTAAGAAATTGGTGCATTTCGACGAATACCGTGCGTTTTTAATCGTTGAAACTTCGCCTTTCTGCTAGAAAAACAACTGCTACTGATGAGGAGAACGTTTTTTATCATCAAAACGCAAGAAATTCATGCATTTCAACTAAAATGAGCGATTTCAGCGACCAGATCGATATCAGTATTTCTGCTGCAAAACACGATTGTTTGCCGAGAACTGTTGGGGAATCTATAATTTTCGAAAGAAAAGAAGAAATTCCTGCATTTAAACGAAAATGAGCGATTTCAGCGGTCACATCGGCGAATTTCAGCTGCAAAACACGATTGTTCGCTGAGAACTGGTTGGGAAACTTTCGTTTTCATGGTAAAACACGAAATTTTTCATTTCAACGAAAACCGAACGTTTTGGTAGTTCAACGACAAATGCTTGGTGTAATCAGCATTTTTCTCTCGTCAATGATCGAAAACATTGAATTTCATGAAAAAGCCAAAAACTCATGCAAATTTAAGAAATTCATGCTTTTGGACGAAAAAACAAACGGTTCAGCGTTCAAAACGACAAAATCTTGAATTCACAATTTTAGCTTATGACTGATCGTAAGCATTGATCTTCATGCAAATGTAAGAAGTTCGTGCATTTCGACGAAAAACGGGCGTTTTTATTCGTTGAAACTTCGCCTTTCTGCTAGAAAAACAACTTCTACTCATCAGTAGAAGTTGTTCTTCTAACAGAAAGGCGAACGTTTTGTTCCATCAAAAGGCAAGAAAGTCATGCATTTTAAACTAAATCGAGCGATTTCAGCGATCAGATCGACGAATTTCTGCTGGAAAACACGATTTTTGGCTGAGAACTGTTGGGAAATTCGTTGGGATTTTCGATCATTCAGGAGAGAAAACTGGTGAAATCACCATTTTTCTCTCTCCTGAATGATCGAAAACATTCAATTTCATGAAAAAGCAGAAAATTCATCCATTTGGACGAAAAACGAACGGCTTAGCGGTATACGCGACTATGTCGTGAAGTCACAATTTTCGCTTATGACTGATCGCAAACATTGAATTTCATGCAAATTCAAGTAATTCATGCTTATGGACGAAAAACGAACGGTTCAGCGGTCAAAGCAACGGAATCTTCTTGAATTCACAATTTTAGCTTATGACTGATCGTAAACATTGATCTTCATGCAAATGTAAGAAATTGGTGCATTTCGACGAATACCGTGCGTTTTTAATCGTTGAAACTTCGCCTTTCTGCTAGAAAAACAACTGCTACTGATGAGGAGAACGTTTTTTATCATCAAAAGGCAAGAAATTCATGCATTTCAACTAAAATGAGCGATTTCAGCGACCAGATCGATATCAGTATTTCTGCTGCAAAACACGATTGTTTGCCGAGAACTGTTGGGGAAACTATAATTTTCGAAAGAAAAGAAGAAATTCCTGCATTTAAACGAAAATGAGCGATTTCAGCGGTCACATCGGCGAATTTCAGCTGCAAAACACGATTGTTCGCTGAGAACTGGTTGGGAAACTTTCGTTTTCATGGTAATACACGAAATTTTTCATTTCAACGAAAACCGAACGTTTTGGTAGTTCAACGACAAATGCTTGCTGTAATCAGCATTTTTCTCTCCTAAATGATCGAAAACATTGAATTTCATGAAAAAGCCAAAAACTCATGCTAATTTAAGACATTCATGCTTTTGGACGAAAAAACAAATGGTTCAGTGTTCAAAACGACAAAATCTTGAATTCACAATTTTAGCTTATGACTGATCGTAAGCATTGATCTTCATGCAAATGTAAGAAGTTCGTGCATTTCGACGAAAAACGGGCGTTTTTATTCGTTGAAACTTCGCCTTTCTGCTAGAAAAACAACTTCTACTCATCAGTAGAAGTTGTTCTTCTAACAGAAAGGCGAACGTTTTTTTCCGTCAAAAGGCGAGAAATGGATGCATTTTAAACTAAATCGAGCGATTTCAGCGATCAGATCGACGAATTTCTGCTGGAAAACACGATTTTTGGCTGAGAACTGTTGGGAAATTCGTTGGGATTTTCGATCATTCAGGAGAGAAAAATGGTGATTTCACCAGTTCACCAGATCATTCAGGAGAGAAAACTGGTGAAATCACCATTTTTCTCTCCTGAATGATCGAAAACATTCAATTTCATGGAAAAGCAGAAAATTCATCCATTTGGACGCAAAACGAACGGCTTAGCGGTATACGCGACTATGTCGTGAAGTCACAATTTTCGCTTATGACTGATCGCAAACATTGAATTTCATGCAAATTCAAGTAATTCATGCTTATGGACGAAAAACGAACGGTTCAGCGGTCAAAACAACGGAATCGTCTTCAATTCACAATTTTAGCTTATGACTGATCGTAAACATTGATCTTCATGCAAATGTAAGAAATTGGTGCATTTCGACGAATACCGTGCGTTTTTAATCGTTGAAACTTCGCCTTTCTGCTAGAAAAACAACTGCTACTGATGAGGAGAACGTTTTTTATCATCAAAAGGCAAGAAATTCATGCATTTCAACTAAAATGAGCGATTTCAGCGACCAGATCGATATCAGTATTTCTGCTGCAAAACACGATTGTTTGCCGAGAACTGTTGGGGAAACTATAATTTTCGAAAGAAAAGAAGAAATTCCTGCATTTAAACGAAAATGAGCGATTTCAGCGGTCACATCGGCGAATTTCAGCTGCAAAACACGATTGTTCGCTGAGAACTGGTTGGGAAACTTTCGTTTTCATGGTAATACACGAAATTTTTCATTTCAACGAAAACCGAACGTTTTGGTAGTTCAACGACAAATGCTTGCTGTAATCAGCATTTTTCTCTCCTAAATGATCGAAAACATTGAATTTCATGAAAAAGCCAAAAACTCATGCTAATTTAAGACATTCATGCTTTTGGACGAAAAAACAAATGGTTCAGTGTTTAAAACGACAAAATCTTGAATTCACAATTTTAGCTTATGACTGATCGTAAGCATTGATCTTCATGCAAATGTAAGAAGTTCGTGCATTTCGACGAAAAACGGGCGTTTTTATTCGTTGAAACTTCGCCTTTCTGCTAGAAAAACAACTTCTACTCATCAGTAGAAGTTGTTCTTCTAACGGAAAGTCGAACGTTTTTTTCCGTCAAAAGGCGAGAAATGGATGCATTTTAAACTAAATCGAGCGATTTCAGCGATCAGATCGACGAATTTCTGCTGGAAAACACGATTTTTGGCTGAGAACTGTTGAGAAATTCGTTGGGATTTTCGATCATTCAGGAGAGAAAACTGGTGAAATCACCATTTTTCTCTCCTGAATGATCGAAAACATTCAATTTCATGGAAAAGCAGAAAATTCATCCATTTGGACGCAAAACGAACGGCTTAGCGGCATACGCGACTATGTCGTGAAGTCACAATTTTCGCTTATGACTGATCGCAAACATTGAATTTCATGCAAATTCAATTAATTCATGCTTATGGAAGAAAAACGAACGGTTCAGCGGTCAAAACAACGGAATCTTCTTCAATTCACAATTTTAGCTTATGACTAATCGTAAACATTGATCTTCATGCAAATGTAAGAAATTGGTGCATTTCGACGAATACCGTGCGTTTTTAATCGTTGAAACTTCGCCTTTCTGCTAGAAAAACAACTGCTACTGATGAGGAGAACGTTTTTTATCATCAAAAGGCAAGAAATTCATGCATTTCAACTAAAATGAGCGATTTCAGCGACCAGATCGATATCAGTATTTCTGCTGCAAAACACGATTGTTTGCCGAGAACTGTTGGGGAAACTATAATTTTCGAAAGAAAAGAAGAAATTCCTGCATTTAAACGAAAATGAGCGATTTCAGCGGTCACATCGGCGAATTTCAGCTGCAAAACACGATTGTTTGCTGAGAACTGGTTGGGAAACTTTCGTTTTCATGGTAATACACGAAATTTTTCATTTCAACGAAAACCGAACGTTTTGGTAGTTCAACGACAAATGCTTGCTGTGATCAGCATTTTTCTCTCCTAAATGATCGAAAACATTGAATTTCATGAAAAAGCCAAAAACTCATGCTAATTTAAGACATTCATGCTTTTGGACGAAAAAACAAACGGTTCAGTGTTCAAAACGACAAAATCTTGAATTCACAATTTTAGCTTATGACTGAGCGTAAGCATTGATCTTCATGCAAATGTAAGAAGTTCGTGCATTTCGACGAAAAACGGGCGTTTTTATTCGTTGAAACTTCGCCTTTCTGCTAGAAAAACAACTTCTACTCATCAGTAGAAGTTGTTCTTCTAACAGAAAGGCGAACGTTTTGTTCCATCAAAAGGCAAGAAAGTCATGCATTTTAAACTAAATCGAGTGATTTCAGCGATCAGATCGACGAATTTCTGCTGGAAAACACGGATTTTGGCTGAGAACTGTTGGGAAATTCGTTGGGATTTTCGATCATTCAGGAGAGAAAACTGGTGAAATCACCATTTTTCTCTCCTGAATGATCGAAAACATTCAATTTCATGGAAAAGCAGAAAATTCATCCATTTGGACGCAAAACGAACGGCTTAGCGGTATACGCGACTATGTCGTGAAGTCACAATTTTCGCTTATGACTGATCGCAAACATTGAATTTCATGCAAATTCAAGTAATTCATGCTTATGGACGAAAAACGAACGGTTCAGCGGTCAAAACAACGGAATCGTCTTCAATTCACAATTTTAGCTTATGACTGATCGTAAACATTGATCTTCATGCAAATGTAAGAAATTGGTGCATTTCGACGAATACCGGGCGTTTTTAATCGTTGAAACTTCGCCTTTCTGCTAGAAAAACAACTGCTTCTGATGAGGAGAACGTTTTTTATCATCAAAAGGCAAGAAATTCATGCATTTTAACCAAAATGAGCGATTTCAGCGACCAGATCGATATCAGTATTTCTGCTGCAAAACACGGTTGTTCGCCGAGAACTGTTGGGGGAACTATAATTTTCGAAAGAAAAGAAGAAATTCCTGCATTTAAACGAAAATGGGCGATTTCAGCGGTCACATCGGCTAATTTCAGCTGCAAAACACGATTGTTCGCTGAGAACTGGTTGGGAAACTTTCGTTTTCATGGTAAAACACGAAATTTTTCATTTCAACGAAAACCGAACGTTTTGGTAGTTCAATGCTTGGTGTAATCAGCATTTTTCTCTCGTCAATGATCGAAAACATTGAATTTCATGAAAAAGCCAAAAACTCATGCAAATTTAAGAAATTCATGCTTTTGGACGAAAAAACAAACGGTACAGCGTTCAAAACGACAAAATCTTGAATTCACAATTTTAGCTTATGACTGATCGTAAGCATTGATCTTCATGCAAATGTAAGAAGTTCGTGCATTTCGACGAAAAACGGGCGTTTTTATTCGTTGAAACTTCGCCTTTCTGCTAGAAAAACAACTTCTACTCATCAGTAGAAGTTGTTCTTCTAACAGAAAGGCGAACGTTTTGTTCCATCAAAAGGCAAGAAAGTCATGCATTTTAAACTAAATCGAGTGATTTCAGCGATCAGATCGACGAATTTCTGCTGGAAAACACGATTTTTGGCTGAGAACTGTTGGGAAATTCGTTGGGATTTTCGATCATTCAATTTCATGAAAAAGCAGAAAATTCATCCATTTGGACGCAAAACGAACGGCTTAGCGGTATACGCGACTATGTCGTGAAGTCACAATTTTCGCTTATGACTGATCGCAAACATTGAATTTCATGCAAATTCAAGTAATTCATGCTTATGGACGAAAAACGAACGGTTCAGCGGTCAAAACAACGGAATCGTCTTCAATTCACAATTTTAGCTTATGACTGATCGTAAACATTGATCTTCATGCAAATGTAAGAAATTGGTGCATTTCGACGAATACCGGGCGTTTTTAATCGTTGAAACTTCGCCTTTCTGCTAGAAAAACAACTGCTTCTGATGAGGAGAACGTTTTTTATCATCAAAAGGCAAGAAATTCATGCATTTTAACCAAAATGAGCGATTTCAGCGACCAGATCGATATCAGTATTTCTGCTGCAAAACACGGTTGTTCGCCGAGAACTGTTGGGGGAACTATAATTTTCGAAAGAAAAGAAGAAATTCCTGCATTTAAACGAAAATGGGCGATTTCAGCGGTCACATCGGCTAATTTCAGCTGCAAAACACGATTGTTCGCTGAGAACTGGTTGGGAAACTTTCGTTTTCATGGTAAAACACGAAATTTTTCATTTCAACGAAAACCGAACGTTTTGGTAGTTCAATGCTTGGTGTAATCAGCATTTTTCTCTCGTCAATGATCGAAAACATTGAATTTCATGAAAAAGCCAAAAACTCATGCAAATTTAAGAAATTCATGCTTTTGGACGAAAAAACAAACGGTTCAGCGTTCAAAACGACAAAATCTTGAATTCACAATTTTAGCTTATGACTGATCGTAAGCATTGATCTTCATGCAAATGTAAGAAGTTCGTGCATTTCGACGAAAAACGGGCGTTTTTATTCGTTGAAACTTCGCCTTTCTGCTAGAAAAACAACTTCTACTCATCAGTAGAAGTTGTTCTTCTAACAGAAAGGCGAACGTTTTGTTCCATCAAAAGGCAAGAAAGTCATGCATTTTAAACTAAATCGAGTGATTTCAGCGATCAGATCGACGAATTTCTGCTGGAAAACACGATTTTTGGCTGAGAACTGTTGGGAAATTCGTTGGGATTTTCGATCATTCAATTTCATGAAAAAGCAGAAAATTCATCCATTTGGACGCAAAACGAACGGCTTAGCGGTATACGCGACTATGTCGTGAAGTCACAATTTTCGCTTATGACTGATCGCAAACATTGAATTTCATGCAAATTCAAGTAATTCATGCTTATGGACGAAAAACGAACGGTTCAGCGGTCAAAACAACGGAATCGACTTCAATTCACAATTTTAGCTTATGACTGATCGTAAACATTGATCTTCATGCAAATGTAAGAAATTGGTGCATTTCGACGAATACCGGGCGTTTTTAATCGTTGAAACTTCGCCTTTCTGCTAGAAAAACCACTGCTGCTGGTGAGGAGAACGTTTTTTATCATCAAAAGGCGAAAAATTCATGCATTTAAACTAAATCGAGCGATTTCAGCGATCAGATCGATGAATTTCTGCTGGAAAACACGATTTTTGGTTGAGAACTGTTGGGAAATTCGTTGGGATTTTCGATCATTCAGGAGAGAAAACTGGTGAAATCACCATTTTTCTCTCTCCTGAATGATCGAAAACATTCAATTTCATGAAAAAGCAGAAAATTCATCCATTTGGACGCAAAACGAACGGCTTAGCGGTATACGCGACTATGTCGTGAAGTCACAATTTTCGCTTATGACTGATCGCAAACATTGAATTTCAAGCAAATTCAAGTAATTCATGCTTATGGACGAAAAACGAACGGTTCAGCGGTCAAAACAACGAAATCTTCTTCAATTCACAATTTTAGCTTATGACTAATCGTAAACATTGATCTTCATGCAAATGTAAGAAATTGGTGCATTTCGACGAATACCGTGCGTTTTTAATCGTTGAAACTTCGCCTTTCTGCTAGAAAAACAACTGCTACTGATGAGGAGAACGTTTTTTATCATCAAAAGGCAAGAAATTCATGCATTTCAACTAAAATGAGCGATTTCAGCGACCAGATCGATATCAGTATTTCTGCTGCAAAACACGATTGTTTGCCGAGAACTGTTGGGGAAACTATAATTTTCGAAAGAAAAGAAGAAATTCCTGCATTTAAACGAAAATGAGCGATTTCAGCGGTCACATCGGCGAATTTCAGCTGCAAAACACGATTGTTTGCTGAGAACTGGTTGGGAAACTTTCGTTTTCATGGTAATACACGAAATTTTTCATTTCAACGAAAACCGAACGTTTTGGTAGTTCAACGACAAATGCTTGCTGTAATCAGCATTTTTCTCTCCTAAATGATCGAAAACATTGAATTTCATGAAAAAGCCAAAAACTCATGCTAATTTAAGACATTCATGCTTTTGGACGAAAAAACAAACGGTTCAGTGTTCAAAACGACAAAATCTTGAATTCACAATTTTAGCTTATGACTGATCGTAAGCATTGATCTTCATGCAAATGTAAGAAGTTCGTGCATTTCGACGAAAAACGGGTGTTTTTATTCGTTGAAACTTCGCCTTTCTGCTAGAAAAACAACTTCTACTCATCAGTAGAAGTTGTTCTTCTAACAGAAAGGCGAACGTTTTTTTCCGTCAAAAGGCGAGAAATGGATGCATTTTAAACTAAATCGAGCGATTTCAGCGATCAGATCGACGAATTTCTGCTGGAAAACACGATTTTTGGCTGAGAACTGTTGGGAAATTCGTTGGGATTTTCGATCATTCAATTTCATGAAAAAGCAGAAAATTCATCCATTTGGACGCAAAACGAACGGCTTAGCGGTATACGCGACTATGTCGTGAAGTCACAATTTTCGCTTATGACTGATCGCAAACATTGAATTTCATGCAAATTCAAGTAATTCATGCTTATGGACGAAAAACGAACGGTTCAGCGGTCAAAACAACGGAATCTTCTTCAATTCACAATTTTAGCTTATGACTAATCGTAAACATTGATCTTCATGCAAATGTAAGAAATTGGTGCATTTCGACGAATACCGTGCGTTTTTAATCGTTGACACTTCGCCTTTCTGCTAGAAAAACAACTGCTACTGATGAGGAGAACGTTTTTTATCATCAAAACGCAAGAAATTCATGCATTTCAACTAAAATGAGCGATTTCAGCGACCAGATCGATATCAGTATTTCTGCTGCAAAACACGATTGTTTGCCGAGAACTGTTGGGGAATCTATAATTTTCGAAAGAAAAGAAGAAATTCCTGCATTTAAACGAAAATGAGCGATTTCAGCGGTCACATCGGCGAATTTCAGCTGCAAAACACGATTGTTCGCTGAGAACTGGTTGGGAAACTTTCGTTTTCATGGTAAAACACGAAATTTTTCATTTCAACGAAAACCGAACGTTTTGGTAGTTCAACGACAAATGCTTGGTGTAATCAGCATTTTTCTCTCGTCAATGATCGAAAACATTGAATTTCATGAAAAAGCCAAAAACTCATGCAAATTTAAGAAATTCATGCTTTTGGACGAAAAAACAAACGGTTCAGCGTTCAAAACGACAAAATCTTGAATTCACAATTTTAGCTTATGACTGATCGTAAGCATTGATCTTCATGCAAATGTAAGAAGTTCGTGCATTTCGACGAAAAACGGGCGTTTTTATTCGTTGAAACTTCGCCTTTCTGCTAGAAAAACAACTTCTACTCATCAGTAGAAGTTGTTCTTCTAACAGAAAGGCGAACGTTTTGTTCCATCAAAAGGCAAGAAAGTCATGCATTTTAAACTAAATCGAGCGATTTCAGCGATCAGATCGACGAATTTCTGCTGGAAAACACGATTTTTGGCTGAGAACTGTTGGGAAATTCGTTGGCATTTTCGATCATTCAGGAGAGAAAAATGGTGATTTCACCAGTTCACCAGATCATTCAGGAGAGAAAACTGGTGAAATCACCATTTTTCTCTCCTGAATGATCGAAAACATTCAATTTCATGGAAAAGCAGAAAATTCATCCATTTGGACGCAAAACGAACGGCTTAGCGGTATACGCGACTATGTCGTGAAGTCACAATTTTCGCTTATGACTGATCGCAAACATTGAATTTCATGCAAATTCAAGTAATTCATGCTTATGGACGAAAAACGAACGGTTCAGCGGTCAAAACAACGGAATCGTCTTCAATTCACAATTTTAGCTTATGACTGATCGCAAACATTGAATTTCATGCAAATTCAAGTAATTCATGCTTATGGACGAAAAACGAACGGTTCAGCGGTCAAAACAACGGAATCGTCTTCAATTCACAATTTTAGCTTATGACTGATCGTAAACATTGATCTTCATGCAAATGTAAGAAATTGGTGCATTTCGACGAATACCGGGCGTTTTTAATCGTTGAAACTTCGCCTTTCTGCTAGAAAAACCACTGCTGCTGGTGAGGAGAACGTTTTTTATCATCAAAAGGCGAAAAATTCATGCATTTAAACTAAATCGAGCGATTTCAGCGATCAGATCGATGAATTTCTGCTGGAAAACACGATTTTTGGTTGAGAACTGTTGGGAAATTCGTTGGGATTTTCGATCATTCAGGAGAGAAAACTGGTGAAATCACCATTTTTCTCTCTCCTGAATGATCGAAAACATTCAATTTCATGAAAAAGCAGAAAATTCATCCATTTGGACGAAAAACGAACGGCTTAGCGGTATACGCGACTATGTCGTGAAGTCACAATTTTCGCTTATGACTGATCGCAAACATTGAATTTCATGCAAATTCAAGTAATTCATGCTTATGGACGAAAAACGAACGGTTCAGCGGTCAAAGCAACGGAATCTTCTTGAATTCACAATTTTAGCTTATGACTGATCGTAAACATTGATCTTCATGCAAATGTAAGAAATTGGTGCATTTCGACGAATACCGTGCGTTTTTAATCGTTGAAACTTCGCCTTTCTGCTAGAAAAACAACTGCTACTGATGAGGAGAACGTTTTTTATCATCAAAAGGCAAGAAATTCATGCATTTCAACTAAAATGAGCGATTTCAGCGACCAGATCGATGTCAGTATTTCTGCTGCAAAACACGATTGTTTGCCGAGAACTGTTGGGGAAACTATAATTTTCGAAAGAAAAGAAGAAATTCCTGTATTTAAACGAAAATGAGCGATTTCAGCGGTCACATCGGCGAATTTCAGCTGCAAAACACGATTGTTCGCTGAGAACTGGTTGGGAAACTTTCGTTTTCATGGTAATAGACGAAATTTTTCATTTCAACGAAAACCGAACGTTTTGGTAGTTCAACGACAAATGCTTGCTGTAATCAGCATTTTTCTCTCCTAAATGATCGAAAACATTGAATTTCATGAAAAAGCCAAAAACTCATGCTAATTTAAGACATTCATGCTTTTGGACGAAAAAACAAATGGTTCAGTGTTCAAAACGACAAAATCTTGAATTCACAATTTTAGCTTATGACTGATCGTAAGCATTGATCTTCATGCAAATGTAAGAAGTTCGTGCATTTCGACGAAAAACGGGCGTTTTTATTCGTTGAAACTTCGCCTTTCTGCTAGAAAAACAACTTCTACTCATCAGTAGAAGTTGTTCTTCTAACGGAAAGTCGAACGTTTTTTTCCGTCAAAAGGCGAGAAATGGATGCATTTTAAACTAAATCGAGCGATTTCAGCGATCAGATCGACGAATTTCTGCTGGAAAACACGATTTTTGGCTGAGAACTGTTGAGAAATTCGTTGGGATTTTCGATCATTCAGGAGAGAAAACTGGTGAAATCACCATTTTTCTCTCCTGAATGATCGAAAACATTCAATTTCATGGAAAAGCAGAAAATTCATCCATTTGGACGCAAAACGAACGGCTTAGCGGTATACGCGACTATGTCGTGAAGTCACAATTTTCGCTTATGACTGATCGCAAACATTGAATTTCATGCAAATTCAAGTAATTCATGCTTATGGACGAAAAACGAACGGTTCAGCGGTCAAAACAACGGAATCTTCTTCAATTCACAATTTTAGCTTATGACTAATCGTAAACATTGATCTTCATGCAAATGTAAGAAATTGGTGCATTTCGACGAATACCGTGCGTTTTTAATCGTTGAAACTTCGCCTTTCTGCTAGAAAAACAACTGCTACTGATGAGGAGAACGTTTTTTATCATCAAAACGCAAGAAATTCATGCATTTCAACTAAAATGAGCGATTTCAGCGACCAGATCGATATCAGTATTTCTGCTGCAAAACACGATTGTTTGCCGAGAACTGTTGGGGAATCTATAATTTTCGAAAGAAAAGAAGAAATTCCTGCATTTAAACGAAAATGAGCGATTTCAGCGGTCACATCGGCGAATTTCAGCTGCAAAACACGATTGTTCGCTGAGAACTGGTTGGGAAACTTTCGTTTTCATGGTAAAACACGAAATTTTTCATTTCAACGAAAACCGAACGTTTTGGTAGTTCAACGACAAATGCTTGGTGTAATCAGCATTTTTCTCTCGTCAATGATCGAAAACATTGAATTTCATGAAAAAGCCAAAAACTCATGCAAATTTAAGAAATTCATGCTTTTGGACGAAAAAACAAACGGTTCAGCGTTCAAAACGACAAAATCTTGAATTCACAATTTTAGCTTATGACTGATCGTAAGCATTGATCTTCATGCAAATGTAAGAAGTTCGTGCATTTCGACGAAAAACGGGCGTTTTTATTCGTTGAAACTTCGCCTTTCTGCTAGAAAAACAACTTCTACTCATCAGTAGAAGTTGTTCTTCTAACAGAAAGGCGAACGTTTTGTTCCATCAAAAGGCAAGAAAGTCATGCATTTTAAACTAAATCGAGCGATTTCAGCGATCAGATCGACGAATTTCTGCTGGAAAACACGATTTTTGGCTGAGAACTGTTGGGAAATTCGTTGGGATTTTCGATCATTCAGGAGAGAAAAATGGTGATTTCACCAGTTCACCAGATCATTCAGGAGAGAAAACTGGTGAAATCACCATTTTTCTCTCCTGAATGATCGAAAACATTCAATTTCATGGAAAAGCAGAAAATTCATCCATTTGGACGCAAAACGAACGGCTTAGCGGTATACGCGACTATGTCGTGAAGTCACAATTTTCGCTTATGACTGATCGCAAACATTGAATTTCATGCAAATTCAAGTAATTCATGCTTATGGACGAAAAACGAACGGTTCAGCGGTCAAAACAACGGAATCGTCTTCAATTCACAATTTTAGCTTATGACTGATCGTAAACATTGATCTTCATGCAAATGTAAGAAATTGGTGCATTTCGACGAATACCGGGCGTTTTTAATCGTTGAAACTTCGCCTTTCTGCTAGAAAAACCACTGCTGCTGGTGAGGAGAACGTTTTTTATCATCAAAAGGCGAAAAATTCATGCATTTAAACTAAATCGAGCGATTTCAGCGATCAGATCGATGAATTTCTGCTGGAAAACACGATTTTTGGTTGAGAACTGTTGGGAAATTCGTTGGGATTTTCGATCATTCAGGAGAGAAAACTGGTGAAATCACCATTTTTCTCTCTCCTGAATGATCGAAAACATTCAATTTCATGAAAAAGCAGAAAATTCATCCATTTGGACGAAAAACGAACGGCTTAGCGGTATACGCGACTATGTCGTGAAGTCACAATTTTCGCTTATGACTGATCGCAAACATTGAATTTCATGCAAATTCAAGTAATTCATGCTTATGGACGAAAAACGAACGGTTCAGCGGTCAAAGCAACGGAATCTTCTTGAATTCACAATTTTAGCTTATGACTGATCGTAAACATTGATCTTCATGCAAATGTAAGAAATTGGTGCATTTCGACGAATACCGTGCGTTTTTAATCGTTGAAACTTCGCCTTTCTGCTAGAAAAACAACTGCTACTGATGAGGAGAACGTTTTTTATCATCAAAAGGCAAGAAATTCATGCATTTCAACTAAAATGAGCGATTTCAGCGACCAGATCGATGTCAGTATTTCTGCTGCAAAACACGATTGTTTGCCGAGAACTGTTGGGGAAACTATAATTTTCGAAAGAAAAGAAGAAATTCCTGTATTTAAACGAAAATGAGCGATTTCAGCGGTCACATCGGCGAATTTCAGCTGCAAAACACGATTGTTCGCTGAGAACTGGTTGGGAAACTTTCGTTTTCATGGTAATAGACGAAATTTTTCATTTCAACGAAAACCGAACGTTTTGGTAGTTCAACGACAAATGCTTGCTGTAATCAGCATTTTTCTCTCCTAAATGATCGAAAACATTGAATTTCATGAAAAAGCCAAAAACTCATGCTAATTTAAGACATTCATGCTTTTGGACGAAAAAACAAATGGTTCAGTGTTCAAAACGACAAAATCTTGAATTCACAATTTTAGCTTATGACTGATCGTAAGCATTGATCTTCATGCAAATGTAAGAAGTTCGTGCATTTCGACGAAAAACGGGCGTTTTTATTCGTTGAAACTTCGCCTTTCTGCTAGAAAAACAACTTCTACTCATCAGTAGAAGTTGTTCTTCTAACGGAAAGTCGAACGTTTTTTTCCGTCAAAAGGCGAGAAATGGATGCATTTTAAACTAAATCGAGCGATTTCAGCGATCAGATCGACGAATTTCTGCTGGAAAACACGATTTTTGGCTGAGAACTGTTGAGAAATTCGTTGGGATTTTCGATCATTCAGGAGAGAAAACTGGTGAAATCACCATTTTTCTCTCCTGAATGATCGAAAACATTCAATTTCATGGAAAAGCAGAAAATTCATCCATTTGGACGCAAAACGAACGGCTTAGCGGTATACGCGACTATGTCGTGAAGTCACAATTTTCGCTTATGACTGATCGCAAACATTGAATTTCATGCAAATTCAAGTAATTCATGCTTATGGACGAAAAACGAACGGTTCAGCGGTCAAAACAACGGAATCTTCTTCAATTCACAATTTTAGCTTATGACTAATCGTAAACATTGATCTTCATGCAAATGTAAGAAATTGGTGCATTTCGACGAATACCGTGCGTTTTTAATCGTTGAAACTTCGCCTTTCTGCTAGAAAAACAACTGCTACTGATGAGGAGAACGTTTTTTATCATCAAAACGCAAGAAATTCATGCATTTCAACTAAAATGAGCGATTTCAGCGACCAGATCGATATCAGTATTTCTGCTGCAAAACACGATTGTTTGCCGAGAACTGTTGGGGAATCTATAATTTTCGAAAGAAAAGAAGAAATTCCTGCATTTAAACGAAAATGAGCGATTTCAGCGGTCACATCGGCGAATTTCAGCTGCAAAACACGATTGTTCGCTGAGAACTGGTTGGGAAACTTTCGTTTTCATGGTAAAACACGAAATTTTTCATTTCAACGAAAACCGAACGTTTTGGTAGTTCAACGACAAATGCTTGGTGTAATCAGCATTTTTCTCTCGTCAATGATCGAAAACATTGAATTTCATGAAAAAGCCAAAAACTCATGCAAATTTAAGAAATTCATGCTTTTGGACGAAAAAACAAACGGTTCAGCGTTCAAAACGACAAAATCTTGAATTCACAATTTTAGCTTATGACTGATCGTAAGCATTGATCTTCATGCAAATGTAAGAAGTTCGTGCATTTCGACGAAAAACGGGCGTTTTTATTCGTTGAAACTTCGCCTTTCTGCTAGAAAAACAACTTCTACTCATCAGTAGAAGTTGTTCTTCTAACAGAAAGGCGAACGTTTTGTTCCATCAAAAGGCAAGAAAGTCATGCATTTTAAACTAAATCGAGCGATTTCAGCGATCAGATCGACGAATTTCTGCTGGAAAACACGATTTTTGGCTGAGAACTGTTGGGAAATTCGTTGGGATTTTCGATCATTCAGGAGAGAAAAATGGTGATTTCACCAGTTCACCAGATCATTCAGGAGAGAAAACTGGTGAAATCACCATTTTTCTCTCCTGAATGATCGAAAACATTCAATTTCATGGAAAAGCAGAAAATTCATCCATTTGGACGCAAAACGAACGGCTTAGCGGTATACGCGACTATGTCGTGAAGTCACAATTTTCGCTTATGACTGATCGCAAACATTGAATTTCATGCAACTTCAAGTAATTCATGCTTATGGACGAAAAACGAACGGTTCAGCGGTCAAAACAACGGAATCGTCTTCAATTCACAATTTTAGCTTATGACTGATCGTAAACATTGATCTTCATGCAAATGTAAGAAATTGGTGCATTTCGACGAATACCGGGCGTTTTTAATCGTTGAAACTTCGCCTTTCTGCTAGAAAAACCACTGCTGCTGGTGAGGAGAACGTTTTTTATCATCAAAAGGCGAAAAATTCATGCATTTAAACTAAATCGAGCGATTTCAGCGATCAGATCGATGAATTTCTGCTGGAAAACACGATTTTTGGTTGAGAACTGTTGGGAAATTCGTTGGGATTTTCGATCATTCAGGAGAGAAAACTGGTGAAATCACCATTTTTCTCTCTCCTGAATGATCGAAAACATTCAATTTCATGAAAAAGCAGAAAATTCATCCATTTGGACGAAAAACGAACGGCTTAGCGGTATACGCGACTATGTCGTGAAGTCACAATTTTCGCTTATGACTGATCGCAAACATTGAATTTCATGCAAATTCAAGTAATTCATGCTTATGGACGAAAAACGAAAGGTTCAGCGGTCAAAGCAACGGAATCTTCTTGAATTCACAATTTTAGCTTATGACTGATCGTAAACATTGATCTTCATGCAAATGTAAGAAATTGGTGCATTTCGACGAATACCGTGCGTTTTTAATCGTTGAAACTTCGCCTTTCTGCTAGAAAAACAACTGCTACTGATGAGGAGAACGTTTTTTATCATCAAAAGGCAAGAAATTCATGCATTTCAACTAAAATGAGCGATTTCAGCGACCAGATCGATATCAGTATTTCTGCTGCAAAACACGATTGTTTGCCGAGAACTGTTGGGGAAACTATAATTTTCGAAAGAAAAGAAGAAATTCCTGCATTTAAACGAAAATGAGCGATTTCAGCGGTCACATCGGCGAATTTCAGCTGCAAAACACGATTGTTCGCTGAGAACTGGTTGGGAAACTTTCGTTTTCATGGTAATACACGAAATTTTTCATTTCAACGAAAACCGAACGTTTTGGTAGTTCAACGACAAATGCTTGCTGTAATCAGCATTTTTCTCTCCTAAATGATCGAAAACATTGAATTTCATGAAAAAGCCAAAAACTCATGCTAATTTAAGACATTCATGCTTTTGGACGAAAAAACAAATGGTTCAGTGTTCAAAACGACAAAATCTTGAATTCACAATTTTAGCTTATGACTGATCGTAAGCATTGATCTTCATGCAAATGTAAGAAGTTCGTGCATTTCGACGAAAAACGGGCGTTTTTATTCGTTGAAACTTCGCCTTTCTGCTAGAAAAACAACTTCTACTCATCAGTAGAAGTTGTTCTTCTAACGGAAAGTCGAACGTTTTTTTCCGTCAAAAGGCGAGAAATGGATGCATTTTAAACTAAATCGAGCGATTTCAGCGATCAGATCGACGAATTTCTGCTGGAAAACACGATTTTTGGCTGAGAACTGTTGAGAAATTCGTTGGGATTTTCGATCATTCAGGAGAGAAAACTGGTGAAATCACCATTTTTCTCTCCTGAATGATCGAAAACATTCAATTTCATGGAAAAGCAGAAAATTCATCCATTTGGACGCAAAACGAACGGCTTAGCGGCATACGCGACTATGTCGTGAAGTCACAATTTTCGCTTATGACTGATCGCAAACATTGAATTTCATGCAAATTCAATTAATTCATGCTTATGGAAGAAAAACGAACGGTTCAGCGGTCAAAACAACGGAATCTTCTTCAATTCACAATTTTAGCTTATGACTAATCGTAAACATTGATCTTCATGCAAATGTAAGAAATTGGTGCATTTCGACGAATACCGTGCGTTTTTAATCGTTGAAACTTCGCCTTTCTGCTAGAAAAACAACTGCTACTGATGAGGAGAACGTTTTTTATCATCAAAAGGCAAGAAATTCATGCATTTCAACTAAAATGAGCGATTTCAGCGACCAGATCGATATCAGTATTTCTGCTGCAAAACACGATTGTTTGCCGAGAACTGTTGGGGAAACTATAATTTTCGAAAGAAAAGAAGAAATTCCTGCATTTAAACGAAAATGAGCGATTTCAGCGGTCACATCGGCGAATTTCAGCTGCAAAACACGATTGTTCGCTGAGAACTGGTTGGGAAACTTTCGTTTTCATGGTAATACACGAAATTTTTCATTTCAACGAAAACCGGACGTTTTGGTAGTTCAACGACAAATGCTTGCTGTAATCAGCATTTTTCTCTCCTAAATGATCGAAAACATTGAATTTCATGAAAAAGCCAAAAACTCATGCTAATTTAAGACATTCATGCTTTTGGACGAAAAAACAAATGGTTCAGTGTTCAAAACGACAAAATCTTGAATTCACAATTTTAGCTTATGACTGATCGTAAGCATTGATCTTCATGCAAATGTAAGAAGTTCGTGCATTTCGACGAAAAACGGGCGTTTTTATTCGTTGAAACTTCGCCTTTCTGCTAGAAAAACAACTTCTACTCATCAGTAGAAGTTGTTCTTCTAACAGAAAGGCGAACGTTTTTTTCCGTCAAAAGGCGAGAAATGGATGCATTTTAAACTAAATCGAGCGATTTCAGCGATCAGATCGACGAATTTCTGCTGGAAAACACGATTTTTGGCTGAGAACTGTTGGGAAATTCGTTGGGATTTTCGATCATTCAGGAGAGAAAACTGGTGAAATGACCATTTTTCTCTCCTGAATGATCGAAAACATTCGATTTCATGAAAAAGCAGAAAATTCATCCATTTGGACGCAAAACGAACGGCTTAGCGGTATACGCGACTATGTCGTGAAGTCACAATTTTCGCTTATGACTGATCGCAAACATTGAATTTCATGCAAATTCAAGTAATTCATGCTTATGGACGAAAAACGAACGGTTCAGCGGTCAAAACAACGGAATCTTCTTGAATTCACAATTTTAGCTTATGATTGATCGTAAACATTGATCTTCATGCAAATGTAAGAAATTGGTGCATTTCGACGAATACCGGGCGTTTTTAATCGTTGAAACTTCGCCTTTCTGCTAGAAAAAGCACTGCTACTGATGAGGAGAACGTTTTTTATCATCAAAAGGCAAGAAATTCATGCATTTCAACTAAAATGAGCGATTTCAGCGACCAGATCGATGATATCAGTATTTCTGCTGCAAAACACGATTGTTTGCCGAGAACTGTTGGGAAAACTATAATTTTCGAAAAAGAAGAAATTCCTGCATTTAAACGAAAATGAGCGATTTCAGCGGTCACATCGGCTAATTTCAGCTGCAAAACACGTTTGTTCGCTGAGAACTGGTTGGAAAACTTTCGTTTTCATGGTAAAACACGAAATTTTTCATTTCAACGAAAACCGAACGTTTTGGTAGTTCAACGACAAATGCTTGGTGTAATCAGCATTTTTCTCTCGTAAATGATCGAAAACATTGAATTTCATGAAAAAGCCAAAAACAACAACAAGCCTAAAACAAATTTAAGAAATTCATGCTTTTGGACGAAAAAACAAACGGTTCAGCGTTCAAAACGACAAAATCTTGAATTCACAATTTTAGCTTATGACTGATCGTAAGCATTGATCTTCATGCAAATGTAAGAAGTTCGTGCATTTCGACGAAAAACGGGCGTTTTTATTCGTTGAAACGTCTCCTTTCTGCTAGAAAAACAACTTCTACTCATCAGTAGAAGTTGTTTTTCTAACAGAAAGGCGAACGTTTTTTTCCATCAAAAGGCGAGAAATTCATGCATTTAAACTAAATCGAGCGATTTCAGCGATCAGATCGACGAATTTCTGCTGGAAAACACGATTTTTGGCTGAGAACTGTTGGGAAATTCGTTGGGATTTTCGATCATTCAGGAGAGAAAACTGGTGAAATTTTTCTCTCCTGAATGATCGAAAACATTCAATTTCATGAAAAAGCAGAAAATTCATCCATTTGGACGCAAAACGAACGGCTTTGCATGAAAGTCAATGTTTGCGATCAGTCATAAGCGAAAATTGTGACTTCACGACATAGTCGCGTATACCGCTAAGCCGTTCGTTTTTCGTCCAAATGGATGAATTTTCTGCTTTTTCATGAAATTGAATGTTTTGAAGGAGAAATTGAAGGAGAGAAAACTGGTGAAATCACTATTTTTCTCTCTCCTGAATGATCAAACATCCCAACGAATTTCCCAACAGTTCTCAGCCAAAAATCGTGTTTTCCAGCTGAAATTCGTCGATCTGATCGCTGAAATCGCTCGATTTAGTTTAAAATGCATGAATTTCTCGCCTTTTGATGGAAAAAAACGTTCGCCTTTCTGTTAGAAGAACAACTTCTACTGATGAGTAGAAGTTGTTTTTCTAGCAGAAAGGCGAAGTTTCAACGAATAAAAACGCCCGTTTTTCGTCGAAATGCACGAACTTCTTACATTTGCATGAAGATCAATGCTTACGATCAGTCATAAGCTAAAATTGTGAATTCAAGATTTTGTCGTTTTGAACGCTGAACCGTTTGTTTTTTAGTCCAAAAGCATGAATTTCTTAAATTTGCATGAGTTTTTGGCTTTTTCATGAAATTCAATGTTTTCGATCATTTAGGAGAGAAAAATGCTGATTACACCAAGCATTTGTCGTTGAACTACCAAAACGTTCGGTTTTCGTTGTAATGAAAAATTTCGTGTTTTACCATGAAAACGAAAGTTTCCCAACCAGTTCTCAGCGAACAATCGTGTTTTGCAGCTGAAATTCGCCGGTGTGACCGCTGAAATCGCTCATTTTCGTTTAAATGCAGGAATTTCTTCTTTTCTTTCGAAAATTATAGTTTCCCCAACAGTTCTCGGCGAACAATCGTGTTTGGCAGCAGAAATACTGATATCGGTCTGGTTGCTGAAATCGCTCATTTTAGTTGAAATGCATGAATTTCTTGCCTTTTGATGATAGAAAACGTTCTCCTCATCAGTAGCAGTGGTTTTTCTAGCAGAAAGGCGACGTTTCAACGATTAAAAACGCCCGGTATTCGTCGAAATGCACCAATTTCTTACATTTGCATGAAGATCAATGTTTACGATCAGTCATAAGCTAAAATTGTGAATTCAAGAAGATTCCATTGTTTTGACCGCTGAACCGTTCGTTTTTCGTCCTTAAGCATGAATTACTTGAATTTGCATGAAATTTAATGTTTGCGATCAGTCATAAGCGAAAATTGTGACTTCACGACATAGTCATCTCGTCATCTTGTCATCTGGTCATCTGGTCATCTGGTCGTCTGGTCATCTGGTCTTCTAGTCATCTGGTCATCTGGTCATCTGGTCATCTCGTAATCTGGTCAACTGGTCATCTGGTCATCTGGTCATCTGGTCATCTGGTCATCTGGTTATCTGGTCATCTGGTCATCTGGTCATCCGGTCATGTGGTCATCTGGTCATCCGGTCATCTGGTCATCCGGTCATCGGGTCATCTAGTCATCTGGTCATCTGGTCATCGGGTCATCTCGTAATCTGGTCATCTGGACATCTGGTCATCTCGTCATCTGGTCATCTGGTTATTCGGTCATCTATTTATCTGGTCATCTGGTCATCTGGTCATCTCGTCATCTCGTTATCTCGTCATCTCGTCATCTCGTCATCTCGTCATGACGTCATCTAGTTATCTCGTCATCTCGTCATCTGGTCATCTGGTCATCTGGTTATCTGGTCGTCTGGTCATCTGGTCATCCGGTCATGTGGTCATCTGGTCATCTGGTCATCCGGTCATCTGGTCATCTGGTCATCTGGTCATCTAGTCATCTGGTCATCTGGTCATCTGGTCATCTCGTAATCTGGTCATCTGGTCATCTCGTTATCTCGTCATCTCGTCATCTCGTCATCTCGTCATGACGTCATCTAGTCATCTCGTCATCTGGTCATCTCGTCATCTGGTCATCTCGTAATCTGGTCATCTGGTCATCTGGTCATCTGGTCATCTGGTCATCTGGTCATCTGGTCATCTGGTCATCTGGTCATCTAGTCATCTGGTCATCTCGTCATCTGGTCATCTGGTCAACTGGTCATCTGGTCATCTGGTCATCTGGTCATCTTGTTATCTCGTCATCTCGTCATCTCGTCATCTCGTTATGACGTCATCTAGTCATCTCTTCATCTCGTCATCTTGTCATCTGGTCATCTGGTCATCTGGTCGTCTGGTCATCTGGTCATCTAGTCATCTGGTCATCTGGTCATCTGGTCATCTCATAATCTGGTCATCTGGTTATCCGGTCATCTGGTCATCTGGTCATCTGGTCAACTAATCATCTGGTCATCTCGTCATCTCGTTATCTCGTCATCTCGTCATCTCGTCATCTCGTCATGACGTCATCTAGTCATCTCGTCATCTCGTCATCTTGTCATCTGGTCATCTGGTCATCTGGTCGTCTGGTCATCTGGTCATCTTGTCATCTGGTCATCTGGTCATCTGGACATCTCGTAATCTGGTCATCTGGTCATCTGGTCATCTCGACATCTGGTCATCTGGTCATCTGGTCATCTGGTCATCTGGTCATCTGGTCATCTGGTCATCTGGTCATCTGGTCATCTGGTCATCTGGTTATCTGGTCATCTAGTCATCTGGTCATCTGGTCTTCTGGTCAACTGGTCATCTGGTCATCTGGTCATCTCGTCATCTCGTTATCTCGTCATCTCGTCATCTCGTCATCTCGTCATGACGTCATCTAATCATCTCGTCATCTCGTCATCTTGTCATCTGGTCATCTGGTCATCTGGTCATCTGGTCATCTGGTCATCCGGTCATGTGGTCATCTGGTCATCTGGACATCCGGTCATCTGGTCGTCTAGTCATCTGGTCATCTGGTCATCTGGTCATCTCGTAATCTGTTCATCTGGTCATCTGGTCGTCTCGTCATCTCGTTATCTCGTCATCTCGTCATCTCGTCATGACGTCATCTAGTCATCTCGTCATCTCGTCATCTGGTCATCTCGTCATCTGGTCATCTCGTAATCTGGTCATCTGGTCATCTGGTCATCTGGTCATCTGGTCATCCGGTCATCTGGTCATCTGGTCATCTGGTCATCTGGTCATCTGGTCATCTGGTCATCCGGTCATGTGGTCATCTGGTCATCTGGTTATCTGGTCATCCGGTCATCTGGTCATCTGGTCATCTGGTCATCTCGTAATCTGGTCATCTGGTCATCTCGTCATCTGGTCATCTGGTCATCTCGTCATCTGGTCATCTGGTTATTCGGTCATCTATTTATCTGGTCATCTGGTCATCTGGTCAACTGGTCATATGGTCATCTGGTCATCTCGTCATCTCGTTATCTCGTCATCTCGTCATCTCGTCATCTTGTTATCTGTTCATCTGGTCATCTGGTCGTTTGGTCATTCGGACATCCGGTCATGTGGTCATCTGGTCATCTGGTCATCTGGTCATACGTTCATCTGGTCATCTAGTCATCTGGTCATCTGGTCATCTGGTCATCTCGTAATCTGGTAATCTGTTCATCTGGTCATCTCGTCATCTGGTCATCTGGTCAACTGGTCATCTGGTCATCTGGTCATCTGGTTGTCTGGTCATCTAGTCATCTGGTCATCTGGTCATCTGGTCAACTGGTCATTTGGTCATCTGGTCATCTGGTCATCTCGTTGTCTCGTCATCTCGTCATCTCGTCATCTCGTCATGACGTCATCTAGTCATCTCGTCATCTCGTCATCTTGTCATCTGGTCATCTGGTCATCCGGTCGTCTGGTCATCTGGTCATCTAGTCATCTGGTCATCTGCTCATCTGGTCATCTCGTAGTCTGGTCATCTGGTCATCTGGTCATCTCGTCATCTGGTCATCTGGTTATCTGGTCATCTAGTCATCTGGTCATCTGGTCATCTGGTCATCTGGTCATCTGGTCATCTGGTCATCTGGTCATCTCGTCATCTCGTTGTCTCGTCATCTCGTCATGACGTCATCTAGTCATGTCGTCATCTCGTCATCTTGTCATCTGGTCATCTGGTCATCTGGTCGTCTGGTCATCTGGTCTTCTCGTCATCTCTTGATTTCGTCATCATCTCGTCATCTCGTAATCTGGTCATCTCCTCATCATCGCGTCATCTCGTAACCTCGTCATCTGGTTATCTGGTCCTCTCGTCATCTCGTCATCTGGTTATCTGGTCCTCTCGTCATCAAGTCATCAGGTCATCTGGTTATCTGGTCCTCTCGTCATCAAGTCATCAGGTCATCTGGTCATCCGGTCATCTGGTCATCTGGTCATCTGGTCATCTGGTCATCTGGTCATCTTGTCATCTGGTTATCCGATCATCGGGTCATCTGGTCAACTGGTCAACTGGTCATCTGGTCATCCGGTCATCTGGTCATCTGGTTATCTCGTCATACCGTCATCTCGTCATGTCGTCATCCAATCATCTAGTCATCTCGTCATCTCGTCATCTCGTCATCTCGTCATCTTGTCATCTCGTCATCTTGTCATCTGGTCATATGGTCGTCTGGTCATCTGGTTTTTTAGTCATCTCGTCATTTCGTCATCATCAAGTCATCTCGTCATCTGGTCATCTGGTCATCTGGTCGTCTGGTCATCCGGTCATCTCGTCATCTCGTCATCTCGTAATCCCGTCATCTCGTCATCTCGTCATCTCGTCATCTCGTCATGTCGTCATCTAGTCATCTCGTCATCTCGTCATCTCGTCATCTGGTCATCTGGTTATCTGGTCATCCAGTCATCTGGTCATCTGGTCATCTGGTAAACTGGTCATCTGGTCATCTGGTCATCTCGTCATCTCGTTATCTCGTCATCTCGTCATCTCGTCATGACGTCATCTAGTCATCTCGTCATCTCGTCATCTTGTCATCTGGTCATCTGGTCATCTGGTCATCTGGTCATCTGGTCATCTCGTAATCTGGTCATCTGGTCATCTGGTTATCTGGTCATCTGGTCATCTGGTCATCTGGTCATCTGGTCATCTAGTCATCTGGTCATCTGGTCATCTGGTCATCTCGTAATCTGGTAATCTGGTCATCTCGTCATCTCGTAGTCTTGTCATCTGGTCATCTGGTCATCCCATCATCTGGTTATCTGGTCATCAGGTCATTTGGTCTTCTGGTCATCTGGTCATCTGGTCATCTGTTCATCTGGTCATCTGGTCATCTGGTCATCTGGTCATCTGGTCGTCTGGTCATCTGGTCATCTAGTCATCTGGTCATCTGGTCATCTGGTCATCTCGTAATCTGGTCATCTGGTCATCTGGTCATCTGGTCATCTGGTCATCTGGTAAACTGGTCATCTGGTCATCTGGTCATCTCGTCATCTCGTTATCTCGTCATCTCGTCATCTCGTCATGACGTCATCTAGTCATCTCGTCATCTCGTCATCTTGTCATCTGGTCATCTGGTCATCTGGTCATCTGGTCATCTGGTCATCTCGTAATCTGGTCATCTGGTCATCTGGTTATCTGGTCATCTGGTCATCTGGTCATCTGGTCATCTGGTCATCTGGTCATCTGGTCATCTCGTAATCTGGTAATCTGGTCATCTCGTCATCTCGTAGTCTTGTCATCTGGTCATCTGGTCATCCCATCATCTGGTTATCTGGTCATCAGGTCATTTGGTCTTCTGGTCATCTGGTCATCTGGTCATCTGTTCATCTGGTCATCTGGTCATCTGGTCATCTGGTCATCTGGTCGTCTGGTCATCTGGTCATCTAGTCATCTGGTCATCTGGTCATCTGGTCATCTCGTAATCTGGTCATCTGGTCATCTGGTCATCTGTTCATCTGGTCATCTGGTCATCTGGTCATCTGGTCATCTGGTCATCTGGTCATCTGGTCATCTGGTCATCTGGTCATCCACTCATGTGGTCATCTGGTCATCTGGTCATCTGGTTATCTGGTTATCTCGTCATCTGGTCATCTGGTTATTCGGTCATCTATTTATCTGGTCATCTGGTCAACTGGTCATCTGGTCATCTGGTCATCTCGTCATCTCGTTATCTCGTCATCTCGTCATCTCGTAATCTCGTCATGACGTCATCTAGTCATCTCGTCATCTCGTCATCTCGTCATCTTGTCATCTGGTCATCTGGTCATCTGGTCGTCTGGTCATCTGGTCATCCGGTCATGTGGTGATCTGTCCATCTGGTCATCTGGTCATCCGGTCATCTGGTCATCTAGTCATCTGGTCATCTGGTCATCTGGTCATCTGGTCATCTCGTCATCTCGTCATCTCGTCATCTCGTAATCCCGTCATCTCGTCATCTCGTCATCTCGTCATCTCGTCATGTCGTCATCTAGTCATTTCGTCATCTCGTCATCCTGTCATCTGGTCATCTGGTCATCTGGTCATCTGGTCATCTAGTCATCTGGTCATCTGGTCATCAGGTCATCTGGTCATCAGGTCATCCGGTCATCTGGTCATCTAGTCATCTGGTCATCTGGTCATCTAGTCATCTCGTAATCTGGTCATCTGGTCATCTGGTCATCTCGTCATCTGGTCATCTGGTCATCTCGTCATCTGGTCATCTGGTTATCTGGTCATCTAGTCATCTGATCATCTGGTCATCTGGTCAACTGGTCATCTGGTCATCTGGTCATCTCGTCATCTCGTCATCTCGTCATCTCGTCATGACGTCATCTTGTCATCTCGTTATCTCGTCATCTTGTCATCTGGTCATCTGGTCATCTGGTCGTTTGGTCATCTGGTCATCCGGTCATGTGGTCATCTGGTCATCTGGTCATCTGGTCATCCGTTCATCTGGTCATCTAGTCATCTGGTCATCTGGTCATCTGGTCATCTCGTAATCTGGTAATCTGGTCACCTGGTCATCTCGTCATCTGGTCAACTCGTCATCTGGTCATCTCGTTATCTCGTCATCTCGTCATCTCGTCATCTCGTCATCTCGTCATGACGTCATCTGGTAATCTCGTCATCTCGTCATCTGGTCATCTGGTCATCTGGTCATCTGGTCGTCTGGTCATCTGGTCATCCGGTCATGTGGTCATCTGGTCATCTGGTCATCTGGTCATCCGGTCATCTGGTCTTCTAGTCATCTGGTCATCCAGTCATCTGGTCATCTGGTCATCTGGTCATCTCGTAATCTGGTCATCTGGTCATCTGGTCATCTCGTCATCTGGTCATCTGGTCGTCTGGTCATCTAGTCATCTGGTCATCTGGTCATCTGGTCAACTGGTCATCTGGTCATCTGGTCATCTGGTCATCTCGTTGTCTCGTCATCTCGTCCTCTCGTCATCTCGTCATGACGTCATCTAGTTATCTCGTCATCTCGTCATCTTATCATCTGGTCATCTTGTCATCTGGTCATCTGGTCGTCTGGTCATCTGGTCATCTAGTCATCTGGTCATCTGGTCATCTGGTCATCTCGTAGTCTGGTCATCTGGTCATCTGGTCATCTCGTCATCTGGTCATCTGGTTATCTGGTCATCTAGTCATCTGGTCATCCGGTCATCTGGTCATCTGGTCATCTGGTCATCTCGTCATCTCGTCATGACGTCATCTAGTCATGTCGTCATCTCGTTATCTTGTCATCTGGTCAACTGGTCATCTGGTCGTCTGGTCATCTGGTCTTCTCGTCATCTCTTGATTTCGTCATCATGTCGTCATCTCGTCATCTGGTCATCTCCTCATCATCGCGTCATCTCGTAACCTCGTCATCTGGTTATCTGGTCCTCTCGTCATCTCGTCATACGGTTATCTGGTCCTCTCGTCATCTCGTCATCAGGTCATCTGGTCATCTCGTAATCTGGTCATCTGGTCATCTGGTCATCTGGTCATCTGGTCATCTGGTCATCTGGTCATCTGGTCGTCTGGTTATCTGGTCATCTGGTCGTCTGGTCATCTGGTCATCTGGTCATCTGGTCAACTGGTCATCTGGTCATCTGGGCATCTCGTCATCTCGTTATCTCGTCATCTCGTCATCTCGTCATCTCGTCATCTCGTCATGACGTCATCTAGTCATCTCGTCATCTTGTCATCTGGTCATCTGGTCATCTGGTCGTCTGGTCATCTGGTCATCTAGTCATCTGGTCATCTGGTCATCTGGTCATCTCGTAATCTGGTCATCTGGTCATCTGGTCATCTGGTCATCTGGTCATCTGGTCATCTGGTCATCTGGTCGTCTGGTTATCTGGTCATCTGGTCATCTGGTCATCCGGTCATGTGGTCATCTCGTCATATGGTCATCTGGTCATCCGGTCATCGGGTCATCTAGTCATCTGGTCATCTGGTCATCGGGTCATCTCGTAATCTGGTCATCTGGACATCTGGTCATCTCGTCATCTGGTCATCTGGTTATTCGGTCATGTATTTATCTGGTCATCTGGTCAACTGGTCATCTGGTCATCTGGTCATCTAGTCATCTGGTCATCTGGTCATCTGGTCATCTCGTAATCTGGTCATCTGGTCATCTGGTCATCTGGTCATCTGGTCATCTGGTCATCTGGTCATCTGGTCGTCTGGTTATCTGGTCATCTGGTCATCTGGTCATCCGGTCATGTGGTCATCTGGTCATATGGTCATCTGGTCATCCGGTCATCGGGTCATCTAGTCATCTGGTCATCTGGTCATCGGGTCATCTCGTAATCTGGTCATCTGGACATCTGGTCATCTCGTCATCTGGTCATCTGGTTATTCGGTCATGTATTTATCTGGTCATCTGGTCAACTGGTCATCTGGTCATCTGGTCATCTCGTCATCTCGTTATCTCGTCATCTCTCCATCTCGTCATCTCGTCATGACGTCATCTAGTTATCTCGTCATCTCGTCATCTGGTCATCTGGTCATCTGGTCATCTGGTCGTCTGGTCGTCTGGTCATCTGGTCATCCGGTCATGTGGTCATCTGGTCATCTGGTCATCTGGTCATCCGGTCATCTGGTCATCTGGTCATCTGGTTATCTAGTCATCTGGTCATCTGGTCATCTGGTCATCTCGTAATCTGGTCATCTGGTCATCTGGTCATCTCGTCATCTGGTCATCTAGTCATCTGGACATCCGGTCATCTGGTCAACTGATCATCTGGTCATCTGGTCATCTCGTCATCTCGTTATCTCGTCATCTCGTCATGACGTCATCTAGTCATCTCGTCATCTCGTTATCTTGTCATCTGGTCATCTGGTCTTCTCGTCATCTCTTCATTTCGTCATCATCTCGTCATCTCGTCATCTCGTCATCTGGTCATCTCCTCATCATCTCGTCATCTCGTAACCTCGTCATCTGGTTATCTGGTCCTCTCGTCATCTCCTCATCAGGTCATCTGGTCATCTGGTCATCTGGTCATCTGGTCATCTGGTCGACTCGTAATCTGGTCATCGGGTCATCTGGTCATCTGGTCATCTGGTCATCTGGTAATCTGGTCATCTCGTTATCTCGTCATCTCGTCATCTCGTCATCTCGTCATGACGTCATCTAGTCATCTCGTTATCTCGTCATCTGGTCATCTGGTCATCTGGTCATTTTGTCATCTGGTCATCTATTCATCTGGTCGTCTGGTCATCTGGTCATCTAGTCATCTGGTCATCTGGTCATCTGGTGATCTCGTAATCTGGTCATCTGGTCATCTGGTCATCTCGTCATCTGGTCATCTGGTTATGTGGTCATCTAGTCATTTGGTCATCTGGTCATCTGGTCAACTGGTCATCTGGTCATCTGGTCATCTCGTCATCTCGTCATGACGTCATCTAGTCATCTCGTCATCTCGTCATCTTGTCATCTGGTCATCTGGTCATTTTGTCATCTGGTCATCTATTCATCTCGTCGTCTGGTCATCTGGTCATCTAGTCATCTGGTCATCTGGTCATCTGGTCATCTCGTAATCTGGTCATCTGGTCATCTGGTCATCTGGTCATCTCGTCATCTGGTCATCTGGTTATGTGGTCATCTAGTCATCTGGTCATCTGGTCATCTGGTCAACTGGTCATCTGGTCATCTGGTCATCTCGTCATCTCGTCATGACGTCATCTAGTCATCTCTTCATCTCGTCATCTTGTCATCTGGTCATCTGGTCATCTGGTCGTCTGGTCATCTGGTCATCTAGTCATCTGGTCATCTGGTCATCTGGTCATCTCATAATCTGGTCGTCTGGTTATCTGGTCATCTGGTCATCTGGTCATCTGGTCAACTAATCATCTGGTCATCTCGTCATCTCGTTGTCTCGTCATCTCGTCATCTCGTCATCTCGTCATCTCGTCATGACGTCATCTAGTCATCTCGTCATCTCGTCATCTTGTCATCTGGTCATCTGGTCATCTGGTCGTCTGGTCATCTGGTCATCTAGTCATCTGGTCATCTGGTCATCTGGACATCTCGTAATCTGGTCATCTGGTCATCTGGTCATCTCGACATCTGGTCATCTGGTCATCTGGTCATCTGGTCATCTGGTCATCTGGTCATCTGGTCATCCGGTCATGTGGTCATCTGGTCATCTGGTTATCTGGTCATCCGGTCATCTGGTCATCTGGTCTTCTCGTAATCTGGTCATCTGGTCATCTGGTCATCTCGTCATCTGGTCATCTGGTTATCTGGTCATCTAGTCATCTGGTCATCTGGTCTTCTGGTCAACTGGTCATCTGGTCATCTGGTCATCTCGTCATCTCGTTATCTCGTCATCTCGTCATCTCGTCATCTCGTCATGACGTCATCTAATCATCTCGTCATCTCGTCATCTTGTCATCTGGTCATCTGGTCATCTGGTCATCCGGTCATGTGGTCATCTGGTCATCTGGACATCCGGTCATCTGGTCGTCTAGTCATCTGGTCATCTGGTCATCTGGTCATCTCGTAATCTGGTCATCTGGTCATCTGGTCGTCTCGTCATCTCGTTATCTCGTCATCTCGTCATCTCGTCATCTCGTCATGACGTCATCTAGTCATCTCGTCATCTGGTCATCTCGTCATCTGGTCATCTCGTAATCTGGTCATCTGGTCATCTGGTCATCTGGTCATCTGGTCATCTGGTCATCTGGTCATCTGGTCATCTGGTCATCCGGTCATGTGGTCATCTCGTCATCTCGTCATGACGTCATCTAGTCATCTGGTCATCTGGTCATCTGGTCATCTGGTCATCTGGTCATCTGATCGTCTGGTCATCTGGTCATCTGGACATCCGGTCATCTGGTCGTCTAGTCATCTGGTCATCTGGTCATCTGGTCAACTCGTAATCTGGTCATCTGGTCATCTGGTCGTCTCGTCATCTCGTTATCTCGTCATCTCGTCATCTCGTCATCTCGTCATGACGTCATCTAGTCATCTCGTCATCTGGTCATCTCGTCATCTGGTCATCTCGTAATCTGGTCATCTGGTCATCTGGTCATCTGGTCATCTGGTCATCTAGTCATCTGGTCATCTGGTCATCTGGTCATCTGGTCATCTGGTCATCTGGTCATCTGGTCATCCAGTCATGTGGTCATCTGGTCATCTGGTTATCTGGTCATCTCGTAATCTGGTAATCTGTTCATCTGGTCATCTCGTCATCCGGTCATCTGGTCAACTGGTCATCTGGTCATCTGGTCATCTGGTTGTCTGGTCATCTAGTCATCTGGTCATCTGGTCATCTGGTCAACTGGTCATTTGGCCATCTGGTCATCTCGTCATCTCGTTGTCTCGTCATCTCGTCATCTCGTCATCTCGTCATGACGTCATCTAGTCATCTCGTCATCTCGTCATCTTGTCATCTGGTCATCTGGTCATCCGGTCGTCTGGTCATCTGGTCATCTAGTCATCTGGTCATCTGCTCATCTGGTCATCTCGTAGTCTGGTCATCTGGTCATCTGGTCATCTCGTCATCTGGTCATCTGGTTATCTGGTCATCTAGTCATCTGGTCATCTGGTCATCTGGTCATCTGGTCATCTGGTCATCTGGTCATCTCGTCATCTCGTTGTCTCGTCATCTCGTCATGACGTCATCTAGTCATGTCGTCATCTCCTCATCTTGTCATCTGGTCATCTGGTCATCTGGTCGTCTGGTCATCTGGTCTTCTCGTCATCTCTTGATTTCGTCATCATCTCGTCATCTCGTAATCTGGTCATCTCCTCATCATCGCGTCATCTCGTAACCTCGTCATCTGGTTATCTGGTCCTCTCGTCATCTCGTCATCTGGTTATCTGGTCCTCTCGTCATCAAGTCATCAGGTCATCTGGTCATCCGGTCATCTGGTCATCTGGTCATCTGGTCATCTGGTCATCTGGTCATCTTGTCATCTGGTTATCCGATCATCGGGTCATCTGGTCAACTGGTCAACTGGTCATCTGGTCATCCGGTCATCTGGTCATCTGGTTATCTCGTCATACCGTCATCTCGTCATGTCGTCATCTAATCATCTAGTCATCTCGTCATCTCGTCATCTCGTCATCTCGTCATCTTGTCATCTGGTCATATGGTCGTCTGGTCATCTGGTTTTTTAGTCATCTCGTCATTTCGTCATCATCAAGTCATCTCGTCATCTGGTCATCTGGTCATCTGGTCGTCTGGTCATCCGGTCATCTCGTCATCTCGTCATCTCGTAATCCCGTCATCTCGTCATCTCGTCATCTCGTCATCTCGTCATGTCGTCATCTAGTCATCTCGTCATCTCGTCATCTGGTCATCTGGTTATCTGGTCATCCAGTCATCTGGTCATCTGGTCATCTGGTAAACTGGTCATCTGGTCATCTGGTCATCTCGTCATCTCGTTATCTCGTCATCTCGTCATCTCGTCATCTCGTCATGACGTCATCTAGTCATCTCGTCATCTCGTCATCTTGTCATCTGGTCATCTGGTCATCTGGTCATCTCGTCATCTGGTCATCTGGTTATCTGGTCATCTAGTCATCTGGTCATCCGGTCATCTGGTCATCTGGTCATCTGGTCATCTCGTCATCTCGTCATGACGTCATCTAGTCATGTCGTCATCTCGTTATCTTGTCATCTGGTCATCTGGTCATCTGGTCGTCTGGTCATCTGGTCTTCTCGTCATCTCTTGATTTCGTCATCATGTCGTCATCTCGTCATCTGGTCATCTCCTCATCATCGCGTCATCTCGTAACCTCGTCATCTGGTTATCTGGTCCTCTCGTCATCTCGTCATCTGGTTATCTGGTCCTCTCGTCATCTCGTCATCAGGTCATCTGGTCATCTGGTCATCTGGTCATCTGGTCATCTCGTCATCTCGTCATCTCGTTATCTCGTCATCTCGTCATCTCGTCGTCTCGTCATGACGTCATCTAGTCATCTCGTCATCTCGTCATCTTGTCATCTATTCATCTGGTCATCTGGTCGTCTGGTCGTCTGGTCATCTGGTCATCTGGTCATCTGGTCAACTGGTCATCTGGTCATCTGGTCATCTCGTCATCTCGTTATCTCGTCATCTCGTCATCTCGTCATCTCGTCATGACGTCATCTAGTCATCTCGTCATCTTGTCATCTGGTCATCTGGTCATCTGCTCGTCTGGTCATCTGGTCATCTAGTCATCTGGTCATCTGGTCATCTGGTCATCTCGTAATCTGGTCATCTGGTCATATGGTCATCTGGTCATCTGGTCATCTGGTCATCTGGTCATCTGGTCGTCTGGTTATCTGGTCATCTGGTCATCTGGTCATCCGGTCATGTGGTCATCTGGTCATATGGTCATCTGGTCATCCGGTCATCGGGTCATCTAGTCATCTGGTCATCTGGTCATCGGGTCATCTCGTAATCTGGTCATCTGGACATCTGGTCATCTCGTCATCTGATCATCTGGTTATTCGGTCATGTATTTATCTGGTCATCTGGTCAACTGGTCATCTGGTCATCTGGTCATCTCGTCATCTCGTTATCTCGTCATCTCTCCATCTCGTCATCTCGTCATGACGTCATCTAGTTATCTCGTCATCTCGTCATCTGGTCATCTGGTCATCTGGTCATCTGGTCGTCTGGTCATCTGGTCATCCGGTCATGTGGTCATCTGGTCATCTGGTCATCTGGTCATCCGGTCATCTGGTCATCTGGTCATCTGGTTATCTAGTCATCTGGTCATCTGGTCATCTGGTCATCTCGTAATCTGGTCATCTGGTCATCTGGTCATCTCGTCATCTGGTCATCTAGTCATCTGGACATCTGGTCATCTGGTCAACTGATCATCTGGTCATCTGGTCATCTCGTCATCTCGTTATCTCGTCATCTCGTCATGACGTCATCTAGTCATCTCGTCATCTCGTTATCTTGTCATCTGGTCATCTGGTCTTCTCGTCATCTCTTCATTTCGTCATCATCTCGTCATCTCGTCATCTCGTCATCTGGTCATCTCCTCATCATCTCGTCATCTCGTAACCTCGTCATCTGGTTATCTGGTCCTCTCGTCATCTCCTCATCAGGTCATCTGGTCATCTGGTCATCTGGTCATCTGGTCATCTGGTCGACTCGTAATCTGGTCATCGGGTCATCTGGTCATCTGGTCATCTGGTCATCTGGTAATCTGGTCATCTCGTTATCTCGTCATCTCGTCATCTCGTCATCTCGTCATGACGTCATCTAGTCATCTCGTTATCTCGTCATCCGGTCATCTGGTCATCTGGTCATTTTGTCATCTGGTCATCTATTCATCTGGTCATCTGGTCATCACGTCATCTGGTCATCTGGTCATCCGGTCATCTGGTCATCTAGTCATCTGGTCATCTGGTCATCTGGTCATCTAGTCATCTCGTAATCTGGTCATCTGGTCATCCGGTCATCTGGTCATCTCGTCATCTGGTCATCTGGTCATCTCGTCATCTGGTCATCTGGTCATCTGGTCGTTTGGTCATCTGGTCATCCGATCATGTGGTCATCTGGTCATCCGGTCATCTGGTCATCCGTTCATCTGGTCATCTAGTCATCTGGTCATCTGGTCATCTGGTCATCTCGTAATCTGGTAATCTGGTCATCTGGTCATCTCGTCATCTGGTCATCTGGTCAACTGGTCATCTGGTCATCTCGTTATCTCGTCATCTCGTCATCTCGTCATCTCGTCATGACGTCATCTGGTCATCTCGTCATCTCGTCATCTCGTCATCCGGTCATCTGGTCATCTGGTCGTCTGGTCATCTGGTCATCCAGTCATCTGGTCATCTGGTCATCTGGTCATCTCGTAATCTGGTCATCTGGTCATCTGTTCATCTCGTCATCTGGTCATCTGGTTGTCTGGTCATCTAGTCATCTGGTCATCTGGTCATCTGGTCAACTGGTCATCTGGTCATCTGGTCATCTGGTCATCTCGTTGTCTCGTCATTTCGTCCTCTCGTCATCTCGTCATCTGGTCATCTGGTCATCTCGTCATCTGGTCATCTGGTTATCTGGTCATCTAGTCATCTGGTCATCTGGTCATCTGGTCAACTGTTCATCTGGTCATCTGGTAATCTCGTCATCTCGTTATCTCGTCATCTCGTCATCTCGTCATCTCGTCATGACGTCATCTTGTCATCTCGTTATCTCGTCATCTTGTCATCTGGTCATCTGGTCATCTGGTCGTTTGGTCATCTGGTCATCCGATCATGTGGTCATCTGGTCATCCGGTCATCTGGTCATCCGTTCATCTGGTCATCTAGTCATCTGGTCATCTGGTCATCTGGTCATCTCGTAATCTGGTAATCTGGTCATCTGGTCATCTCGTCATCTGGTCATCTGGTCAACTGGTCATCTGGTCATCTCGTTATCTCGTCATCTCGTCATCTCGTCATCTCGTCATGACGTCATCTGGTCATCTCGTCATCTCGTCATCTCGTCATCCGGTCATCTGGTCATCTGGTCGTCTGGTCATCTGGTCATCTAGTCATCTGGTCATCTGGTCATCTGGTCATCTCGTAATCTGGTCATCTGGTCATCTGTTCATCTCGTCATCTGGTCATCTGGTTGTCTTGTCATCTAGTCATCTGGTCATCTGGTCATCTGGTCAACTGGTCATCTGGTCATCTGGTCATCTGGTCATCTCGTTGTCTCGTCATTTCGTCCTCTCGTCATCTCGTCATGACGTCATCTAGTCATCTCGTCATCTCGTCATCTTATCATCTGGTCATCTTGTCATCTGGTCATCTGGTCATCTGGTCGTCTGGTCATCTGGTCATCTAGTCATCTGGTCATCTGGTCATCTGGTCATCTCGTAGTCTGGTCATCTAGTCATCTGGTCATCTCGTCATCTGGTCATCTGGTTGTCTGGTCATCTAGTCATCTGGTCATCTGGTCATCTGGTCATCTCGTCATCTCGTCATCTCGTCATGACGTCATCTAGTCATGTCGTCATCTCGTCATCTTGTCATCTGGTCATCTTGTCATCTGGTCGTCTGGTCATCTGGTCTTCTCGTCATCTCTTGATTTCGTCATCATCTCGTCATCTCGTCATCTGGTCATCTCCTCATCATCGCGTCATCTCGTAACCTCGTCATCTGGTTATCTGGTCCTCTCGTCATCTCGTCATCTGGTTATCTGGTCCTCTCGTCATCTCGTCATCAGGTCATCTGGTCATCTGGTCATCTGGTCATCTGGTCATCTGGTCATCTCGTCAGCTCGTTATCTCGTCATCTCGTCGTCTCGTCATCTCGTCATGACGTCATCTAGTCATCTCGTCATCTCGTCATCTGGTCATCTGGTCATCTGGTCATCTGGTCATCTGGTCATCTGGTCGTCTGGTCATCTGGTCATCCGGTCATGTGGTCATCTGGTCATCTGGTCATCTGGTCATCCGGTCATCTGGTCATCTGGTCATCTGGTTATCTAGTCATCTGGTCATCTGGTCATCTGGTCATCTCGTAATCTGGTCATCTGGTCATCTGGTCATCTCGTCATCTGGTCATCTAGTCATCTGGACATCTGGTCATCTGGTCAACTGATCATCTGGTCATCTGGTCATCTCGTCATCTCGTTATCTCGTCATCTCGTCATGACGTCATCTAGTCATCTCGTCATCTCGTTATCTTGTCATCTGGTCATCTGGTCTTCTCGTCATCTCTTCATTTCGTCATCATCTCGTCATCTCGTCATCTCGTCATCTGGTCATCTCCTCATCATCTCGTCATCTCGTAACCTCGTCATCTGGTTATCTGGTCCTCTCGTCATCTCCTCATCAGGTCATCTGGTCATCTGGTCATCTGGTCGACTCGTAATCTGGTCATCGGGTCATCTGGTCATCTGGTCATCTGGTCATCTGGTAATCTGGTCATCTCGTTATCTCGTCATCTCGTCATCTCGTCATCTCGTCATGACGTCATCTAGTCATCTCGTTATCTCGTCATCCGGTCATCTGGTCATCTGGTCATTTTGTCATCTGGTCATCTATTCATCTGGTCATCTGGTCATCACGTCATCTGGTCATCTGGTCATCCGGTCATCTGGTCATCTAGTCATCTGGTCATCTGGTCATCTGGTCATCTAGTCATCTCGTAATCTGGTCATCTGGTCATCCGGTCATCTGGTCATCTCGTCATCTGGTCATCTGGTCATCTCGTCATCTGGTCATCTGGTCATCCGGTCGTTTGGTCATCTGGTCATCCGATCATGTGGTCATCTGGTCATCCGGTCATCTGGTCATCCGTTCATCTGGTCATCTAGTCATCTGGTCATCTGGTCATCTGGTCATCTCGTAATCTGGTAATCTGGTCATCTGGTCATCTCGTCATCTGGTCATCTGGTCAACTGGTCATCTGGTCATCTCGTTATCTCGTCATCTCGTCATCTCGTCATCTCGTCATGACGTCATCTGGTCATCTCGTCATCTCGTCATCTCGTCATCCGGTCATCTGGTCATCTGGTCGTCTGGTCATCTGGTCATCCAGTCATCTGGTCATCTGGTCATCTGGTCATCTCGTAATCTGGTCATCTGGTCATCTGTTCATCTCGTCATCTGGTCATCTGGTTGTCTGGTCATCTAGTCATCTGGTCATCTGGTCATCTGGTCAACTGGTCATCTGGTCATCTGGTCATCTGGTCATCTCGTTGTCTCGTCATTTCGTCCTCTCGTCATCTCGTCATCTGGTCATCTGGTCATTTCGTCATCTGGTCATCTGGTTATCTGGTCATCTAGTCATCTGGTCATCTGGTCATCTGGTCAACTGTTCATCTGGTCATCTGGTAATCTCGTCATCTCGTTATCTCGTCATCTCGTCATCTCGTCATCTCGTCATGACGTCATCTTGTCATCTCGTTATCTCGTCATCTTGTCATCTGGTCATCTGGTCATCTGGTCGTTTGGTCATCTGGTCATCCGATCATGTGGTCATCTGGTCATCCGGTCATCTGGTCATCCGTTCATCTGGTCATCTAGTCATCTGGTCATCTGGTCATCTGGTCATCTCGTAATCTGGTAATCTGGTCATCTGGTCATCTCGTCATCTGGTCATCTGGTCAACTGGTCATCTGGTCATCTCGTTATCTCGTCATCTCGTCATCTCGTCATCTCGTCATGACGTCATCTGGTCATCTCGTCATCTCGTCATCTCGTCATCCGGTCATCTGGTCATCTGGTCGTCTGGTCATCTGGTCATCTAGTCATCTGGTCATCTGGTCATCTGGTCATCTCGTAATCTGGTCATCTGGTCATCTGTTCATCTCGTCATCTGGTCATCTGGTTGTCTTGTCATCTAGTCATCTGGTCATCTGGTCATCTGGTCAACTGGTCATCTGGTCATCTGGTCATCTGGTCATCTCGTTGTCTCGTCATTTCGTCCTCTCGTCATCTCGTCATGACGTCATCTAGTCATCTCGTCATCTCGTCATCTTATCATCTGGTCATCTTGTCATCTGGTCATCTGGTCATCTGGTCGTCTGGTCATCTGGTCATCTAGTCATCTGGTCATCTGGTCATCTGGTCATCTCGTAGTCTGGTCATCTGGTCATCTGGTCATCTCGTCATCTGGTCATCTGGTTGTCTGGTCATCTAGTCATCTGGTCATCTGGTCATCTGGTCAACTGGTCATCTGGTCATCTGGTCATCTCGTCATCTCGTCATCTCGTCATGACGTCATCTAGTCATGTCGTCATCTCGTCATCTTGTCATCTGGTCATCTTGTCATCTGGTCGTCTGGTCATCTGGTCTTCTCGTCATCTCTTGATTTCGTCATCATCTCGTCATCTCGTCATCTGGTCATCTCCTCATCATCGCGTCATCTCGTAACCTCGTCATCTGGTTATCTGGTCCTCTCGTCATCTCGTCATCTGGTTATCTGGTCCTCTCGTCATCTCGTCATCAGGTCATCTGGTCATCTGGTCATCTGGTCATCTGGTCATCTGGTCATCTCGTCAGCTCGTTATCTCGTCATCTCGTCGTCTCGTCATCTCGTCATGACGTCATCTAGTCATCTCGTCATCTCGTCATCTTGTCATCTGGTCATCTGATCATCTGGTCGTCTGGTCATCTGGTCATCTGGTCATCTGGTCAACTGGTCATCTGGTCATCTGGTCATCTCGTCATCTCGTTATCTCGTCATCTCGTCATCTCGTCATGACGTCATCTAGTCATCTCGTCATCTCGTCATCTTGTCATCTGGTCATCTGGTCATCTGGTCGTCTAGTCATCTGGTCATCTAGTCATCTGGTCATCTGGTCATCTGGTCATCTTGTAATCTGGTCATCTGGTCATCTGGTCATCTGGTCATCTGGTCATCTGGTCATCTGGTCATCTGGTCATCTGGTTATCTGGTCATCTGGTCATCTGGTCATCCGGTCATGTGGTCATCTGGTCATCTGGTCATCTGGTCATCCAGTCATCGGGTCATCTAGTCATCTGGTCATCTGGTCATCGGGTCATCTCTTAATCTGGTCATCTGGACATCTGGTCATCTCGTCATCTGGTCATCTGGTTATTCGGTCATCTATTTATCTGGTCATCTGGTCAACTGGTCATCTGGTCATCTGGTCATCTCGTCATCTCGTTATCTCGTCATCTCGTCATCTCGTCATCTCGTCATGACGTCATCTAGTTATCTCGTCATCTCGTCATCTGGTCATCTGGTCATCTGGTCGACTGGTCATCTGGTCATCCGGTCATGTGGTCATCTGGTCATCTGGTCATCCGTTCATCTGGTCATCTGGTCATCTGGTCATCTCGTAATCTGGTAATCTGGTAATCCGGTCATCTCGTCATCTGGTCATCTGGTCAACTGGTCATCTGGTCATCTCGTTATCTCGTCATCTCGTCATCTCGTCATCTCGTCATGACGTCATCTGGTCATCTCGTCATCTCGTCATCTTGTCATCTGGTCATCTGGTCATCTGGTCGTCTGGTCATCTGGTCATCCAGTCATCTGGTCATCTGGTCATCTGGTCATCTCGTAATCTGGTCATCTGGTCATCTGGTCATCTCGTCATCTGGTCATCTGGTTGTCTGGTCATCTAGTCATCTGGTCATCTGGTCATCTGGTCATCTGGTCATCTGGTCATCTGGTCATCTCGTTGTCTCGTCATCTCGTCATCTCGTCATCTCGTCATGACGTCATCTAGTCATCTCGTCATCTCGTCATCTTATCATTTCGTCATCTTGTCATCTGGTCATCTGGTCATCTGGTCGTCTGTTCATCTGGTCATCTAGTCATCTGGTCATCTGGTCATCTGGTTATCTCGTAGTCTGGTCATCTGGTCATCTGGTCATCTCGTCATCTGGTCATCTGGTTATTTGGTCATCTAGTCATCTGGTCATCTGGTCATCTGGTCATCTGGTCATCTGGTCATCTCGTCATCTCGTCATGACGTCATCTAGTCATGTCGTCATCTCGTCATCTTGTCATCTGGTCATCTGGTCATCTGGTCGTCTGGTCATCTGGTCTTCTCGTCATCTCTTGATTTCGTCATCATCTCGTCATCTCGTAATCTGGTCATCTCCTCATCATCGCGTCATCTCGTAACCTCGTCATCTGGTTATCTGGACCTCTCGTCATCTCTTCATCTGGTTATCTGGTCCTCTCGTCATCTCGTCATCAGGTCATCTGGTCATCTGGTCATCTGGTCATCTGGTCATCTGGTCATCTCGTCATCTTGTTATCTCGTCATCTCGTCGTCTCGTCATCTCGTCATGACGTCATCTAGTCATCTCGTCATCTCGTCATCTTGTCATCTGGTCATCTGATCATCTGGTCGTCTGGTCATCTGGTCATCTGGTCATCTGGTCAACTGGTCATCTGGTCATCTGGTCATCTCGTCATCTCGTTATCTCGTCATCTCGTCATCTTGTCATCTCGTCATGACATCATCTAGTCATCTCGTCATCTCGTCATCTTGTCATCTGGTCATCTGGTCATCTGGTCGTCTGGTCATCTGGTCATCTAGTCATCTGGTCATCTGGTCATCTGGTCATCTCGTAATCTGGTCATCTGGTCATCTGGTCATCTGGTCATCTGGTCATCTGGTCATCTGGTCATCTGGTCATCTGGTTATCTGGTCATCTGGTCATCCGGTCATGTGGTCATCTGGTCATCTGGTCATCTGGTCATCTGGTCATCCGGTCATCGGGTCATCTAGTCATCTGGTCATCTGGACATCTGGTCATCTGGTCAACTGGTCATCTGGTCATCTGGTTATTCGGTCATCTATTTATCTGGTCATCTGGTCAACTGGTCATCTGGTCATCTGGTCATCTGGTCATCTCGTTATCTCGTCATCTCGTCATCTCGTCATCTCGTCATGACGTCATCTAGTTATCTCGTCATCTCGTCATCTGGTCATCTGGTCATCTGGTCGACTGGTCATCTGGTCATCCGGTCATGAGGTCATCTGGTCATCTGGTCATCTGGTCATCTGGACATCTGGTCATCTGGTCAACTGGTCATCTGGTCATCTGGTCATCTCGTCAACTCGTTATCTCGTCATCTCGTCATGACGTCATCTAGTCATCTCGTCATCTCGTAACCTCGTCATCTGGTTATCTGGTCCTCTCGTCATCTCCTCATCAGGTCATCTGGTCATCTGGTCATCTGGTCATCTGGTCATCTGGTCATCTGGTCTACTCGTAATCTGGTCATCGGGTCATCTGGTCATCTGGTCATCTGGTCATCTGGTAATCTGGTCATCTCGTTATCTCGTCATCTCGTCATCTCCTCATCTCGTCATGACGTCATCTAGTCATCTCGTTATCTCGTCATCTGGTCATCTGGTCATCTGGTCATTTTGTCGTCTGGTCATCTATTCATCTGGTCGTCTGGTCATCTGGTCATCTAGTCATCTGGTCATCTGGTCATCTGGTCATCTCGTAATCTGGTCATCTGGTCATCTGGTCATCTCGTCATCTGGTCATCTGGTTATGTGGTCATCTAGTCATCCGGTCATCTGGTCATCTGGTCAACTGGTCATCTGGTCATCTGGTCATCTCGTCATCTCGTCATGACGTCATCTAGTCATCTCGTCATCTCGTCGACTTGTCATCTGGTCATCTGGTCATCTTGTCTTCTCGTCATCTCGTCATTTCTTCATCATCTGGTCATCTCGTCATCTCGTCATCTCGTCATCTCGTCATCTGGTCATCTCCTCATCATCTCGTCATCTCGTAACCTCGTCATCTGGTTATCTGGTCCTCGCGTCTTCCCATCATCTCGTAATCTGGTCATCCGGTCATCTGGTCATCAAGTCATCTGGTCATCAAGTCATCTGGTCATCTGGTCATCTGGTCATCTCGTAATCTGGTCATCTGGTCATCTGGTCATCTCGTCATCTGGTCATCTGGTTATTCGGTCATCTATTTATCTGGTCATCTGGTCAACTGGTCATCTGGTCATCTGGTCATCTCGTCATCTCGTTATCTCGTCATCTCGTCATCTCGTCATCTCGTCATGACGTCATCTAGTCATCTCGTCATCTCGTCATCTTGTCATCTGGTCATCTGGTCATCTGGTCGTCTGGTCATCTGGTCATCCTATCATGTGGTCATCTGGTCATCTGGTCATCCGGTCATCTGGTCATCTAGTCATCTGGTCATCTGGTCATCTGGTCATCTCGTAATCTGGTAATCTGGTCATCTGGTCATCTCGTCATCTGGTCATCTGGTCAACTGGTCATCTGGTCATCTCGTCATCTCGTTATCTCGTCATCTCGTTATCTCGTCATCTCGTCATGACGTCATCTAGTCATCTCGTCATCTCATCATCTTGTCATCGGGTCATCTGGTCATCCGGTCATCTGGTCATCTGGTCATCTGGTCATCTCGTAATCTGGTCATCTGGTCATCTGGTCATCTCGTCGTCTGGTCATCTAGTCATCTGGACATCTGGTCATCTGGTCAACTGGTCATCTGGTCATCTGGTCATCTCGTCATCTCGTTATCTCGTCATCTCGTCATGACGTCATCCAGTCATCTCGTCATCTCGTTATCTTGTCGTCTGGTCATCTGGTCATCTGGTCGTCTGGTCATCTGGTCTTCTCGTCATCTCTTCATTTCGTCATCATCTCGTCATCTCGTCATCTCGTCATCTCGTCATCTCGTCATCTGGTCATCTCCTCATCATCTCGTCATCTCGTAACTTCGTCATCTGGTTATCTGGTCCTCTCGTCATCTCCCTATCAGGTCATCTGGTCATCTGGTCATCTGGTCATCTGGTCGACTCGTAATCTGGTCATCGGGTCATCTTGTCAACTGGTCATCTGGTCGTCTGGTAATCTGGTCATCTCGTAATCTGGTCATCTGGTCATCTGGTCTCCTCGTCATCTGGTCATCTGGTTATCTGGTCATCTAGTCATCCGGTCATCTGGTCATCTGGTCAACTGGTCATCTGGTCATCTGGTCATCTCGTCACCTCGTTATCTCGTCATCTCGTCATGACGTCATCTAGTCATCTCGTCATCTCGTCATCTTGTCATCTGGTCATCTGGTCGTCTGGTCATCTCGTCATCTGGTCATCTGGTTATCTGGTCATCTAGTCATCTGGTCATCTTGTCATATGGTCAACTGGTCATCTGGTCATCTGGTCATCTCGTCATCTCGTTATCTCGTCATCTCGTCATGACGTCATCTAGTCATCTCGTCATCTCGTCATCTTGTCATCTGGTCATCTGGTCATCTGGTCGTCTGGTCATCTGGTCTTCTCGTCATCTGTTCATTTCGTCATCATCTCGTCATCTCGTCATCTGGTCATCTCCTCATCATCGCGTCATCTCGTAACCTCGTCATCTGGTTATCTGGTCCTCTCGTCATCTCGTCATCAGGTCATCTAGTCATCTGGTTATCTGGTCTTCTAGTCATCTGATCATCTGGTCAACCGGTCATCTGGTCATCTGGTCATCTCGTCATCTCGTTATCTCGTCATCTCGTCATGACGTCATCTAGTCATGTCGTCATCTCGTCATCTTGTCATCTGGTCATCTGGTCATCTGGTCGTCTGGTCATCTGGTCTTCTCGTCATCTGTTCATTTCGTCATCATCTCGTCATCTCGTCATCTGGTCATCTCCTCATCATCGCGTCATCTCGTAACCTCGTCATCTGGTTATCTGGTCCTCTCGTCATCTCGTCATCAGGTCATCTGGTCGTCTGGTCATCTGGTCATCTGGTCATCTGGTCGTCTGGTCGTCTGGTCATCTGGTCATCTGGTTATCTGGTCATCTGTTAATCTGGTTATCTGGTTATCTGGTCATCCTGTCATCCCGTCATCTGGTTATCTGGTCGTATGGTCATCTGGTCATCTGGTCATCTATTCGAGTGGTCATCTGGTCATCTGGTCATCTGGTTATCTGTTCATCTGGTCATCTGGTCATCTCGTAATCTGGTCTCCTGGTCATCTATTTATCTGGTCAGCTGGTCATTTGGTCATCTGGTCATCTGGTCATCTCGTAATCTGGTCATCTGGTCATCTGGTTATCTGGTCATTTGTTCATCTATTCATCTGGTCATCTGGTCATCTGGTCATCTGGTCATCTCGTCATCTGGTCATCCGGTCATCTGGTTATCTGGTCATCTGGTCATCTCGTCATGTCGTCGTCTAGTCATCTCGACATCTCGTAATCTGGTCATCTGGTCATCTAGTCATCTCGTCATCTGGTCATCTGGTTATTCGGTCATCTATTTATCTGGTCATCTGGTCAACTGGTCATCTGGTCATCTGGTCATCTCGTCATCTCGTTATCTCGTCATCTCGTCATCTCGTCATCTCGTCATGACGTCATCTAGTCATCTCGTCATCTCGTCATCTTGTCATCTGGTCATCTGGTCATCTGGTCGTCTGGTCATCTGGTCATCCCATCATGTGGTCATCTGGTCATCTGGTCATCCGGTCATCTCGTCATCTCGTCATCTCGTCATGACGTCATCTAGTCATGTCGTCATCTCGTCATCTTGTCATCTGGTCATCTTGTCATCTGGTCGTCTGGTCATCTGGTCTTCTCGTCATCTCTTGATTTCGTCATCATCTCGTCATCTCGTCATCTGGTCATCTCCTCATCATCGCGTCATCTCGTAACCTCGTCATCTGGTTATCTGGTCCTCTCGTCATCTCGTCATCTGGTTATCTGGTCCTCTCGTCATCTCGTCATCAGGTCATCTGGTCATCTGGTCATCTGGTCATCTGGTCATCTGGTCATCTCGTCAGCTCGTTATCTCGTCATCTCGTCGTCTCGTCATCTCGTCATGACGTCATCTAGTCATCTCGTCATCTCGTCATCTTGTCATCTGGTCATCTGATCATCTGGTCGTCTGGTCATCTGGTCATCTGGTCATCTGGTCAACTGGTCATCTGGTCATCTGGTCATCTCGTCATCTCGTTATCTCGTCATCTCGTCATCTCGTCATGACGTCATCTAGTCATCTCGTCATCTCGTCATCTTGTCATCTGGTCATCTGGTCATCTGGTCGTCTAGTCATCTGGTCATCTAGTCATCTGGTCATCTGGTCATCTGGTCATCTTGTAATCTGGTCATCTGGTCATCTGGTCATCTGGTCATCTGGTCATCTGGTCATCTGGTCATCTGGTCATCTGGTTATCTGGTCATCTGGTCATCTGGTCATCCGGTCATGTGGTCATCTGGTCATCTGGTCATCTGGTCATCCAGTCATCGGGTCATCTAGTCATCTGGTCATCTGGTCATCGGGTCATCTCTTAATCTGGTCATCTGGACATCTGGTCATCTCGTCATCTGGTCATCTGGTTATTCGGTCATCTATTTATCTGGTCATCTGGTCAACTGGTCATCTGGTCATCTGGTCATCTCGTCATCTCGTTATCTCGTCATCTCGTCATCTCGTCATCTCGTCATGACGTCATCTAGTTATCTCGTCATCTCGTCATCTGGTCATCTGGTCATCTGGTCGACTGGTCATCTGGTCATCCGGTCATGTGGTCATCTGGTCATCTGGTCATCCGTTCATCTGGTCATCTGGTCATCTGGTCATCTCGTAATCTGGTAATCTGGTAATCCGGTCATCTCGTCATCTGGTCATCTGGTCAACTGGTCATCTGGTCATCTCGTTATCTCGTCATCTCGTCATCTCGTCATCTCGTCATGACGTCATCTGGTCATCTCGTCATCTCGTCATCTTGTCATCTGGTCATCTGGTCATCTGGTCGTCTGGTCATCTGGTCATCCAGTCATCTGGTCATCTGGTCATCTGGTCATCTCGTAATCTGGTCATCTGGTCATCTGGTCATCTCGTCATCTGGTCATCTGGTTGTCTGGTCATCTAGTCATCTGGTCATCTGGTCATCTGGTCATCTGGTCATCTGGTCATCTCGTTGTCTCGTCATCTCGTCATCTCGTCATCTCGTCATGACGTCATCTAGTCATCTCGTCATCTCGTCATCTTATCATCTCGTCATCTTGTCATCTGGTCATCTGGTCATCTGGTCGTCTGTTCATCTGGTCATCTAGTCATCTGGTCATCTGGTCATCTGGTTATCTCGTAGTCTGGTCATCTGGTCATCTGGTCATCTCGTCATCTGGTCATCTGGTTATTTGGTCATCTAGTCATCTGGTCATCTGGTCATCTGGTCATCTGGTCATCTGGTCATCTCGTCATCTCGTCATGACGTCATCTAGTCATGTCGTCATCTCGTCATCTTGTCATCTGGTCATCTGGTCATCTGGTCGTCTGGTCATCTGGTCTTCTCGTCATCTCTTGATTTCGTCATCATCTCGTCATCTCGTAATCTGGTCATCTCCTCATCATCGCGTCATCTCGTAACCTCGTCATCTGGTTATCTGGACCTCTCGTCATCTCTTCATCTGGTTATCTGGTCCTCTCGTCATCTCGTCATCAGGTCATCTGGTCATCTGGTCATCTGGTCATCTGGTCATCTGGTCATCTCGTCATCTCGTTATCTCGTCATCTCGTCGTCTCGTCATCTCGTCATGACGTCATCTAGTCATCTCGTCATCTCGTCATCTTGTCATCTGGTCATCTGATCATCTGGTCGTCTGGTCATCTGGTCATCTGGTCATCTGGTCAACTGGTCATCTGGTCATCTGGTCATCTCGTCATCTCGTTATCTCGTCATCTCGTCATCTTGTCATCTCGTCATGACATCATCTAGTCATCTCGTCATCTCGTCATCTTGTCATCTGGTCATCTGGTCATCTGGTCGTCTGGTCATCTGGTCATCTAGTCATCTGGTCATCTGGTCATCTGGTCATCTCGTAATCTGGTCATCTGGTCATCTGGTCATCTGGTCATCTGGTCATCTGGTCATCTGGTCATCTGGTCATCTGGTTATCTGGTCATCTGGTCATCCGGTCATGTGGTCATCTGGTCATCTGGTCATCTGGTCATCTGGTCATCCGGTCATCGGGTCATCTAGTCATCTGGTCATCTGGACATCTGGTCATCTGGTCAACTGGTCATCTGGTCATCTGGTTATTCGGTCATCTATTTATCTGGTCATCTGGTCAACTGGTCATCTGGTCATCTGGTCATCTCGTCATCTCGTTATCTCGTCATCTCGTTATCTCGTCATCTCGTCATGACGTCATCTAGTTATCTCGTCATCTCGTCATCTGGTCATCTGGTCATCTGGTCGACTGGTCATCTGGTCATCCGGTCATGAGGTCATCTGGTCATCTGGTCATCTGGTCATCTGGACATCTGGTCATCTGGTCAACTGGTCATCTGGTCATCTGGTCATCTCGTCAACTCGTTATCTCGTCATCTCGTCATGACGTCATCTAGTCATCTCGTCATCTCGTAACCTCGTCATCTGGTTATCTGGTCCTCTCGTCATCTCCTCATCAGGTCATCTGGTCATCTGGTCATCTGGTCATCTGGTCATCTGGTCTACTCGTAATCTGGTCATCGGGTCATCTGGTCATCTGGTCATCTGGTCATCTGGTAATCTGGTCATCTCGTTATCTCGTCATCTCGTCATCTCCTCATCTCGTCATGACGTCATCTAGTCATCTCGTTATCTCGTCATCTGGTCATCTGGTCATCTGGTCATTTTGTCGTCTGGTCATCTATTCATCTGGTCGTCTGGTCATCTGGTCATCTAGTCATCTGGTCATCTGGTCATCTGGTCATCTGGTCATCTCGTAATCTGGTCATCTGGTCATCTGGTCATCTCGTCATCTGGTCATCTGGTTATGTGGTCATCTAGTCATCCGGTCATCTGGTCATCTGGTCAACTGGTCATCTGGTCATCTGGTCATCTCGTCATCTCGTCATGACGTCATCTAGTCATCTCGTCATCTCGTCGACTTGTCATCTGGTCATCTGGTCATCTTGTCTTCTCGTCATCTCGTCATTTCTTCATCATCTGGTCATCTCGTCATCTCGTCATCTCGTCATCTCGTCATCTGGTCATCTCCTCATCATCTCGTCATCTCGTAACCTCGTCATCTGGTTATCTGGTCCTCGCGTCTTCCCATCATCTCGTAATCTGGTCATCCGGTCATCTGGTCATCAAGTCATCTGGTCATCTGGTCATCTGGTCATCTCGTAATCTGGTCATCTGGTCATCTGGTCATCTCGTCATCTGGTCATCTGGTTATTCGGTCATCTATTTATCTGGTCATCTGGTCAACTGGTCATCTGGTCATCTGGTCATCTCGTCATCTCGTAATCTCGTCATCTCGTCATCTCGTCATCTCGTCATGACGTCATCTAGTCATCTCGTCATCTCGTCATCTTGTCATCTGGTCATCTGGTCATCTGGTCGTCTGGTCATCTGGTCATCCTATCATGTGGTCATCTGGTCATCTGGTCATCCGGTCATCTGGTCATCTAGTCATCTGGTCATCTGGTCATCTGGTCATCTCGTAATCTGGTAATCTGGTCATCTGGTCATCTCGTCATCTGGTCATCTGGTCAACTGGTCATCTGGTCATCTGGTCATCTCGTCATCTCGTTATCTCGTCATCTCGTTATCTCGTCATCTCGTCATGACGTCATCTAGTCATCTCGTCATCTCATCATCTTGTCATCGGGTCATCTGGTCATCCGGTCATCTGGTCATCTGGTCATCTGGTCATCTCGTAATCTGGTCATCTGGTCATCTGGTCATCTCGTCGTCTGGTCATCTAGTCATCTGGACATCTGGTCATCTGGTCAACTGGTCATCTGGTCATCTGGTCATCTCGTCATCTCGTTATCTCGTCATCTCGTCATGACGTCATCCAGTCATCTCGTCATCTCGTTATCTTGTCGTCTGGTCATCTGGTCATCTGGTCGTCTGGTCATCTGGTCTTCTCGTCATCTCTTCATTTCGTCATCATCTCGTCATCTCGTCATCTCGTCATCTCGTCATCTCGTCATCTCGTCATCTGGTCATCTCCTCATCATCTCGTCATCTCGTAACTTCGTCATCTGGTTATCTGGTCCTCTCGTCATCTCCCTATCAGGTCATCTGGTCATCTGGTCATCTGGTCATCTGGTCGACTCGTAATCTGGTCATCGGGTCATCTTGTCAACTGGTCATCTGGTCATCTGGTAATCTGGTCATCTCGTAATCTGGTCATCTGGTCATCTGGTCTCCTCGTCATCTGGTCATCTGGTTATCTGGTCATCTAGTCATCCGGTCATCTGGTCATCTGGTCAACTGGTCATCTGGTCATCTGGTCATCTCGTCACCTCGTTATCTCGTCATCTCGTCATGACGTCATCTAGTCATCTCGTCATCTCGTCATCTTGTCATCTGGTCATCTGGTCGTCTGGTCATCTCGTCATCTGGTCATCTGGTTATCTGGTCATCTAGTCATCTGGTCATCTTGTCATATGGTCAACTGGTCATCTGGTCATCTGGTCATCTCGTCATCTCGTTATCTCGTCATCTCGTCATGACGTCATCTAGTCATCTCGTCATCTCGTCATCTTGTCATCTGGTCATCTGGTCATCTGGTCGTCTGGTCATCTGGTCTTCTCGTCATCTGTTCATTTCGTCATCATCTCGTCATCTCGTCATCTGGTCATCTCCTCATCATCGCGTCATCTCGTAACCTCGTCATCTGGTTATCTGGTCCTCTCGTCATCTCGTCATCAGGTCATCTAGTCATCTGGTTATCTGGTCTTCTAGTCATCTGATCATCTGGTCAACCGGTCATCTGGTCATCTGGTCATCTCGTCATCTCGTTATCTCGTCATCTCGTCATGACGTCATCTAGTCATGTCGTCATCTCGTCATCTTGTCATCTGGTCATCTGGTCATCTGGTCGTCTGGTCATCTGGTCTTCTCGTCATCTGTTCATTTCGTCATCATCTCGTCATCTCGTCATCTGGTCATCTCCTCATCATCGCGTCATCTCGTAACCTCGTCATCTGGTTATCTGGTCCTCTCGTCATCTCGTCATCAGGTCATCTGGTCATCTGGTCATCTGGTCATCTGGTCATCTGGTCGTCTGGTCGTCTGGTCATCTGGTCATCTGGTTATCTGGTCATCTGTTAATCTGGTTATCTGGTTATCTGGTCATCCTGTCATCCCGTCATCTGGTTATCTGGTCGTATGGTCATCTGGTCATCTGGTCATCTATTCGAGTGGTCATCTGGTCATCTGGTCATCTGGTTATCTGTTCATCTGGTCATCTGGTCATCTCGTAATCTGGTCTCCTGGTCATCTATTTATCTGGTCAGCTGGTCATTTGGTCATCTGGTCATCTGGTCATCTCGTAATCTGGTCATCTGGTCATCTGGTTATCTGGTCATTTGTTCATCTATTCATCTGGTCATCTGGTCATCTGGTCATCTGGTCATCTCGTCATCTGGTCATCCGGTCATCTGGTCATCTGGTCATCTGGTCATCTCGTCATGTCGTCGTCTAGTCATCTCGACATCTCGTAATCTGGTCATCTGGTCATCTAGTCATCTCGTCATCTGGTCATCTGGTTATTCGGTCATCTATTTATCTGGTCATCTGGTCAACTGGTCATCTGGTCATCTGGTCATCTCGTCATCTCGTTATCTCGTCATCTCGTCATCTCGTCATCTCGTCATGACGTCATCTAGTCATCTCGTCATCTCGTCATCTTGTCATCTGGTCATCTGGTCATCTGGTCGTCTGGTCATCTGGTCATCCCATCATGTGGTCATCTGGTCATCTGGTCATCCGGTCATCTGGTCATCTAGTCATCTGGTCATCTGGTCATCTGGTCATCTCTTAATCTGGTAATCTGGTCATCTGGTCATCTCGTCATCTGGTCATCTGGTCAACTGGTCATCTGGTCATCTGGTCATCTCGTCATCTCGTTATCTCGTCATCTAGTTATCTCGTCATCTCGTCATGACGTCATCTAGTCATCTCGTCATCTCATCATCTTGTCATCAAGTCATCTGGTCATCCGGTCATCTGGTCATCTGGTCATCTGGTCATCTCGTAATCTGGTCATCTGGTCATCTGGTCATCTCGTCGTCTGGTCATCTAGTCATCTGGACATCTGGTCATCTGGTCAACTGGTCATCTGGTCATCTGGTCATCTCGTCATCTCGTTATCTCGTCATCTCGTCATGACGTCATCTAGTCATCTCGTCATCTCGTTATCTTGTCGTCTGGTCATCTGGTCATCTGGTCGTCTGGTCATCTGGTCTTCTCGTCATCTCTTCATTTCGTCATCATCTCGTCATCTCGTCATCTCGTCATCTCGTCATCTGGTCATCTCCTCATCATCTCGTCATCTCGTAACTTCGTCATCTGGTTATCTGGTCCTCTCGTCATCTCCCCATCAGGTCATCTGGTCATATGGTCATCTGGTCATCTGGTCGACTCGTAATCTGGTCATCGGGTCATCTTGTCAACTGGTCATCTGGTCATCTGGTAATCTGGTCATCTCGTTATCTCGTCGTCTCGTCATCTCGTCATCTCGTCATGACGTCATCTAGTCATCTCGTCATCTGGTCATCTGGTCATCTGGTCATTTTGTCATCTGGTCATCTATTCATCTGGTCGTCTGGTCATCTGGTCATCTAGTCATCTGGTCATCTGGTCATCTTGCCATCTCGTAATCTGGTCATCTGGTCATCTGGTCTCCTCGTCATCTGGTCATCTGGTTATCTGGTCATCTAGTCATCCGGTCATCTGGTCATCTGGTCAACTGGTCATCTGGTCATCTGGTCATCTCGTCATCTCGTTATCTCGTCATCTCGTCATGACGTCATCTAGTCATCTCGTCATCTCGTCATCTTGTCATCTGGTCATCTGGTCATCTGGTCGTCTGGTCATCTCGTCATCTGGTCATCTGGTTATCTGGTCATCTGGTCATCTGGTCATCTTGTCATCTGGTCAACTGGTCATCTGGTCATCTGGTCATCTCGTCATCTCGTTATCTCGTCATCTCGTCATGACGTCATCTAGTCATCTCGTCATCTCGTCATCTTGTCATCTGGTCATCTGGTCATCTGGTCGTCTGGTCATCTGGTCTTCTCGTCATCTGTTCATTTCGTCATCATCTCGTCATCTCGTCATCTGGTCATCTCCTCATCATCGCGTCATCTCGTAACCTCGTCATCTGGTTATCTGGTCCTCTCGTCATCTCGTCATCAGGTCATCTGGTCATCTGGTTATCTGGTCTTCTAGTCATCTGGTCATCTGGTCATCTGGTCAACCAGTCATCTGGTCATCTGGTCATCTCGTCATCTCGTTATCTCGTCATCTCGTCATGACGTCATCTAGTCATGTCGTCATCTCGTCATCTTGTTATCTGGTCATCTGGTCATCTGGTCGTCTGGTCATCTGGTCTTCTCGTCATCTGTTCATTTCGTCATCATCTCGTCATCTCGTCATCTGGTCATCTCCTCATCATCGCGTCATCTCGTAACCTCGTCATCTGGTTATCTGGTCCTCTCGTCATCTCGTCATCAGGTCATCTGGTCATCTGGTCATCTGGTCATCTGGTCATCTGGTCGTCTGGTCGTCTGGTCATCTGGTCATCTCGTCATCTAGTCATCTGGTCATCTGGTCATCTGGTCATCTCTTAATCTGCTCATCTAGTCATCTGGTCATCTCGTCATCTGGTCATCTGGTTATCTGGTCATCTAGTCATCTGGTCATCTGATCATCTGGTCAACTGGTCATCTGGTCATCTGGTCATCTGGTCGTCCGGTCATCTTGTCATCTCGTCATCTGGTCATCTGGTTATTCCGTCATCTATTTATCTGGTCATCTGGTCATCTGGTCAACTGGTCATCTAATCAACTGGTCATCTGGTCATCTGGTCATCTCGTCATCTCGTTATCTCGTCATCTCGTTATCTCGTCATCTCGTCATCTCGTCATCTCGTCATCTCGTCATGACGTCATCTAGTCATCTCGTCATCTCGTCATCTTGTCATCTGGTCATCTGGTCATCTGGTCGTCTGGTCATCTGGTCATCTAGTCATCTGGTCATCTGGTCATCTGGTCATCTCGTCATCTGGTCATCTGGTCATCTGGTCATCTCGTCATCTGGTTATCTGGTTATCTGGTCATCCTGTCATCCCGTCATCTGGTTATCTGGTCATCTGGTCATCTGGTCATCTGGTCATCTATTCATCTGGTTATCTGGTCATCTGGTCCTCTCGTCATCACGTCACCTGGTAATCTGGTCATCTGGTCATCTGGTCATCTGATCATCTGGTCATTTGGTCATCTGGTCATCCGGTCATGTGGTCATCTGGTCATCTGGTCATCTGGTCATCCGGTCATCTGATCATCTAGTCATCTGGTCATCTGGTCAACTGGTCATCTCGTAATCTGGTCATCTGGTCATCTGAACATCTCGTCATCTGGTCATCTGGTCATCTCGTCATCTGGTCATCTGGTTATTCCGTCATCTATTTATCTGGTCATCTGGTCATCTGGTCAACTGGTCATCTAATCAACTGGTCATCTGGTCATCTGGTCATCTCGTCATCTCGTTATCTCGTCATCTCGTTATCTCGTCATCTCGTCATCTCGTCATCTCGTCATGACGTCATCTAGTCATCTCGTCATCTCGTCATCTTGTCATCTGGTCATCTGGTCATCTGGTCGTCTGGTCATCTGATCATCTAGTCATCTGGTCATCTGGTCATCTGTTCATCTCGTCATCTGGTCATCTGGTCATCTGGTCATCTCGTCATCTGGTTATCTGGTTATCTGGTCATCCTGTCATCCCGTCATCTGGTTATCTGGTCATCTGGTCATCTGGTCATCTGGTCATCTAGTCATCTGGTCATCTGGTCATCTGGTCATCTCGTAATCTAGTCATCTGGTCATCTGGTCATCTGGTCATCTGGTCATCTGGTCATCTGGTCATCTGGTCATCCGGTCATGTGGTCATCTGGTCATCTAGTTATCTGGTCATCCGGTCATCTGGTCATCTGTATTGAAGTGAACCTTGTATATTTTACTTTTGTTGTCGTGCGCATGCGTGTTGCCATGGGACTTGTCGTCTACCGGCTTGCATGCCGAGCGCGCCTCAGTCGCTTACGAGCTGAGTATAGAGTCACTTGTTTTTTCAGATAATGAAGAGTATTCGTTTAACAAGGCTGTTGCTGTTCTCCTTCATTCCTTTTCCCACAGGTAGACTGGATCTCAGAGGAGAAGTAACTGTCGTACGTTAACAATCAAGTCATCTGGTCATCTTGTCATCTGGTCATCTGGTTATCTAGTCAGTTCGTCATCTTGATGAGATGATGCGATGACGAGATGACCAGATGATGACCAGATGATGATGAGATGTCATCTGGTCATCTGGTCATCTGGTCATCCGGTCGTCTGGTCATCTAGTCATCTGGTCATCTGGTCATCTGCTCATCTTGTCATCTCGTAATCTGGTCATCTAGTCATCTGGTCATCTGGTCATCCAATCATCTGGTCATCTGGTCATCTGGTTATCTGGTCATCTGGTCATCTCGTCATCTCGTAATCTGGTCATCTGGTCATCTGGTCATCTGGTCATCCGGTTATCTGGTCATCTGGTCATCTCGTCATCTCGTAATCTGGTCATCTGATCATCTGGTCATCTGGTCAACTGGTCATCTGGTCATCTGGTCATCTCGTCATCTCGTTATCTCGTCATCTCGTCATCTCGTCATCTTGTCATGACGTCATCTAGTCATCTCGTCATCTGGTCATCTGGTCATCTGGTCATCTGGTCGTCTGGTCAACCGGTCATCTCGTTATCTCGTCATCTCATAATCCCGTCATCTCGTCATCTCGTCATCTCGTCATCTCGTCATCTCGTCATCTGATCATCTTGTCATCTGGTCATCTGGTCATACGGTCGTCTGGTCATCTGGTCATCCAGTCATCTGGTCATCTGGTCATCTGGTCATCTCGTAATCTGGTCATCTGGTCATCTATTTATCTGGTCATCTGGTCATCTGGTCATCTAGTCATCTGGTCATCTGGTCATCTGGTCATCTGGTCATCTGGTCATCCGGTCGTGTGGTCATCTGGTCATCTGATCATCTGGTCATCCGGTCATCTGGTCATCAAGTCATCTGGTCATCTGGTCATCTGGTCATCTGGTCATCTCGTAATCTGGTCATCTGGTCATCTGGTCATCTCGTCATCTGGTCATCTTGTTATTCGGTCATCTATTTATCTGGTCATCTGGTCATCTGGTCATCTCGTCATCTCGTTATCTCGTCATCTCGTCATCTCGTCATCTCGTCATGACGTCATCTAGTCATCTCGTCATCTCGTCATCTTGTCATCCGGTCATCTGGTCATCTGGTCGTCTGGTCATCTGGTCATCCGGTCATGTGGTCATCTGGTCATCTGGTCATCCGGTCATCTGGTCATCTAGTCATCTGGTCATCCGGTCATCTGGTCATCTCGTAATCTGGTAATCTGGTCATCTGCTCATCTCGTCATCTCGTCATCTGGTCAACTGGTCATCAAGTCATCTGGTCATCTGGTCATCTCGTTATCTCGTCATCTCGTTATCTCGTCATCTCGTTATCTCGTCATCTCGTCATCTCGTCATCTCGTCATGACGTCATCTAGTCATCTCGTCATCTTGTCATCGGGTCATCTGGTCATCTGGTCATCTGGTCATCTGGTCAACTGGTCATCTGGTCATCTGGTTGTCTGGTCATCTGGTCATCTAGTCATCTGGTCATCTGGTTATCTGGTCCTCTCGTCATCTCGTCATCAGGTCATCTGGTCATCTGGTTATCTGGTCTTCTAGTCATCTGGTCATCTGGTCATCTGGTCAACCAGTCATCTGGTCATCTGGTCATCTCGTCATCTCGTTATCTCGTCATCTCGTCATGACGTCATCTAGTCATGTCGTCATCTCGTCATCTTGTTATCTGGTCATCTGGTCATCTGGTCGTCTGGTCATCTGGTCTTCTCGTCATCTGTTCATTTCGTCATCATCTCGTCATCTCGTCATCTGGTCATCTCCTCATCATCGCGTCATCTCGTAACCTCGTCATCTGGTTATCTGGTCCTCTCGTCATCTCGTCATCAGGTCATCTGGTCATCTGGTCATCTGGTCATCTGGTCATCTAGTCGTCTGGTCGTCTGGTCATCTGGTCATCTCGTCATCTAGTCATCTGGTCATCTGGTCATCTGGTCATCTCTTAATCTGCTCATCTAGTCATCTGGTCATCTCGTCATCTGGTCATCTGGTTATCTGGTCATCTAGTCATCTGGTCATCTGATCATCTGGTCAACTGGTCATCTGGTCATCTGGTCATCTGGTCGTCTGGTCATCTTGTCATCTCGTCATCTGGTCATCTGGTTATTCCGTCATCTATTTATCTGGTCATCTGGTCATCTGGTCAACTGGTCATCTAATCAACTGGTCATCTGGTCATCTGGTCATCTCGTCATCTCGTTATCTCGTCATCTCGTTATCTCGTCATCTCGTCATCTCGTCATCTCGTCATGACGTCATCTAGTCATCTCGTCATCTCGTCATCTTGTCATCTGGTCATCTGGTCATCTGGTCGTCTGGTCATCTGGTCATCTAGTCATCTGGTCATCTGGTCATCTGGTCATCTCGTCATCTGGTCATCTGGTCATCTGGTCATCTCGTCATCTGGTTATCTGGTTATCTGGTCATCCTGTCATCCCGTCATCTGGTTATCTGGTCATCTGGTCATCTGGTCATCTGGTCATCTATTCATCTGGTTATCTGGTCATCTGGTCCTCTCGTCATCACGTCACCTGGTAATCTGGTCATCTGGTCATCTGGTCATCTGATCATCTGGTCATTTGGTCATCTGGTCATCCGGTCATGTGGTCATCTGGTCATCTGGTCATCTGGTCATCCGGTCATCTGATCATCTAGTCATCTGGTCATCTGGTCAACTGGTCATCTCGTAATCTGGTCATCTGGTCATCTGAACATCTCGTCATCTGGTCATCTGGTCATCTCGTCATCTGGTCATCTGGTTATTCCGTCATCTATTTATCTGGTCATCTGGTCATCTGGTCAACTGGTCATCTAATCAACTGGTCATCTGGTCATCTGGTCATCTCGTCATCTCGTTATCTCGTCATCTCGTTATCTCGTCATCTCGTCATCTCGTCATCTCGTCATGACGTCATCTAGTCATCTCGTCATCTCGTCATCTTGTCATCTGGTCATCTGGTCATCTGGTCGTCTGGTCATCTGATCATCTAGTCATCTGGTCATCTGGTCATCTGGTCATCTCGTCATCTGGTTATCTGGTTATCTGGTCATCCTGTCATCCCGTCATCTGGTTATCTGGTCATCTGGTCATCTGGTCATCTGGTCATCCAGTCATCTGGTCATCTGGTCATCTGGTCATCTCGTAATCTAGTCATCTGGTCATCTGGTCATCTGGTCATCTGGTCATCTGGTCATCTGGTCATCTGGTCATCTGGTCATCTGGTCATCTGGTCATCCGGTCATGTGGTCATCTGGTCATCTAGTTATCTGGTCATCCGGTCATCTGGTCATCTGTATTGAAGTGAACCTTGTATATTTTACTTTTGTTGTCGTGCGCATGCGTGTTGCCATGGGACTTGTCGTCTACCGGCTTGCATGCCGAGCGCGCCTCAGTCGCTTACGAGCTGAGTATAGAATCACTTGTTTTTTCAGATAATGAAGAGTATTCGTTTAACAAGGCTGTTGCTGTTCTCCTTCATTCCTTTTCCCACAGGTAGACTGGATCTCAGAGGAGAAGTAACTGTCGTACGTTAACAATCAAGTCATCTGGTCATCTTGTCATCTGGTCATCTGGTTATCTAGTCAGTTCGTCATCTTGATGAGATGATGCGATGACGAGATGACCAGATGATGACCAGATGATGATGAGATGTCATCTGGTCATCTGGTCATCTGGTCATCCGGTCGTCTGGTCATCTAGTCATCTGGTCATCTGGTCATCTGCTCATCTTGTCATCTCGTAATCTGGTCATCTAGTCATCTGGTCATCTGGTCATCCAATCATCTGGTCATCTGGTCATCTGGTTATCTGGTCATCTGGTCATCTCGTCATCTCGTAATCTGGTCATCTGGTCATCTGGTCATCTGGTCATCCGGTTATCTGGTCATCTGGTCATCTCGTCATCTCGTAATCTGGTCATCTGATCATCTGGTCATCTGGTCAACTGGTCATCTGGTCATCTGGTCATCTCGTCATCTCGTTATCTCGTCATCTCGTCATCTCGTCATCTTGTCATGACGTCATCTAGTCATCTCGTCATCTGGTCATCTGGTCATCTGGTCATCTGGTCGTCTGGTCAACCGGTCATCTCGTCATCTCGTCATCTCATAATCCCGTCATCTCGTCATCTCGTCATCTCGTCATCTCGTCATCTCGTCATGTCGTCATCTAGTCATCTCGTCATCTCGTCATCTGATCATCTTGTCATCTGGTCATCTGGTCATCTGGTCGTCTGGTCATCTGGTCATCCAGTCATCTGGTCATCTGGTCATCTGGTCATCTCGTAATCTGGTCATCTGGTCATCTATTTATCTGGTCATCTGGTCATCTGGTCATCTAGTCATCTGGTCATCTGGTCATCTGGTCATCTGGTCATCTGGTCATCCGGTCGTGTGGTCATCTGGTCATCTGATCATCTGGTCATCCGGTCATCTGGTCATCAAGTCATCTGGTCATCTGGTCATCTGGTCATCTCGTAATCTGGTCATCTGGTCATCTGGTCATCTCGTCATCTGGTCATCTTGTTATTCGGTCATCTATTTATCTGGTCATCTGGTCATCTGGTCATCTCGTCATCTCGTTATCTCGTCATCTCGTCATCTCGTCATCTCGTCATGACGTCATCTAGTCATCTCGTCATCTCGTCATCTTGTCATCCGGTCATCTGGTCATCTGGTCGTCTGGTCATCTGGTCATCCGGTCATGTGGTCATCTGGTCATCTGGTCATCCGGTCATCTGGTCATCTAGTCATCTGGTCATCCGGTCATCTGGTCATCTCGTAATCTGGTAATCTGGTCATCTGCTCATCTCGTCATCTCGTCTTCTGGTCAACTGGTCATCAAGTCATCTGGTCATCTGGTCATCTCGTTATCTCGTCATCTCGTTATCTCGTCATCTCGTTATCTCGTCATCTCGTCATCTCGTCATCTCGTCATGACGTCATCTAGTCATCTCGTCATCTTGTCATCGGGTCATCTGGTCATCTGGTCATCTGGTCATCTGTTTAACTGGTCATCTGGTCATCTGGTTGTCTGGTCATCTGGTCATCTAGTCATCTGGTCATCTGGTCATCTGGTCATCTCGTAATCTAGTCATCTGGTCATCTGGTCATCTGGTCATCTGGTCATCTGGTCATCTGGTCATCTGGTCATCTGGTCATCTGGTCATCTGGTCATCTGGTCATCCAGTCATGTGGTCATCTGGTCATCTGGTTATCTGGTCATCCGGTCATCTGGTCATCTAGTCATCTGGTCATCTGGTCATCTGGTCATCTCGTAATCTGGTCATCTGGTCATCTGGTCATCTGGTCATCTGGTCATCTCGTCATCTGGTCATCTGGTTATTCGGTCATCTATTTATCTGGTCATCTGGTCATCTGGTCAACTGGTCATCTGGTCATCTGGTCATCTCGTCATCTCGTTATCTCGTCATCTCGTCATCTCGTCATCTCGTCATGACGTCATCTAGTTATCTCGTTATCTCGTCATCTTGTCATCTGGTCATCTGGTCATCTGGTCGTTTGGTCGTTTGGTCATCTGGTCATCCGGTCATGTAGTCATCTGATCATCTGGTCATCTGGTCATCCGTTCATATGATCATCTAGTCATCTGGTCATCTGGTCATCAGGTCATCTCGTAATCTGGTAATCTGGTCATCTGGTCATCTCGTCATCTGGTCATCTGGTCAACTGGTCATCTGGTCATCTCGTTATCTCGTTATCTCGTCATCTCGCCATCTCGTCATCTCGTCATGACGTCATCTAGTCATCTCGTCATCTCGTCATCTTGTCATCTGGTCATCTTGTCATCTAGTCATCTGGTCATCTGGACGTCTGGTCATCTGGTCATCTAGTCATCTGGTCATCTGGTCATCTCGTATTTCGGTCATCTGGTCATCTGGTCATCTCGTCATCTGGTCATCTGGTTATCTGGTCATCTAGTCATCTGGTCATCTGGTCATCTGGTCATCTGGTCATCTTGTCATCTCGTCATCTCGTTATCTCGTCATCTCGTCATGACGTCATCTAGTCATCTCGTCATCTCGTCATCTTGTCATCTGGTCATCTGGTCATCTGGTCGTCTGGTCATCTGGTCATCTGGTCATCTGGTCATCTCGTAATCCGATCATCTGGTCATCTGGTTATCTGGTCATCTGGTCATCTGGTCATCTTGTCATCTGGTTATCCGATCATCTGGTCATCTGGTCAACTGGTCAACTGGTCATCTGGTCATCCGGTCATCTGGTCATATGGTTATCTCGTCATACCGTCCTCTCGTCATGTCGTCATCAAGTCATCTAGTCATCTCGTCATCTCGTCATCTCGTCATCTCGTCATCTTGTCATCTCGTCATCTTGTCATCTGGTCATATGGTCGTCTGGTCATCTGGTTTTTTAGTCATCTCGTCATTTCGTCATCATCTGGTCATCTCGTCATCTGGTCATCTGGTCATCTGGTCATCTGGTCGTCTGGTCATCCGGTCATCTCGTCATCTCGTCATCTCGTAATCCCGTCATCTCGTCATCTCGTCATCTCGTCATCTCGTCATGTCGTCATCTAGTCATCTCGTCATCTCGTCATCTCGTCATCTGATCATCTTGTCATCTGGTCATCTGGTCATCTGGTGTTCTGATCATCTGGTCATCTAGTCATCTGGTCATCTGGTCATCTGGTCATCTCGTAATCCGATCATCTGGTCATCTGGTTATCTGGTCATCTGGTCATCTGGTCATCTAGTCATCTGGTCATCTGGTCATCTGGTCATCTGGTCATCTGGTCATCTGGTCATCCGGTCGTGTGGTCATCTGGTCATCTGATCATCTGGTCATCCGGTCATCTGGTCATCAAGTCATCTGGTCATCTGGTCATCTGGTCATCTCGTAATCCGGTCATCTGGTCATCTGTTCATCTCGTCATCTGGTCATCTGGTTATTCGGTCATCTATTTATCTGGTCATCTGGTCAACTGGTCATCTGGTCATCTGGTCATCTCGTCATCTCGTTATCTCGTCATCTCGTCATCTCGTCATGACGTCATCTAGTCATCTCGTCATCTCGTCATCTTGTCAACTGGTCATCTGGTCATCTGGTCGTCTGGTCATCTGGTCATCCGGTCATGTGGTCATCTGGTCATCTGGTCATCCGGTCATCTGGTCATCTAGTCATCTGGTCATCTGGTCATCTGGTCATCTCGTAATCTGGTAATCTGATCATCTGGTCATTTCGTCATCTGGTCATCTGGTCATCCGGTCATCTGGTCATCTAGTCATCTGGTCATCTGATCATCTGGTCATCTCGTAATCTGGTCATCCGGTCATCTGGTCATCTCGTCGTCTGGTCATCTAGTCATCCGGACATCTGGTCATCTGGTCAACTGGTCATCTGGTCATCTGGTCATCTCGTCATCTCGTCATGACGTCATCTAGTCATCTCGTCATCTCGTTATCTTGTCGTCTGGTCATCTGGTCATCTGGTCTTCTCGTCATCTCTTCATTTCGTCATCATCTCGTCATCTCGTCATCTCCTCATCTCGTCATCTGGTCATCTCCTCATCATCTCGTCATCTGGTCATCTCCTCATCATCTCGTCATCTCGTAACCTCGTCATCTGGTTATCTGGTCCTCTCGTCATCTCCTCATCAGATCATCTGGTCATCTGGTCATCTGGTCGACTCGTAATCTGGTCATCGGGTCATCTGGTAATCTGGTCATCTCGTTATCTCGTCGTCTCGTCATCTCGTCATCTCGTAATGACGTCATCTAGTCATCTCGTCATCTCGTCATCTGGTCATCTGGTCATTTTGTCATCTGGTCATCTATTCATCTGGTCGTCCGGTCATCTGGTCATCTAGTCATCTGGTCATCTGGTCATCTGGTCATCTCGTAATCTGGTCATCTGGTCATCTGGTCATCTCTTCATCTGGTCATCTGGTTATCTGGTCATCTAGTCATCCGGTCGTCTGGTCATCCGGTCGTCTGGTCATCTAGTCATTTGGTCATCTGGGCATCTGGTCATCTGGTCATCTCGTCATCTCGTCATGATGTCATCTAGTCATCTCGTCATCTCGTCATGACGTCATCTAGTCATCTCGTCATCTCGTCATCTTGTCATCTGGTCATCTGGTCATCTGGTCATCTGGTCATCTGGTCATCTATTCATCTGGTCATCTGGTCATCTGGTCATCTGGTTATCTGGTCATCTGGTCATCTGGTCATCTGGTTATCTGTTCATCTGGTCATCTGGTCATCTAGTCATCTGGTCATCTGGTCATCTGGTCATCTCGTAATCTGGTCATCTGGTCATCTGGTCATCTCGTCATCTGGTCATCTGGTCACCTCGTCATCTGGTCATCTGGTCATTTGGTTATTCGGTCATCTATTTATCTGGTCATCTGGTCATCTGGTCAACTGGTCATCTGGTCATCTGGTCATCTCGTCATCTCGTTATCTCGTCATCTCGTCATCTCGTCATCTCGTCATCTCGTCATGACGTCATCTAGTCATCTCGTCATCGCGTCATCTTGTCATCTGGTCATCTGGTCATCTGGTCGTCTGGTCATCTGGTCATCCGGTCATGTGGTCATCTGGTCATCTGGTCATCTGGTCATCCGGTCATCTGGTCATCTGGTCATCTCGTCATCTGGTCATCTGGTAATCAGGTCATCTAGTCATCTGGTCATCTGGTAATCTGGTCAACTGGTCATCTGGTCATCTGGTCATCTCGTCATCTCGTTATCTCGTCATCTCGTCATCTCGTCATCTCGTCATGACGTCATCTAGTCATCTCGTCATCTCGTCATCTTGTCATCTGGTCATCTGGTCATCTGGTCGTCTGGTCATCTGGTTATCTAGTCATCTGGTCATCTGGTCATCTGGTCATCTCGTAATCTGGTCATCTGGTCATCTGGTCATCTCGTCATCTGGTCATCTGGTTATCTGGTCATCTAGTCATCTGGTCATCTGGTCATCTGGTCATCTGGTCATCTGGTCATCTCGTCATCTCGTTATCTCGTCATCTCGTGATGACGTCATCTAGTCTTCTCGTCATCTCGTCATCTTGTCATCTGGTCATCTGGTCATCTGGTCTTCTCGTCATCTCTTGATTTCGTCATCATCTCGTCATCTGGTCATCTGGTCATCTCCTCATCATCGCGACATCTCGTAACCTTGTCATCTGGTTATCTGGTCCTCTCGTCATCTCGTCATCTGGTTATCTGGTCCTCTCGTCATCTCGTCCTCAGGTCATCCGGTCATCTAGTCATCTCGTCATCTGGTTATCTGGTCCTCTCGTCATCTCGTCCTCAGGTCATCTGGTCATCTAGTCATCTGGTCTTCTGGTCATCTGGTCATCTGGTCATCTGGTCATCTGGTCATCTGGTCATCTGGTCATCTGGTCATCTGGTCATCTGGTCATCTGGTCATCTAGTCATCTCGTAATCTGGTCATCGAGTCATCTGGTCATCTGGTCATCTGGTCATCTGGTCATCTTGTCATCTGGTCATCTGGTCATCTGGTCATCTAGACATCCGGTCATGTGGTCATCTGGTCATCTGGTCATCTGGTCATCCGGTCATCTGGTCATCTAGTCATCTGGTCATCTGGTCATCTGGTCATCTCGTAATCTGATAATCTGGTCATCTGGTCATCTCGTCATCTGGTCATCTGGTCATCTCGTAATCTGGTCATCTGGTCATCTGGTCATCTCGTCATCTGGTCATCTGGTCATCTCGTCATCTGGTCATCTGGTTATCTGGTCATCTAGTCATCTGGTCATCTGGTCATCTGGTCAACTGGTCATCTGGTCATCTGGTCATCTCGTCATCACGTCATCTCGTCATCTTGTCATCTGGTCATCTGGTCATCTGGTCATCTGGTCATCTGGACATCCGGTCATGTAGTCATCTGGTCATCTGGTCATCTGGTCATCCGGTCATCTGGTCATCTAGTCATCTGGTCATCTGGTCATCTGGTCATCTCGTAATCTGATAATCTGGTCATATGGTCATCTCGTCATCTGGTCATCTGGTCAACTGGTCATCTGGTCATCTGGCCATCTGGTCATCTCGTTATCTCGTCATCTCGTCATCTCGTCATCCCGTCATGACGTCATCTAGTCATCTCGTAATCTCGTCATCTTGTCATCTGGTCATCTGGTCATCTGGTCGTCTGGTCATCTGGTCATCTAGTCATCTGGTCATTTGGTCACCTGGTCATCTGGTCATCTGGTCATCTCGTCATCTGGTCATCTGGTTATCTGGTCATCTAGTCATCTAGTCATCTCGTCATCTCGTCATGACGTCATCTAGTCATCTCGTCATCTCGTCATCTTGTCATCTGGTCATCTCGTAATCTGGTCATCTGGTCATCTGATGATCTCGTCATCTGGTCATCTGGTCATCTCGTCATCTGGTCATTTGGTTATTCGGTCATCTATTTATCTGGTCATCTGGTCAACTGGTCATCTGGTCAACTGGTCATCTGTTCATCTGGTCATCTGGTTATCTAATCATCCTGTCATCTGGTCATCTGGTGATCTGGTCATCTCGTCATCTGGTCATCCGGTCGTCTGGTCATCCGGTCGTCTGGTCATCTAGTCATCTGGTCATCTGGTCATCTGATCATCTGGTCATCTCGTCATCTCGTCATGATGTCATCTAGTCATCTCGTCATCTCGTCATGACGTCATCTAGTCATCTCGTCATCTCGTCATCTTGTCATCTGGTCATCTGGTCGTCTGGTCATCTGGTCATCCGGTCATGTGGTCATCTGGTCATCTGGTCATCTGGTCATCTGGTCATCTGGTCATCTATTCATCTGGTCATCTGGTCATCTGGTCATCTGGTTATCTGGTCATCTGGTCATCCGGTCATCTGGTTATCTGTTCATCTGGTCATCTGGTCATCTAGTCATCTGGTCATCTGGTCATCTGGTCATCTCGTAATCTGGTCATCTGGTCATCTCGTAATCTGGTCATCTGGTCATCTGGTCATCTCGGCATCTGGTCATCTGGTCATCTCGTCATCTGGTCATCTGGTTATCTGGTCATCTGGTCATCTGGTCATCTGGTCATCTGGTCATCTCGTAATCTGGTCATCTGGTCATCTGGTCATCTCGTCATCCGGTCATCTGGTTATCTGGTCATCTAGTCATCTGGTCATCTGGTCATCTGGTCATCTGGTCATCTGGTCATCTCGTCATCTCGTTATCTCGTCATCTCGTCATGACGTCATCTAGTCTTCTCGTCATCTCGTCATCTTGTCATCTGGTCATCTGGTCATCTGGTCGTCTGGTCATCTGGTCTTCTCGTCATCTCTTGATTTCGTCATCATCTCGTCATCTGGTCATCTGGTCATCTCCTCATCATCGCGACATCTCGTAACCTTGTCATCTGGTTATCTGGTCCTCTCGTCATCTCGTCATCTGGTTATCTGGTCCTTTCGTCATCTCGTCATCAGGTCATCTGGTCATCTAGTCATCTGGTCATCTGGTCATCTGGTCATCTGGTCATCTGGTCATCTGGTCATCTGGTCATCTGGTCATCTGGTCATCTGGTCATCTGGTCATCTGGTCATCTGGTCATCTAGTCATCTCGTAATCTGGTCATCGGGTCATCTGGTCATCTAGTCATCTGGTTATCTGGTCATCTGGTCATCTCGTAATCTGGTCATCTGGTCATCTGGTCATCTCGTCGTCTGGTCATCTGGTCATCTCGTCATCTGGTCATATGGTTATCTGGTCATCTAGTCATCTGGTCATCTGGTCATCTGGTCAACTGGTCATCTGGTCATCTGGTCATCTCGTCATCACGTCATCTCGTCATCTTGTCATCTGGTCATCTGGTCATCTGGTCATCTGGTCATCTGGACATCCGGTCATGTGGTCATCTGGTCATGTGGTCATCTGGTCATCCGGTCATCTGGTCATCTAGTCATCTGGTCATCTGGTCATCTGATAATCTGGTCATCTGGTCATCTCGTCATCTGGTCATCTGGTCAACTAGTCATCTGGTCATCTGGTCATCTGGTCATCTGGTCATCTCGTTATCTTGTCATCTCGTCATCTCGTCATCCCGTCATGACGTCATCTAGTCATCTCGTCATCTCGTCATCTTGTCATCTGGTCATCTGGTCATCTGGTCGTCTGGTCATCTGGTCATCTAGTCATCTACTCATTTGGTCATCTGGTCATCTGGTCATCTGATCATCTCGTCATGTGGTCATCTGGTTATCTGGTCATCTAGTCATCTAGTCATCTCGTCATCTCGTCATGACGTCATCTAGTCATCTCGTCATCTCGTCATCTTGTCATCTGGTCATCTGGTCATCTGGTCGTCTGATCATCTGGTCATCCGGTCATGTGGTCATCTGGTCATCTGGTCATCTGGTCATCTGGTCATCTGGTCATCTATTCATCTGGTCATCTGGTCATCTGGTCTTCTGGTTAACTGTTCATCTGGTCATCTGGTCATCTAGTCATCTGGTCATCTGGTCATCTGGTCATCTCGTAATCTGGTCATCAGGTCATCTGGTGATCTCGTCATCTGGTCATCTGGTCATCTCGTCATCTGGTCATTTGGTTATTCGGTCATCTATTTATCTGGTCATCTGGTCATCTGGTCAACTGGTCATCTGGTCAACTGGTCATCTGGTCATCTGGTCATCTCGTCATCTCGTTATCTCGTCATCTCGTCATCTCGTCATGACGTCATCTAGTCATCTCGTCATCTTGTCATCTTGTCATCTGGTCGTCTGGTCATCTGGTCGTCTGGTCATCTAGTCATCTAGTCATCTGGTCATCTGGTCATCTAGTCATCTCGTAATCTGGTCATCTGGTCATCTGGTCATCTCGTCATCTGGTCATCTGGTTATCTGGTCATCTAGTCATCTGGTCATATGGTCATCTGGTCATCTGGTCATCTGGTCATCTGGTCATCTCGTCATCTCGTTATCTCGTCATCTCGTCATGACGTCATCTAGTCTTCTCGTCATCTCGTCATCTTGTCATCTGGTCATCTGGTCATCTGGTCGTCTGGTCATCTGGTCTTCTCGTCATCTCTTGGTTTCGTCATTATCTCGTCATCTGGTCATCTGGTCATCTCCCTATCATCGCGACATCTCGTAACCTTGTCATCTGGTTATCTGGTCCTCTCGTCATCTCGTCATCAGGTCATCTGGTCATCTAGTCATCTGGTCATCTGGTCATCTGGTCATCTGGTCATCTGGTCATCTGGTCATCTCGTAATCTGGTCATCGGGTCATCTGGTCATCTGGTCATCTGGTCATCTGGTCATCTTGTCATCTGGTTATCCGATCATCTGGTCATCTGGTCAACTGGTCAACTGGTCATCTGGTCATCTCGTAATCTGGTCATCTCGTCATCACGTCATCTCGTCATCTTGTCATCTGGTCATCTGGTCATCTGGTCATCTGGTCATCTGGTCATCCGGTCATGTGGTCATCTGGTCATCTGGTCATCTGGTCATCTGGTCATCTCGTAATCTGATAATCTGGTGATCTGGTCATCTCGTCATCTGGTCATCTGGTCAACTGGTCATCTGGTCATCTGGTCATCTGGTCATCTCGTTATCTCGTCATCTCGTCATCTCGTCATCTCGTCATGACGTCATCTAGTCATCTCGTCATCTCGTCATCTTGTCATCTGGTCATCTGGTCATCTGGTCGTCTGGTCATCTGGTCATCTAGTCATCTGGTCATTTGGTCATCTGGTCATCTGGTCATCTGGTCATCTCGTCATCTGGTCATCTGGTTATCTGGTCATCTAGTCATCCGGTCATCTGGTCATCTGGTCAACTGGTCGTCTGGTCATCTGGTCATCTAGTCATCTGGTCATCTGGTCATCTGGTCATCTCTTAATCTGCTCATCTGGTCATCTGGTCATCTCGTCATCTGGTCATCTGGTTATCTGGTCATCTAGTCATCTGGTCATCTGATCATCTGGTCAACTGGTCATCTGGTCATCTGGTCATCTGGTCATCTCGTAATCTGGTCATCGGGTCATGTGGTCATCTGGTCATCTGGTTGTCTGGTCATCTGGTCATCTCGTCATCTGGTTATCCGATCATCTGGTCATCTGGTCAACTGGTCAACTGGTCATCTGGTCATCAGGTCATCTCGTCATCTCGTAATCCCGTCATCTCGTCATTTCGTCATCTCGTCATTTCGTCATCTCGTCATCTCGTCATCTCGTCATCTCGTCATCTCGTCATGTCGTCATCTAGTCATCTAGTCATCTCGTCATCTTGTCATCTGGTCATCTGGTCATCTGGTCATCTGGTCATCTGGTCATCCGGTCATGTGGTCATCTGGTCATCTGGTCATCTGGTCATCCGTTCATCTGGTCATCTGGTCATCTGGTCATCTAGTCATCTGGTCATCTGGTCATCTGGTCATCTCGTAATCTGATAATCTGGTGATCTGGTCATCTCGTCATCTGGTCATCTGGTCAACTGGTCATCTGGTCATCTGGTCATCTGGACATCTCGTTATCTCGTCATCTCGTCATCTCGTCATCTCGTCATGACGTCATCTAGTCATCTCGTCATCTCGTCATCTTGTCATCTGGTCATCTGGTCATCTGGTCGTCTGGTCATCTGGTCATCTAGTCATCTGGTCATTTGGTCATCTGGTCATCTGGTCATCTGGTCATCTCATCATCTGGTCATCTGGTTATCTGGTCATCTAGTCATCCGGTCATCTGGTCATCTGGTCAACTGGTCGTCTGGTCATCTGGTCATCTAGTCATCTGGTCATCTGGTCATCTGGTCATCTCTTAATCTGCTCATCTGGTCATCTGGTCATCTCGTCATCTGGTCATCTGGTTATCTGGTCATCTAGTCATCTCGTCATCTGATCATCTGGTCAACTGGTCATCTGGTCATCTGGTCATCTGGTCATCTCGTAATCTGGTCATCGGGTCATGTGGTCATCTGGTCATCTGGTTGTCTGGTCATCTGGTCATCTCGTCATCTGGTTATCCGATCATCTGGTCATCTGGTTATCTGGTCATCTAGTCATCCGGTCATCTGGTCATCTGGTCAACTGGTCGTCTGGTCATCTGGTCATCTAGTCATCTGGTCATCTGGTCATCTGGTCATCTCTTAATCTGCTCATCTGGTCATCTGGTCATCTGGTTGTCTGGTCATCTGGTCATCTCGTCATCTGGTTATCCGATCATCTGGTCATCTGGTCAACTGGTCAACTGGTCATCTGGTCATCAGGTCATCTCGTCATCTCGTAATCCCGTCATCTCGTCATTTCGTCATCTCGTCATCTCGTCATCTCGTCATCTCGTCATCTCGTCATGTCGTCATCTAGTCATCTAGTCATCTCGTCATCTCGTCATTTCGTCATCTTGTCATCTGGCCATCTGATCATCTGGTCATATGGTCGTCTGGTCATCTGGTTTTCTCGTCATCTCGTCATTTCGTCATCATCTGGTCATCTCGTCGGCTGGTCATCTGGTCATCTGGTCATCTGGTCATCTGGTCGTCTGGTCATCTGGTCATCTGGTCATCTCGTCATCTCGTAATCCCGTCATCTCGTCATCTCGTCATCTCGTCATCTCGTCATGTCGTCATCTCGTCATCTCGTCATGTCGTCATCTAGTCATCTCGTCATCTCGTCATCTCGTCATCTCGTCATCTCGTCATCTCGTCATCTTGTCATCTGGTCATCTGGTCATCTGGTCATCTGGTCATCTGATCATCTGGTCATCTGGTCGTCTGGTCATCTGGTCTTCTCGTCATCTCGTCATTTCGTCATTATCTGGTCATCTCGTCATCTGGTCATCTCGTCATCTGGTGATCTGGTCAGCTGGTCATCTGGTCATCCGGTCGTCTGGTCATTTGGTCATCTGGTTATCTGGTCATCTGTTCATCTGGTTATCTGGTTATCTGGTCATCCTGTCATCTGGTCATCTCGTAATCTGGTCTTCTGGTCATCTATTCATCTGGTCAGCTGGTCATTCGGTCATCTGGTCATCCGGTCATCTTGTGATCTGGTCATCTGGTCATCTGGTCATCTGGTCATCTGGTCATCTGGTCATTTGGTCATCTATTCATCTGGTCATCTGGTCATCTGGTCATCTGGTCATCTCGTCATCTGGTTATCTCCTCATCATCTCGTCATTTCGTAACCTCGTCATATGGTTATCTGGTCCTCTCGTCATCTCGTCACATGGTAATCTGGTCATCTGGTCAGACAGTCATCTGGTCATCTGGTCATCTGGTCATCCGATCATCTGGTCATCTAGTCATCTGGTCATCTGGTCATCTGGTCATCTCGTAATCTGGTCATCTGGTCATCTAGTCGTCTGGTCATCTCGTCATCTCGTAATCTGGTCATCTGGTCATCTGGTCATCTAGTCGTCTGATTATCTGGTCATCTGGTTATCTGGTCATCTGTTCAACTGGTCATCTGGTCATCCTGTCATCTGGTCATCTAGTCATCTGGTCATCCGGTCATCTGGTCATCTGCTCATCTGGTCATCTGGTCATCTGGTCATCTGGTCATCTGGTCATTTAGTCCTCTGGTCATCTATTCATCTGGTCATCTGGTCATCTGTATTGAAGTGAACCTTGTATATTTTACTTTTGTTGTCGTGCGCATGCGTGTTGCCATGGGACTTGTCGTCTACCGGCTTGCATGCCGTGCGCGCCTCAGTCGCTTACGAGCTGAGTATAGAGTCACTTGTTTTTTCATATAATGAAGAGTATTCGTTTAACAAGGCTGTTGCTGTTCTCCCTCATTCCTTTTCCCACAGGTAGACTGGATCTCAGAGGAAAAGTAACTGTCGTACGTTAACAATCGAGTCATCTGGTCATCTGGTTATCTGGTCAGTTAGTCATCTTGATGAGATGATGCGATGACGAGATGACCAGATGATGATGAGATGTTAGCTGGTCATCTGGTCATCTGGTCATCTCGTCATCTGATCATCTGGTCATCTGGTCATCCGGTCGTCTGGTCATCTAGTCATCTGGTCATCTGGTCATCTGCTCATCTTGCTATCACGTAATCTGGTCATCTGGTCATCTGGTCATCCGGTCATCTGGTCATCTGGTCATCTTGTTATCTGTTCATCTGGTCATCTCGTCATCTCGTAATTTGGTCATCTGGTCATCTGGTCATCTGGTCATCCGGTCATCCAATCATCTGGTTATCTGGTCATCTGGTCATCTGGTCATCTGGTCATCCGATCATCTGGTCATCTGGTTATCTGGTTATCTGGTCATCTGGTCATCTCGTCATCTCGTAATTTGGTCATCTGGTCATCTGGTCATCTAGTCATCCGGTCATCCAATCGTCTGGTTATCTGTTCATCCGGTCATCTGGTTATCTGGTCATCTGTTCATCCGGTCATCTGGTCATCTGGTCATCTGGTCATCTGGTCATCTGGTCATCTGGTCATCTGATCATCTGGTCATCTATTCATCTGGTCATCTGGTCATCTGGTCATCTGGTCATCCGGTCATCTGGTCGTCTAGTCATCTGGTCGTCTGGTCATCTAGTCATCTTGCCATCTCGTAATCTGGTCATCTGGTCATCTGGTCATCTGGTCATCCGGTCATCTGGTCATCTGGTTATCTGGTTATCTGGTCATCTGGTCATCTCGTCATCTCGTAATTTGGTCATCTGGTCATCTGGTCATCTGGTCATCCGGTCATCCAATCGTCTGGTTATCTGTTCATCCGGTCATCTGGTTATCTGGTCATCTGTTCATCCGGTCATCTGGTCATCTGGTCATCTGGTCATCTGGTCATCTGGTCATCTGGTCATCTGGTCATCTGGCATCTGGTCATCTCGTCATCTGGTCATCTGGTCTTCCGGTCGTCTGGTCATCTAGTCATCTAGTCATCTGGTCATCTGGTCATCTAGTCATCTGGTCATCTGGTCAACTGGTCTTCGGGTCATCTGGTCATCTGTTCATCTGGTCATCTGGTCATCTGGTCATCTGTTCATCCGGTCATCTGGCCATCAGGTCATCTGGTCATCTATTCATCTGGTTATCTGGTCATTTGGTCATCTGGTCGTCTGGTCATCTGGTCTTCTCGTCATCTCGTCATTTCGTCATCATCTTGTCATCTCGTCATGACGTCATCTAGTCATGTCGTCATCTCGTCATGACGTTATCTAGTCATCTCGTCATCTCGTCATCTTGTCATCTGGTCATCTGGTCATCTTGTCGTCTGGTCATCTGGTCTTCTCGTCATCTCGTAATTTCGTCATCATCTGGTCATCTCGTCATCCCGTCATCTCGTCATCTGGTCATCTCCTCATCATCTCGTCATCTCATGACCTCGTCATCTGGTTATCTGGTCCTCTCGTCATCTCGTCATCAGGTCATCTGGTCATCCGGTCATCTGGTCATCTGGTCATCTGGTCATCTGGTCATCTAATCATCCAGTCATCTGGTCATCTGGTCATCTGGTCATCTGGTCATCTGGTCATCTGGTCATCTCGTAATCTGGTCATCGTGTCATCTGGTCATCTGGTCATCTGGTCATCTGGTCATCTAGTCATCTCGTCATCTGGTTATCCGATCATCTGGTCATCTGGTCAACTGGTCAACTGGTCAACTGGTCATCTGGTCATCAGGTCATCTCGTCATCTCGTAATCCCGTCATCTCGTCATCTCGTCATCTCGTCATCTCGTCATCTCGTCATGTCGTCATCTAGTCATCTAGTCATCTCGTCATCTTGTCATCTGGTCATCTGGTCATCTGGTCATCTGGTCATCTGGTCATCCGGTCATGTGGTCATCTGGTCATCTGGTCATCTGGTCATCCGGTCATCTGGTCATCTGGTCATCTGGTCATCTAGTCATCTGGTCATCTGGTCATCTGGTCATCTCGTAATCTGATAATCTGGTGATCTGGTCATCTTGTCATCTGGTCATCTGGTCAACTGGTCATCTGGTTATCTCGTTATCTCGTCATCTCGTCATCTCGTCATCTCGTCATGACGTCATCTAGTCATCTCGTCATCTCGTCATCTTGTCATCTGGTCATCTGGTCGTCTGGTCATCTGGTCATCTAGTCATCTGGTCATTTGGTCATCTGGTCATCTGGTCATCTGGTCATCTCGTCATCTGGTCATCTGGTTATCTGGTCATCTAGTCATCCGGTCATCTGGTCATCTGGTCAATTGGTCGTCTGGTCATCTGGTCATCTAGTCATCTGGTCATCTGGTCATCCGGTCATCTGGTCATCTCTTAATCTGCTCATCTGGTCATCTGGTCATCTCGTCATCTGGTCATCTGGTTATCTGGTCATCTAGTCATCTGGTCATCTGATCATCTGGTCAACTGGTCATCTGGTCATCTGGTCATCTGGTCATCTCGTAATCTGGTCATCGGGTCATGTGGTCATCTGGTCATCTGGTTGTCTGGTCATCTGGTCATCTCGTCATCTGGTTATCCGATCATCTGGTCATCTGGTCAACTGGTCAACTGGTCATCTGGTCATCAGGTCATCTCGTCATCTCGTAATCCCGTCATCTCGTCATTTCGTCATCTCGTCATCTCGTCATCTCGTCATCTCGTCATCTCGTCATGTCGTCATCTAGTCATCTAGTCATCTCGTCATCTTGTCATCTGGTCATCTGGTCATCTGGTCATCTGGTCATCTGGTCATCCGGTCATGTGGTCATCTGGTCATCTGGTCATCTGGTCATCCGGTCATCTGGTCATCTGGTCATCTGGTCATCTAGTCATCTGGTCATCTGGTCATCTGGTCATCTCGTAATCTGATAATCTGGTGATCTGGTCATCTTGTCATCTGGTCATCTGGTCAACTGGTCATCTGGTCGTCTGGTCATCTGGTTATCTCGTTATCTCGTCATCTCGTCATCTCGTCATCTCGTCATGACGTCATCTAGTCATCTCGTCATCTCGTCATCTTGTCATCTGGTCATCTGGTCATCTGGTCGTCTGGTCATCTGGTCATCTAGTCATCTGGTCATTTGGTCATCTGGTCATCTGGTCATCTGGTCATCTCGTCATCTGGTCATCTGGTTATCTGGTCATCTAGTCATCCGGTCATCTGGTCATCTGGTCAACTGGTCGACTGGTCATCTGGTCATCTAGTCATCTGGTCATCTGGTCATCTGGTCATCTCTTAATCTGCTCATCTGGTCATCTGGTCATCTCGTCATCTGGTCATCTGGTTATCTGGTCATCTAGTCATCTGGTCATCTGATCATCTGGTCAACTGGTCATCTGGTCATCTGGTCATCTGGTCATCTCGTAATCTGGTCATCGGGTCATGTGGTCATCTGGTCATCTGGTTGTCTGGTCATCTGGTCATCTCGTCATCTGGTTATCCGATCATCTGGTCATCTGGTCAACTGGTCAACTGGTCATCTGGTCATCAGGTCATCTCGTCATCTCGTAATCCCGTCATCTCGTCATTTCGTCATCTCGTCATCTCGTCATCTCGTCATCTCGTCATCTCGTCATGTCGTCATCTAGTCATCTAGTCATCTCGTCATCTCGTCATTTCGTCATCTTGTCATCTGGCCATCTGATCATCTGGTCATATGGTCGTCTGGTCATCTGGTTTTCTCGTCATCTCGTCATTTCGTCATCATCTGGTCATCTCGTCGGCTGGTCATCTGGTCATCTGGTCATCTGGTCATCTGGTCGTCTGGTCATCTGGTCATCTGGTCATCTCGTCATCTCGTCATCTCGTAATCCCGTCATCTCGTCATCTCGTCATCTCGTCATCTCGTCATGTCGTCATCTCGTCATCTCGTCATGTCGTCATCTAGTCATCTCGTCATCTCGTCATCTCGTCATCTCGTCATCTCGTCATCTTGTCATCTGGTCATCTGGTCATCTGGTCATCTGATCATCTGGTCATCTGGTCGTCTGGTCATCTGGTCTTCTCGTCATCTCGTCATTTCGTCATTATCTGGTCATCTCGTCATCTGGTCATCTCGTCATCTGGTCATCTGGTCATCTGGTCATCTGGTCATCTCGTCATCTGGTCATCTGGTTATCTGGTCATCTAGTCATCCGGTCATCTGGTCATCTGGTCAACTGGTCGTCTGGTCATCTGGTCATCTAGTCATCTGGTCATCTGGTCATCTGGTCATCTCTTAATCTGCTCATCTGGTCATCTGGTCATCTCGTCATCTGGTCATCTGGTTATCTGGTCATCTAGTCATCTGGTCATCTGATCATCTGGTCAACTGGTCATCTGGTCATCTGGTCATCTGGTCATCTCGTAATCTGGTCATCGGGTCATGTGGTCATCTGGTCATCTGGTTGTCTGGTCATCTGGTCATCTCGTCATCTGGTTATCCGATCATCTGGTCATCTGGTCAACTGGTCAACTGGTCATCTGGTCATCAGGTCATCTCGTCATCTCGTAATCCCGTCATCTCGTCATTTCGTCATCTCGTCATCTCGTCATCTCGTCATCTCGTCATCTCGTCATGTCGTCATCTAGTCATCTAGTCATCTCGTCATCTTGTCATCTGGTCATCTGGTCATCTGGTCATCTGGTCATCTGGTCATCCGGTCATGTGGTCATCTGGTCATCTGGTCATCTGGTCATCCGGTCATCTGGTCATCTGGTCATCTGGTCATCTAGTCATCTGGTCATCTGGTCATCTGGTCATCTCGTAATCTGATAATCTGGTGATCTGGTCATCTTGTCATCTGGTCATCTGGTCAACTGGTCATCTGGTCGTCTGGTCATCTGGTTATCTCGTTATCTCGTCATCTCGTCATCTCGTCATCTCGTCATGACGTCATCTAGTCATCTCGTCATCTCGTCATCTTGTCATCTGGTCATCTGGTCATCTGGTCGTCTGGTCATCTGGTCATCTAGTCATCTGGTCATTTGGTCATCTGGTCATCTGGTCATCTGGTCATCTCGTCATCTGGTCATCTGGTTATCTGGTCATCTAGTCATCCGGTCATCTGGTCATCTGGTCAACTGGTCGTCTGGTCATCTGGTCATCTAGTCATCTGGTCATCTGGTCATCTGGTCATCTCTTAATCTGCTCATCTGGTCATCTGGTCATCTCGTCATCTGGTCATCTGGTTATCTGGTCATCTAGTCATCTGGTCATCTGATCATCTGGTCAACTGGTCATCTGGTCATCTGGTCATCTGGTCATCTCGTAATCTGGTCATCGGGTCATGTGGTCATCTGGTCATCTGGTTGTCTGGTCATCTGGTCATCTCGTCATCTGGTTATCCGATCATCTGGTCATCTGGTCAACTGGTCAACTGGTCATCTGGTCATCAGGTCATCTCGTCATTTCGTCATCTTGTCATCTGGCCATCTGATCATCTGGTCATATGGTCGTCTGGTCATCTGGTTTTCTCGTCATCTCATCATCTCGTCATCTCATGACCTCGTCATCTGGTTATCTGGTCCTCTCGTCATCTCGTCATCAGGTCATCTGGTCATCTGGTCATCTGGTCATCTGGTCATCTTATCATCCAGTCATCTGGTCATCTGGTCATCTGGTCATCTGGTCATCTGGTCATCTCGTAATCTGGTCATCGTGTCATCTGATCATCTGGTCATCTGGTCATCTGGTCATCTAGTCATCTCGTCATCTGGTTATCCGATCATCTGGTCATCTGGTCAACTGGTCAACTGGTCATCTGGTCATCAGGTCATCTCGTCATCTCGTAATCCCGTCATCTCGTCATCTCGTCATCTCGTCATCTCGTCATCTCGTCATGACGTCATCTAGTCATCTAGTCATCTCGTCATCTTGTCATCTGGTCATCTGGTCATCTGGTCATCTGGTCATCTGGTCATCCGGTCATGTGGTCATCTGGTCATCTGGTCATCTGGTCATCCGGTCATCTGGTCATCTGGTCATCTGGTCATCTAGTCATCTGGTCATCTGGTCATCTGGTCATCTCGTAATCTGATAATCTGGTGATCTGGTCATCTTGTCATCTGGTCATCTGGTCAACTGGTCATCTGGTCGTCTGGTCATCTGGTTATCTCGTTATCTCGTCATCTCGTCATCTCGTCATCTCGTCATGACGTCATCTAGTCATCTCGTCATCTCGTCATCTTGTCATCTGGTCATCTGGTCGTCTGGTCATCTGGTCATCCAGTCATCTGGTCATTTGGTCATCTGGTCATCTGGTCATCTGGTCATCTCGTCATCTGGTCATCTGGTTATCTGGTCATCTAGTCATCCGGTCATCTGGTCATCTGGTCAACTGGTCGTCTGGTCATCTGGTCATCTAGTCATCTGGTCATCTGGTCATCCGGTCATCTGGTCATCTCTTAATCTGCTCATCTGGTCATCTGGTCATCTCGTCATCTGGTCATCTGGTTATCTGGTCATCTAGTCATCTGGTCATCTGATCATCTGGTCATCTGGTCATCTGGTCATCCGGTCATCTGGTCATCTGGTCATCTGGTCATCTAGTCATCTGGTCATCTGGTCATCTCGTAATCTGATAATCTGGTGATCTGGTCATCTTGTCATCTGGTCATCTGGTCAACTGGTCATCTGGTCATCTGGTCGTCTGGTCATCTGGTTATCTCGTTATCTCGTCATCTCGTCATCTCGTCATCTCGTCATGACGTCATCTATTCATCTCGTCATCTCGTCATCTTGTCATCTGGTCATCTGGTCATCTGGTCGTCTGGTCATCTCGTCATCTGGTCATCTGGTTATCTGGTCATCTAGTCATCCGGTCATCTGGTCATCTGGTCAACTGGTCGTCTGGTCATCTGGTCATCTAGTCATCTGGTCATCTGGTCATCTGGTCATCTCTTAATCTGCTCATCTGGTCATCTGGTCATCTCGTCATCTGGTCATCTGGTTATCTGGTCATCTAGTCATCTGGTCATCTGATCATCTGGTCAACTGGTCATCTGGTCATCTGGTCATCTGGTCATCTCGTAATCTGGTCATCGGGTCATCTGGTCATCTGGTCATCTGGTTGTCTGGTCATCTGGTCATCTCGTCATCTGGTTATCCGATCATCTGGTCATCTGGTCAACTGGTCAACTGGTCATCTGGTCATCAGGTCATCTCGTCATCTCGTAATCCCGTCATCTCGTCATTTCGTCATCTCGTCATCTCGTCATCTCGTCATCTCGTCATCTCGTCATGTCGTCATCTAGTCATCTAGTCATCTCGTCATCTCGTCATTTCGTCATCTTGTCATCTGGCCATCTGATCATCTGGTCATATGGTCGTCTGGTCATCTGGTTTTCTCGTCATCTCGTCATTTCGTCATCATCTGGTCATCTCGTCGGCTGGTCATCTGGTCATCTGGTCATCTGGTCATCTGGTCGTCTGGTCATCTGGTCATCTGGTCATCTCGTCATCTCGTCATCTCGTAATCCCGTCATCTCGTCATCTCGTCATCTCGTCATCTCGTCATGTCGTCATCTCGTCATCTCGTCATGTCGTCATCTAGTCATCTCGTCATCTCGTCATCTCGTCATCTCGTCATCTCGTCATCTTGTCATCTGGTCATCTGGTCATCTGGTCATCTGATCATCTGGTCATCTGGTCGTCTGGTCATCTGGTCTTCTCGTCATCTCGTCATTTCGTCATTATCTGGTCATCTCGTCATCTGGTCATCTCGTCATCTGGTCTTCTGGTCATCTGGTCATCTGGTCATCTCGTCATCTGGTCATCTGGTTATCTGGTCATCTAGTCATCCGGTCATCTGGTCATCTGGTCAACTGGTCGTCTGGTCATCTGGTCATCTGGTTATCTGGTCATCTAGTCATCTGGTCATCTGATCATCTGGTCAACTGGTCATCTGGTCATCTGGTCATCTGGTCATCCCGTAATCTGGTCAGCGGGTCATGTGGTCATCTGGTCATCTGGTTGTCTGGTCATCTGGTCATCTCGTCATCTGGTTATCCGATCATCTGGTCATCTGGTCAACTGGTCAACTGGTCATCTGGTCATCAGGTCATCTCGTCATCTCGTAATCCCGTCATCTCGTCATTTCGTCATCTCGTCATCTCGTCATCTCGTCATCTCGTCATCTCGTCATGTCGTCATCTAGTCATCTAGTCATCTCGTCATCTTGTCATCTGGTCATCTGGTCATCTGGTCATCTGGTCATCTGATCATCCGGTCATGTGGTCATCTGGTCATCTGGTCATCTGGTCATCCGGTCATCTGGTCATCTGGTCATCTGGTCATCTAGTCATCTGGTCATCTGGTCATCTGGTCATCTCGTAATCTGATAATCTGGTGATCTGGTCATCTTGTCATCTGGTCATCTGGTCAACTGGTCATCTGGTCGTCTGGTCATCTGGTTATCTCGTTATCTCGTCATCTCGTCATCTCGGCATCTCGTCATGACGTCATCTAGTCATCTCGTCATCTCGTCATCTTGTCATCTGGTCATCTGGTCATCTGGTCGTCTGGTCATCTGGTCATTTGGTCATCTGGTCATCTGGTCATCTGGTCATCTCGTCATCTGGTCATCTGGTTATCTGGTCATCTAGTCATCCGGTCATCTGGTCATCTGGTCAACTGGTCGTCTGGTCATCTGGTCGTCTGGTCATCTGGTCTTCTCGTCATCTCGTCATTTCGTCATTATCTGGTCATCTCGTCATCTGGTCATCTCGTCATCTGGTGATCTGGTCAGCTGGTCATCTGGTCATCCGGTCGTCTGGTCATTTGGTCATCTGGTTATCTGGTCATCTGTTCATCTGGTTATCTGGTTATCTGGTCATCCTGTCATCTGGTCATCTCGTAATCTGGTCTTCTGGTCATCTATTCATCTGGTCAGCTGGTCATTCGGTCATCTGGTCATCCGGTCATCTTGTGATCTGGTCATCTGGTCATCTGGTCATCTGGTCATCTGGTCATCTGGTCATTTGGTCATCTATTCATCTGGTCATCTGGTCATCTGGTCATCTGGTCATCTCGTCATCTGGTCATCTCCTCATCATCTCGTCATTTCGTAACCTCGTCATATGGTTATCTGGTCCTCTCGTCATCTCGTCACATGGTAATCTGGTCATCTGGTCAGACAGTCATCTGGTCATCTGGTCATCTGGTCATCCGATCATCTGGTCATCTAGTCATCTGGTCATCTGGTCATCTGGTCATCTCGTAATCTGGTCATCTGGTCATCTAGTCGTCTGGTCATCTCGTCATCTCGTAATCTGGTCATCTGGTCATCTGGTCATCTGGTCGTCTGATCATCCGGTCATCTGGTTATCTGGTCATCTGTTCAACTGGTCATCTGGTCATCCTGTCATCTGGTCATCTAGTCATCTGGTCATCCGGTCATCTGGTCATCTGGTCATCTGGTCATCTGGTCATCTGGTCATCTGGTCATCTGGTCATTTAGTCCTCTGGTCATCTATTCATCTGGTCATCTGGTCATCTGTATTGAAGTGAACCTTGTATATTTTACTTCTGTTGTCGTGCGCATGCGTGTTGCCATGGTACTTGTCGTCTACCGGCTTGCATGCCGTGCGCGCCTCAGTCGCTTACGAGCTGAGTATAGAGTCACTTGTTTTTTCAGATAATGAAGAGTATTCGTTTAACAAGGCTGTTGCTGTTCTCCCTCATTCCTTTTCCCACAGGTAGACTGGATCTCAGAGGAAAAGTAACTGTCGTACGTTAACAATCGAGTCATCTGGTCATCTGGTTATCTGGTCAGTTAGTCATCTTGATGAGATGATGCGATGACGAGATGACCAGATGATGATGAGATGTTAGCTGGTCATCTGGTCATCTGGTCATCTCGTCATCTGATCATCTGGTCATCTGGTCATCCGGTCGTCTGGTCATCTAGTCATCTGGTCATCTGGTCATCTGCTCATCTTGCTATCACGTAATCTGGTCATCTGGTCATCTGGTCATCCGGTCATCTGGTCATCTGGTCATCTTGTTATCTGTTCATCTGGTCATCTCGTCATCTAGTCATCCGGTCATCCAATCGTCTGGTTATCTGTTCATCCGGTCATCTGGTTATCTGGTCATCTGTTCATCCGGTCATCTGGTCATCTGGTCATCTGGTCATCTGGTCATCTGGTCATCTGGTCATCTGATCATCTGGTCATCTATTCATCTGGTCATCTGGTCATCTGGTCATCTGGTCATCCGGTCATCTGGTCGTCTAGTCATCTGGTCGTCTGGTCATCTAGTCATCTTGCCATCTCGTAATCTGGTCATCTGGTCATCTGGTCATCTGGTCATCCGGTCATCTGGTCATCTGGTTATCTGGTTATCTGGTCATCTGGTCATCTCGTCATCTCGTAATTTGGTCATCTGGTCATCTGGTCATCTGGTCATCCGGTCATCCAATCGTCTGGTTATCTGTTCATCCGGTCATCTGGTTATCTGGTCATCTGGTCATCTGGTCATCTGGTCATCTGGTCATCTGGTCATCTGGCATCTGGTCATCTCGTCATCTGGTCATCTGGTCTTCCGGTCGTCTGGTCATCTAGTCATCTAGTCATCTGGTCATCTGGTCATCTAGTCATCTGGTCATCTGGTCAACTGGTCTTCTGGTCATCTGGTCACTTGTTCATCTGGTCATCTGGTCATCTGGTCATCTGTTCATCCGGTCATCTGGCCATCAGGTCATCTGGTCATCTATTCATCTGGTTATCTGGTCATTTGGTCATCTGGTCGTCTGGTCATCTGGTCTTCTCGTCATCTCGTCATTTCGTCATCATCTTGTCATCTCGTCATGACGTCATCTAGTCATGTCGTCATCTCGTCATGACGTTATCTAGTCATCTCGTCATCTCGTCATCTTGTCATCTGGTCATCTGGTCATCTTGTCGTCTGGTCATCTGGTCTTCTCGTCATCTCGTAATTTCGTCATCATCTGGTCATCTCGTCATCCCGTCATCTCGTCATCTGGTCATCTCCTCATCATCTCGTCATCTCATGACCTCGTCATCTGGTTATCTGGTCCTCTCGTCATCTCGTCATCAGGTCATCTGGTCATCTGGTCATCTGGTCATCTGGTCATCTGGTCATCTGGTCATCTGGTCATCTGGTCATCTGGTCATCTGGTCATCTGGTCATCTCGTAATCTGGTCATCGTGTCATCTGGTCATCTGGTCATCTGGTCATCTAGTCATCTCGTCATCTGGTTATCCGATCATCTGGTCATCTGGTCAACTGGTCAACTGGTCATCTGGTCATCAGGTCATCTCGTCATCTCGTAATCCCGTCATCTCGTCATCTCGTCATCTCGTCATCTCGTCATCTCGTCATCTCGTCATCTCGTCATCTCGTCATCTCGTCATCTAGTCATCTAGTCATCTCGTCATCTCGTCATCTCGTCATCTCGTCATCTCGTCATCTAGTCATCTCGTCATCTCGTCATCTCGTCATCTCATCATCTTGTCATCTGGTCATCTGGTCATCTGGTCATCTGGTCATCTGGTCATCTAATCATCCGGTCATCTTGTCATCTGGTCATCTGGTCATCTGGTCATCTGGTCATCTGGTCATCTAATCATCCGGTCATCTGGTCATCTGGTCATCTGGTCATCCGGTCATCTGGTCATCTGGTCATCTTGTTATCTGTTCATCTGGTCATCTCGTCATCTAGTCATCCGGTCATCCAATCGTCTGGTTATCTGTTCATCCGGTCATCTGGTTATCTGGTCATCTGTTCATCCGGTCATCTGGTCATCTGGTCATCTGGTCATCTGGTCATCTGGTCATCTGGTCATCTGATCATCTGGTCATCTATTCATCTGGTCATCTGGTCATCTGGTCATCTGGTCATCCGGTCATCTGGTCGTCTAGTCATCTGGTCGTCTGGTCATCTAGTCATCTTGCCATCTCGTAATCTGGTCATCTGGTCATCTGGTCATCTGGTCATCCGGTCATCTGGTCATCTGGTTATCTGGTTATCTGGTCATCTGGTCATCTCGTCATCTCGTAATTTGGTCATCTGGTCATCTGGTCATCTGGTCATCCGGTCATCCAATCGTCTGGTTATCTGTTCATCCGGTCATCTGGTTATCTGGTCATCTGGTCATCTGGTCATCTGGTCATCTGGTCATCTGGTCATCTGGCATCTGGTCATCTCGTCATCTGGTCATCTGGTCTTCCGGTCGTCTGGTCATCTAGTCATCTAGTCATCTGGTCATCTGGTCATCTAGTCATCTGGTCATCTGGTCAACTGGTCTTCTGGTCATCTGGTCACTTGTTCATCTGGTCATCTGGTCATCTGGTCATCTGTTCATCCGGTCATCTGGCCATCAGGTCATCTGGTCATCTATTCATCTGGTTATCTGGTCATTTGGTCATCTGGTCGTCTGGTCATCTGGTCTTCTCGTCATCTCGTCATTTCGTCATCATCTTGTCATCTCGTCATGACGTCATCTAGTCATGTCGTCATCTCGTCATGACGTTATCTAGTCATCTCGTCATCTCGTCATCTTGTCATCTGGTCATCTGGTCATCTTGTCGTCTGGTCATCTGGTCTTCTCGTCATCTCGTAATTTCGTCATCATCTGGTCATCTCGTCATCCCGTCATCTCGTCATCTGGTCATCTCCTCATCATCTCGTCATCTCATGACCTCGTCATCTGGTTATCTGGTCCTCTCGTCATCTCGTCATCAGGTCATCTGGTCATCTGGTCATCTGGTCATCTGGTCATCTGGTCATCTGGTCATCTGGTCATCTGGTCATCTGGTCATCTGGTCATCTGGTCATCTCGTAATCTGGTCATCGTGTCATCTGGTCATCTGGTCATCTGGTCATCTAGTCATCTCGTCATCTGGTTATCCGATCATCTGGTCATCTGGTCAACTGGTCAACTGGTCATCTGGTCATCAGGTCATCTCGTCATCTCGTAATCCCGTCATCTCGTCATCTCGTCATCTCGTCATCTCGTCATCTCGTCATCTCGTCATCTCGTCATCTCGTCATCTCGTCATCTAGTCATCTAGTCATCTCGTCATCTCGTCATCTCGTCATCTCGTCATCTCGTCATCTAGTCATCTCGTCATCTCGTCATCTCGTCATCTCATCATCTTGTCATCTGGTCATCTGGTCATCTGGTCATCTGGTCATCTGGTCATCTAATCATCCGGTCATCTGGTCATCTGGTCATCTGGTCATCTGGTCATCTGGTCATCTGGTCATCTGGTCATCTCGTAATCTGGTCATCGTGTCATCTGGTCATCTGGTCATCTGGTCATCTGGTCATCTTGTCATCTCGTCATCTGGTTATCCGATCATCTGGTCATCTTGTCATCTGGTCATCTGGTCATCTGGTCATATGGTCGTCTGGTCATCTGGTTTTCTCGTCATCTCGTCATTTCGTCATCATCTGGTCATCTCGTCATCTGGTCATCTGGTCATCTCGTCATCTCGTTATCTCGTAATCCCGTCATCTCGTCATCTCGTCGTCTCGTCATCTCGTCATGTCGTCATCTAGTCATCTCGTCATCTCGTCATCTCGTCATCTCATCATCTTGTCATCTGGTCATCTGGTCATCTGATCATCTGGTCATCTGGTCTTCTCGTCATCTCGTCATTTTGTCATCATCTGGTCATCTCGTCTTCTGGTCATCTGGTCATCCGGTCATCTGGTCATCTGGTCATCTGGTCATCTGGTCGTCTGGTCGCTTGGTCATCTGGTTATCTGGTCATCTGTTCATCTGGTTATCTGGTTATCTGGTCACCCTTTCATCTGGTAATCTCGTAATCTGGTCATCTGGTCATCCGGTCATCTGGTCATCTGGTCATCTGGTCATCTGATCGTCTGGTCATCTGGTCATCTGGTCATCTCGTAATCTGGTCATCGGGTCATTTGGTCATCTATTCATCTGGTCATCTGGTCATCTGGTCATCTCGTCATCTCGTCATCTGGTCATCTCCTCAACATCTAGTCATTGCGTAACCTCGTCATCTGGTTATCTGGTCCTCTCGTCATCTCGTCACCTGGTAATCTGGTCATCTGGTCAGACGGTCATCTGGTCATCTGGTTATCTGGTCATCTGGTCATCTGGTTATCTCGTCATCTCGTAATCTGGTCATCTTGTCATCTGGTCATCTAATCATCTGGCCATCCGGTCATCTGGTCATCTGGTCATCGGGTCTTCTGGTCATCTGGTCATCTGTTCATCTGGTCATCTGGTCATCTGGTCATCTCTGCCATCAGGTCATCTGGTCATCTATTCATCTGGTTATCTGGTCATTTGGTCATATGGTCGTCTGGTCATCTGGTCTCCTCGTCATCTCGTCATTTCGTCGTCATCTGGTCATCTCGTCATCTCGTCATCTCGTCATCTCGTCATTTCGTCATCATCTGGTCATCTCGTCATCTCGTCATCTCGTCATCTGGTCATCTAGTCATCTGGTCATCCGGTCGTCTGGTCATCTGGTCATCTGGTCATCTCGTCATCTCGTCATCTCGTCATCTCGTCATCTAGTCATCTCGTCATCTCGTCATCTCGTCATCTCATCATCTTGTCATCTAATCATCTGGTCATCTGGTCATCTGGTCATCTGGTCATCTAATCATCCGGTCATCTGGTCATCTGGTCATCTGGTCATCTGGTCATCTGGTCATCTGGTCATCTGGTCATCTCGTAATCTGGTCATCGTGTCATCTGGTCATCTGGTCATCTGGTCATCTGGTCATCTAGTCATCTCGTCATCTGGTTATCCGATCGTCTGGTCATCTTGTCATCTGGTCATCTGGTCATCTGGTCATATGGTCGTCTGGTCATCTGGTTTTCTCGTCATCTCGTCATTTCGTCATCATCTGGTCATCTCGTCATCTGGTCATCCGGTCATCTCGTCATCTCGTTATCTCGTAATCCCGTCATCTCGTCATCTCGTCGTCTCGTCATCTCGTCATCTCGTCATGTCGTCATCATCTGGTCATCTCGTCTTCTGGTCATCTGGTCATCCGGTCATCTGGTCATCGGGTCTTCTGGTCATCTGGTCATCTGTTCATCTGGTCATCTGGTCATCTGGTCATCTCTGCCATCAGGTCATCTGGTCATCTATTCATCTGGTTATCTGGTCATTTGGTCATATGGTCGTCTGGTCATCTGGTCTCCTCGTCATCTCGTCATTTCGTCGTCATCTGGTCATCTCGTCATCTCGTCATCTCGTCATCTCGTCATTTCGTCATCATCTGGTCATCTCGTCATCTCGTCATCTCGTCATCTGGTCATCTAGTCATCTGGTCATCCGGTCGTCTGGTCATCTGGTCATCTGGTCATCTCGTCATCTCGTCATCTCGTCATCTCGTCATCTAGTCATCTCGTCATCTCGTCATCTCGTCATCTCATCATCTTGTCATCTGGTCATCTGGTCATCTGGTCATCTGGTCATCTGGTCATCTAATCATCCGGTCATCTGGTCATCTGGTCATCTGGTCATCTGGTCATCTGGTCATCTGGTCATCTGGTCATCTCGTAATCTGGTCATCGTGTCATCTGGTCATCTGGTCATCTGGTCATCTGGTCATCTAGTCATCTCGTCATCTGGTTATCCGATCATCTGGTCATCTTGTCATCTGGTCATCTGGTCATCTGGTCATATGGTCGTCTGGTCATCTGGTTTTCTCGTCATCTCGTCATTTCGTCATCATCTGGTCATCTCGTCATCTGGTCATCCGGTCATCTCGTCATCTCGTTATCTCGTAATCCCGTCATCTCGTCATCTCGTCGTCTCGTCATCTCGTCATCTCGTCATGTCGTCATCTAGTCATCTCGTCATCTCGTCATCTCGTCATCTCATCATCTTGTCATCTGGTCATCTGGTCATCTGATCATCTGGTCATCTGGTCTTCTCGTCATCTCGTCATTTTGTCATCATCTGGTCATCTCGTCTTCTGGTCATCTGGTCATCCGGTCATCTGGTCATCTGGTCATCTGGTCATCTGGTCGTCTGGTCGCTTGGTCATCTGGTTATCTGGTCATCTGTTCATCTGGTTATCTGGTTATCTGGTCACCCTTTCATCTGGTCATCTCGTAATCTGGTCATCTGGTCATCCGGTCATCTGGTCATCTGGTCATCTGGTCATCTGATCGTCTGGTCATCTGGTCATCTGGTCATCTCGTAATCTGGTCATCGGGTCATTTGGTCATCTATTCATCTGGTCATCTGGTCATCTGGTCATCTCGTCATCTCGTCATCTGGTCATCTCCTCAACATCTAGTCATTTCGTAACCTCGTCATCTGGTTATCTGGTCCTCTCGTCATCTCGTCACCTGGTAATCTGGTCATCTGGTCAGACGGTCATCTGGTCATCTGGTTATCTGGTCATCTGGTCATCTGGTTATCTCGTCATCTCGTAATCTGGTCATCTTGTCATCTGGTCATCTAATCATCTGGCCATCCGGTCATCTGGTCATCTGGTCATCGGGTCTTCTGGTCATCTGGTCATCTGTTCATCTGGTCATCCGGTCATCTGGTCATCTCTGCCATCAGGTCATCTGGTCATCTATTCATCTGGTTATCTGGTCATTTGGTCATATGGTCGTCTGGTCATCTGGTCTCCTCGTCATCTCGTCATTTCGTCATCATCTGGTCATCTCGTCATCTCGTCATCTCGTCATCTCGTCATCTCGTCATTTCGTCATCATCTGGTCATCTCGTCATCTCGTCATCTCGTCATCTGGTCATCTAGTCATCTGGTCATCCGGTCGTCTGGTCATCTGGTCATCTGGTCATCTGGTTATCTGGTCATCTGTTCATCTGGTCATCTGGTCATCTGGTCATCCGATCATCTGGTCATCTAGTCATCTGGTCATCTGGTCATCTCGTAATCTGGTCATCTGGTCATCTGGTCATCTGGTCATCTCGTCATCTCGTCATCTGGTCATCTGGTCATCTGGTCATCTGGTCGTCTGATCATCTGGTCATCTGGTTATCTGGTCATCTGTTCAAGTCGCCATCTGGTTATCTGGTCATCTGGTCATCTGGTCATCTGGTCATCCGGTCATCCAATCATCTGGTTATCTGGTCATCCGGTCATCTGGTCATCTGGTCATCTGTTCATCTGGTCATCTGGTCATCTGGTCATCTGGTCATCTGGTCATCTGGTCACCTCGTCATCTGGTCATCTGGTCTTCCGGTCGTCTGGTCATCTAGTCATCTAGTCATCTGGTCATCTGGTCATCTAGTCATCTGGTCATCCGGTCATCTGGTCATCTGGTCATCTGGTCATCTGGTCTTCTGGTCATCTGGTCATCTGTTCATCTTGTCATCTGGTCATCTGGTCATCTGGTCATCCGGTCATCTGGCCATCAGGTCATCTGGTCATCTATTCATCTGGTTATCTGGTCATTTGGTCATCTGGTCGTCTGGTCATCTAGTCTTCTCGTCATCTCGTAATTTCGTCATTATCTGGTCATCTCGTCATCTCGTCATCTCGTCATCTGGTCATCTCCTCATCATCTCGTCATCTCGTAACCTCATCATGTGGTTATCTGGTCCTCTCGTCATCTCGTCATCAGGTCATCTGGTCATCTGGTCATCTGGTCATCTGGTCATCTAATCATCCGGTCATCTGGTCATCTGGTCATCTGGTCATCTGGTCATCTGGTCATCTCGTAATTCAGACATCGTGTCATCTGGTCATCTGGTCATCTGGTCATCTGGTCATCTGGTCATCTGGTCATCTCGTCATCTATTTATCCGATCATCTGGTCATCTGGTCAACTGGTCAACTGGTCATCTGGTCATCTCGTCATCTCGTCATCTCGTCATCTCGTCATCTAGTCATCTAGTCATCTCGTCATCTCGTCATCTCGTCATCTCGTCATCTCGTCATCTCGTCATCTCGTCATCTCGTCATCTTGTCATCTGGTCATCTGGTCATCTGGTCATATGGTCGTCTGGTCATCTGGTTTTCTCATCATCTCGTCATTTCGTCATCATCTGTTCATCTGGTCATCTGGTCATCTGGTCATCTGGTCATCTGGTCATCTGGTCACCTCGTCATCTGGTCATCTGGTCTTCCGGTCGTCTGGTCATCTAGTCATCTAGTCATCTGGTCATCTGGTCATCTAGTCATCTGGTCATCCGGTCATCTGGTCATCTGGTCATCTGGTCATCTGGTCTTCTGGTCATCTGGTCATCTGTTCATCTTGTCATCTGGTCATCTGGTCATCTGGTCATCTGGTCATCTGGTCATCTGGTCATCTCGTCATCTATTTATCCGATCATCTGGTCATCTGGTCAACTGGTCAACTGGTCATCTGGTCATCAGGTCATCTCGTCATCTCGTAATCCCGTCATCTCGTCATCTCGTCATGTCGTCATCTCGTCATCTCGTCATCTCGTCATCTCGTCATCTCGTCATCTAGTCATCTAGTCATCTCGTCATCTCGTCATCTCGTCATCTCGTCATCTCGTCATCTTGTTATCTGGTCATCTGGTCATCTGGTCATATGGTCGTCTGGTCAACTGGTTTTCTCGTCATCTCGTCATTTCGTCATCATCTGGTCATCTCGTCATCTGGTCATCTGATCATCTCGTCATCTCGTCATCTCGTAATCCCGTCATCTCGTCATCTCGTCCTCTCGTCATCTCGTCATCTCGTCATGTCGTCATCTAGTCATCTCGTCATCTCGTCATCTCGTCATCTCGTCATCTTGTCATCTGGTCATCTGGTCATCTGATCATCTGGTCATCTGGTCTTCTGGTCATCTGGTCATCTGGTCGTCTGGTCATTTGTTCATCTGGTTATCTGGTCATCTGTTCATCTGGTTATCTGGTTATCTGGTCATCCTGTCATCTGGTCATCTCGTAATCTGGTCATCTGGTCATCCGGTCATCTGGTCATCTGGTCATCTGGTCATCTGGTCGTCTGGTCATCTGGTCATCTGGTCATCTCGTAATCTGGTCATTTGGTCATATGGTCGTCTGGTCATCTGGTCTTCTCGTCATCTCGTCATTTCGTCATCATCTGGTCATCTCGTCATCTCGTCATCTCGTCATCTTGTCATCTCGTCATCTCGTCATCTCGTCATCTCGTCATTTCGTCATCATCTGGTCATCTCGTCATCTTGTCATCTCGTCATCTCGTCATCTAGTCATCTGGTCATCTGGTCGTCTGGTCATCTGGTCATTTGGTCATCTGGTCATCTGTTCATCTGGTCATCTCGTTATCTGGTCATTCTGTCATCTGGTCATCTCTTAATCTGGTCATCTCGTAATCTGGTCATCTCTTAATCTGGTCATCTCGTAATCTGGTAATCTGGTCATCTGGTCATCTGGTCATCCGATCATCTGGTCATCTAGTCATCTGGTCATCTGGTCATCTGGTCATCTCGTAATCTGGTCATCTGGTCATCTGGTCGTCTCGTCATCTCGTCATCTCGTAATGTGGTCATCTGGTCATCTGGTCATCTGGTCGTCTGATCATCTGGTCATCTGGTCATCTGGTCATCTGTTCAACTGGTCATCTGGTCATCCTTTCATCTGGTCATCTAGTCATCTGGTCATCCGGTCATCTGGTCATCTGCTCATCTGCTCATCTGGTCATCTGGTCATCTGGTCATCTGGTCATTTAGTCCTCTGGTCATCTATTCATCTGGTCATCTGGTCATCTGTATTGAAGTGAACCTTGTATATTTACTTTTGTTGTCGTGCGCATGCGTGTTGCCATGGGACTTGTCGTCTACCGGCTTGCATGCCGTGCGCGCCTCATTTGCTTACGAGCTGAGTATAGAGTCACTTGTTTTTTCAGATAATGAAGAGTATTCGTTTAACAAGGCTGTTGCTGTTCTCCCTCATTCCTTTTCCCACAGGTGGACTGGATCTCAGAGGAAAAGTAACTGTCGTACGTTAACAATCGAGTCATCTGGTCATCTGGTTAACTGGTCAGTTAGTCATCTTGATGAGATAATGCGATGACGAGATGACCAGATGATGATGAGATGTTAGCTGGTCATCTGGTCATCTGGTCATCTCGTCATCCGATCATCTGGTCATCTGGTCATCCGGTCGTCTGGTCATCTAGTCATCTGGTCGTCTGGTCATCTGCTCATCTTGCTATCTCGTAATCTGGTCATCTGGTCATCTGGTCATCTGGTCATCCGGTCATCTGGTCATCTGGTCATCTGGTTATCTGGTCATCTGGTCATCTCGTCATCTCGTAATTTGGTCATCTGGTCATCTGGTCATCCGGTCATCCGGTCATCCAATCATCTGGTTATCTGGTCATCTGGTCATCTGGTGATCTGGTCATCTGTTCATCTGGTCATCTGGTCATCTGGTCATCTGGTCATCTGGTTATCTGGTCATCTCGTCATCTGGCCATCTGGTCATCCATTCATCTGGTCATCTGGTCATCTGGTCATCTGGTCATCCGGTCATCTGGTCGTCTAGTCATCTGGTCGTCTGGTCATCTAGTCATCTTGTCATCTCGTAATCTGGTCATCTGGTCATCTGGTCATCTGGTCATCTGGTCATCTGGTCATCCGGTCATCTGGCCATCAGGTCATCTGGTCATCTATTCATCTGGTTATCTGGTCATTTGGTCATCTCGTCGTCTGGTCATCTCGTCTTCTCGTCATCTCGTCATTTCGTCATCATCTGGTCATCTCGTCATGACGTCATCTAGTCATGTCGTCATCTCGTCATGACGTCATCTAGTCATCTCGTCATCTCGTCATCTTGTCATACGGTCATCTGGTCATCTTGTCGTCTGGTCATCCGGTCTTTTCGACATCTCGTAATTTCGTCATCCTCTGGTCATCTCGTCATCTCGTCATCTCGTCATCTGGTCATCTCCTAATCATCTCGTCATCTCATAACCTCGTCATCTGGTTATCTGGTCCTCTCGTCATCTCGTCATCAGGTCATCTGGTCATTTGGTCATCTGGTCATCTGGTCATCTGGTCATCTGGTCATCTGGTCATCTGGTCATCTCGTAATCTGGTCATCGTGTCATCTGGTCATCTGGTCATCTGGTCATCTGGTCATCTAGTCATCTCGTCATCTGGTTATCCGATCATCTGGTCATCTGGTCAACTGGTCAACTGGTCATCTGGTCATCAGGTCTTCTCGTCATCTCGTAATCCCGTCATCTCGTCATCTGGTCATCTGGTCATCTCGGCATCTCGTCATCTCGTAATCCCGTCATCTCGTCATCTCGTCCTCTCGTCATCTCGTCATGTCGTCATGTCGTCATCTTGTCATCTGGTCATCTGGTCATCTGATCATCTGGTCATCTGGTCGTCTGGTCATCTGGTCGCCTCGTCATCTCGTCATTTCGTCATCATCTGGTCATCTCGTCATCTGGTCATCTCGTCATCTGGTCATCTGGTCATCTGGTCATCTGGTCGTCTGGTCATTTGGTCATCTGGTTATCTGGTCATCTGTTCATCTGGTTATCTGGTTATCTGGTCATCCTGTCATCTGGTCATCTCGTAATCTGGTCTTCTGGTCATCTATTCATCTGGTCAGCTGGTGATTCGTTCATCTGGACATCTGGTCATCTTGTGATCTGGTCATCTGGTCATCTGGTCATCTGGTCATTTGGTCATCTATTCATCTGGTCATCTGGACATCTGGTCATCTGGTCATCTGGTCAGCTGGTCATCTCGTTATCTCGTCATCTCGTCATGACGTCATCTAGTCATGTCGTCATCTCGTCATCTTGTCATCTGGTCATCTGGTCATCTGGTCGTCTGGTCATCTGGTTTTCTCGTCATCTCTTGATTTCGTCATCATCTCGTCATCTCGTCATCTGGTCATCTCCTCATCATCGCGTCATCTCGTAACCTCGTCATCTGGTTATCTGGTCCTCTCGAAATCCCGTCATCTGGTTATCTGGTCCTCTCGTCATCAAGTCATCAGGTCATCTGGTCATCTGGTTATCTGGTCATCTGGTCATCTGGTCATCTTGTCATCTGGTTATCCGATCATCTGGTCATCTGGTCAACTGGTCAACTGGTCATCTGGTCATCCGGTCATCTGGTCATCTGGTTATCTCGTCATACCGTCATCTCGTCATGTCGTCATCTAATCATCTAGTCATCTCGTCATCTCGTCATCTCGTCATCTCGTCATCTTGTCATCTCGTCATCTTGTCATCTGGTCATATGGTCGTCTGGTCATCTGGTTTTTTAGTCATCTCGTCATTTCGTCATCATCAAGTCATCTCGTCATCTGGTCATCTGGTCATCTGGTCGTCTGGTCATCTGGTCATCCGGTCATGTGGTGATCTGGTCATCTGGTCATCTGGTCATCCGTTCATCTGGTCATCTAGTCATCTGGTCATCTGGTCATCTGGTCATCTCGTAATCTGGTAATCTGGTCATCTGGTCATCTCGTCATCTGGTCATCTGGTCAACTGGTCATCTGGTCATCTCGTTATCTCGTCATCTCGTCATCTCGTCATCTCGTCATGACGTCATCTGGTCATCTCGTCATCTCGTCATCTCGTCATCCGGTCATCTGGTCATCTGGTCGTCTGGTCATCTGGTCATCTAGTCATCTGGTCATCTGGTCATCTGGTCATCTCGTAATCTGGTCATCTGGTCATCTGTTCATCTCGTCATCTGGTCATCTGGTTGTCTTGTCATCTAGTCATCTGGTCATCTGGTCATCTGGTCAACTGGTCATCTGGTCATCTGGTCATCTGGTCATCTCGTTGTCTCGTCATTTCGTCCTCTCGTCATCTCGTCATGACGTCATCTAGTCATCTCGTCATCTCGTCATCTTATCATCTGGTCATCTTGTCATCTGGTCATCTGGTCATCTGGTCGTCTGGTCATCTGGTCATCTAGTCATCTGGTCATCTGGTCATCTGGTCATCTCGTAGTCTGGTCATCTGGTCATCTGGTCATCTCGTCATCTGGTCATCTGGTTGTCTGGTCATCTAGTCATCTGGTCATCTGGTCATCTGGTCAACTGGTCATCTGGTCATCTGGTCATCTGGTCATCTCGTTGTCTCGTCATCTCGTCATCTCGTCATCTCGTCATGACGTCATCTAGTCATCTCGTCATCTCGTCATCTTATCATCTCGTCATCTTGTCATCTGGTCATCTGGTCATCTGGTCGTCTGGTCATCTGGTCATCTAGTCATCTGGTCATCTGGTCATCTGGTCATCTCGTAGTCTGGTCATCTGGTCATCTGGTCATCTCGTCATCTGGTCATCTGGTTATCTGGTCATCTAGTCATCTGGTCATCTGGTCATCTGGTCATCTGGTCATCTGGTCATCTCGTCATCTCGTCATGACGTCATCTAGTCATGTCGTCATCTCGTCATCTTGTCATCTGGTCATCTGGTCATCTGGTCGTCTGGTCATCTGGTCTTCTCGTCATCTCTTGATTTCGTCATCATCTCGTCATCTCGTCATCTGGTGATCTCCTCATCATCGCGTCATCTCGTAACCTCGTCATCTGGTTATCTGGTCCTCTCGTCATCTCGTCATCTGGTTATCTGGTCCTCTCGTCATCTCGTCATCAGGTCATCTGGTCATCTGGTCATCTGGTCATCTGGTCATCTGGTCATCTCGTCAGCTCGTTATCTCGTCATCTCGTCGTCTCGTCATCTCGTCATGACGTCATCTAGTCATCTCGTCATCTCGTCATCTTGTCATCTGGTCATCTGATCATCTGGTCGTCTGTTCATCTGGTCATCTGGTCATCTGGTCAACTGGTCATCTGGTCATCTGGTCATCTCGTCATCTCGTTATCTCGTCATCTCGTCATCTCGTCATGACGTCATCTAGTCATCTCGTCATCTCGTCATCTTGTCATCTGGTCATCTGGTCATCTGGTCGTCTAGTCATCTGGTCATCTAGTCATCTGGTCATCTGGTCATCTGGTCATCTTGTAATCTGGTCATCTGGTCATCTGGTCATCTGGTCATCTGGTCATCTGGTCATCTGGTCATCTGGTCATCTGGTTATCTGGTCATCTGGTCATCTGGTCATCCGGTCATGTGGTCATCTGGTCATCTGGTCATCTGGTCATCCAGTCATCGGGTCATCTAGTCATCTGGTCATCTGGACATCGGGTCATCTCTTAATCTGGTCATCTGGACATCTGGTCATCTCGTCATCTGGTCATCTGGTTATTCGGTCATCTATTTATCTGGTCATCTGGTCAACTGGTCATCTGGTCATCTAATCATCTCGTCATCTCGTTATCTCGTCATCTCGTCATCTCGTCATCTCGTCATCTCGTCATGACGTCATCTAGTTATCTCGTCATCTCGTCATCTGGTCATCTGGTCATCTGGTCGACTGGTCATCTGGTCATCCGGTCATGTGGTCATCTGGTCATCTGGTCATCCGTTCATCTGGTCATCTAGTCATCTGGTCATCTGGTCATCTGGTCATCTCGTAATCTGGTAATCTGGTAATCCGGTCATCTCGTCATCTGGTCATCTGGTCAACTGGTCATCTGGTCATCTCGTTATCTCGTCATCTCGTCATCTCGTCATGACGTCATCTGGTCATCTCGTCATCTCGTCATCTTGTCATCTGGTCATCTGGTCATCTGGTCGTCTGGTCATCTGGTCATCCAGTCATCTGGTCATCTGGTCATCTGGTCATCTCGTAATCTGGTCATCTGGTCATCTGGTCATCTCGTCATCTGGTCATCTGGTTGTCTGGTCATCTAGTCATCTGGTCATCTGGTCATCTGGTCATCTGGTCATCTGGTCATCTCGTTGTCTCGTCATCTCGTCATCTCGTCATCTCGTCATGACGTCATCTAGTCATCTCGTCATCTCGTCATCTTATCATCTCGTCATCTTGTCATCTGGTCATCTGGTCATCTGGTCGTCTGTTCATCTGGTCATCTAGTCATCTGGTCATCTGGTCATCTGGTTATCTCGTAGTCTGGTCATCTGGTCATCTGGTCATCTCGTCATCTGGTCATCTGGTTATTTGGTCATCTAGTCATCTGGTCATCTGGTCATCTGGTCATCTGGTCATCTGGTCATCTCGTCATCTCGTCATGACGTCATCTAGTCATGTCGTCATCTCGTCATCTTGTCATCTGGTCATCTGGTCATCTGGTCGTCTGGTCATCTGGTCTTCTCGTCATCTCTTGATTTCGTCATCATCTCGTCATCTCGTAATCTGGTCATCTCCTCATCATCGCGTCATCTCGTAACCTCGTCATCTGGTTATCTGGACCTCTCGTCATCTCTTCATCTGGTTATCTGGTCCTCTCGTCATCTCGTCATCAGGTCATCTGGTCATCTGGTCATCTGGTCGTCTGGTCATCTGGTCATCTCGTCATCTCGTTATCTCGTCATCTCGTCGTCTCGTCATCTCGTCATGACGTCATCTAGTCATCTCGTCATCTCGTCATCTTGTCATCTGGTCATCTGATCATCTGGTCGTCTGGTCATCTGGTCATCTGGTCATCTGGTCAACTGGTCATCTGGTCATCTGGTCATCTCGTCATCTCGTTATCTCGTCATCTCGTCATCTTGTCATCTCGTCATGACATCATCTAGTCATCTCGTCATCTTGTCATCTGGTCATCTGGTCATCTGGTCGTCTGGTCATCTGGTCATCTAGTCATCTGGTCATCTGGTCGTCTGGTCATCTCGTAATCTGGTCATCTGGTCATCTGGTCATCTGGTCATCTGGTCATCTGGTCATCTGGTCATCTGGTCATCTGGTTATCTGGTCATCTGGTCATCTGGTCATCTGGTCATCCGGTCATGTGGTCATCTGGTCATCTGGTCATCTGGTCATCCGGTCATCGGGTCATCTAGTCATCTGGTCATCTGGACATCCGGTCATCTGGTCAACTGGTCATCTGGTCATCTGGTTATTCGGTCATCTATTTATCTGGTCATCTGGTCAACTGGTCATCTGGTCATCTGGTCATCTCGTCATCTCGTTATCTCGTCATCTCGTCATCTCGTCATCTCGTCATGACGTCATCTAGTTATCTCGTCATCTCGTCATCTGGTCATCTGGTCATCTGGTCGTCTGGTCATCTGGTCATCCGGTCATGAGGTCATCTGGTCATCTGGTCATCTGGTCATCTGGACATCTGGTCATCTGGTCAACTGGTCATCTGGTCATCTGGTCATCTCGTCAACTCGTTATCTCGTCATCTCGTCATGACGTCATCTAGTCATCTCGTCATCTCGTTATCTTGTCATCTGGTCATCTGGTCTTCTCGTCATCTCTTCATTTCGTCATCATCTCGTCATCTGGTCATCTCCTCATCATCTCGTCATCTCGTAACCTCGTCATCTGGTTATCTGGTCCTCTCGTCATCTCCTCATCAGGTCATCTGGTCATCTGGTCATCTGGTCATCTGGTCATCTGGTCGACTCGTAATCTGGTCATCGGGTCATCTGGTCATCTGGTCATCTGGTCATCTGGTAATCTGGTCATCTCGTTATCTCGTCATCTCGTCATCTCCTCATCTCGTCATGACGTCATCTAGTCATCTCGTTATCTCGTCATCTGGTCATCTGGTCATCTTGTCATTTTGTCGTCTGGTCATCTATTCATCTGGTCGTCTGGTCATCTGGTCATCTAGTCATCTGGTCATCTGGTCATCTGGTCATCTCGTAATCTGGTCATCTGGTCATCTGGTCATCTCGTCATCTGGTCATCTGGTTATGTGGTCATCTAGTCATCCGGTCATCTGGTCATCTGGTCAACTGGTCATCTGGTCATCTGGTCATCTCGTCATCTCGTCATGACGTCATCTAGTCATCTCGTCATCTCGTCGACTTGTCATATGGTCATCTGGTCATCTTGTCTTCTCGTCATCTCGTCATTTCTTCATCATCTGGTCATCTCGTCATCTCGTCATCTCGTCATCTCGTCATCTGGTCATCTCCTCATCATCTCGTCATCTCGTAACCTCGTCATCTGGTTATCTGGTCCTCGCGTCTTCCCATCATCTCGTAATCTGGTCATCCGGTCATCTGGTCATCAAGTCATCTGGTCATCTGGTCATCTGGTCATCTCGTAATCTGGTCATCTGGTCATCTGGTCATCTCGTCATCTGGTCATCTGGTTATTCGGTCATCTATTTATCTGGTCATCTGGTCAACTGGTCATCTGGTCATCTGGTCATCTCGTCATCTCGTTATCTCGTCATCTCGTCATCTCGTCATCTCGTCATGACGTCATCTAGTCATCTCGTCATCTCGTCATCTTGTCATCTGGTCATCTGGTCATCTGGTCGTCTGGTCATCTGGTCATCCTATCATGTGGTCATCTGGTCATCTGGTCATCCGGTCATCTGGTCATCTAGTCATCTGGTCATCTGGTCATCTGGTCATCTGGTCATCTCGTCATCTGGTCATCTGGTCAACTGGTCATCTGGTCATCTGGTCATCTCGTCATCTCGTTATCTCGTCATCTCGTCATGACGTCATCTAGTCATCTCGTCATCTCATCATCTTGTCATCGGGTCATCTGGTCATCCGGTCATCTGGTCATCTGGTCATCTGGTCATCTGGTCATCTCGTAATCTGGTCATCTGGTCATCTGGTCATCTCGTCGTCTGGTCATCTAGTCATCTGGACATCTGGTCATCTGGTCAACTGGTCATCTGGTCATCTGGTCATCTCGTCATCTCGTTATCTCGTCATCTCGTCATGACGTCATCCAGTCATCTCGTCATCTCGTTATCTTGTCGTCTGGTCATCTGGTCATCTGGTCGTCTGGTCATCTGGTCTTCTCGTCATCTCTTCATTTCGTCATCATCTCGTCATCTCGTCATCTCGTCATCTCGTCATCTCGTCATCTCGTCATCTCGTCATCTCTTCATTTCGTCATCATCTCGTCATCTCGTCATCTCGTCATCTCGTCATCTCGTCATCTGGTCATCTCCTCATCATCTCGTCATCTCGTAACTTCGTCATCTGGTTATCTGGTCCTCTCGTCATCTCCCTATCAGGTCATCTGGTCATCTGGTCATCTGGTCATCTGGTCATCTGGTCGACTCGTAATCTGGTCATCGGGTCATCTTGTCAACTGGTCATCTGGTCATCTGGTAATCTGGTCATCTCGTAATCTGGTCTTCTGGTCATCTGGTCTCCTCGTCATCTGGTCATCTGGTTATCTGGTCATCTAGTCATCCGGTCATCTGGTCATCTGGTCAACTGGTCATCTGGTCATCTGGTCATCTCGTCATCTCGTTATCTCGTCATCTCGTCATGACGTCATCTAGTCATCTCGTCATCTCGTCATCTTGTCATCTGGTCATCTGGTCGTCTGGTCATCTCGTCATCTGGTCATCTGGTTATCTGGTCATCTAGTCATCTGGTCATCTTGTCATATGGTCAACTGGTCATCTGGTCATCTGGTCATCTCGTCATCTCGTTATCTCGTCATCTCGTCATGACGTCATCTAGTCATCTCGTCATCTCGTCATCTTGTCATCTGGTCATCTGGTCATCTGGTCGTCTGGTCATCTTGTCTTCTCGTCATCTGTTCATTTCGTCATCATCTCGTCATCTCGTCATCTGGTCATCTCGTCATCATCGCGTCATCTCGTAACCTCGTCATCTGGTTATCTCGTCCTCTCGTCATCTCGTCATCAGGTCATCTAGTCATCTGGTTATCTGGTCTTCTAGTCATCTGGTCATCTGATCATCTGGTCAACCGGTCATCTGGTCATCTGGTCATCTCGTCATCTCGTTATCTCGTCATCTCGTCATGACGTCATCTAGTCATGTCGTCATCTCGTCATCTTGTCATCTGGTCATCTGGTCATCTGGTCGTCTGGTCATCTGGTCTTCTCGTCATCTGTTCATTTCGTCATCATCTCGTCATCTCGTCATCTGGTCATCTCCTCATCATCGCGTCATCTCGTAACCTCGTCATCTGGTTATCTGGTCCTCTCGTCATCTCGTCATCAGGTCATCTGGTCATCTGGTCATCTGGTCATCTGGTCATCTGGTCGTCTGGTCGTCTGGTCATCTGGTCATCTGGTTATCTGGTCATCTGTTAATCTGGTTATCTGGTTATCTGGTCATCCTGTCATCCCGTCATCTGGTTATCTGGTCGTATGGTCATCTGGTCATCTGGTCATCTATTCGAGTGGTCATCTGGTCATCTGGTCATCTGGATATCTGTTCATCTGGTCATCTGGTCATCTCGTAATCTGGTCTCCTGGTCATCTATTTATCTGGTCAGCTGGTCATTTGGTCATCTGGTCATCTGGTCATCTCGTAATCTGGTCATCTGGTCATCTGGTTATCTGGTCATTTGTTCATCTATTCATCTGGTCATCTGGTCATCTGGTCATCTGGTCATCTCGTCATCTGGTCATCCGGTCATCTGGTCATCTGGTCATCTGGTCATCTCGTCATGTCGTCGTCTAGTCATCTCGACATCTCGTAATCTGGTCATCTGGTCATCTAGTCATCTCGTCATCTGGTCATCTGGTTATTCGGTCATCTATTTATCTGGTCATCTGGTCAACTGGTCATCTGGTCATCTGGTCATCTCGTCATCTCGTTATCTCGTCATCTCGTCATCTCGTCATCTCGTCATGACGTCATCTAGTCATCTCGTCATCTCGTCATCTTGTCATCTGGTCATCTGGTCATCTGGTCGTCTGGTCATCTGGTCATCCCATCATGTGGTCATCTGGTCATCTGGTCATCCGGTCATCTGGTCATCTAGTCATCTGGTCATCTGGTCATCTGGTCATCTCTTAATCTGGTAATCTGGTCATCTGGTCATCTCGTCATCTGGTCATCTGGTCAACTGGTCATCTGGTCATCTGGTCATCTCGTCATCTCGTTATCTCGTCATCTAGTTATCTCGTCATCTCGTCATGACGTCATCTAGTCATCTCGTCATCTCATCATCTTGTCATCAAGTCATCTGGTCATCCGGTCATCTGGTCATCTGGTCATCTGGTCATCTCGTAATCTGGTCATCTGGTCATCTGGTCATCTCGTCGTCTGGTCATCTAGTAATCTGGACATCTGGTCATCTGGTCAACTGGTCATCTGGTCATCTGGTCATCTCGTCATCTCGTTATCTCGTCATCTCGTCATGACGTCATCTAGTCATCTCGTCATCTCGTTATCTTGTCGTCTGGTCATCTGGTCATCTGGTCGTCTGGTCATCTGGTCTTCTCGTCATCTCTTCATTTCGTCATCATCTCGTCATCTCGTCATCTCGTCATCTCGTCATCTGGTCATCTCCTCATCATCTCGTCATCTCGTAACTTCGTCATCTGGTTATCTGGTCCTATCGTCATCTCCCCATCAGGTCATCTGGTCATATGGTCATCTGGTCATCTGGTCGACTCGTAATCTGGTCATCGGGTCATCTTGTCAACTGGTCATCTGGTCATCTGGTAATCTGGTCATCTCGTTATCTCGTCGTCTCGTCATCTCGTCATCTCGTCATGACGTCATCTAGTCATCTCGTCATCTCGTCATCTGGTCATCTGGTCATTTTGTCATCTGGTCATCTATTCATCTGGTCGTCTGGTCATCTGGTCATCTAGTCATCTGGTCATCTGGTCATCTGGTCATCTCGTAATCTGGTCATCTGGTCATCTGGTCTCCTCGTCATCTGGTCATCTGGTTATCTGGTCATCTAGTCATCCGGTCATCTGGTCATCTGGTCAACTGGTCATCTGGTCATCTGGTCATCTCGTCATCTCGTTATCTCGTCATCTCGTCATGACGTCATCTAGTCATCTCGTCATCTCGTCATCTTGTCATCTGGTCATCTGGTCATCTGGTCGTCTGGTCATCTCGTCATCTGGTCATCTGGTTATCTGGTCATCTGGTCATCTGGTCATCTTGTCATCTGGTCAACTGGTCATCTGGTCATCTGGTCATCTCGTCATCTCGTTATCTCGTCATCTCGTCATGACGTCATCTAGTCATCTCGTCATCTCGTCATCTTGTCATCTGGTCATCTGGTCATCTGGTCGTCTGGTCATCTGGTCTTCTCGTCATCTGTTCATTTCGTCATCATCTCGTCATCTCGTCATCTGGTCATCTCCTCATCATCGCGTCATCTCGTAACCTCGTCATCTGGTTATCTGGTCCTCTCGTCATCTCGCCATCAGGTCATCTGGTCATCTGGTTATCTGGTCTTCTAGTCATCTGGTCATCTGGTCAACCAGTCATCTGGTCATCTGGTCATCTCGTCATCTCGTTATCTCGTCATCTCGTCATCTCGTCATGACGTCATCTAGTCATGTCGTCATCTCGTCATCTTGTTATCTGGTCATCTGGTCATCTGGTCGTCTGGTCATCTGGTCTTCTCGTCATCTGTTCATTTCGTCATCATCTCGTCATCTCGTCATCTGGTCATCTCCTCATCATCGCGTCATCTCGTAACCTCGTCATCTGGTTATCTGGTCCTCTCGTCATCTCGTCATCAGGTCATCTGGTCATCTGGTCATCTGGTCATCTGGTCGTCTGGTCGTCTGGTCATCTGGTCATCTCGTCATCTAGTCATCTGGTCATCTGGTCATCTGGTCATCTCTTAATCTGCTCATCTAGTCATCTGGTCATCTCGTCATCTGGTCATCTGGTTATCTGGTCATCTAGTCATCTGGTCATCTGATCATCTGGTCAACTGGTCATCTGGTCATCTGGTCATCTGGTCGTCTGGTCATCTAGTCATCTCGTCATCTGGTCATCTGGTTATTCCGTCATCTATTTATCTGGTCATCTGGTCATCTGGTCAACTGGTCATCTAATCAACTGGTCATCTGGTCATCTGGTCATCTCGTCATCTCGTTATCTCGTCATCTCGTTATCTCGTCATCTCGTCATCTCGTCATCTCGTCATGACGTCATCTAGTCATCTCGTCATCTCGTCATCTTGTCATCTGGTCATCTGGTCATCTGGTCGTCTGGTCATCTGGTCATCTAGTCATCTGGTCATCTGGTCATCTGGTCATCTCGTCATCTGGTCATCTGGTCATCTGGTCATCTCGTCATCTGGTCATCTCGTCATCTGGTCATCTGGTCATCTGGTCATCTCGTCATCTGGTTATCTGGTTATCTGGTCATCCTGTCATCCCGTCATCTGGTTATCTGGTCATCTGGTCATCTGGTCATCTGGTCATCTATTCATCTGGTTATCTGGTCATCTGGTCCTCTCGTCATCACGTCACCTGGTAATCTGGTCATCTGGTCATCTGATCATCTGGTCATTTGGTCATCTGGTCATCCGGTCATGTGGTCATCTGGTCATCTGGTCATCTGGTCATCCGGTCATCTGATCATCTAGTCATCTGGTCATCTGGTCAACTGGTCATCTCGTAATCTGGTCATCTGGTCATCTGAACATCTCGTCATCTGGTCATCTGGTCATCTCGTCATCTGGTCATCTGGTTATTCCGTCATCTATTTATCTGGTCATCTGGTCATCTGGTCAACTGGTCATCTAATCAACTGGTCATCTGGTCATCTGGTCATCTCGTCATCTCGTTATCTCGTCATCTCGTCATCTCGTCATCTCGTCATGACGTCATCTAGTCATCTCGTCATCTCGTCATCTTGTCATCCGGTCATCTGGTCATCTGGTCGTCTGGTCATCTGATCATCTAGTCATCTGGTCATCTGGTCATCTGGTCATCTCGTCATCTGGTCATCTGGTCATCTGGTCATCTCGTCATCTGGTTATCTGGTTATCTGGTCATCCTGTCATCCCGTCATCTGGTTATCTGGTCATCTGGTCATCTGGTCATCTGGTCATCTAGTCATCTGGTCATCTGGTCATCTGGTCATCTCGTAATCTAGTCATCTGGTCATCTGGTCATCTGGTCATCTGGTCATCTGGTCATCTGGTCATCTGGTCATCTGGTCATCTGGTCATCCGGTCATGTGGTCATCTGGTCATCTAGTTATCTGGTCATCCGGTCATCTGGTCATCTGTATTGAAGTGAACCTTGTATATTTTACTTTTGTTGTCGTGCGCATGCGTGTTGCCATGGGACTTGTCGTCTACCGGCTTGCATGCCGAGCGCGCCTCAGTCGCTTACGAGCTGAGTATAGAGTCACTTGTTTTTTCAGATAATGAAGAGTATTCGTTTAACAAGGCTGTTGCTGTTCTCCTTCATTCCTTTTCCCACAGGTAGACTGGATCTCAGAGGAGAAGTAACTGTCGTACGTTAACAATCAAGTCATCTGGTCATCTTGTCATCTGGTCATCTGGTTATCTAGTCAGTTCGTCATCTTAATGAGATGATGCGATGACGAGATGACCAGATGATGACCAGATGATGATGAGATGTCATCTGGTCATCTGGTCATCTGGTCATCCGGTCGTCTGGTCATCTAGTCATCTGGTCATCTGGTCATCTGCTCATCTTGTCATCTCGTAATCTGGTCATCTAGTCATCTGGTCATCTGGTCATCCAATCATCTGGTCATCTGGTCATCTGGTTATCTGGTCATCTGGTCATCTCGTCATCTCGTAATCTGGTCATCTGGTCATCTGGTCATCTGGTCATCCGGTTATCTGGTCATCTGGTCATCTCGTCATCTCGTAATCTGGTCATCTGATCATCTGGTCATCTGGTCAACTGGTCATCTGGTCATCTGGTCATCTCGTCATCTCGTTATCTCGTCATCTCGTCATCTCGTCATCTTGTCATGACGTCATCTAGTCATCTCGTCATCTGGTCATCTGGTCATCTGGTCATCTGGTCGTCTGGTCAACCGGTCATCTCGTCATCTCGTCATCTCATAATCCCGTCATCTCGTCATCTCATAATCCCGTCATCTCGTCATCTCGTCATCTCGTCATCTCGTCATCTCGTCATGTCGTCATCTAGTCATCTCGTCATCTCGTCATCTCGTCATCTGATCATCTTGTCATCTGGTCATCTGGTCTTCTGGTCGTCTGGTCATCTGGTCATCCAGTCATCTTGTCATCTGGTCATCTGGTCATCTCGTAATCTGGTCATCTGGTCATCTATTTATCTGGTCATCTGGTCATCTGGTCGTCTAGTCATCTGGTCATCTGGTCATCTGGTCATCTGGTCATCTGGTCATCCGGTCGTGTGGTCATCTGGTCATCTGATCATCTGGTCATCCGGTCATCTGGTCATCAAGTCATCTGGTCATCTGGTCATCTGGTCATCTCGTAATCTGGTCATCTGGTCATCTGGTCATCTGGTCATCTGGTCATCCGGTCGTGTGGTCATCTGGTCATCTGATCATCTGGTCATCTCGTCATCTGGTCATCTTGTTATTCGGTCATCTATTTATCTGGTCATCTGGTCATCTGGTCATCTCGTCATCTCGTTATCTCGTCATCTCGTCATCTCGTCATGACGTCATCTAGTCATCTCGTCATCTCGTCATCTTGTCATCCGGTCATCTGGTCATCTGGTCGTCTGGTCATCTGGTCATCCGGTCATGTGGTCATCTGGTCATCTCGTAATCTGGTCATCTGGTCATCTGGTCATCTCGTCATCTGGTCATCTTGTTATTCGGTCATCTATTTATCTGGTCATCTGGTCATCTGGTCATCTCGTCATCTCGTTATCTCGTCATCTCGTCATCTCGTCATGACGTCATCTAGTCATCTCGTCATCTCGTCATCTTGTCATCCGGTCATCTGGTCATCTGGTCGTCTGGTCATCTGGTCATCCGGTCATGTGGTCATCTGGTCATCTGGTCATCCGGTCATCTGGTCATCTAGTCATCTGGTCATCCGGTCATCTGGTCATCTCGTAATCTGGTAATCTGGTCATCTGCTCATCTCGTCATCTCGTCATCTGGTCAACTGGTCATCAGGTCATCTGGTCATCTGGTCATCTCGTTATCTCGTCATCTCGTTATCTCGTCATCTCGTTATCTCGTCATCTCGTCATCTCGTCATCTCGTCATGACGTCATCTAGTCATCTCGTCATCTTGTCATCGGGTCATCTGGTCATCTGGTCATCTGGTCATCTGGTCAACTGGTCATCTGGTCATCTGGTTGTCTGGTCATCTGGTCATCTAGTCATCTGGTCATCTGGTCATCTGGTCATCTCGTAATCTAGTCATCTGGTCATCTGGTCATCTGGTCATCTGGTCATCTGGTCATCTGGTCATCTGCTCATCTGGTCATCTGGTCATCTGGTCATCCGGTCATGTGGTCATCTGGTCATCTGGTTATCTGGTCATCCGGTCATCTGGTCATCTAGTCATCTGGTCATCTGGTCATCTGGTCATCTCGTAATCTGGTCATCTGGTCATCTGGTCATCTGGTCATCTGGTCATCTCGTCATCTGGTCATCTGGTTATTCGGTCATCTATTTATCTGGTCATCTGGTCATCTGGTCAACTGGTCATCTGGTCATCTGGTCATCTCGTCATCTCGTTATCTCGTCATCTCGTCATCTCGTCATCTCGTCATGACGTCATCTAGTTATCTCGTTATCTCGTCATCTTGTCATCTGGTCATCTGGTCATCTGGTCGTTTGGTCGTTTGGTCATCTGGTCATCCGGTCATGTAGTCATCTGATCATCTGGTCATCTGGTCATCCGTTCATATGATCATCTAGTCATCCGGTCATCTGGTCATCAGGTCATCTCGTAATCTGGTAATCTGGTCATCTGGTCATCTGGTCATCCGGTCATCTGGTCATATGGTTATCTCGTCATACCGTCCTCTCGTCATGTCGTCATCTAGTCATCTAGTCATCTCGTCATCTCGTCATCTCGTCATCTCTTCATCTCGTCATCTTGTCATCTCGTCATCTTGTCATCTGGTCATATGGTCGTCTGGTCATCTGGTTTTTTAGTCATCTCGTCATTTCGTCATCATCTGGTCATCTCGTCATCTGGTCATCTGGTCATCTAGTCATCTTGTCGTCTGGTCATCCGGTCATCTCGTCATCTCGTCATCTCGTAATCCCGTCATCTCGTCATCTCGTCATCTCGTCATCTCGTCATGTCGTCATCTAGTCATCTCGTCATCTCGTCATCCCGTCATCTGATCATCTTGTCATCTGGTCATCTGGTCATCTGGTGTTCTGATCATCTGGTCATCTAGTCATCTGGTCATCTGGTCATCTGGTCATCTCGTAATCTGATCATCTGGTCATCTGGTTATCTGGTCATCTGGTCATCTGGTCATCTAGTCATCTGGTCATCTGGTCATCTGGTCATCTGGTCATCTGGTCATCTGGTCATCCGGTCGTGTGGTCATCTGGTCATCTGATCATCTGGTCATCCGGTCATCTGGTCATCAAGTCATCTGGTCATCTGGTCATCTGGTCATCTCGTAATCCGGTCATCTGGTCATCTGTTCATCTCGTCATCTGGTCATCTGGTTATTCGGTCATCTATTTATCTGGTCATCTGGTCAACTGGTCATCTGGTCATCTGGTCATCTCGTCATCTCGTTATCTCGTCATCTCGTCATCTCGTCATGACGTCATCTAGTCATCTCGTCATCTCGTCATCTTGTCAACTGGTCATCTGGTCATCTGGTCGTCTGGTCATCTGGTCATCCGGTAATGTGGTCATCTGGTCATCTGGTCATCCGGTCATCTGGTCATCTAGTCATCTGGTCATCTGGTCATCTGGTCATCTCGTAATCTGGTAATCTGGTCATCTGGTCATCTCGTCATCTGGTCATCTGGTCATCCGGTCATCTGGTCATCTAGTCATCTGGTCATCTGATCATCTGGTCATCTCGTAATCTGGTCATCCGGTCATCTGGTCATCTCGTCGTCTGGTCATCTAGTCATCCGGACATCTGGTCATCTGGTCAACTGGTCATCTGGTCATCTGGTCATCTCGTCATCTCGTTATCTCGTCATCTCGTCATGACGTCATCTAGTCATCTCGTCATCTCGTTATCTTGTCGTCTGGTCATCTGGTCATCTGGTCTTCTCGTCATCTCTTCATTTCGTCATCATCTCGTCATCTCGTCATCTCCTCATCTCGTCATCTGGTCATCTCCTCATCATCTCGTCATCTGGTCATCTCCTCATCATCTCGTCATCTCGTAACCTTGTCATCTGGTTATCTGGTCCTCTCGTCATCTCCTCATCAGATCATCTGGTCATCTGGTCATCTGGTCGACTCGTAATCTGGTCATCGGGTCATCTGGTAATCTGGTCATCTCGTTATCTCGTCGTCTCGTCATCTCGTCATCTCGTAATGACGTCATCTAGTCATCTCGTCATCTCGTCATCTGGTCATCTGGTCATTTTGTCATCTGGTCATCTATTCATCTGGTCGTCCGGTCATCTGGTCATCTAGTCATCTGGTCATCTGGTCATCTGGTCATCTCGTAATCTGGTCATCTGGTCATCTGGTCATCTCTTCATCTGGTCATCTGGTTATCTGGTCATCTAGTCATATGGTCGTCTGGTCATCCGGTCGTCTGGTCATCTAGTCATCTGGTCATCTGGGCATCTGGTCATCTGGTCATCTCGTCATCTCGTCATGATGTCATCTAGTCATCTCGTCATCTCGTCATGACGTCATCTAGTCATCTCGTCATCTCGTCATCTTGTCATCTGGTCATCTGGTCATCTGGTCATCTGGTCATCTGGTCATCTGGTCATCTATTCATCTGGTCATCTGGTCATCTGGTCATCTGGTTATCTGGTCATCTGGTCATCTGGTCATCTGGTTATCTGTTCATCTGGTCATCTGGTCATCTAGTCATCTGGTCATCTGGTCATCTGGTCATCTCGTAATCTGGTCATCTGGTCATCTGGTCATCTCGTCATCTGGTCATCTGGTCACCTCGTCATCTGGTCATCTCGTCATCTGGTCATTTGGTTATTCGGTCATCTATTTATCTGGTCATCTGGTCATCTGGTCAACTGGTCATCTGGTCATCTGGTCATCTCGTCATCTCGTTATCTCGTCATCTCGTCATCTCGTCATCTCGTCATCTCGTCATGACGTCATCTAGTCATCTCGTCATCGCGTCATCTTGTCATCTGGTCATCTAGTCATCTGGTCATCTGGTAATCTGGTCAACTGGTCATCTGGTCATCTGGTCATCTCGTCATCTCGTTATCTCGTCATCTCGTCATCTCGTCATCTCGTCATGACGTCATCTAGTCATCTCGTCATCTCGTCATCTTGTCATCTGGTCATCTGGTCATCTGGTCGTCTGGTCATCTGGTTATCTAGTCATCTGGTCATCTGGTCATCTGGTCATCTCGTAATCTGGTCATCTGGTCATCTGGTCATCTCGTCATCTAGTCATCTGGTTATCTGGTCATCTAGTCATCTGGTCATCTGGTCATCTGGTCATCTGGTCATCTGGTCATCTCGTCATCTCGTCATCTTGTCATCTGGTCATCTGGTCATCTGGTCTTCTCGTCATCTCTTGATTTCGTCATCATCTCGTCATCTGGTCATCTGGTCATCTCCTCATCATCGCGACATCTCGTAACCTTGTCATCTGGTTATCTGGTCCTCTCGTCATCTCGTCATCTGGTTATCTGGTCCTCTCGTCATCTCGTCCTCAGGTCATCTGGTCATCTAGTCATCTCGTCATCTGGTTATCTGGTCCTCTCGTCATCTCGTCCTCAGGTCATCTGGTCATCTAGTCATCTGGTCTTGTGGTCATCTGGTCATCTGGTCATCTGGTCATCTGGTCATCTGGTCATCTGGTCATCTGGTCATCTGGTCATCTGGTCATCTGGTCATCTAGTCATCTCGTAATCTGGTCATCGAGTCATCTGGTCATCTGGTCATCTGGTCATCTGGTCATCTTGTCATCTGGTCATCTGGTCATCTGGTCATCTAGACATCCGGTCATGTGGTCATCTGGTCATCTGGTCATCTGGTCATGTGGTCATCTGGTCATCTGGTCATCTCGTAATCTGATAATCTGGTCATATGGTCATCTCGTCATCTGGTCATCTGGTCAACTGGTCATCTGGCCATCTGGTCATCTCGTTATCTCGTCATCTCGTCATCTCGTCATCCCGTCATGACGTCATCTAGTCATCTCGTCATCTCGTCATCTTGTCATCTGGTCATCTGGTCATCTGGTCGTCTGGTCATCTGGTCATCTAGTCATCTGGTCATTTGGTCACCTGGTCATCTGGTCATCTGGTCATCTCGTCATCTGGTCATCTGGTTATCTGGTCATCTAGTCATCTAGTCATCTCGTCATCTCGTCATGACGTCATCTAGTCATCTCGTCATCTCGTCATCTTGTCATCTGGTCATCTCGTAATCTGGTCATCTGGTCATCTGGTGATCTCGTCATCTGGTCATCTGGTCATCTCGTCATCTGGTCATTTGGTTATTCGGTCATCTATTTATCTGGTCATCTGGTCAACTGGTCATCTGGTCAACTGGTCATCTGGTCATCTGGTCATCTCGTCATCTCGTTATCTCGTCATCTCGTCATCTCGTCATCTCGTCATGACGTCATCTAGTCATCTCGTCATCTCGTCATCTTGTCATCTGGTCATCTGGTCATATGGTCGTCTGGTCATCTGGTCATCTAGTCATCTGGTCATCTGGTCATCTGGTCATCTCGTAATCTGGTCATCTGGTCATCTGGTCATCTCGTCATCCGGTCATCTGGTTATCTGGTCATCTAGTCATCTGGTCATCCGGTCATCTGGTCAACTGGTCATCTGGTCATCTGGTCATCTCGTCATCTCGTTATCTCGTCATCTCGTCATGACGTCATCTAGTCATCTCGTCATCTCGTCATCTTGTCATCTGGTCATCTGGTCATCTGATCGTCTGGTCATCTGGTCTTCTCGTCATCTGTTCATTTCGTCATCATCTCGTCATCTCGTCATCTGGTCATCTCCTCATCATCGCGTCATCTCGTAACCTCGTCATCTGGTTATCTGGTCCTCTCGTCATCTCGTCATCAGGTCATCTGGTCATCTGGTTATCTGGTCTTCTAGTCATCTGGTCATCTGGTCATCTGGTCAACTGGTCATCTGGTCATCTGGTCATCTCGTCATCTCGTTATCTCGTCATCTCGTCATGACGTCATCCAGTCATGTCGTCATCTCGTCATCTTGTCATCTGGTCATCTGGTCATCTGGTCGTCTGGTCATCTGGTCTTCTCGTCATCTGTTCATTTCGTCATCATCTCGTCATCTCGTCATCTGGTCATCTCCTCATCATCGCGTCATCTCGTAACCTCGTCATCTGGTTATCTGGTCCTCTCGTCATCTCGTCATCAGGTCATCTTGTCATCTGGTCATCTGGTCATCTGGTCATCTGGTCGTCTGGTCGTCTGGTCATCTGGTCATCTGGTTATCTGGTCATCTGTTATTCTGGTTATCTGGTTATCTGGTCATCCTGTCATCCCGTCATCTGGTTATCTGGTCGTCTGGTCATCTGGTCATCTGGTCATCTATTTGAGTGGTCATCTGGTCATCTGGTCATCTGGTTATCTGTTCATCTGGTCATCTGGTCATCTCGTAATCTGGTCTCCTGGTCATCTATTTATCTGGTCAGCTGGTCATTTGGTCATCTGGTCATCTGGTCATCTCGTAATCTGGTCATCCGGTCATCTGGTTATCTGGTCATTTGTTCATCTATCCATCTGGTCATCTGGTCATCTGGTCATCTGGTCATCTCGTCATCTCGTCATCTCGTCATCTGGTCATCCGGTCATCTGGTCATCTGGTCATCTGGTCATCTCGTCATGTCGTCATCTAGTCATCTCGTCATCTCGTCATCTCGTCATCTTGTCATCTGGTCATCTGGTCATCTGGTCATCTGGTCATCTGGTCATCTGGTCATCTGGTTATCTGGTCATCTGTTCATCTGGTCATCTGGTTATCTAATCATCCTGTCATCTGGTCATCTGGTCATCTGGTCATCTCGTCATCTGGTCATCCGGTCGTCTGGTCATCCGGTCGTCTGGTCATCTAGTCATCTGGTCATCTGGTCATCTGATCATCTGGTCATCTCGTCATCTCGTCATGATGTCATCTAGTCATCTCGTCATCTCGTCATGACGTCATCTAGTCATCTCGTCATCTAGTCATCTTGTCATCTGGTCATCTGGTCGTCTGGTCATCTGGTCATCCGGTCATGTGGTCATCTGGTCATCTGGTCATCTGGTCATCTGGTCATCTATTCATCTGGTCATCTGGTCATCTGGTCATCTGGTTATCTGGTCATCTGGTCATCCGGTCATCTGGTTATCTGTTCATCTGGTCATCTGGTCATCTAGTCATCTGGTCATCTGGTCATCTGGTCATCTCGTAATCTGGTCATCTGGTCATCTCGTAATCTGGTCATCTGGTCATCTGGTCATCTCGTCATCTGGTCATCTGGTCATCTCGTCATCTGGTCATCTGGTTATCTGGTCATCTAGTCATCTGGTCATCTGGTCATCTGGTCAACTGGTCATCTGGTCATCTGGTCATCTCGTCATCACGTCATCTCGTCATCTTGTCATCTGGTCATCTGGTCATCTGGTCATCTGGTCATCTGGTCATCTCGTAATCTGGTCATCTGGTCATCTGGTCATCTCGTCATCTGGTCATCTGGTTATCTGGTCATCTAGTCATCTGGTCATCTGGTCATCTGGTCATCTGGTCATCTGGTCATCTCGTCATCTCGTTATCTCGTCATCTCGTCATGTCATCTAGTCTTCTCGTCATCTCGTCATCTTGTCATCTGGTCATCTGGTCATCTGGTCGTCTGGTCATCTGGTCTTCTCGTCATCTCTTGATTTCGTCATCATCTCGTCATCTGGTCATCTGGTCATCTCCTCATCATCGCGACATCTCGTAACCTTGTCATCTGGTTATCTGGTCCTCTCGTCATCTCGTCATCTGGTTATCTGGTCCTTTCGTCATCTCGTCATCAGGTCATCTGGTCATCTAGTCATCTGGTCATCTGGTCATCTGGTCATCTGGTCATCTGGTCATCTGGTCATCTGGTCATCTGGTCATCTGGTCATCTGGTCATCTGGTCATCTGGTCATCTAGTCATCTCGTAATCTGGTCATCGGGTCATCTGGTCATCTAGTCATCTGGTTATCTGGTCATCTGGTCATCCCGTAATCTGGTCATCTGGTCATCTGGTCATCTCGTCATCTGGTCATCTGGTCATCTCGTCATCTGGTCATATGGTTATCTGGTCATCTAGTCATCTGGTCATCTGGTCATCTGGTCAACTGGTCATCTGGTCATCTGGTCATCTCGTCATCACGTCATCTCGTCATCTTGTCATCTGGTCATCTGGTCATCTGGTCATCTGGTCATCTGGACATCCGGTCATGTGGTCATCTGGTCATGTGGTCATCTGGTCATCCGGTCATCTGGTCATCTCGTCATCTGGTCATCTGGTCAACTGGTCATCTGGTCATCTGGTCATCTGGTCATCTGGTCATCTCGTTATCTTGTCATCTCGTCATCTCGTCATCCCGTCATGACGTCATCTAGTCATCTCGTCATCTCGTCATCTTGTCATCTGGTCATCTGGTCATCTGGTCGTCTGGTCATCTGGTCATCTAGTCATCTACTCATTTGGTCATCTGGTCATCTGGTCATCTGATCATCTCGTCATGTGGTCATCTGGTTATCTGGTCATCTAGTCATCTAGTCATCTCGTCATCTCGTCATGACGTCATCTAGTCATCTCGTCATCTCGTCATCTTGTCATCTGGTCATCTGGTCATCTGGTCGTCTGATCATCTGGTCATCCGGTCATGTGGTCATCTGGTCATCTGGTCATCTGGTCATCTGGTCATCTGGTCATCTATTCATCTGGTCATCTGGTCATCTGGTCTCCTGGTTAACTGTTCATCTGGTCATCTGGTCATCTAGTCATCTGGTCATCTGGTCATCTGGTCATCTCGTAATCTGGTCATCTGGTCATCTGGTGATCTCGTCATCTGGTCATCTGGTCATCTCGTCATCTGGTCATTTGGTTATTCGGTCATCTATTTATCTGGTCATCTGGTCAACTGGTCATCTGGTCATCTGGTCATCTCGTCATCTCGTTATCTCGTCATCTCGTCATCTCATCATCTCGTCATGACGTCATCTAGTCATCTCGTCATCGCGTCATCTTGTCATCTGGTCATCTGGTCTTCTGGTCATCTGGTCGTCTGGTCATCTGGTCATCCGGTCATGTGGTCATCTGGTCATCTGGTCATCTAGTCATCTCGTAATCTGGTCATCTGGTCATCTGGTCATCTCGTCATCTGGTCATCTGGTTATCTGGTCATCTAGTCATCTGGTCATATGGTCATCTGGTCATCTGGTCATCTGGTCATCTGGTCATCTCGTCATCTCGTCATCTCGTTATCTCGTCATGACGTCATCTAGTCTTCTCGTCATCTCGTCATCTTGTCATCTGGTCATCTGGTCATCTGGTCGTCTGGTCATCTGGTCTTCTCGTCATCTCTTGGTTTCGTCATTATCTCGTCATCTGGTCATCTGGTCATCTCCCTATCATCGCGACATCTCGTAACCTTGTCATCTGGTTATCTGGTCCTCTCGTCATCTCGTCATCTGGTTATCTGGTCCTCTCGTCATCTCGTCATCAGGTCATCTGGTCATCTAGTCATCTGGTCATCTGGTCATCTGGTCATCTGGTCATCTGGTCATCTCGTAATCTGGTCATCGGGTCATCTGGTCATCTGGTCATCTGGTCATCTGGTCATCTTGTCATCTGGTTATCCGATCATCTGGTCATCTGGTCAACTGGTCAACTGGTCATCTGGTCATCCGGTCATCTGGTCATCCGGTCATCTGGTCATCTAGTCATCTGGTTATCTGGTCATCTGGTCATCTCGTAATCTGGTCATCTGGTCATCTGGTCATCTCGTCATCTGGTCATCTGGTCATCTCGTCATCTGGTCATCAGGTTATCTGGTCATCTAGTCATCTGGTCATCTGGTCATCTGGTCAACTGGTCATCTGGTCATCTGGTCATCTCGTCATCACGTCATCTCGTCATCTTGTCATCTGGTCATCTGGTCATCTGGTCATCTGGTCATCTGGTCATCCGGTCATGTGGTCATCTGGTCATCTGGTCATCTGGTCATCCGGTCATCTGGTCATCTGGTCATCTGGTCATCTAGTCATCTGGTCATCTGGTCATCTGGTCATCTCGTAATCTGATAATCTGGTGATCTGGTCATCTCGTCATCTGGTCATCTGGTCAACTGGTCATCTGGTCATCTGGTCATCTGGTCATCTCGTTATCTCGTCATCTCGTCATCTCGTCATCTCGTCATGACGTCATCTAGTCATCTCGTCATCTCGTCATCTTGTCATCTGGTCATCTGGTCATCTGGTCGTCTGGTCATCTGGTCATCTAGTCATCTGGTCATTTGGTCATCTGGTCATCTGGTCATCTGGTCATCTCGTCATCTGGTCATCTGGTTATCTGGTCATCTAGTCATCTAGTCATCTCGTCATCTCGTCATGACGTCATCTAGTCATCTCGTCATCTCGTCATCTTGTCATCTGGTCATCTGGTCATCTGGTCGTCTGATCATCTGGTCATCCGGTCATGTGTTCATCTGGTCATCTGGTCATCTGGTCATCTGGTCATCTGGTCATCTATTCATCTGGTCATCTGGTCATCTGGTCTTCTGGTTAACTGTTCATCTGGTCATCTGGTCATCTAGTCATCTGGTCATCTGGTCATCTGGTCATCTCGTAATCTGGTCATCTGGTCATCTGGTGATCTCGTCATCTGGTCATCTGGTCATCTCGTCATCTGGTCATTTGGTTATTCGGTCATCTATTTATCTGGTCATCTGGTCAACTGGTCATCTGGTCATCTGGTCATCTCGTCATCTCGTTATCTCGTCATCTCGTCATCTCATCATCTCGTCATGACGTCATCTAGTCATCTCGTCATCGCGTCATCTTGTCATCTGGTCATCTGGTCTTCTGGTCATCTGGTCGTCTGGTCATCTGGTCATCCGGTCATGTGGTCATCTGGTCATCTGGTCATCTGGTCATCCGGTCATCTGGTCATCTGGTCATCTCGTCATCTGGTCATCTGGTAATCAGGTCATCTAGTCATCTGGTCATCTGGTCATCTGGTCAACTGGTCATCTGGTCAACTGGTCATCTGGTCATCTGGTCATCTCGTCATCTCGTTATCTCGTCATCTCGTCATCTCGTCATGACGTCATCTAGTCATCTCGTCATCTTGTCATCTTGTCATCTGGTCGTCTGGTCATCTGGTCGTCTGGTCATCTAGTCATCTAGTCATCTGGTCATCTGGTCATCTAGTCATCTCGTAATCTGGTCATCTGGTCATCTGGTCATCTCGTCATCTGGTCATCTGGTTATCTGGTCATCTAGTCATCTGGTCATATGGTCATCTGGTCATCTGGTCATCTGGTCATCTGGTCATCTCGTCATCTCGTCATCTCGTTATCTCGTCATGACGTCATCTAGTCTTCTCGTCATCTCGTCATCTTGTCATCTGGTCATCTGGTCATCTGGTCGTCTGGTCATCTGGTCTTCTCGTCATCTCTTGGTTTCGTCATTATCTCGTCATCTGGTCATCTGGTCATCTCCCTATCATCGCGACATCTCGTAACCTTGTCATCTGGTTATCTGGTCCTCTCGTCATCTCGTCATCTGGTTATCTGGTCCTCTCGTCATCTCGTCATCAGGTCATCTGGTCATCTAGTCATCTGGTCATCTGGTCATCTGGTCATCTGGTCATCTGGTCATCTGGTCATCTGGTCATCTCGTAATCTGGTCATCGGGTCATCTGGTCATCTGGTCATCTGGTCATCTGGTCATCTTGTCATCTGGTTATCCGATCATCTGGTCATCTGGTCAACTGGTCAACTGGTCAACTGGTCATCTGGTCATCCGGTCATCTGGTCATCCGGTCATCTGGTCATCTAGTCATCTGGTTATCTGGTCATCTGGTCATCTCGTAATCTGGTCATCTGGTCATCTGGTCATCTCGTCATCTGGTCATCTGGTCATCTCGTCATCTGGTCATCAGGTTATCTGGTCATCTGGTCATCTGGTCATCTGGTCAACTGGTCATCTGGTCATCTGGTCATCTCGTCATCACGTCATCTCGTCATCTTGTCATCTGGTCATCTGGTCATCTGGTCATCTGGTCATCTGGTCATCCGGTCATGTGGTCATCTGGTCATCTGGTCATCTGGTCATCCGGTCATCTGGTCATCTGGTCATCTGGTCATCTAGTCATCTGGTCATCTGGTCATCTGGTCATCTCGTAATCTGATAATCTGGTGATCTGGTCATCTCGTCATCTGGTCATCTGGTCAACTGGTCATCTGGTCATCTGGTCATCTGGTCATCTCGTTATCTCGTCATCTCGTCATCTCGTCATCTCGTCATGACGTCATCTAGTCATCTCGTCATCTCGTCATCTTGTCATCTGGTCATCTGGTCATCTGGTCGTCTGGTCATCTGGTCATCTAGTCATCTGGTCATTTGGTCATCTGGTCATCTGGTCATCTGGTCATCTCGTCATCTGGTCATCTGGTTATCTGGTCATCTAGTCATCCGGTCATCTGGTCATCTGGTCAACTGGTCGTCTGGTCATCTGGTCATCTAGTCATCTGGTCATCTGGTCATCTGGTCATCTCTTAATCTGCTCATCTGGTCATCTGGTCATCTAGTCATCTGGTCATCTGGTCATCTGGTCATCTCGTAATCTGGTCATCTGGTCATCTCGTAATCTGGTCATCTGGTCATCTGGTCATCTCGTCATCTGGTCATCTGGTCATCTCGTCATCTGGTCATCTGGTTATCTGGTCATCTAGTCATCTGGTCATCTGGTCATCTGGTCAACTGGTCATCTGGTCATCTGGTCATCTCGTCATCACGTCATCTCGTCATCTTGTCATCTGGTCATCTGGTCATCTGGTCATCTGGTCATCTGGTCATCTCGTAATCTGGTCATCTGGTCATCTGGTCATCTCGTCATCTGGTCATCTGGTTATCTGGTCATCTAGTCATCTGGTCATCTGGTCATCTGGTCATCTGGTCATCTGGTCATCTCGTCATCTCGTTATCTCGTCATCTCGTCATGTCATCTAGTCTTCTCGTCATCTCGTCATCTTGTCATCTGGTCATCTGGTCATCTGGTCGTCTGGTCATCTGGTCTTCTCGTCATCTCTTGATTTCGTCATCATCTCGTCATCTGGTCATCTGGTCATCTCCTCATCATCGCGACATCTCGTAACCTTGTCATCTGGTTATCTGGTCCTCTCGTCATCTCGTCATCTGGTTATCTGGTCCTTTCGTCATCTCGTCATCAGGTCATCTGGTCATCTAGTCATCTGGTCATCTGGTCATCTGGTCATCTGGTCATCTGGTCATCTGGTCATCTGGTCATCTGGTCATCTGGTCATCTGGTCATCTAGTCATCTCGTAATCTGGTCATCGGGTCATCTGGTCATCTAGTCATCTGGTTATCTGGTCATCTGGTCATCTCGTAATCTGGTCATCTGGTCATCTGGTCATCTCGTCATCTGGTCATCTGGTCATCTCGTCATCTGGTCATATGGTTATCTGGTCATCTAGTCATCTGGTCATCTGGTCATCTGGTCAACTGGTCATCTGGTCATCTGGTCATCTCGTCATCACGTCATCTCGTCATCTTGTCATCTGGTCATCTGGTCATCTGGTCATCTGGTCATCTGGACATCCGGTCATGTGGTCATCTGGTCATGTGGTCATCTGGTCATCCGGTCATCTGGTCATCTAGTCATCTGGTCATCTGGTCATCTGGTCATCTCGTAATCTGATAATCTGGTCATCTGGTCATCTCGTCATCTGGTCATCTGGTCAACTGGTCATCTGGTCATCTGGTCATCTGGTCATCTGGTCATCTCGTTATCTTGTCATCTCGTCATCTCGTCATCCCGTCATGACGTCATCTAGTCATCTCGTCATCTCGTCATCTTGTCATCTGGTCATCTGGTCATCTGGTCGTCTGGTCATCTGGTCATCTAGTCATCTACTCATTTGGTCATCTGGTCATCTGGTCATCTGATCATCTCGTCATGTGGTCATCTGGTTATCTGGTCATCTAGTCATCTAGTCATCTCGTCATCTCGTCATGACGTCATCTAGTCATCTCGTCATCTCGTCATCTTGTCATCTGGTCATCTGGTCATCTGGTCGTCTGATCATCTGGTCATCCGGTCATGTGGTCATCTGGTCATCTGGTCATCTGGTCATCTGGTCATCTGGTCATCTATTCATCTGGTCATCTGGTCATCTGGTCTCCTGGTTAACTGTTCATCTGGTCATCTGGTCATCTAGTCATCTGGTCATCTGGTCATCTGGTCATCTCGTAATCTGGTCATCTGGTCATCTGGTGATCTCGTCATCTGGTCATCTGGTCATCTCGTCATCTGGTCATTTGGTTATTCGGTCATCTATTTATCTGGTCATCTGGTCAACTGGTCATCTGGTCATCTGGTCATCTCGTCATCTCGTTATCTCGTCATCTCGTCATCTCATCATCTCGTCATGACGTCATCTAGTCATCTCGTCATCGCGTCATCTTGTCATCTGGTCATCTGGTCTTCTGGTCATCTGGTCGTCTGGTCATCTGGTCATCCGGTCATGTGGTCATCTGGTCATCTGGTCATCTAGTCATCTCGTAATCTGGTCATCTGGTCATCTGGTCATCTCGTCATCTGGTCATCTGGTTATCTGGTCATCTAGTCATCTGGTCATATGGTCATCTGGTCATCTGGTAATCTGGTCATCTGGTCATCTGGTCATCTCGTCATCTCGTCATCTCGTTATCTCGTCATGACGTCATCTAGTCTTCTCGTCATCTCGTCATCTTGTCATCTGGTCATCTGGTCATCTGGTCGTCTGGTCATCTGGTCTTCTCGTCATCTCTTGGTTTCGTCATTATCTCGTCATCTGGTCATCTGGTCATCTCCCTATCATCGCGACATCTCGTAACCTTGTCATCTGGTTATCTGGTCCTCTCGTCATCTCGTCATCTGGTTATCTGGTCCTCTCGTCATCTCGTCATCAGGTCATCTGGTCATCTAGTCATCTGGTCATCTGGTCATCTGGTCATCTGGTCATCTGGTCATCTGGTCATCTCGTAATCTGGTCATCGGGTCATCTGGTCATCTGGTCATCTGGTCATCTGGTCATCTTGTCATCTGGTTATCCGATCATCTGGTCATCTGGTCAACTGGTCAACTGGTCATCTGGACATCCGGTCATCTGGTCATCTAGTCATCTGGTTATCTGGTCATCTGGTCATCTCGTAATCTGGTCATCTGGTCATCTGGTCATCTCGTCATCTGGTCATCTGGTCATCTCGTCATCTGGTCATCAGGTTATCTGGTCATCTAGTCATCTGGTCATCTGGTCATCTGGTCAACTGGTCATCTGGTCATCTGGTCATCTCGTCATCACGTCATCTCGTCATCTTGTCATCTGGTCATCTGGTCATCTGGTCATCTGGTCATCTGGTCATCTGGTCATCCGGTCATGTGGTCATCTGGTCATCTGGTCATCTGGTCATCCGGTCATCTGGTCATCTGGTCATCTGGTCATCTAGTCATCTGGTCATCTGGTCATCTGGTCATCTCGTAATCTGATAATCTGGTGATCTGGTCATCTCGTCATCTGGTCATCTGGTCAACTGGTCATCTGGTCATCTGGTCATCTGGTCATCTCGTTATCTCGTCATCTCGTCATCTCGTCATCTCGTCATGACGTCATCTAGTCATCTCGTCATCTCGTCATCTTGTCATCTGGTCATCTGGTCATCTGGTCGTCTGGTCATCTGGTCATCTAGTCATCTGGTCATTTGGTCATCTGGTCATCTGGTCATCTGGTCATCTCGTCATCTGGTCATCTGGTCATCTGGTCATCTATTCATCTGGTCATCTGGTCATCTGGTCTTCTGGTTAACTGTTCATCTGGTCATCTGGTCATCTAGTCATCTGGTCATCTGGTCATCTGGTCATCTCGTAATCTGGTCATCTGGTCATCTGGTGATCTCGTCATCTGGTCATCTGGTCATCTCGTCATCTGGTCATTTGGTTATTCGGTCATCTATTTATCTGGTCATCTGGTCAACTGGTCATCTGGTCATCTGGTCATCTCGTCATCTCGTTATCTCGTCATCTCGTCATCTCATCATCTCGTCATGACGTCATCTAGTCATCTCGTCATCGCGTCATCTTGTCATCTGGTCATCTGGTCTTCTGGTCATCTGGTCGTCTGGTCATCTGGTCATCCGGTCATGTGGTCATCTGGTCATCTGGTCATCTGGTCTTCTGGTCATCTGGTCGTCTGGTCATCTGGTCATCCGGTCATGTGGTCATCTGGTCATCTGGTCATCTGGTCATCCGGTCATCTGGTCATCTGGTCATCTCGTCATCTGGTCATCTGGTAATCAGGTCATCTAGTCATCTGGTCATCTGGTCATCTGGTCAACTGGTCATCTGGTCAACTGGTCATCTGGTCATCTGGTCATCTCGTCATCTCGTTATCTCGTCATCTCGTCATCTCGTCATGACGTCATCTAGTCATCTCGTCATCTTGTCATCTTGTCATCTGGTCGTCTGGTCATCTGGTCGTCTGGTCATCTAGTCATCTAGTCATCTGGTCATCTGGTCATCTAGTCATCTCGTAATCTGGTCATCTGGTCATCTGGTCATCTCGTCATCTGGTCATCTGGTTATCTGGTCATCTAGTCATCTGGTCATATGGTCATCTGGTCATCTGGTCATCTGGTCATCTGGTCATCTCGTCATCTCGTCATCTCGTTATCTCGTCATGACGTCATCTAGTCTTCTCGTCATCTCGTCATCTTGTCATCTGGTCATCTGGTCATCTGGTCGTCTGGTCATCTGGTCTTCTCGTCATCTCTTGGTTTCGTCATTATCTCGTCATCTGGTCATCTGGTCATCTCCCTATCATCGCGACATCTCGTAACCTTGTCATCTGGTTATCTGGTCCTCTCGTCATCTCGTCATCTGGTTATCTGGTCCTCTCGTCATCTCGTCATCAGGTCATCTGGTCATCTAGTCATCTGGTCATCTGGTCATCTGGTCATCTGGTCATCTGGTCATCTGGTCATCTGGTCATCTCGTAATCTGGTCATCGGGTCATCTGGTCATCTGGTCATCTGGTCATCTGGTCATCTTGTCATCTGGTTATCCGATCATCTGGTCATCTGGTCAACTGGTCAACTGGTCAACTGGTCATCTGGTCATCCGGTCATCTGGTCATCCGGTCATCTGGTCATCTAGTCATCTGGTTATCTGGTCATCTGGTCATCTCGTAATCTGGTCATCTGGTCATCTGGTCATCTCGTCATCTGGTCATCTGGTCATCTCGTCATCTGGTCATCAGGTTATCTGGTCATCTGGTCATCTGGTCATCTGGTCAACTGGTCATCTGGTCATCTGGTCATCTCGTCATCACGTCATCTCGTCATCTTGTCATCTGGTCATCTGGTCATCTGGTCATCTGGTCATCTGGTCATCCGGTCATGTGGTCATCTGGTCATCTGGTCATCTGGTCATCCGGTCATCTGGTCATCTGGTCATCTGGTCATCTAGTCATCTGGTCATCTGGTCATCTGGTCATCTCGTAATCTGATAATCTGGTGATCTGGTCATCTCGTCATCTGGTCATCTGGTCAACTGGTCATCTGGTCATCTGGTCATCTGGTCATCTCGTTATCTCGTCATCTCGTCATCTCGTCATCTCGTCATGACGTCATCTAGTCATCTCGTCATCTCGTCATCTTGTCATCTGGTCATCTGGTCATCTGGTCGTCTGGTCATCTGGTCATCTAGTCATCTGGTCATTTGGTCATCTGGTCATCTGGTCATCTGGTCATCTCGTCATCTGGTCATCTGGTTATCTGGTCATCTAGTCATCCGGTCATCTGGTCATCTGGTCAACTGGTCGTCTGGTCATCTGGTCATCTAGTCATCTGGTCATCTGGTCATCTGGTCATCTCTTAATCTGCTCATCTGGTCATCTGGTCATCTCGTCATCTGGTCATCTGGTCATCTGGTTATCTGGTCATCTAGTCATCTGGTCATCTGATCATCTGGTCAACTGGTCATCTGGTCATCTGGTCATCTGGTCATCTCGTAATCTGGTCATCGGGTCATGTGGTCATCTGGTCATCTGGTTGTCTGGTCATCTGGTCATCTCGTCATCTGGTTATCCGATCATCTGGTCATCTGGTCAACTGGTCAACTGGTCATCTGGTCATCAGGTCATCTCGTCATCTCGTAATCCCGTCATCTCGTCATTTCGTCATCTCGTCATCTCGTCATCTCGTCATCTCGTCATCTCGTCATGTCGTCATCTAGTCATCTAGTCATCTCGTCATCTTGTCATCTGGTCATCTGGTCATCTGGTCATCTGGTCATCTGGTCATCCGGTCATGTGGTCATCTGGTCATCTGGTCATCTGGTCATCCGGTCATCTGGTCATCTGGTCATCTGGTCATCTGGTCATCTCGTAATCTGATAATCTGGTGATCTGGTCATCTTGTCATCTGATCATCTGGTCAACTGGTCATCTGGTCGTCTGGTCATCTGGTTATCTCGTTATCTCGTCATCTCGTCATCTCGTCATCTCGTCATGACGTCATCTAGTCATCTCGTCATCTCGTCATCTCGTCATCTTGTCATCTGGTCATCTGGTCATCTGGTCGTCTGGTCATCTGGTCATCTAGTCATCTGGTCATTTGGTCATCTGGTCATCTGGTCATCTGGTCATCTGGTCATCTGGTCATCTGGTAATCTGGTCATCTAGTCATCCGGTCATCTGGTCATCTGGTCAACTGGTCGTCTGGTCATCTGGTCATCTAGTCATCTGGTCATCTGGTCATCTGGTCATCTCTTAATCTGCTCATCTGGTCATCTGGTCATCTCGTCATCTGGTCATCTGGTTATCTGGTCATCTAGTCATCTGGTCATCTGATCATCTGGTCAACTGGTCATCTGGTCATCTGGTCATCTGGTCATCTCGTAATCTGGTCATCGGGTCATGTGGTCATCTGGTCATCTGGTTGTCTGGTCATCTGGTCATCTCGTCATCTGGTTATCCGATCATCTGGTCATCTGGTCAACTGGTCAACTGGTCATCTGGTCATCAGGTCATCTCGTCATCTCGTAATCCCGTTATCTCGTCATTTCGTCATCTCGTCATCTCGTCATCTCGTCATCTCGTCATCTCGTCATGTCGTCATCTAGTCATCTAGTCATCTCGTCATCTCGTCATTTCGTCATCTTGTCATCTGGCCATCTGATCATCTGGTCATATGGTCGTCTGGTCATCTGGTTTTCTCGTCATCTCGTCATTTCGTCATCATCTGGTCATCTCGTCGGCTGGTCAGCTGGTCATCTGGTCATCTGGTCATCTGGTCGTCTGGTCATCTGGTCATCTGGTCATCTCGTCATCTCGTCATCTCGTAATCCCGTCATCTCGTCATCTCGTCATCTCGTCATCTCGTCATGTCGTCATCTCGTCATCTCGTCATGTCGTCATCTAGTCATCTCGTCATCTCGTCATCTCGTCATCTCGTCATCTCGTCATCTTGTCATCTGGTCATCTGGTCATCTGGTCATCTGGTCATCTGGTCATCTGATCATCTGGTCATCTGGTCGTCTGGTCATCTGGTCTTCTCGTCATCTCGTCATTTCGTCATTATCTGGTCATCTCGTCATCTGGTCATCTCGTCATCTGGTGATCTGGTCAGCTGGTCATCTGGTCATCCGGTCGTCTGGTCATTTGGTCATCTGGTTATCTGGTCATCTGTTCATCTGGTTATCTGGTTATCTGGTCATCCTGTCATCTGGTCATCTCGTAATCTGGTCTTCTGGTCATCTATTCATCTGGTCAGCTGGTCATTCGGTCATCTGGTCATCCGGTCATCTTGTGATCTGGTCATCTGGTCATCTGGTCATCTGGTCATCTGGTCATCTGGTCATTTGGTCATCTATTCATCTGGTCATCTGGTCATCTCGTCATCTGGTCATCTCCTCATCATCTCGTCATTTCGTAACCTCGTCATATGGTTATCTGGTCCTCTCGTCATCTCGTCACATGGTAATCTGGTCATCTGGTCAGACAGTCATCTGGTCATCTGGTCATCTGGTCATCCGATCATCTGGTCATCTAGTCATCTGGTCATCTGGTCATCTGGTCATCTCGTAATCTGGTCATCTGGTCATCTAGTCGTCTGGTCATCTCGTCATCTCGTAATCTGGTCATCTGGTCATCTGGTCATCTAGTCGTCTGATCATCTGGTCATCTGGTTATCTGGTCATCTGTTCAACTGGTCATCTGGTCATCCTGTCATCTGGTCATCTAGTCATCTGGTCATCCGGTCATCTGGTCATCTGCTCATCTGGTCATATGGTCATCTGGTCATCTGGTCATCTGGTCATTTAGTCCTCTGGTCATCTATTCATCTGGTCATCTGGTCATCTGTATTGAAGTGAACCTTGTATATTTTACTTTTGTTGTCGTGCGCATGCGTGTTGCCATGGGACTTGTCGTCTACCGGCTAGCATGCCGTGCGCGCCTCAGTCGCTTACGAGCTGAGTATAGAGTCACTTGTTTTTTCAGATAATGAAGAGTATTCGTTTAACAAGGCTGTTGCTGTTCTCCCTCATTCCTTTTCCCACAGGTAGACTGGATCTCAGAGGAAAAGTAACTGTCGTACGTTAACAATCGAGTCATCTGGTCATCTGGTTATCTGGTCAGTTAGTCATCTTGATGAGATGATGCGATGACGAGATGACCAGATGATGATGAGATGTTAGCTGGTCATCTGGTCATCTGGTCATCTCGTCATCTGATCATCTGGTCATCTGGTCATCCGGTCGTCTGGTCATCTAGTCATCTGGTCATCTGGTCATCTGCTCATCTTGCTATCACGTAATCTGGTCATCTGGTCATCTGGTCATCCGGTCATCTGGTCATCTGGTCATCTTGTTATCTGTTCATCTGGTCATCTCGTCATCTCGTAATTTGGTCATCTGGTCATCTGGTCATCTGGTCATCCGGTCATCCAATCATCTGGTTATCTGGTCATCTGGTCATCTGGTCATCTGGTCATCCGATCATCTGGTCATCTGGTTATCTGGTTATCTGGTCATCTGGTCATCTCGTCATCTCGTAATTTGGTCATCTGGTCATCTGGTCATCTAGTCATCCGGTCATCCAATCGTCTGGTTATCTGTTCATCCGGTCATCTGGTTATCTGGTCATCTGTTCATCCGGTCATCTGGTCATCTGGTCATCTGGTCATCTGGTCATCTGGTCATCTGGTCATCCGATCATCTGGTCATCTATTCATCTGGTCATCTGGTCATCTGGTCATCTGGTCATCCGGTCATCTGGTCGTCTAGTCATCTGGTCGTCTGGTCATCTAGTCATCTTGCCATCTCGTAATCTGGTCATCTGGTCATCTGGTCATCTGGTCATCCGGTCATCTGGTCATCTGGTTATCTGGTTATCTGGTCATCTGGTCATCTCGTCATCTCGTAATTTGGTCATCTGGTCATCTGGTCATCTGGTCATCCGGTCATCCAATCGTCTGGTTATCTGTTCATCCGGTCATCTGGTTATCTGGTCATCTGTTCATCCGGTCATCTGGTCATCTGGTCATCTGGTCATCTGGTCATCTGGTCATCTGGTCATCTGGTCATCTGGCATCTGGTCATCTCGTCATCTGGTCATCTGGTCTTCCGGTCGTCTGGTCATCTAGTCATCTAGTCATCTGGTCATCTGGTCATCTAGTCATCTGGTCATCTGGTCAACTGGTCTTCTGGTCATCTGGTCATCTGTTCATCTGGTCATCTGGTCATCTGGTCATCTGTTCATCCGGTCATCTGGCCATCAGGTCATCTGGTCATCTATTCATCTGGTTATCTGGTCATTTGGTCATCTGGTCGTCTGGTCATCTGGTCTTCTCGTCATCTCGGCATTTCGTCATCATCTTGTCATCTCGTCATGACGTCATCTAGTCATGTCGTCATCTCGTCATGACGTTATCTAGTCATCTCGTCATCTCGTCATCTTGTCATCTGGTCATCTGGTCATCTTGTCGTCTGGTCATCTGGTCTTCTCGTCATCTCGTAATTTCGTCATCATCTGGTCATCTCGTCATCCCGTCATCTCGTCATCTGGTCATCTCCTCATCATCTCGTCATCTCATGACCTCGTCATCTGGTTATCTGGTCCTCTCGTCATTTCGTCATCAGGTCATCTGGTCATCTGGTCATCTGGTCATCTGGTCATCTGGTCATCTGGTCATCTAATCATCCAGTCATCTGGTCATCTGGTCATCTGGTCATCTGGTCATCTGGTCATCTGGTCATCTGGTCATCTCGTAATCTGGTCATCGTGTCATCTGGTCATCTGGTCATCTGGTCATCTGGTCATCTAGTCATCTCGTCATCTGGTTATCCGATCATCTGGTCATCTGGTCAACTGGTCAACTGGTCATCTGGTCATCAGGTCATCTCGTCATCTCGTAATCCCGTCATCTCGTCATCTCGTCATCTCGTCATCTCGTCATCTCGTCATGTCGTCATCTAGTCATCTAGTCATCTCGTCATCTTGTCATCTGGTCATCTGGTCATCTGGTCATCTGGTCATCTGGTCATCCGGTCATGTGGTCATCTGGTCATCTGGTCATCTGGTCATCCGGTCATCTGGTCATCTGGTCATCTGGTCATCTCGTAATCTGATAATCTGGTGATCTGGTCATCTTGTCATCTGGTCATCTGGTCAACTGGTCATCTGGTCGTCTGGTCATCTGGTTATCTCGTTATCTCGTCATCTCGTCATCTCGTCATCTCGTCATGACGTCATCTAGTCATCTCGTCATCTCGTCATCTCGTCATCTTGTCATCTGGTCATCTGGTCATCTGGTCGTCTGGTCATCTGGTCATCCAGTCATCTGGTCATTTGGTCATCTGGTCATCTGGTCATCTGGTCATCTGGTCATCTGGTCATCTGGTAATCTGGTCATCTAGTCATCCGGTCATCTGGTCATCTGGTCAACTGGTCGTCTGGTCATCTGGTCATCTAGTCATCTGGTCATCTGGTCATCTGGTCATCTCTTAATCTGCTCATCTGGTCATCTGGTCATCTCGTCATCTGGTCATCTGGTTATCTGGTCATCTAGTCATCTGGTCATCTGATCATCTGGTCAACTGGTCATCTGGTCATCTGGTCATCTGGTCATCTCGTAATCTGGTCATCGGGTCATGTGGTCATCTGGTCATCTGGTTGTCTGGTCATCTGGTCATCTCGTCATCTGGTTATCCGATCATCTGGTCATCTGGTCAACTGGTCAACTGGTCATCTGGTCATCAGGTCATCTCGTCATCTCGTAATCCCGTCATCTCGTCATTTCGTCATCTCGTCATCTCGTCATCTCGTCATCTCGTCATCTCGTCATGTCGTCATCTCGTCATCTCGTCATCTCGTCATCTCGTCATGTCGTCATCTAGTCATCTAGTCATCTCGTCATCTCGTCATTTCGTCATCTTGTCATCTGGCCATCTGATCATCTGGTCATATGGTCGTCTGGTCATCTGGTTTGCTCGTCATCTCGTCATTTCGTCATCATCTGGTCATCTCGTCGGCTGGTCATCTGGTCATCTGGTCGTCTGGTCATCTGGTCATCTGGTCATCTCGTCATCTCGTCATCTCGTAATCCCGTCATCTCGTCATCTCGTCATCTCGTCATCTCGTCATGTCGTCATCTCGTCATCTCGTCATCTCGTCATGTCGTCATCTAGTCATCTCGTCATCTCGTCATCTCGTCATCTCGTCATCTCGTCATCTTGTCATCTGGTCATCTGGTCATCTGGTCATCTGATCATCTGGTCATCTGGTCGTCTGGTCATCTGGTCTTCTCGTCATCTCGTCATTTCGTCATTATCTGGTCATCTCGTCATCTGGTCATCTCGTCATCTGGTGATCTGGTCAGCTGGTCATCTGGTCATCCGGTCGTCTGGTCATTTGGTCATCTGGTTATCTGGTCATCTGTTCATCTGGTTATCTGGTTATCTGGTCATCCTGTCATCTGGTCATCTCGTAATCTGGTCTTCTGGTCATCTATTCATCTGGTCAGCTGGTCATTCGGTCATCTGGTCATCCGGTCATCTTGTGATCTGGTCATCTGGTCATCTGGTCATCTGGTCATCTGGTCATCTGGTCATTTGGTCATCTATTCATCTGGTCATCTGGTCATCTGGTCATCTGGTCATCTCGTCATCTGGTCATCTCCTCATCATCTCGTCATTTCGTAACCTCGTCATATGGTTATCTGGTCCTCTCATCATCTCGTCACATGGTAATCTGGTCATCTGGTCAGACAGTCATCTGGTCATCTGGTCATCTGGTCATCCGATCATCTGGTCATCTAGTCATCTGGTCATCTGGTCATCTGGTCATCTCGTAATCTGGTCATCTGGTCATCTAGTCGTCTGGTCATCTCGTCATCTCGTAATCTGGTCATCTGGTCATCTGGTCATCTAGTCGTCTGATCATCTGGTCATCTGGTTATCTGGTCATCTGTTCAACTGGTCATCTGGTCATCCTGTCATCTGGTCATCTAGTCATCTGGTCATCCGGTCATCTGGTAATCTGCTCATCTGGTCATCTGGTCATCTGGTCATCTGGTCATCTGGTCATTTAGTCCTCTGGTCATCTATTCATCTGGTCATCTGGTCATCTGTATTGAAGTGAACCTTGTATATTTTACTTTTGTTGTCGTGCGCATGCGTGTTGCCATGGGACTTGTCGTCTACCGGCTAGCATGCCGTGCGCGCCTCAGTCGCTTACGAGCTGAGTATAGAGTCACTTGTTTTTTCAGATAATGAAGAGTATTCGTTTAACAAGGCTGTTGCTGTTCTCCCTCATTCCTTTTCCCACAGGTAGACTGGATCTCAGAGGAAAAGTAAATGTCGTACGTTAACAATCGAGTCATCTGGTCATCTGGTTATCTGGTCAGTTAGTCATCTTGATGAGATGATGCGATGACGAGATGACCAGATGATGATGAGATGTTAGCTGGTCATCTGGTAATCTGGTCATCTCGTCATCTGATCATCTGGTCATCTGGTCATCCGGTCGTCTGGTCATCTAGTCATCTGGTCATCTGGTCATCTGCTCATCTTGCTATCACGTAATCTGGTCATCTGGTCATCTGGTCATCCGGTCATCTGGTCATCTGGTCATCTTGTTATCTGTTCATCTGGTCATCTCGTCATCTCGTAATTTGGTCATCTGGTCATCTGGTCATCTGGTCATCCGGTCATCCAATCATCTGGTTATCTGGTCATCTGGTCATCTGGTCATCTGGTCATCCGATCATCTGGTCATCTGGTTATCTGGTTATCTGGTCATCTGGTCATCTCGTCATCTCGTAATTTGGTCATCTGGTCATCTGGTCATCTAGTCATCCGGTCATCCAATCGTCTGGTTATCTGTTCATCCGGTCATCTGGTTATCTGGTCATCTGTTCATCCGGTCATCTGGTCATCTGGTCATCTGGTCATCTGGTCATCTGGTCATCTGGTCATCTGATCATCTGGTCATCTATTCATCTGGTCATCTGGTCATCTGGTCATCTGGTCATCCGGTCATCTGGTCGTCTAGTCATCTGGTCGTCTGGTCATCTAGTCATCTTGCCATCTCGTAATCTGGTCATCTGGTCATCTGGTCATCTGGTCATCCGGTCATCTGGTCATCTGGTTATCTGGTTATCTGGTCATCTGGTCATCTCGTCATCTCGTAATTTGGTCATCTGGTCATCTGGTCATCTGGTCATCCGGTCATCCAATCGTCTGGTTATCTGTTCATCCGGTCATCTGGTTATCTGGTCATCTGTTCATCCGGTCATCTGGTCATCTGGTCATCTGGTCATCTGGTCATCTGGTCATCTGGTCATCTGGTCATCTGGTCATCTGGCATCTGGTCATCTCGTCATCTGGTCATCTGGTCTTCCGGTCGTCTGGTCATCTAGTCATCTAGTCATCTGGTCATCTGGTCATCTAGTCATCTGGTCATCTGGTCAACTGGTCTTCTGGTCATCTGGTCATCTGTTCATCTGGTCATCTGGTCATCTGGTCATCTGTTCATCCGGTCATCTGGCCATCAGGTCATCTGGTCATCTATTCATCTGGTTATCTGGTCATTTGGTCATCTGGTCGTCTGGTCATCTGGTCTTCTCGTCATCTCGGCATTTCGTCATCATCTTGTCATCTCGTCATGACGTCATCTAGTCATGTCGTCATCTCGTAATGACGTTATCTAGTCATCTCGTCATCTCGTCATCTTGTCATCTGGTCATCTGGTCATCTTGTCGTCTGGTCATCTGGTCTTCTCGTCATCTCGTAATTTCGTCATCATCTGGTCATCTCGTCATCCCGTCATCTCGTCATCTGGTCATCTCCTCATCATCTCGTCATCTCATGACCTCGTCATCTGGTTATCTGGTCCTCTCGTCATCTGGTTATCTGGTCCTCTCGTCATCTCGTCATCAGGTCATCTGGTCATCTGGTCATCTGGTCATCTGGTCATCTGGTCATCTGGTCATCTAATCATCCAGTCATCTGGTCATCTGGTCATCTGGTCATCTGGTCATCTGGTCATCTGGTCATCTGGTCATCTCGTAATCTGGTCATCGTGTCATCTGGTCATCTGGTCATCTGGTCATCTGGTCATCTAGTCATCTCGTCATCTGGTTATCCGATCATCTGGTCATCTGGTCAACTGGTCAACTGGTCATCTGGTCATCAGGTCATCTCGTCATCTCGTAATCCCGTCATCTCGTCATCTCGTCATCTCGTCATGTCGTCATCTAGTCATCTAGTCATCTCGTCATCTCGTCATTTCGTCATCTTGTCATCTGGCCATCTGATCATCTGGTCATATGGTCGTCTGGTCATCTGGTTTTCTCGTCATCTCGTCATTTCGTCATCATCTGGTCATCTCGTCGGCTGGTCATCTGGTCATCTGGTCATCTGGTCATCTGGTCGTCTGGTCATCTGGTCATCTGGTCATCTCGTCATCTCGTCATCTCGTAATCCCGTCATCTCGTCATCTCGTCATCTCGTCATCTCGTCATGTCGTCATCTCGTCATCTCGTCATGTCGTCATCTAGTCATCTCGTCATCTCGTCATCTCGTCATCTCGTCATCTCGTCATCTTGTCATCTGGTCATCTGGTCATCTGGTCATCTGATCATCTGGTCATCTGGTCGTCTGGTCATCTGGTCTTCTCGTCATCTCGTCATTTCGTCATTATCTGGTCATCTCGTCATCTGGTCATCTCGTCATCTGGTCATCTGGTCATCTGGTCATCTGGTCATCTCGTCATCTGGTCATCTGGTTATCTGGTCATCTAGTCATCCGGTCATCTGGTCATCTGGTCAACTGGTCGTCTGGTCATCTGGTCATCTAGTCATCTGGTCATCTGGTCATCTGGTCATCTCTTAATCTGCTCATCTGGTCATCTGGTCATCTCGTCATCTGGTCATCTGGTTATCTGGTCATCTAGTCATCTCGTCATCTGATCATCTGGTCAACTGGTCATCTGGTCATCTGGTCATCTGGTCATCTCGTAATCTGGTCATCGGGTCATGTGGTCATCTGGTCATCTGGTTGTCTGGTCATCTGGTCATCTCGTCATCTGGTTATCCGATCATCTGGTCATCTGGTCAACTGGTCAACTGGTCATCTGGTCATCAGGTCATCTCGTCATCTCGTAATCCCGTCATCTCGTCATTTCGTCATCTCGTCATCTCGTCATCTCGTCATCTCGTCATCTCGTCATGTCGTCATCTAGTCATCTAGTCATCTCGTCATCTTGTCATCTGGTCATCTGGTCATCTGGTCATCTGGTCATCTGGTCATCCGGTCATGTGGTCATCTGGTCATCTGGTCATCTGGTCATCCGGTCATCTGGTCATCTGGTCATCTGGTCATCTAGTCATCTGGTCATCTGGTCATCTGGTCATCTCGTAATCTGATAATCTGGTGATCTGGTCATCTTGTCATCTGGTCATCTGGTCAACTGGTCATCTGGTCGTCTGGTCATCTGGTTATCTCGTTATCTCGTCATCTCGTCATCTCGTCATCTCGTCATGACGTCATCTAGTCATCTCGTCATCTCGTCATCTTGTCATCTGGTCATCTGGTCATCTGGTCATCTGGTCGTCTGGTCATCTGGTCATCTAGTCATCTGGTCATTTGGTCATCTGGTCATCTGGTCATCTGGTCATCTCGTCATCTGGTCATCTGGTTATCTGGTCATCTAGTCATCCGGTCATCTGGTCATCTGGTCAACTGGTCGTCTGGTCATCTGGTCATCTAGTCATCTGGTCATCTGGTCATCTGGTCATCTGGTCATCTCTTAATCTGCTCATCTGGTCATCTGGTCATCTCGTCATCTGGTCATCTGGTTATCTGGTCATCTAGTCATCTGGTCATCTGATCATCTGGTCAACTGGTCATCTGGTCATCTGGTCATCTGGTCATCTCGTAATCTGGTCATTGGGTCATGTGGTCATCTGGTCATCTGGTTGTCTGGTCATCTGGTCATCTCGTCATCTGGTTATCCGATCATCTGGTCATCTGGTCAACTGGTCAACTGGTCATCTGGTCATCAGGTCATCTCGTCATTTCGTCATCTTGTCATCTGGCCATCTGATCATCTGGTCATATGGTCGTCTGGTCATCTGGTTTTCTCGTCATCTCATCATCTCGTCATCTCATGACCTCGTCATCTGGTTATCTGGTCCTCTCGTCATCTCGTCATCAGGTCATCTGGTCATCTGGTCATCTGGTCATCTGGTCATCTGGTCATCTGGTCATCTAATCATCCAGTCATCTGGTCATCTGGTCATCTGGTCATCTGGTCATCTGGTCATCTGGTCATCTGGTCATCTGGTCATCTGGTCATCTCGTAATCTGGTCATCGTGTCATCTGGTCATCTGGTCATCTGGTCATCTGGTCATCTGGTCATCTAGTCATCTCGTCATCTGGTTATCCGATCATCTGGTCATCTGGTCAACTGGTCAACTGGTCATCTGGTCATCAGGTCATCTCGTCATCTCGTAATCCCGTCATCTCGTCATCTCGTCATCTCGTCATCTCGTCATCTCGTCATGTCGTCATCTAGTCATCTAGTCATCTCGTCATCTTGTCATCTGGTCATCTGGTCATCTGGTCATCTGGTCATCTGGTCATCCGGTCATGTGGTCATCTGGTCATCTGGTCATCTGGTCATCCGGTCATCTGTTCATCTGGTCATCTGGTCATCTAGTCATCTGGTCATCTGGTCATCTGGTCATCTCGTAATCTGATAATCTGGTGATCTGGTCATCTTGTCATCTGGTCATCTGGTCAACTGGTCATCTGGTCGTCTGGTCATCTGGTTATCTCGTTATCTCGTCATCTCGTCATCTCGTCATCTCGTCATGACGTCATCTAGTCATCTCGTCATCTCGTCATCTTGTCATCTGGTCATCTGGTCGTCTGGTCATCTGGTCATCTAGTCATCTGGTCATTTGGTCATCTGGTCATCTGGTCATCTGGTCATCTCGTCATCTGGTCATCTGGTTATCTGGTCATCTAGTCATCCGGTCATCTGGTCATCTGGTCAACTGGTCGTCTGGTCATCTGGTCATCTAGTCATCTGGTCATCTGGTCATCCGGTCATCTGGTCATCTCTTAATCTGCTCATCTGGTCATCTGGTCATCTCGTCATCTGGTCATCTGGTTATCTGGTCATCTAGTCATCTGGTCATCTGATCATCTGGTCAACTGGTCATCTGGTCATCTGGTCATCTGGTCATCTCGTAATCTGGTCATCGGGTCATGTGGTCATCTGGTCATCTGGTTGTCTGGTCATCTGGTCATCTCGTCATCTGGTTATCCGATCATCTGGTCATCTGGTCAACTGGTCAACTGGTCATCTGGTCATCAGGTCATCTCGTCATCTCGTAATCCCGTCATCTCGTCATTTCGTCATCTCGTCATCTCGTCATCTCGTCATCTCGTCATCTCGTCATGTCGTCATCTAGTCATCTAGTCATCTCGTCATCTTGTCATCTGGTCATCTGGTCATCTGGTCATCTGGTCATCTGGTCATCCGGTCATGTGGTCATCTGGTCATCTGGTCATCTGGTCATCCGGTCATCTGGTCATCTGGTCATCTGGTCATCTAGTCATCTGGTCATCTGGTCATCTGGTCATCTCGTAATCTGATAATCTGGTGATCTGGTCATCTTGTCATCTGGTCATCTGGTCAACTGGTCATCTGGTCGTCTGGTCGTCTGGTCATCTGGTTATCTCGTCATCTCGTCATCTCGTCATCTCGTCATGACGTCATCTAGTCATCTCGTCATCTCGTCATCTTGTCATCTGGTCATCTGGTCATCTGGTCGTCTGGTCATCTGGTCATCTAGTCATCTGGTCATTTGGTCATCTGGTCATCTGGTCATCTGGTCATCTCGTCATCTGGTCATCTGGTTATCTGGTCATCTAGTCATCCGGTCATCTGGTCATCTGGTCAACTGGTCGTCTGGTCATCTGGTCATCTAGTCATCTGGTCATCTGGTCATCTGGTCATCTCTTAATCTGCTCATCTGGTCATCTGGTCATCTCGTCATCTGGTCATCTGGTTATCTGGTCATCTAGTCATCTGGTCATCTGATCATCTGGTCAACTGGTCATCTGGTCATCTGGTCATCTGGTCATCTCGTAATCTGGTCATCGGGTCATGTGGTCATCTGGTCATCTGGTTGTCTGGTCATCTGGTCATCTCGTCATCTGGTTATCCGATCATCTGGTCATCTGGTCAACTGGTCAACTGGTCATCTGGTCATCAGGTCATCTCGTCATCTCGTAATCCCGTCATCTCGTCATTTCGTCATCTCGTCATCTCGTCATCTCGTCATCTCGTCATCTCGTCATGTCGTCATCTAGTCATCTAGTCATCTCGTCATCTCGTCATTTCGTCATCTTGTCATCTGGCCATCTGATCATCTGGTCATATGGTCGTCTGGTCATCTGGTTTTCTCGTCATCTCGTCATTTCGTCATCATCTGGTCATCTCGTCGGCTGGTCATCTGGTCATCTGGTCATCTGGTCATCTGGTCGTCTGGTCATCTGGTCATCTGGTCATCTCGTCATCTCGTCATCTCGTAATCCCGTCATCTCGTCATCTCGTCATCTCGTCATCTCGTCATGTCGTCATCTCGTCATCTCGTCATGTCGTCATCTAGTCATCTCGTCATCTCGTCATCTCGTCATCTCGTCATCTCGTCATCTTGTCATCTGGTCATCTGGTCATCTGGTCATCTGATCATCTGGTCATCTGGTCGTCTGGTCATCTGGTCTTCTCGTCATCTCGTCATTTCGTCATTATCTGGTCATCTCGTCATCTGGTCATCTCGTCATCTGGTCATCTGGTCATCTGGTCATCTGGTCATCTCGTCATCTGGTCATCTGGTTATCTGGTCATCTAGTCATCCGGTCATCTGGTCATCTGGTCAACTGGTCGTCTGGTCATCTGGTCATCTAGTCATCTGGTCATCTGGTCATCTGGTCATCTCTTAATCTGCTCATCTGGTCATCTGGTCATCTCGTCATCTGGTCATCTGGTTATCTGGTCATCTAGTCATCTGGTCATCTGATCATCTGGTCAACTGGTCATCTGGTCATCTGGTCATCTGGTCATCTCGTAATCTGGTCATCGGGTCATGTGGTCATCTGGTCATCTGGTTGTCTGGTCATCTGGTCATCTCGTCATCTGGTTATCCGATCATCTGGTCATCTGGTCAACTGGTCAACTGGTCATCTGGTCATCAGGTCATCTCGTCATCTCGTAATCCCGTCATCTCGTCATTTCGTCATCTCGTCATCTCGTCATCTCGTCATCTCGTCATGTCGTCATCTAGTCATCTAGTCATCTCGTCATCTTGTCATCTGGTCATCTGGTCATCTGGTCATCTGGTCATCTGGTCATCCGGTCATGTGGTCATCTGGTCATCTGGTCATCTGGTCATCCGGTCATCTGGTCATCTGGTCATCTGGTCATCTAGTCATCTGGTCATCTGGTCATCTGGTCATCTCGTAATCTGATAATCTGGTGATCTGGTCATCTTGTCATCTGGTCATCTGGTCAACTGGTCATCTGGTCGTCTGGTCATCTGGTTATCTCGTTATCTCGTCATCTCGTCATCTCGTCATGACGTCATGACGTCATCTAGTCATCTCGTCATCTCGTCATCTTGTCATCTGGTCATCTGGTCATCTGGTCGTCTGGTCATCTGGTCATCTAGTCATCTGGTCATTTGGTCATCTGGTCATCTGGTCATCTGGTCATCTCGTCATCTGGTCATCTGGTTATCTGGTCATCTAGTCATCCGGTCATCTGGTCATCTGGTCAACTGGTCGTCTGGTCATCTGGTCATCTAGTCATCTGGTCATCTGGTCATCTGGTCATCTCTTAATCTGCTCATCTGGTCATCTGGTCATCTCGTCATCTGGTCATCTGGTTATCTGGTCATCTAGTCATCTGGTCATCTGATCATCTGGTCAACTGGTCATCTGGTCATCTGGTCATCTGGTCATCTCGTAATCTGGTCATCGGGTCATGTGGTCATCTGGTCATCTGGTTGTCTGGTCATCTGGTCATCTCGTCATCTGGTTATCCGATCATCTGGTCATCTGGTCAACTGGTCAACTGGTCATCTGGTCATCAGGTCATCTCGTCATCTCGTAATCCCGTCATCTCGTCATTTCGTCATCTCGTCATCTCGTCATCTCGTCATCTCGTCATCTCGTCATGTCGTCATCTAGTCATCTAGTCATCTCGTCATCTCGTCATTTCGTCATCTTGTCATCTGGCCATCTGATCATCTGGTCATATGGTCGTCTGGTCATCTGGTTTTCTCGTCATCTCGTCATTTCGTCATCATCTGGTCATCTCGTCGGCTGGTCATCTGGTCATCTGGTCATCTGGTCATCTGGTCGTCTGGTCATCTGGTCATCTGGTCATCTGGTCATCTCGTCATCTCGTAATCCCGTCATCTCGTCATCTCGTCATCTCGTCATCTCGTCATGTCGTCATCTCATCATCTCGTCATGTCGTCATCTAGTCATCTCGTCATCTCGTCATCTCGTCATCTCGTCATCTCGTCATCTTGTCATCTGGTCATCTGGTCATCTGGTCATCTGATCATCTGGTCATCTGGTCGTCTGGTCATCTGGTCTTCTCGTCATCTCGTCATTTCGTCTTTATCTGGTCATCTCGTCATCTGGTCATCTCGTCATCTGGTGATCTGGTCAGCTGGTCATCTGGTCATCTGGTCATCCGGTCATCCAATCGTCTGGTTATCTGTTCATCCGGTCATCTGGTTATCTGGTCATCTGTTCATCCGGTCATCTGGTCATCTGGTCATCTGGTCATCTGGTCATCTGGTCATCTGGTCATCTGGTCATCTGGCATCTGGTCATCTCGTCATCTGGTCATCTGGTCTTCCGGTCGTCTGGTCATCTAGTCATCTAGTCATCTGGTCATCTGGTCATCTAGTCATCTGGTCATCTGGTCAACTGGTCTTCTGGTCATCTGGTCATCTGTTCATCTGGTCATCTGGTCATCTGGTCATCTGTTCATCCGGTCATCTGGCCATCAGGTCATCTGGTCATCTATTCATCTGGTTATCTGGTCATTTGGTCATCTGCTCGTCTGGTCATCTGGTCTTCTCGTCATCTCGTCATTTCGTCATCATCTTGTCATCTCGTCATGACGTCATCTAGTCATGTCGTCATCTCGTCATGACGTTATCTAGTCATCTCGTCATCTCGTCATCTTGTCATCTGGTCATCTGGTCATCTTGTCGTCTGGTCATCTGGTCTTCTCGTCATCTCGTAATTTCGTCATCATCTGGTCATCTCGTCATCCCGTCATCTCGTCATCTGGTCATCTCCTCATCATCTCGTCATCTCATGACCTCGTCATCTGGTTATCTGGTCCTCTCGTCATCTCGTCATCAGGTCATCTGGTCATCTGGTCATCTGGTCATCTGGTCATCTGGTCATCTGGTCATCTAATCATCCAGTCATCTGGTCATCTGGTCATCTGGTCATCTGGTCATCTGGTCATCTGGTCATCTGGTCATCTCGTAATCTGGTCATCGTGTCATCTGGTCATCTGGTCATCTGGTCATCTGGTCATCTAGTCATCTCGTCATCTGGTTATCCGATCATCTGGTCATCTGGTCAACTGGTCAACTGGTCATCTGGTCATCAGGTCATCTCGTCATCTCGTAATCCCGTCATCTCGTCATCTCGTCATCTCGTCATCTCGTCATCTCGTCATCTCGTCATCTCGTCATCTCGTCATCTAGTCATCTAGTCATCTCGTCATCTCGTCATCTCGTCATCTCGTCATCTCGTCATCTAGTCATCTCGTCATCTCGTCATCTCGTCATCTCGTCATCTCATCATCTTGTCATCTGGTCATCTGGTCATCTGGTCATCTGGTCATCTGGTCATCTGGTCATCTAATCATCCGGTCATCTGGTCATCTGGTCATCTGGTCATCTGGTCATCTGGTCATCTGGTCATCTGGTCATCTCGTAATCTGGTCATCGTGTCATCTGGTCATCTGGTCATCTGGTCATCTGGTCATCTAGTCATCTCGTCATCTGATTATCCGATCATCTGGTCATCTTGTCATCTGGTCATCTGGTCATCTGGTCATATGGTCGTCTGGTCATCTGGTTTTCTCGTCATCTCGTCATTTCGTCATCATCTGGTCATCTCGTCATCTGGTCATCTGGTCATCTCGTCATCTCGTTATCTCGTAATCCCGTCATCTCGTCATCTCGTCGTCTCGTCATCTCGTCATCTCGTCATGTCGTCATCTAGTCATCTCGTCATCTCGTCATCTCGTCATCTCATCATCTTGTCATCTGGTCATCTGGTCATCTGATCATCTGGTCATCTGGTCTTCTCGTCATCTCGTCATTTTGTCATCATCTGGTCATCTCGTCTTCTGGTCATCTGGTCATCCGGTCATCTGGTCATCTGGTCATCTGGTCATCTGGTCGTCTGGTCGCTTGGTCATCTGGTTATCTGGTCATCTGTTCATCTGGTTATCTGGTTATCTGGTCACCCTTTCATCTGGTCATCTCGTAATCTGGTCATCTGGTCATCCGGTCATCTGGTCATCTGGTCATCTGGTCATCTGATCGTCTGGTCATCTGGTCATCTGGTCATCTCGTAATCTGGTCATCGGGTCATTTGGTCATCTATTCATCTGGTCATCTGGTCATCTGGTCATCTCGTCATCTCGTCATCTGGTCATCTCCTCAACATCTAGTCATTTCGTAACCTCGTCATCTGGTTATCTGGTCCTCTCGTCATCTCGTCACCTGGTAATCTGGTCATCTGGTCAGACGGTCATCTGGTCATCTGGTTATCTGGTCATCTGGTCATCTGGTTATCTCGTCATCTCGTAATCTGGTCATCTTGTCATCTGGTCATCTAATCATCTGGCCATCCGGTCATCTGGTCATCTGGTCATCGGGTCTTCTGGTCATCTGGTCATCTGTTCATCTGGTCATCTGGTCATCTGGTCATCTCTGCCATCAGGTCATCTGGTCATCTATACATCTGGTTATCTGGTCATTTGGTCATATGGTCGTCTGGTCATCTGGTCTCCTCGTCATCTCGTCATTTCGTCGTCATCTGGTCATCTCGTCATCTCGTCATCTCGTCATCTCGTCATCTCGTCATTTCGTCATCATCTGGTCATCTCGTCATCTCGTCATCTCGTCATCTGGTCATCTAGTCATCTGGTCATCCGGTCGTCTGGTCATCTGGTCATCTGGTCATCTCGTCATCTCGTCATCTCGTCATCTCGTCATCTAGTCATCTCGTCATCTCGTCATCTCGTCATCTCATCATCTTGTCATCTGGTCATCTGGTCATCTGGTCATCTGGTCATCTGGTCATCTAATCATCCGGTCATCTGGTCATCTGGTCATCTGGTCATCTGGTCATCTGGTCATCTGGTCATCTCGTAATCTGGTCATCGTGTCATCTGGTCATCTGGTCATCTGGTCATCTGGTCATCTAGTCATCTCGTCATCTGGTTATCCGATCATCTGGTCATCTTGTCATCTGGTCATCTGGTCATCTGGTCATATGGTCGTCTGGTCATCTGGTTTTCTCGTCATCTCGTCATTTCGTCATCATCTGGTCATCTCGTCATCTGGTCATCTGGTCATCTCGTCATCTCGTTATCTCGTAATCCCGTCATCTCGTCATCTCGTCGTCTCGTCATCTCGTCATCTCGTCATGTCATCATCTAGTCATCTCGTCATCTCGTCATCTCGTCATCTCATCATCTTGTCATCTGGTCATCTGGTCATCTGATCATCTGGTCATCTGGTCTTCTCGTCATCTCGTCATTTTGTCATCATCTGGTCATCTCGTCTTCTGGTCATCTGGTCATCCGGTCATCTGGTCATCTGGTCATCTGGTCATCTGGTCGTCTGGTCGCTTGGTCATCTGGTTATCTGGTCATCTGTTCATCTGGTTATCTGGTTATCTGGTCACCCTTTCATCTGGTCATCTCGTAATCTGGTCATCTGGTCATCCGGTCATCTGGTCATCTGGTCATCTGGTCATCTGATCGTCTGGTCATCTGGTCATCTGGTCATCTCGTAATCTGGTCATCGGGTCATTTGGTCATCTATTCATCTGGTCATCTGGTCATCTGGTCATCTCGTCATCTCGTCATCTGGTCATCTCCTCAACATCTAGTCATTTCGTAACCTCGTCATCTGGTTATCTGGTCCTCTCGTCATCTCGTCACCTGGTAATCTGGTCATCTGGTCAGACGGTCATCTGGTCATCTGGTTATCTGGTCATCTGGTCATCTGGTTATCTCGTCATCTCGTAATCTGGTCATCTTGTCATCTGGTCATCTAATCATCTGGCCATCCGGTCATCTGGTCATCTGGTCATCGGGTCTTCTGGTCATCTGGTCATCTGTTCATCTGGTCATCTGGTCATCTGGTCATCTCTGCCATCAGGTCATCTGGTCATCTATTCATCTGGGTATCTGGTCATTTGGTCATATGGTCGTCTGGTCATCTGGTCTCCTCGTCATCTCGTCATTTCGTCATCATCTGGTCATCTCGTCATCTCGTCATCTCGTCATCTCGTCATTTCGTCATCATCTGGTCATCTCGTCATCTCGTCATCTCGTCATCTGGTCATCTAGTCATCTGGTCATCCGGTCGTCTGGTCATCTGGTCATCTGGTCATCTGGTTATCTGGTCATCTGTTCATCTGGTCATCTGGTCATCTGGTCATCCGATCATCTGGTCATCTAGTCATCTGGTCATCTGGTCATCTGGTCATCTCGTAATCTGGTCATCTGGTCATCTGGTCATCTGGTCATCTCGTCATCTCGTCATCTGGTCATCTGGTCATCTGGTCATCTGGTCGTCTGATCATCTGGTCATCTGGTTATCTGGTCATCTGTTCAAATCGCCATCTGGTTATCTGGTCATCTGGTCATCTGGTCATCTGGTCATCCGGTCATCCAATCATCTGGTTATCTGGTCATCCGGTCATCTGGTCATCTGGTCATCTGTTCATCTGGTCATCTGGTCATCTGGTCATCTGGTCATCTGGTCATCTGGTCACCTCGTCATCTGGTCATCTGGTCTTCCGGTCGTCTGGTCATCTAGTCATCTAGTCATCTGGTCATCTGGTCATCTAGTCATCTGGTCATCCGGTCATCTGGTCATCTGGTCATCTGGTCATCTGGTCATCTGGTCTTCTGGTCATCTGGTCATCTGTTCATCTTGTCATCTGGTCATCTGGTCATCTGGTCATCCGGTCATCTGGCCATCAGGTCATCTGGTCATCTATTCATCTGGTTATCTGGTCATTTGGTCATCTGGTCGTCTGGTCATCTAGTCTTCTCGTCATCTCGTAATTTCGTCATCATCTGGTCATCTCGTCATCTCGTCATCTCGTCATCTGGTCATCTCCTCATCATCTCGTCATCTCGTAACCTCATCATGTGGTTATCTGGTCCTCTCGTCATCTCGTCATCAGGTCATCTGGTCATCTGGTCATCTAATCATCCGGTCATCTGGTCATCTGGTCATCTGGTCATCTGGTCATCTGGTCATCTCGTAATTCGGACATCGTGTCATCTGGTCATCTGGTCATCTGGTCATCTCGTCATCTATTTATCCGATCATCTGGTCATCTGGTCAACTGGTCAACTGGTCATCTGGTCATCAGGTCATCTCGTCATCTCGTAATCCCGTCATCTCGTCATCTCGTCATGTCGTCATCTCGTCATCTCGTCATCTCGTCATCTCGTCATCTCGTCATCTAGTCATCTAGTCATCTCGTCATCTCGTCATCTCGTCATCTCGTCATCTCGTCATCTCGTCATCTCGTCATCTCGTCATCTCGTCATCTTGTCATCTGGTCATCTGGTCATCTGGTCATATGGTCGTCTGGTCATCTGGTTTTCTCGTCATCTCGTCATTTCGTCATCATCTGTTCATCTGGTCATCTGGTCATCTGGTCATCTGGTCATCTGGTCATCTGGTCACCTCGTCATCTGGTCATCTGGTCTTCCGGTCGTCTGGTCATCTAGTCATCTAGTCATCTGGTCATCTGGTCATCTAGTCATCTGGTCATCCGGTCATCTGGTCATCTGGTCATCTGGTCATCTGGTCTTCTGGTCATCTGGTCATCTGTTCATCTTGTCATCTGGTCATCTGGTCATCTGGTCATCCGGTCATCTGGCCATCAGGTCATCTGGTCATCTATTCATCTGGTTATCTGGTCATTTGGTCATCTGGTCGTCTGGTCATCTAGTCTTCTCGTCATCTCGTAATTTCGTCATCATCTGGTCATCTCGTCATCTCGTCATCTCGTCATCTGGTCATCTCCTCATCATCTCGTCATCTCGTAACCTCATCATGTGGTTATCTGGTCCTCTCGTCATCTCGTCATCAGGTCATCTGGTCATCTGGTCATCTGGTCATCTGGTCATCTAATCATCCGGTCATCTGGTCATCTGGTCATCTGGTCATCTGGTCATCTGGTCATCTGGTCATCTGGTCATCTCGTAATCTGGACATCGTGTCATCTGGTCATCTGGTCATCTGGTCATCTGGTCATCTGGTCATCTCGTCATCTATTTATCCGATCATCTGGTCATCTGGTCAACTGGTCAACTGGTCATCTGGTCATCAGGTCATCTCGTCATCTCGTAATCCCGTCATCTCGTCATCTCGTCATGTCGTCATCTGGTCATCTCGTCATCTCGTCATCTCGTCATCTCGTCATCTAGTCATCTAGTCATCTCGTCATCTCGTCATCTCGTCATCTCGTCATCTCGTCATCTTGTCATCTGGTCATCTGGTCATCTGGTCATATGGTCGTCTGGTCATCTGGTTTTCTCGTCATCTCGTCATTTCGTCATCATCTGGTCATCTCGTCATCTGGTCATCTGATCATCTCGTCATCTCGTCATCTCGTAATCCCGTCATCTCGTCATCTCGTCCTCTCGTCATCTCGTCATCTCGTCATGTCGTCATCTAGTCATCTCGTCATCTCGTCATCTCGTCATCTCGTCATCTTGTCATCTGGTCATCTGGTCATCTGATTATCTGGTCATCTGGTCTTCTCGTCATCTCGTCATTTCGTCATCATCTGGTCATCTCTTTTTCTGGTCATCTCGTCATCTGGTCATCTGGTCATCTGGTCATCTGGTCATCTGGTCGTCTGGTCATTTGTTCATCTGGTTATCTGGTCATCTGTTCATCTGGTTATCTGGTTATCTGGTCATCCTGTCATCTGGTCATCTCGTAATCTGGTCATCTGGTCATCCGGTCATCTGGTCATCTGGTCATCTGGTCATCTGGTCGTCTGGTCATCTGGTCATCTGGTCATCTCGTAATCTGGTCATTTGGTCATATGGTCGTCTGGTCATCTGGTCTTCTCGTCATCTCGTCATCTCGTCATCTCGTCATCTTGTCATCTCGTCATCTCGTCATCTTGTCATCTGGTCATCTCGTCATCTCGTCATCTCGTCATCTTGTCATCTCGTCATCTCGTCATCTCGTCATCTCGTCATTTCGTCATCATCTGGTCATCTCGTCATCTTGTCATCTCGTCATCTCGTCATCTAGTCATCTGGTCATCTGGTCGTCTGGTCATCTGGTCATTTGGTCATCTGGTCATCTGTTCATCTGGTCATCTGGTTATCTGGTCATTCTGTCATCTGGTCATCTCTTAATCTGGTCATCTCGTAATCTGGTCATCTCTTAATCTGGTCATCTCGTAATCTGGTAATCTGGTCATCTGGTCATCTGGTCATCCGATCATCTGGTCATCTAGTCATCTGGTCATCTGGTCATCTGGTCATCTCGTAATCTGGTCATCTGGTCATCTGGTCGTCTCGTCATCTCGTCATCTCGTAATGTGGTCATCTGGTCATCTGGTCATCTGGTCGTCTGATCATCTGGTCATCTGGTCATCTGGTCATCTGTTCAACTGGTCATCTGGTCATTCTTTCATCTGGTCATCTAGTCATCTGGTCATCCGGTCATCTGGTCATCTGCTCATCTGGTCATCTGGTCATCTGGTCATCTGGTCATCTGGTCATTTAGTCCTCTGGTCATCTATTCATCCGGTCATCTGGTCATCTGTATTGAAGTGAACCTTGTATATTTTACTTTTGTTGTCGTGCGCATGCGTGTTGCCATGGGACTTGTCGTCTACCGGCTTGCATGCCGTGCGCGCCTCAGTCGCTTACGAGCTGAGTATAGAGTCACTTGTTTTTTCAGATAATTAAGAGTATTCGTTTAACAAGGCTGTTGCTGTTCTCCCTCATTCCTTTTCCCACAGGTGGACTGGATCTCAGAGGAAAAGTAACTGTCGTACGTTAACAATCGAGTCATCTGGTCATCTGGTTATCTGGTCAGTTAGTCATCTTGATGAGATGATGCGATGACGAGATGACCAGATGATGATGAGATGTTAGCTGGTCATCTGGTCATCTCGTCATGTGATCATCTGGTCATCTGGTCATCCGGTCGTCTGGTCATCTAGTCATCTGGTCGTCTGGTCATCTGCTCATCTTGCTATCTCGTAATCTGGTCATCTGGTCATCTGGTCATCTGGTCATCCGGTCATCTGGTCATCTGGTCATCTGGTTATCTGGTCATCTGGTCATCTCGTCATCTCGTAATTTGGTCATCTGGTCATCTGGTCATCTAGTCATCCGGTCATCCAATCATCTGGTTATCTGGTCATCTGGTCATCTGGTGATCTGTTCATCTGTTCATCTGGTCATCTGGTCATCTGGTCATCTGGTCATCTGGTTATCTGGTCATCTCGTCATCTGGCCATCTGGTCATCCATTCATCTGGTCATCTGGTCATCTGGTCATCTGGTCATCCGGTCATCTGGTCGTCTAGTCATCTGGTCGTCTGGTCATCTAGTCATCTTGTCATCTCGTAATCTGGTCATCTGGTCATCTGGTCATCTGGTCATCTGGTCATCTGGTCATCCGGTCATCTGACCATCAGGTCATCTGGTCATCTATTCATCTGGTTATCTGGTCATTTAGTCATCTGGTCGTCTGGTCATCTCGTCTTCTCGTCATCTCGTCATTTCGTCATCATCTGGTCATCTCGTCATGACGTCATCTAGTCATGTCGTCATCTCGTCATGACGTCATCTAGTCATCTCGTCATCTCGTCATCTTGTCATACGGTCATCTGGTCATCTTGTCGTCTGGTCATCTGGTCTTCTCGACATCTCGTAATTTCGTCATCATCTGGTCATCTCGTCATCTCGTCATCTCGTCATCTGGTCATCTCCCAATCATCTCGTCATCTCATAACCTCGTCATCTGGTTATCTGGTCCTCTCGTCATCTCGTCATCAGGTCATCTGGTCATTTGGTCATCTGGTCATCTGGTCATCTGGTCATCCGATCATCTGGTCATCTAGTCATCTGGTCATCTGGTCATCTGGTCATCTCGTAATCTGGTCATCTGGTCATCTGGTCGTCTCGTCATCTCGTCATCTCGTAATTTGGTCATCTGGTCATCTGGTCATCTGGTCGTCTGATCATCTGGTCATCTGGTCATCTGGTCATCTGTTCAACTGGTCATCTGGTCATCCTTTCATCTGGTCATCTAGTCATCTGGTCATCCGGTCATCTGGTCATCTGCTCATCTGGTCATCTGGTCATCTGGTCATCTGGTCATCTGGTCATTTAGTCCTCTGGTCATCTATTTATCTGGTCATCTGGTCATCTGTATTGAAGTGAACCTTGTATATTTACTTTTGTTGTCGTGCGCATGCGTGTTGCCATGGGACTTGTCGTCTACCGGCTTGCATGCCGTGCGCGCCTCATTTGCTTACGAGCTGAGTATAGAGTCACTTGTTTTTTCAGATAATGAAGAGTATTCGTTTAACAAGGCTGTTGCTGTTCTCCCTCATTCCTTTTCCCACAGGTGGACTGGATCTCAGAGGAAAAGTAACTGTCGTACGTTAACAATCGAGTCATCTGGTCATCTGGTTAACTGGTCAGTTAGTCATCTTGATGAGATAATGCGATGACGAGATGACCAGATGATGATGAGATGTTAGCTGGTCATCTGGTCATCTGGTCATCTCGTCATCCGATCATCTGGTCATCTGGTCATCCGGTCGTCTGGTCATCTAGTCATCTGGTCGTCTGGTCATCTGCTCATCTTGCTATCTCGTAATCTGGTCATCTGGTCATCTGGTCATCTGGTCATCCGGTCATCTGGTCATCTGGTCATCTGGTTATCTGGTCATCTGGTCATCTCGTCATCTCGTAATTTGGTCATCTGGTCATCTGGTCATCTGGTCATCCGGTCATCCAATCATCTGGTTATCTGGTCATCTGGTCATCTGGTGATCTGGTCATCTGTTCATCTGGTCATCTGGTCATCTGGTCATCTGGTCATCTGGTTATCTGGTCATCTCGTCATCTGGCCATCTGGTCATCCATTCATCTGGTCATCTGGTCATCTGGTCATCTGGTCATCCGGTCATCTGGTCGTCTAGTCATCTGGTCGTCTGGTCATCTAGTCATCTTGTCATCTCGTAATCTGGTCATCTGGTCATCTGGTCATCTGGTCATCTGGTCATCTGGTCATCCGGTCATCTGGCCATCAGGTCATCTGGTCATCTATTCATCTGGTTATCTGGTCATTTGGTCATCTGGTCGTCTGGTCATCTCGTCTTCTCGTCATCTCGTCATTTCGTCATCATCTGGTCATCTCGTCATGACGTCATCTAGTCATGTCGTCATCTCGTCATGACGTCATCTAGTCATCTCGTCATCTCGTCATCTTGTCATACGGTCATCTGGTCATCTTGTCGTCTGGTCATCTGGTCTTTTCGACATCTCGTAATTTCGTCATCCTCTGGTCATCTCGTCATCTCGTCATCTCGTCATCTGGTCATCTCCTAATCATCTCGTCATCTCATAACCTCGTCATCTGGTTATCTGGTCCTCTCGTCATCTCGTCATCAGGTCATCTGGTCATTTGGTCATCTGGTCATCTGGTCATCTGGTCATCTGGTCATCTGGTCATCTCGTAATCTGGTCATCGTGTCATCTGGTCATCTGGTCATCTGGTCATCTGGTCATCTAGTCATCTCGTCATCTGGTTATCCGATCATCTGGTCATCTGGTCATCTCGTAATCTGGTCATCGTGTCATCTGGTCATCTGGTCATCTGGTCATCTGGTCATCTAGTCATCTCGTCATCTGGTTATCCGATCATCTGGTCATCTGGTCAACTGGTCAACTGGTCATCTGGTCATCAGGTCTTCTCGTCATCTCGTAATCCCGTCATCTCGTCATCTGGTCATCTGGTCATCTCGGCATCTCGTCATCTCGTAATCCCGTCATCTCGTCATCTCGTCCTCTTGTCATCTCGTCATGTCGTCATGTCGTCATCTTGTCATCTGGTCATCTGGTCATCTGATCATCTGGTCATCTGGTCGTCTGGTCATCTGGTCGCCTCGTCATCTCGTCATTTCGTCATCATCTGGTCATCTGGTCATCTGGTCATCTGGTCGTCTGGTCATTTGGTCATCTGGTTATCTGGTCATCTGTTCATCTGGTTATCTGGTTATCTGGTCATCCTGTCATCTGGTCATCTCGTAATCTGGTCTTCTGGTCATCTATTCATCTGGTCAGCTGGTCATTTGGTCATCTGGTCATCTGGTCATCTCGTAATCTGGTCATCTGGTCATCTGGTCATCTGGTCATCTGGTCATTTGGTCATCTATTCATCTGGTCATCTGGTCATCTGGTCATCTGGTCATCTCGTCATCTCGTCATCTGGTCATCTCCTCATCATCTCGTCATTTCGTAACCTCGTCATCTGGTTATCTGGTCCTCTCGTCATCTCGTCACACGGTAATCTGGTCATCTGGACAGACGGTCATCTGGTCATCTGGTCATCTGGTCATCTGGTCATTTGATCATCTATTCATCTGGTCATCTGGTCATCTGGTCATCTGGTCATCTCGTCATCTCGTCATCTGGTCATCTCCTCATCATCTCGTCATTTCGTAACCTTGTCATCTTCTTATCTGGTCCTCTCGTCATCTCGTCACCTGGTAATCTGGTCATCTGGTCAGACGGTCATCTGGTCATCCGGTTATCTGGTCATCTGGTCATCTGGTTATCTCGTCATCTCGTAATCTGGTCATCTTGTCATTTGGTCATCTAATCATCTGGTCATCCGGTCATCTGGTCATCTGGTCATCTGGTCTTCTGGTCATCTGGTCATCTGTTCATCTGGTCATCTGGTCATCTGGTCATCTGGTCATCTGGCCATCAGGTCATCTGGTCATCTATTCATCTGGTTATCTGGTCATTTGGTCATCTGGTCGTCTGGTCATCTGGTCTTCTCGTCATCTCGTCATTTCGTCGTCATCTGGTCATCTCGTCATCTCGTCATCTCGTCATCTCGTCATCTCGTCATTTCGTCATTATCTGGTCATTTGGTCATCTGGTCGTCTGGTCATCTGGTCTTCTCGTCATCTCGTCATTTCGTCGTCATCTGGTCATCTCGTCATCTCGTCATCTCGTCATCTCGTCATTTCGTCATTATCTGGTCATCTCGTCATCTCGTCATCTCGTAATCTGGTCATCTAGTCATCTGGTCATCTGTTCATCTGGTCATCCGGTCATCTGGTCATCTAGTCATCTGGTCATCTGGTCATCTGGTCATCTCGTAATGTGGTCATCTCGTCATCTGGTAATCTGGTTATCTGGTCATCCGTTCATCTGGTCATCTGGTCATCTAGTCATCTGGTCATCTGGTCATCTGGTCATCTCGTAATCTGGTCATCTGGTCATCTGGTCGTCTCGTCATCTCGTCATCTCGTAATTTGGTCATCTGGTCATCTGGTCATCTGGTCGTCTGATCATCTGGTCATCTGGTCATCTGGTCATCTGTTCAACTGGTCATCTGGTCATCCTTTCATCTGGTCATCTAGTCATCTGGTCATCCGGTCATCTGGTCATCTGCTCATCTGGTCATCTGGTCATCTGGTCATCTGGTCATCTGGTCATTTAGTCCTCTGGTCATCTATTTATCTGGTCATCTGGTCATCTGTATTGAAGTGAACCTTGTATATTTACTTTTGTTGTCGTGCGCATGCGTGTTGCCATGGGACTTGTCGTCTACCGGCTTGCATGCCGTGCGCGCCTCATTTGCTTACGAGCTGAGTATAGAGTCACTTGTTTTTTCAGATAATGAAGAGTATTCGTTTAACAAGGCTGTTGCTGTTCTCCCTCATTCCTTTTCCCACAGGTGGACTGGATCTCAGAGGAAAAGTAACTGTCGTACGTTAACAATCGAGTCATCTGGTCATCTGGTTAACTGGTCAGTTAGTCATCTTGATGAGATAATGCGATGACGAGATGACCAGATGATGATGAGATGTTAGCTGGTCATCTGGTCATCTGGTCATCTCGTCATCCGATCATCTGGTCATCTGGTCATCCGGTCGTCTGGTCATCTAGTCATCTGGTCGTCTGGTCATCTGCTCATCTTGCTATCTCGTAATCTGGTCATCTGGTCATCTGGTCATCTGGTCATCCGGTCATCTGGTCATCTGGTCATCTGGTTATCTGGTCATCTGGTCATCTCGTCATCTCGTAATTTGGTCATCTGGTCATCTGGTCATCTGGTCATCCGGTCATCCAATCATCTGGTTATCTGGTCATCTGGTCATCTGGTGATCTGGTCATCTGTTCATCTGGTCATCTGGTCATCTGGTCATCTGGTCATCTGGTTATCTGGTCATCTCGTCATCTGGCCATCTGGTCATCCATTCATCTGGTCATCTGGTCATCTGGTCATCTGGTCATCCGGTCATCTGGTCGTCTAGTCATCTGGTCGTCTGGTCATCTAGTCATCTTGTCATCTCGTAATCTGGTCATCTGGTCATCTGGTCATCTGGTCATCTGGTCATCTGGTCATCCGGTCATCTGGCCATCAGGTCATCTGGTCATCTATTCATCTGGTTATCTGGTCATTTGGTCATCTGGTCGTCTGGTCATCTCGTCTTCTCGTCATCTCGTCATTTCGTCATCATCTGGTCATCTCGTCATGACGTCATCTAGTCATGTCGTCATCTCGTCATGACGTCATCTAGTCATCTCGTCATCTCGTCATCTTGTCATACGGTCATCTGGTCATCTTGTCGTCTGGTCATCTGGTCTTTTCGACATCTCGTAATTTCGTCATCCTCTGGTCATCTCGTCATCTCGTCATCTCGTCATCTCGTCATCTGGTCATCTCCTAATCATCTCGTCATCTCATAACCTCGTCATCTGGTTATCTGGTCCTCTCGTCATCTCGTCATCAGGTCATCTGGTCATTTGGTCATCTGGTCATCTGGTCATCTGGTCATCTGGTCATCTGGTCATCTCGTAATCTGGTCATCGTGTCATCTGGTCATCTGGTCATCTGGTCATCTGGTCATCTAGTCATCTCGTCATCTGGTTATCCGATCATCTGGTCATCTGGTCATCTCGTAATCTGGTCATCGTGTCATCTGGTCATCTGGTCATCTGGTCATCTGGTCATCTAGTCATCTCGTCATCTGGTTATCCGATCATCTGGTCATCTGGTCAACTGGTCAACTGGTCATCTGGTCATCAGGTCTTCTCGTCATCTCGTAATCCCGTCATCTCGTCATCTGGTCATCTGGTCATCTCGGCATCTCGTCATCTCGTAATCCCGTCATCTCGTCATCTCGTCCTCTTGTCATCTCGTCATGTCGTCATGTCGTCATCTTGTCATCTGGTCATCTGGTCATCTGATCATCTGGTCATCTGGTCGTCTGGTCATCTGGTCGCCTCGTCATCTCGTCATTTCGTCATCATCTGGTCATCTGGTCATCTGGTCATCTGGTCGTCTGGTCATTTGGTCATCTGGTTATCTGGTCATCTGTTCATCTGGTTATCTGGTTATCTGGTCATCCTGTCATCTGGTCATCTCGTAATCTGGTCTTCTGGTCATCTATTCATCTGGTCAGCTGGTCATTTGGTCATCTGGTCATCTGGTCATCTCGTAATCTGGTCATCTGGTCATCTGGTCATCTGGTCATCTGGTCATTTGGTCATCTATTCATCTGGTCATCTGGTCATCTGGTCATCTGGTCATCTCGTCATCTCGTCATCTGGTCATCTCCTCATCATCTCGTCATTTCGTAACCTCGTCATCTGGTTATCTGGTCCTCTCGTCATCTCGTCACACGGTAATCTGGTCATCTGGACAGACGGTCATCTGGTCATCTGGTCATCTGGTCATCTGGTCATTTGATCATCTATTCATCTGGTCATCTGGTCATCTGGTCATCTGGTCATCTCGTCATCTCGTCATCTGGTCATCTCCTCATCATCTCGTCATTTCGTAACCTTGTCATCTTCTTATCTGGTCCTCTCGTCATCTCGTCACCTGGTAATCTGGTCATCTGGTCAGACGGTCATCTGGTCATCCGGTTATCTGGTCATCTGGTCATCTGGTTATCTCGTCATCTCGTAATCTGGTCATCTTGTCATTTGGTCATCTAATCATCTGGTCATCCGGTCATCTGGTCATCTGGTCATCTGGTCTTCTGGTCATCTGGTCATCTGTTCATCTGGTCATCTGGTCATCTGGTCATCTGGTCATCTGGCCATCAGGTCATCTGGTCATCTATTCATCTGGTTATCTGGTCATTTGGTCATCTGGTCGTCTGGTCATCTGGTCTTCTCGTCATCTCGTCATTTCGTCGTCATCTGGTCATCTCGTCATCTCGTCATCTCGTCATCTCGTCATCTCGTCATTTCGTCATTATCTGGTCATTTGGTCATCTGGTCGTCTGGTCATCTGGTCTTCTCGTCATCTCGTCATTTCGTCGTCATCTGGTCATCTCGTCATCTCGTCATCTCGTCATCTCGTCATTTCGTCATTATCTGGTCATCTCGTCATCTCGTCATCTCGTAATCTGGTCATCTAGTCATCTGGTCATCTGTTCATCTGGTCATCCGGTCATCTGGTCATCTAGTCATCTGGTCATCTGGTCATCTGGTCATCTCGTAATGTGGTCATCTCGTCATCTGGTAATCTGGTTATCTGGTCATCCGTTCATCTGGTCATCTGGTCATCTGTTCATCTGGTCATCTGGTCATCTGGTCATCTGGTCATCTGGTCATCTGGTCTTCTGGTCATCTGGTCATCTCGTCATCTGGTCATCTGGTCATCCGGTCGTCTGGCCATCTAGTCATCTAGTCATCTGGTCATCTGGTCATCTGGTCATCTAATCATCCGGTCATCTGGTCATCTGGTCATCTGGTCATCTGGTCATCTGGTCATCTGGTCATCTCGTAATCTGGACATCGTGTCATCTGGTCATCTGGTCATCTGGTCATCTGGTCATCTGGTCATCTCGTCATCTATTTATCCGATCATCTGGTCATCTGGTCAACTGGTCAACTGGTCATCTGGTCATCAGGTCATCTCGTCATCTCGTAATCCCGTCATCTCGTCATCTCGTCATGTCGTCATCTGGTCATCTCGTCATCTCGTCATCTCGTCATCTCGTCATCTAGTCATCTAGTCATCTCGTCATCTCGTCATCTCGTCATCTCGTCATCTCGTCATCTCGTCATCTCGTCATCTTGTCATCTGGTCATCTGGTCATCTGGTCATATGGTCGTCTGGTCATCTGGTTTTCTCGTCATCTCGTCATTTCGTCATCATCTGGTCATCTCGTCATCTGGTCATCTGATCATCTCGTCATCTCGTCATCTCGTAATCCCGTCATCTCGTCATCTCGTCCTCTCGTCATCTCGTCATCTCGTCATGTCGTCATCTAGTCATCTCGTCATCTCGTCATCTCGTCATCTCGTCATCTTGTCATCTGGTCATCTGGTCATCTGATTATCTGGTCATCTGGTCTTCTCGTCATCTCGTCATTTCGTCATCATCTGGTCATCTCTTTTTCTGGTCATCTCGTCATCTGGTCATCTGGTCATCTGGTCATCTGGTCATCTGGTCGTCTGGTCATTTGTTCATCTGGTTATCTGGTCATCTGTTCATCTGGTTATCTGGTTATCTGGTCATCCTGTCATCTGGTCATCTCGTAATCTGGTCATCTGGTCATCCGGTCATCTGGTCATCTGGTCATCTGGTCATCTGGTCGTCTGGTCATCTGGTCATCTGGTCATCTCGTAATCTGGTCATTTGGTCATATGGTCGTCTGGTCATCTGGTCTTCTCGTCATCTCGTCATTTCGTCATCATCTGGTCATCTCGTCATCTCGTCATCTCGTCATATTGTCAATCCGTCATCTCGTCATCTCGTCATCTCGTCATCTCGTCATTTCGTCATCATCTGGTCATCTCGTCATCTTGTCATCTCGTCATCTCGTCATCTAGTCATCTGGTCATCTGGTCGTCTGGTCATCTGGTCATTTGGTCATCTGGTCATCTGTTCATCTGGTCATCTGGTTATCTGGTCATTCTGTCATCTGGTCATCTCTTAATCTGGTCATCTCGTAATCTGGTCATCTCTTAATCTGGTCATCTCGTAATCTGGTAATCTGGTCATCTGGTCATCTGGTCATCCGATCATCTGGTCATCTAGTCATCTGGTCATCTGGTCATCTGGTCATCTCGTAATCTGGTCATCTGGTCATCTGGTCGTCTCGTCATCTCGTCATCTCGTAATGTGGTCATCTGGTCATCTGGTCATCTGGTCGTCTGATCATCTGGTCATCTGGTCATCTGGTCATCTGTTCAACTGGTCATCTGGTCATTCTTTCATCTGGTCATCTAGTCATCTGGTCATCCGGTCATCTGGTCATCTGCTCATCTGGTCATCTGGTCATCTGGTCATCTGGTCGTCTGGTCATTTAGTCCTCTGGTCATCTATTCATCCGGTCATCTGGTCATCTGTATTGAAGTGAACCTTGTATATTTTACTTTTGTTGTCGTGCGCATGCGTGTTGCCATGGGACTTGTCGTCTACCGGCTTGCATGCCGTGCGCGCCTCAGTCGCTTACGAGCTGAGTATAGAGTCACTTGTTTTTTCAGATAATTAAGAGTATTCGTTTAACAAGGCTGTTGCTGTTCTCCCTCATTCCTTTTCCCACAGGTGGACTGGATCTCAGAGGAAAAGTAACTGTCGTACGTTAACAATCGAGTCATCTGGTCATCTGGTTATCTGGTCAGTTAGTCATCTTGATGAGATGATGCGATGACGAGATGACCAGATGATGATGAGATGTTAGCTGGTCATCTGGTCATCTCGTCATGTGATCATCTGGTCATCTGGTCATCCGGTCGTCTGGTCATCTAGTCATCTGGTCGTCTGGTCATCTGCTCATCTTGCTATCTCGTAATCTGGTCATCTGGTCATCTGGTCATCTGGTCATCCGGTCATCTGGTCATCTGGTCATCTGGTTATCTGGTCATCTGGTCATCTCGTCATCTCGTAATTTGGTCATCTGGTCATCTGGTCATCTAGTCATCCGGTCATCCAATCATCTGGTTATCTGGTCATCTGGTCATCTGGTGATCTGTTCATCTGTTCATCTGGTCATCTGGTCATCTGGTCATCTGGTCATCTGGTTATCTGGTCATCTCGTCATCTGGCCATCTGGTCATCCATTCATCTGGTCATCTGGTCATCTGGTCATCTGGTCATCCGGTCATCTGGTCGTCTAGTCATCTGGTCGTCTGGTCATCTAGTCATCTTGTCATCTCGTAATCTGGTCATCTGGTCATCTGGTCATCTGGTCATCTGGTCATCTGGTCATCCGGTCATCTGGCCATCAGGTCATCTGGTCATCTATTCATCTGGTTATCTGGTCATTTAGTCATCTGGTCGTCTGGTCATCTCGTCTTCTCGTCATCTCGTCATTTCGTCATCATCTGGTCATCTCGTCATGACGTCATCTAGTCATGTCGTCATCTCGTCATGACGTCATCTAGTCATCTCGTCATCTCGTCATCTTGTCATACGGTCATCTGGTCATCTTGTCGTCTGGTCATCTGGTCTTCTCGACATCTCGTAATTTCGTCATCATCTGGTCATCTCGTCATCTCGTCATCTCGTCATCTGGTCATCTCGCAATCATCTCGTCATCTCATAACCTCGTCATCTGGTTATCTGGTCCTCTCGTCATCTCGTCATCAGGTCATCTGGTCATTTGGTCATCTGGTCATCTGGTCATCTGGTCATCCGATCATCTGGTCATCTAGTCATCTGGTCATCTGGTCATCTGGTCATCTCGTAATCTGGTCATCTGGTCATCTGGTCGTCTCGTCATCTCGTCATCTCGTAATTTGGTCATCTGGTCATCTGGTCATCTGGTCGTCTGATCATCTGGTCATCTGGTCATCTGGTCATCTGTTCAACTGGTCATCTGGTCATCCTTTCATCTGGTCATCTAGTCATCTGGTCATCCGGTCATCTGGTCATCTGCTCATCTGGTCATCTGGTCATCTGGTCATCTGGTCATCTGGTCATTTAGTCCTCTGGTCATCTATTCATCTGGTCATCTGGTCATCTGTATTGAAGTGAACCTTGTATATTTACTTTTGTTGTCGTGCGCATGCGTGTTGCCATGGGACTTGTCGTCTACCGGCTTGCATGCCGTGCGCGCCTCATTTGCTTACGAGCTGAGTATAGAGTCACTTGTTTTTTCAGATAATGAAGAGTATTCGTTTAACAAGGCTGTTGCTGTTCTCCCTCATTCCTTTTCCCACAGGTGGACTGGATCTCAGAGGAAAAGTAACTGTCGTACGTTAACAATCGAGTCATCTGGTCATCTGGTTAACTGGTCAGTTAGTCATCTTGATGAGATAATGCGATGACGAGATGACCAGATGATGATGAGATGTTAGCTGGTCATCTGGTCATCTGGTCATCTCGTCATCCGATCATCTGGTCATCTGGTCATCCGGTCGTCTGGTCATCTAGTCATCTGGTCGTCTGGTCATCTGCTCATCTTGCTATCTCGTAATCTGGTCATCTGGTCATCTGGTCATCTGGTCATCCGGTCATCTGGTCATCTGGTCATCTGGTTATCTGGTCATCTGGTCATCTCGTCATCTCGTAATTTGGTCATCTGGTCATCTGGTCATCTGGTCATCCGGTCATCCAATCATCTGGTTATCTGGTCATCTGGTCATCTGGTGATCTGGTCATCTGTTCATCTGGTCATCTGGTCATCTGGTCATCTGGTCATCTGGTTATCTGGTCATCTCGTCATCTGGCCATCTGGTCATCCATTCATCTGGTCATCTGGTCATCTGGTCATCTGGTCATCCGGTCATCTGGTCGTCTAGTCATCTGGTCGTCTGGTCATCTAGTCATCTTGTCATCTCGTAATCTGGTCATCTGGTCATCTGGTCATCTGGTCATCTGGTCATCTGGTCATCCGGTCATCTGGCCATCAGGTCATCTGGTCATCTATTCATCTGGTTATCTGGTCATTTGGTCATCTGGTCGTCTGGTCATCTCGTCTTCTCGTCATCTCGTCATTTCGTCATCATCTGGTCATCTCGTCATGACGTCATCTAGTCATGTCGTCATCTCGTCATGACGTCATCTAGTCATCTCGTCATCTCGTCATCTTGTCATACGGTCATCTGGTCATCTTGTCGTCTGGTCATCTGGTCTTTTCGACATCTCGTAATTTCGTCATCCTCTGGTCATCTCGTCATCTCGTCATCTCGTCATCTGGTCATCTCCTAATCATCTCGTCATCTCATAACCTCGTCATCTGGTTATCTGGTCCTCTCGTCATCTCGTCATCAGGTCATCTGGTCATTTGGTCATCTGGTCATCTGGTCATCTGGTCATCTGGTCATCTGGTCATCTCGTAATCTGGTCATCGTGTCATCTGGTCATCTGGTCATCTGGTCATCTGGTCATCTAGTCATCTCGTCATCTGGTTATCCGATCATCTGGTCATCTGGTCAACTGGTCAACTGGTCATCTGGTCATCAGGTCTTCTCGTCATCTCGTAATCCCGTCATCTCGTCATCTGGTCATCTGGTCATCTCGGCATCTCGTCATCTCGTAATCCCGTCATCTCGTCATCTCGTCCTCTTGTCATCTCGTCATGTCGTCATGTCGTCATCTTGTCATCTGGTCATCTGGTCATCTGATCATCTGGTCATCTGGTCGTCTGGTCATCTGGTCGCCTCGTCATCTCGTCATTTCGTCATCATCTGGTCATCTGGTCATCTGGTCATCTGGTCGTCTGGTCATTTGGTCATCTGGTTATCTGGTCATCTGTTCATCTGGTTATCTGGTTATCTGGTCATCCTGTCATCTGGTCATCTCGTAATCTGGTCTTCTGGTCATCTATTCATCTGGTCAGCTGGTCATTTGGTCATCTGGTCATCTGGTCATCTCGTAATCTGGTCATCTGGTCATCTGGTCATCTGGTCATCTGGTCATTTGGTCATCTATTCATCTGGTCATCTGGTCATCTGGTCATCTGGTCATCTGGTCATCTCGTCATCTGGTCATCTCCTCATCATCTCGTCATTTCGTAACCTCGTCATCTGGTTATCTGGTCCTCTCGTCATCTCGTCACACGGTAATCTGGTCATCTGGACAGACGGTCATCTGGTCATCTGGTCATCTGGTCATCTGGTCATTTGATCATCTATTCATCTGGTCATCTGGTCATCTGGTCATCTGGTCATCTCGTCATCTCGTCATCTGGTCATCTCCTCATCATCTCGTCATTTCGTAACCTTGTCATCTTCTTATCTGGTCCTCTCGTCATCTCGTCACCTGGTAATCTGGTCATCTGGTCAGACGGTCATCTGGTCATCCGGTTATCTGGTCATCTGGTCATCTGGTTATCTCGTCATCTCGTAATCTGGTCATCTTGTCATTTGGTCATCTAATCATCTGGTCATCCGGTCATCTGGTCATCTGGTCATCTGGTCTTCTGGTCATCTGGTCATCTGTTCATCTGGTCATCTGGTCATCTGGTCATCTGGTCATCTGGCCATCAGGTCATCTGGTCATCTATTCATCTGGTTATCTGGTCATTTGGTCATCTGGTCGTCTGGTCATCTGGTCTTCTCGTCATCTCGTCATTTCGTCGTCATCTGGTCATCTCGTCATCTCGTCATCTCGTCATCTCGTCATCTCGTCATTTCGTCATTATCTGGTCATTTGGTCATCTGGTCGTCTGGTCATCTGGTCTTCTCGTCATCTCGTCATTTCGTCGTCATCTGGTCATCTCGTCATCTCGTCATCTCGTCATCTCGTCATTTCGTCATTATCTGGTCATCTCGTCATCTCGTCATCTCGTAATCTGGTCATCTAGTCATCTGGTCATCTGTTCATCTGGTCATCCGGTCATCTGGTCATCTAGTCATCTGGTCATCTGGTCATCTGGTCATCTCGTAATGTGGTCATCTCGTCATCTGGTAATCTGGTTATCTGGTCATCCGTTCATCTGGTCATCTGGTCATCTGTTCATCTGGTCATCTGGTCATCTGGTCATCTGGTCATCTGGTCATCTGGTCTTCTGGTCATCTGGTCATCTCGTCATCTGGTCATCTGGTCATCCGGTCGTCTGGCCATCTAGTCATCTAGTCATCTGATCATCTGGTCATCTAGTCATCTGGTCATCCGGTCATCTGGTCATCTGGTCATCTGGTCATCTGGTCTTCTGGTCATCTGGTCATCTGTTCATCCGGTCATCTGGTCATCTGGTCATCTGGTCATCTGGTCATCCGGTCATCAGGTCATCTGGTCATCTATTCATCTGGTTATCTGGTCATTTGGTCATCCGGTCATCTGGTCATCTGGTCTTCTCGTCATCTCGTCATTTCGTCATCATCTGGTCATCTCGTCATCTCGTCATCTCGTCATCTCGTCATCTCGTCATCTCGTCATCTCGTCGTCTCGTCATTTCGTCATCATCTGGTCATATCGTCATCTCGTCATCTCGTCATCTAGTCATCTGTCATCTGGTCATCTGGTCGTCTGGTCATCTGGTCAACTGGTCATCTGGTTATCAGGTCATCTGTTCATCTGGTCATCTGGTCATCCGTTCATCTGGTCATCTAGTCATCTGGTCATCTGTTCATCTGGTCATCTCGTACTCTGGTCATCTGGTCATCTGGTCATCTCGTAATCTGGTCATCTGGTCATCTGGTCATCTGGTCATCCGGTCATCTCGTCATCTGGTCATCTGGTCATCGGGTCATCTCGTCATCTGGTCATCTGGTTATCTGGTCATCCGGTCATCTGGTCATCTGGTCATCTGGTCGACTGGTCATCTAATCATCTGGTCATCTGGTCATCTGGTCGTCTGGTCATCTCGTCATTTCTTCATCATCTGGTCATCTCGTCATCTCGTCATCTCGTCATCTCGTCGTCTGGTCATCTAGTCATCTGGTCATCTGGTCATCTAGTCATCTCGTCGTCTGGTCATCTGCCATCTGGTTATCTGGTCATCTGTTCATCTCGTAATCTGGTCATCGTGTCATCTTGTCATCTGGTGATCTGGTGATCTGGTGATCTGGTCATCTTGTCATCTGGTCATCCGGTCAATTGGTCATCTGGTCATCTGGTCATCTGGTCATCTGGTCATCCGGTCATCTGGTCATCTCGTAATCTGGCTATCGGGTCATCTCGTCATCTCGTCGTCTGGTCATCTGGTCATCTGGTCATCTGGTCATCTGTTCATCTCGTAATCTGGTCATCGGGTCATCTGGTCATCTGGTCATCTGGTCATCTGGTCATCTGGTCATCTGGTCATCTAGTCATCTCGTCATGTCGTCGTCTGGTCATCTGGTTATCGGATCATCTGGTCAACTGGTTAACTGGTCATCTGGTCATCAGGTCATCTCGTCATCTCGTCATCTCGTCATCTCGTCATGCCGTCATCTAGTCATCTCGCCATCTCGTCATCTCGTCATCTCGTCATCTCGTCATCTTGTCATCTCGTCATCTGGTCATCTGGTCATATGGTCGTCTGGTCATCTGGTTTTCTCGTCATCTCGTCATTTCGTCATCATCTCGTCATCTCGTCATGTCGTCATCTGATCATCTCGTCATCTCGTCATTTCGACATCTTGTCAATTGGTCATCTGGTCATCTGATCATCTGGTCATCTGGTCGTCTGGTCATCTGGTCTTCTCGTCATCTCGTCATTTCGTCATCATCTTGTCATCTCGTCATCTGGTCATCTCGTCATCTGGTCATCTGGTCATCTGGCCATCTGGTCATCTGGTCATCTGGTCGTCTGGTCATTTGGTCATCTGGTTATCTGGTCATCTGTTCATCTGGTTATCTGGTTATATGGTCATCCTGTCATCTGGTCATCTCGTAATCTGGTCTTCTGGTCATCTATTCATCTGGTCAGCTGGTGATTCGTTCATCTGGTCATATGGTCATCTTGTGATCTGGTCATCTGGTCATCTGGTCATCTGGTCATTTGGTCATCTATTCATCTGGTCATCTGGACATCTGGTCATCTGGTCATCTGGTCAGCTGGTCATCTCGTCATCTGGTCATCTCCTCATCATCTCGTCATTTCGTTACCTCGTCATCTGGTTATCTGGTCCTCTCGTCATCTCGTCACCTGGTAATCTGGTCATCTGGTCAGACGGTCATCTGGTCATCTGGTTATCTGGTCATCTGGTCATCTCGTCATCTCGTAATTTGGTCATCTGGTCATCTGGTCATCTGGTTATCTGGTCATCTGTTCATCTGGTCATCTGGTCATCTGGTCATCTGGTCATCTTGTTATCTGGTCATCTCGTCATCTGGCCATCTGGTCATCCGGTCGTCTGGTCATTTAGTCATCTAGTCATCTGGTCATCTGGTCATTTATTCATCTGGTCATCCGGTTATCTGGTCATCTAGTCATCTGGTCGTCTGGTCATCTAGTCATCTGGTCATCTGGTCATCTGCTCATCTTGCCATCTCGTAATCTGGTCATCTGGTCATCTCGTAATTTGGTCATCTGGTCATCTGGTCATCTGGTCATCTCGTCATCTCGTCATCTGGTCATTTCCTCAACATCTAGTCATTTCGTATACTCGTCATCTGGTTATCTGATCCTCTCGTCATCTCGTCACCTGGTAATCTGGTCATCTGGTCAGACGGTCATCTGGTCATCTGGTTATCTGGTCATCTGGTCATCTGGTTATCTCGTCATCTCGTAATCTGGTCATCTTGTCATCTGGTCATCTTGTCATCTGGTCATCTAATCATCTGGTCATCCGGTCATCTGGTCATCTAGTCATCTGGTCATCTGGTTATCTGGTCATCTGGTCATCTGGTCTTCTGGTCATCTGGTCATCTGTTCATCTGGTCATCTGGTCATCCGGTCATCTGGTCATCCGGTCATCTGGACATCAGGTCATCTGGTCATCTATTCATCTGGTTATCCGGTCATCCGGTCATCTGGCCATCAGGTCATCTGGTCATCTATTCATCTGGTTATCTGGTCATTTGGTCATCTGGTCGTCTGGTCATCTGGTCTTCTCGTCATCTCGTCATTTCGTCATCATGTGGTCATCTCGTCATGACGTCATCTAGTCATGTCGTCATCTCGTCATGACGTCATCTCGTCATCTCGTCATCTCGTCATCTTGTCATCTGGTCATCTGGTTATCTTGTCGTCTGGTCATCTGGTCTTCTCGTCATCTCGTAATTTCGTCATCATCTGGTCATCTCGTCATCTCGTCATCTCGTCATCTCGTCATCTGGTCATCTCCTCATCATCTCGTCATCTCGTAACCTCGTCATCTGGTTATCTGGTCCTCTCGTCCTCTCGTCATCAGGTCATCTGGTCATCTGGTCATCTGGTCATCTCGTGATCTGGTCATCGTGTCATCTGGTCATCTGGTCATCTGGTCATCTGGTCATCTGGTCATCTAGTCATCTCGTCATCTCGTTATCCGATCAACTGGTCATCTGGTCATCTGGTCATCTAATCATTAGGTCATCTGGTCATCTGGTCATCTGGTCATCTGGTCATCTGGTCATCTGGTCATCTGGTCATCTGGTCATCTGGTCATCTCGTGATCTGGTCATCGTGTCATCTGGTCATCTGGTCATCTGGTCATCTGGTCATCTGGTCATCTAGTCATCTCCTCATCTCGTTATCCGATCATCTGGTCATCTGGTCAACTGGTCGACTGGTTATCTGGTCATCAGGTCATCTCGTCATCTCGTAATCCCGTCATCTCGTCATCTCGTCATCTCGTCATCTCGTCATCTCGTCATCTCGTCATCTTGTCATCTCGTCATCTCGTCATCTCGTCATCTCGTCATCTCATCATCTCGTCATCTAGTCATCTAGTCATCTCGTCATCTCGTCATCTCGTCATCTCGTCATCTCGTCATCTTGTCATCTGGTCATCTGGTCATCTGGTCATCTGGTCATATAGTCGTCTCGTCATCTGGTTTTCTCGTCATCTCGTCATTTCGTCATCATCTGGTCATCTCGTCATCTGGTCATCTGGTCATCTCATCATCTCGTAATCCCGTCATCTCGTCATCTCGTCCTCTCGTCATCTCGTCATCTCGTCATGTCGTCATCTAGTCATCTCGTCATCTCGTCATCTCGTCATCTCGTCATCTCGTCATCATCTGGTCATCTCGTCATCTGGTCATCTCGTCATCTGGTCATCTGGTCATCTGGTCATCCGGTCGTCTGGTCATTTGGTCATCTGGTTATCTGGTCATCTGTTCATCTGGTTATCTGGTTATCTGGTCATCCTGTCATCTGGTGATCTCGTAATCTGGTCTCCTGGTCATCTATTCATCTGGTCAGCTGGTCATTTGGTCATCTGGTCATCTGGTCATCTCGTAATGTGGTCATCTGATCATCTGGTCATCTGGTCATTTCGTCATCTATTCATCTGGTCATCTGGTCATCTGGTCATCTGGTCATCTCGTCATCTCGTCATCTGGTCATCTCCTCATCATCTCGTCATTTCGTAACCTCGTCATCTTATTATCTGGTCATCTGGTCATCTGGTCATCCGGTCATCTCGTAATCTGGTCATCTGGTCATCTGGTTATCTGGTCATCTCGTCATCTGGTCATCTGGTTATCTGGTCATCCGGTCATCTAGTCATCTGGTCATCTGGTCGACTGGTTATCTGGTCATCTGGTCATCTGGTCATCTGGTCATCTGGTCGTCTGGTCATCTCGTCATTTCTTCATCATCTGGTCATCTCGTCATCTCGTCGTCTGGTCATCTAGTCATCTGGTCATCTGGTCATCTGGTCATCTGGTCATCTGGTCATCTAGTCATCTCGTAATCTGGCTATCGGGTCATCTCGTCATCTCGTCGTCTGGTCATCTGGTCATCTGGTCATCTGGTCATCTGTTCATCTCGTAATCTGGTCATCGGGTCATCTGTTCATCTGGTCATCTGGTCATCTGGTCATCTAGTCATCTCGTCATCTCGTCGTCTGGTCATCTGGTTATCCGATCATCTGGTCAACTGGTCAACTGGTCATCTGGTCATCAGGTCATCTCGTCATCTCGTAATCCTGTCATCTCGTCATCTCGTCATCTGGTCTTCTGGTCATCTATTCATCTGGTCAGCTGGTCATTTGGTCATCTGGTCATCTGGTCATCTCGTAATCTGGTCATCTGGTCATCTGGTCTTCTGGTCATCTGGTCATCTGGTCATCTCGTCATCTCGTCATCTGGTCATCTCCTCATCATCTCGTCATTTCGTAACCTCGTCATCTGGTTATCTGGTCCTCTCGTCATCTCGTCACCTGGTAATCTGGTCATCTGGCATCTGGTCAGACGGACATCTGGTCATCTGGTCATCTGGTCATCTCGTCATCTCGTCATCTGGTCATTTTCTCATCATCTCGTCATTTCGTAACCTCGTCATGTGGTTATCTGGTCGTCTCGTCATCTCGTCACCTGGTAATCTGGTCATCCGGTTATCTGGTCATCTGGTCATCTTGTGATCTGGTCATCTGGTCATCTGGTCATCTGGTCATTTGGTCATCTATTCATCTGGTCATCCGGTCATCTGGTCATCTGGTCATCTGGTTATCTCGTCATCTCGTAATCTGGTCATCTTGTCATCTGGTTATCTAATCATCTGGCAATCCGGTCATCTAGTCATCTGGTCATCTGGTCTTCTGGTCATCTGGTTATCTGTTCATGTGGTCATCTGGTCATCTGGTCATCTGATCATCTGGTCATCTGGCCATCTGGTCATCTATTCATCTGGTTATCTGGTCATTTGTTCATCTGGTCGTCTGGTCATCTGGTCTTCTCGTCATCTCGTCATTTTGTCATCATCTGGTCATCTCGTCATCTGGTCATCTCGTCATCTCGTCATCTCGTCATCTCGTCATCTCGTCATCTCGTCATCTCGTCATCTCGTCATTTCGTCATCATCTGGTCATATCGTCATCTCGTCATCTCGTCATCTCGTCATCTGGTCATCTGTCATCTGGTCATCTGGTCGTCTGGTCATCTGGTCAACTGGTCATCTGGTTATCTGGTCATCTGTTCATCTGGTCATCTGGTCATCTGGTCATCCGATCATCTGGTCATCTAGTCATCTGGTCATCTGGTCATCTGGTCATCTCGTAATCTGGTCATCTGGTCATCTGGTCATCTGGTCATCTCGTCATCTCGTCATCTGGTCATCTGGTCATCTCGTCATCTGGTCGTCTGATCATCTGGTCATCTGGTTATCTGGTCATCTGTTCAACTGGTCATCTGGTTATCTGGTCATCCTGTCATCTGTTCATCTGGTCATCCGGTCATCCGGTCATCTGGTCATCTAGTCATCTGGTCATCTGGTCATCTATTCATCTCGTAATCTGGTCATCTGGTCATCTGGTTATCTGGTCATCCGGTCGTCTGGTCATCTGGTCATCTGGTCGACTGGTCATCTGGTCATCTGGTCATCTGGTCATCTGGTCGTGTGGTCATCTCGTCATTTCTTCATCATCTGGTCATCTCGTCATCTCGTCGTCTGGTCATCTGGTCATCCGGTCATCTGGTCATCTAGTCATCTCGTCATCTCGTCGTCTGGTCATCTGGTCATCTGGTCATCTGGTCATCTGTTCATCTCGTAATCTGGTCATCGGGTCATCTGGTCATCTGGTGATCTGGTGATATGGTGATCTGGTCATCTGGTCATCCGATCATCTGGTCATCTGGTCATCTGGTCATCTGGTCATCTGGTCATCTGGTCATCTGGTCATCTCGTAATCTGGCTATCGGGTCATCTCGTCATCTCGTCGTCTGGTCATCTGGTCATCTGGTCATCTGGTCATCTGTTTATCTCGTAATCTGGTCATCGGGTCGTCTGGTCATCTGGTCATCTTGTCATCTGGTCATCTAGTCATTTCGTCATCTCGTCGTCTGGTCATCTGGTTATCCGATCATCTGGTCAACTGGTCAACTGGTCATCTGGTCATCAGGTCATCTCGTCATCTCGTAATCCCGTCATCTAGTCATCTCGTCATCTCGTCATCTCGTCATCTCGTCATCTCGTCATCTTGTCATCTGGTCATCTGGTCATCTGGTCATATGGTCGTCTGGTCATCTGGTTTTCTCGTCATCTCGTCATTTCGTCATCATCTGGTCATCTCGTCATCTGGTCATCTGGTCATCTGGTCATCTCGTCATCTCGTAATCCCGTCATCTCGTCATCTCGTCCTCTCGTCATCTCGTCATCTCGTCATGTCGTCATCTAGTCATCTCGTCATCTCGTCATCTCGTCATCTTGTCATCTGGTCATCTGGTCATCTGATCATCTGGTCATCTGGTCGTCTGGTCATCTGGTCGCCTCGTCATCTCGTCATTTCGTCATCATCTGGTCGTCTGGTTATTTGGTTATCTGGTCATCCTGTCATCTGGTCATCTGGTAATCTGGTCTTCTGGTCATCTATTCATCTGGTCAGCTGGTCATTTGGTCATCTGGTCATCTGGTCATCTCGTAATCTGGTCATCTGGTCATCTGGTCATCTGGTCATCTGGTCATTTGGTCATCTATTCATCTGGTCATCTGGTCATCTGGTCATCTGGTCATCTCGTCATCTGGTCATCTCCTCATCATCTCGTCATTTCGTAATCTCGTCATGTGGTTATCTGGTCCTTTCGTCATCTCGTCACCCGGTAATCTGGTCATCTGGACAGACGGTCATCTGGTCATCTGGTCATCTGGTCATCTGGTCATCTCGTCATCTCGTCGTCTGGTCATCTAGTCATCTGGTCATCTGGTCATCTAGTCATCTCGTCATCTCGTCGTCTGGTCATCTGCCATCTGGTCATCTGGTCATCTGTTCATCTCGTAATCTGGTCATCGGGTCATCTGGTGATCTGGTGATCTGGTCATCTGGCCATCTGGTCATCTGGTCATCTGGTCATCCGGTCATCTGGTCATCTGGTCATCTGGTCATCTGGTCATCTGGTCATCTGGTCATCTGGTCATCTGGTCATCCGGTCATCTCGTAATCTGGTCATCGGGTCATCTCGTCATCTCGTCGTCTGGTCATCTGGTCATCTGGTCATCTGGTCATCTGTTCATCTTGTAATCTGGTCATCGGGTCATCTGGTCATCTGGTCATCTGGTCATCTGGTCATCTGGTCATCTGGTCAACTGGTCATCTGGTCATCAGGTCATCTCGTCATCCCGTAATCCCGTCATCTCGTCATCTCGTCATCTCGTCATCTCGTCATCTCGTCATCTCGTCATCTCGTCATCTCGTCATCTCGTCATCTCGTCATCTCGTCATCTCGTCATGCCGTCATCTAGTCATCTAGTCATCTCGCCATCTCGTCATATCGTCATCTCGTCATCTCGTCATCTCGTCATCTTGTCATCTGGTCATCTGGTCATCTGGTCATCTGTTTAACTGGTCATCTGGTTATCTGGTCATCCTGTCATCTGTTCATCTGGTCATCCGGTCATCCGGTCATCTGGTCATCTCGTCATCTGGTCATCTCCTCATCATCTCGTCATTTCGTAACCTCGTCATCTGGTTATCTGGTCCTCTCGTCATCTCGTCACCTGGTAATCTGGTCATCTGGTCATCCGGTCAGACGGTCATCTGGTCATCTGGTCATCTGGTCATCTGGTCATCTGGTCATCTCGTCATCTCGTCATCTGGTCATTTCCTCATCATCTCGTCATTTCGTAACCTCGTCATCTGGTTATCTGGTCCTCTCGTCATTTCATCACCTGGTTATCTGGTCATCTGGTCATCCGGTTATCTGGTCATCTGGTCATCTTGTGATCTGGTCATCTGGTCATCTGGTCATCTGGTCATTTGGTCATCTATTCATCTGGTCATCTGGTCATCTGGTCATCTGGTCATCTGGTCATCTCGTCATCTCGTCATCTGGTCATCTCCTCATCATCTCGTCATTTCGTAACCTCGTCATCTGGTTATCTGGTCCTCTCGTCATCTCGTCACCTGGTAATCTGGTCATCTGGTCAGACGGTCATTTGGTCATCTGGTTATCTGGTCATCTGGTCATCTGGTTATCTCGTCATCTCGTAATCTGGTCATCTTGTCATCTGGTCATCTAATCATCTGTCAATCCGGTCATCTAGTCATCTGGTCATCTGGTCTTCTGGTCATCTGGTCATCTGTTCATCTGGTCATCTGGTCATCTGGTCATCTGATCATCTGGTCATCTGGCCATCTATTCATCTGGTTATCTGGTCATTTGTTCATCTGGTCGTCTGGTCATCTGGTCTTCTCGTCATCTCGTCATTTCGTCATCATCTGGTCATCTCGTCATCTCGTCATCTCGTCATCTCGTCATCTCGTCATCTCGTCATCTCGTCATCTCGTCATCTCGTCATCTCGTCATTTCGTCATCATCTGGTCATATCGTCATCTCGTCATCTCGTCATCTGATCATCTGTCATCTGGTCATCTGGTCGTCTGGTCATCTGGTCAACTGGTCATCTGGTTATCTGGTCATCCGTTCATCTGGTCATCTGGTCATCTGGTCATCCGATCATCTGGTCATCCAGTCATCTGGTCATCTGGTCATCTGGTCATCTCGTAATCTGGTCATCTGGTCATCTTGTCATCTGGTCATCTCGTCATCTCGTCATCTGGTCATCTGGTCATCTCGTCATCTGGTCGTCTGATCATCTGGTCATCTGGTTATCTGGTCATCTGTTCAACTGGTCATCTGGTTATCTGGTCATCCTGTCATCTGTTCATCTGGTCATCCGGTCATCCAGTCATCTGGTCATCTAGTCATCTGGTCATCTGGTCATCTGGTCATCTCGTAATCTGGTCATCTGGTTATCTGGTCATCTCGTCATCTGGTCATCTGGTTATCTGGTCATCCGGTCGTCTGGTCATCTGGTCATCTGCTCGACTGGTCATCTGGTCATCTGGTCATCTGGTCATCTGGTCGTCTGGTCATCTCGTCATTTCTTCATCATCTGGTCATCTCGTCATCTCGTCATCTCGTCATCTCGTCGTCTGGTCATCTGGTCATCTGGTCATCTGGTCATCTGGTCATCTCGTCATCTCGTCATCTGGTCATCTGGTCATCTGGTCATCTGTTCATCTCGTAATCTGGTCATCGGGTCATCTGGTCATCTGGTGATCTGGTGATCTGGTGATCTGGTCATCTGGTCATCTGGTCATCCGGTCATCTGGTCATCTGGTCATCGGGTCATCTGGTCATCTGGTCATCTGGTCATCTGGTCATCTCGTAATCTGGCTATCGGGTCATCTCGTCATCTCGTCGTCTGGTCATCTGGTCATCTGGTCATCTGTTCATCTCGTAATCTGGTCATCGGTTCAGCTGGTCATCCGGTCATCTGGTCATCTGGTCATCTAGTCATCTCGTCATCTCGTCATCTGGTGATCTGGTCATCTGGTCATCTCGTAATCTGGTCATCTGGTTATCTGGTCATCTCGTCATCTGGTCATCTGGTTATCTGGTCATCCGGTCGTCTGGTCATCTGGTCATCTGCTCGACTGGTCATCTGGTCATCTGGTCATCTGGTCATCTGGTCGTCTGGTCATCTCGTCATTTCTTCATCATCTGGTCATCTCGTCATCTCGTCGTCTGGTCATCTGGTCATCTGGTCATCTGGTCATCTAGTCATCTCGTCATCTCGTCATCTGGTCATCTGGTCATCTGGTCATCTGTTCATCTCGTAATCTGGTCATCGGGTCATCTGGTCATCTGGTGATCTGGTGATCTGGTCATCTGGTCATCTGGTCATCTGGTCATCCGGTCATCTGGTCATCTGGTCATCGGGTCATCTGGTCATCTGGTCATCTGGTCATATGGTCATCTCGTAATCTGGCGATCGGGTCATCTTGTCATCTCGTCGTCTGGTCATCTGGTCATCTGGTCATCTGTTCATCTCGTAATCTGGTCATCGGTTCATCTGGTCATCTGGTCATCTGGTCATCTGGTCATCTAGTCATCTCGTCATCTCGTCGTCTGGTCATCTGGTTATCCGATCATCTGGTCAACTGGTCAACTGGTCATCTGGTCATCAGGTCATCTCGTCATCTCGTAATCCCGTCATCTCGTCATCTCGTCATCTCGTCATCTTGTCATCTCGTCATGCCGTCATCTAGTCATCTAGTCATCTCGTCATCTCGTCATCTCGTCATCTCGTCATCTTGTCATTTGGTCATCTGGTCATCTGGTCATATGGTCGTCTGGTCATCTGGTTTTCTCGACATCTCGTCATGTCGTCATCTAGTCATCTCGTCATCTCGTCATCTCGTCATCTTGTCATCTGGTCATCTGGTCATCTGATCATCTATTCATCTGGTCGCCTCGTCATCTCGTCATTTCGTCATCATCTGGTCATCTCGTCATCTGGTCATCTCGTCATCTGGTCATCTGGTCATCTGGCCATCTGGTCGTCTGGTCATTTGGTCATCTGGTTATCTGGTCATCTGTTCATCTGGTTATTTGGTTATCTGGTCATCCTGTCATCTGGTCATCTCGTAATCTGGTCTTCTGGTCATCTATTCATCTGGTCAGCTGGTCATTTGGTCATCTGGTCGTCTGGTCATCTCGTAATCTGGTCATCTGGTCATCTGGTCATCTGGTCATTTGGTCATCTATTCATCTGGTCATCTGGTCATCTGGTCATCTGGTCATCTCGTCATCTCGTCATCTGGTCATCTCCTCATCATCTCGTCATTTCGTAACCTCGTCATCTGGTTATCTGGTCCTCTCGTCATCTCGTCACCTGGTAATCTGGTCATCTGGTCATCCAGTCAGACGGTCATCTGGTCATCTGGTCATCTGGTCATCTGGTCATCTGGTCATCTCGTCATCTCGTCATCTGGTCATTTCCTCATCATCTCGTCATTTCGTAATGTCGTCATCTGGTTATCTGGTCCTCTCGTCATCTCATCACCTGGTTATCTGGTCATCTGGTCATCCGGTTATCTGGTCATCTGGTCATCTTGTGATCTGGTCATCTGGTCATCTGGTCATCTGGTCATTTGGTCATCTATTCATCTGGTCATCTGGTCATCTGGTCATCTGGTCATCTCCTCATCATCTCGTCATTTCGTAACCTCGTCATCTGGTTATCTGGTCCTCTCGTCATCTCGTCACCTGGTAATCTGGTCATCTGGTCAGACGGTCATTCGGTCATCTGGTTATCTGGTTATCTCGTCATCTCGTAATCTGGTCATCTTGTCATCTGGTCATCTAATCATCTGGCAATCCGGTCATCTAGTCATCTGGTCATCTGGTCTTCTGGTCATCTGGTCATCTGTTCATCTGGTCATCTGGTCATCTGGTCATCTGATCATCTGGTCATCTGGCCATCTGGTCATCTATTCATCTGGTTATCTGGTCATTTGTTCATCTGGTCGTCTGGTCATCTGGTCTCCTCGTCATCTCGTCATTTCGTCATCATCTGGTCATCTCGTCATCTCGTCATCTCGTCATCTCGTCATCTCGTCATCTCGTCATCTCGTCATCTCGTCATCTCGTCATTTCGTCATCATCTGGTCATATCGTCATCTCGTCATCTCGTCATCTGGTCATCTGTCATCTGGTCATCTGGTCGTCTGGTCATCTGGTCAACTGGTCATCTGGTTATCTGGTCATCCGTTCATCTGGTCATCTGGTCATCTGGTCATCCGATCATCTGGTCATCCAGTCATCTGGTCATCTGGTCATCTGGTCATCTCGTAATCTGGTCATCTGGTCATCTTGTCATCTGGTCATCTCGTCATCTCGTCATCTGGTCATCTGGTCATCTCGTCATCTGGTCGTCTGATCATCTGGTCATCTGGTTATCTGGTCATCTGTTCAACTGGTCATCTGGTTATCTGGTAATCCTGTCATCTGTTCATCTGGTCATCCGGTCATCCAGTCATCTGGTCATCTAGTCATCTGGTCATCTGGTCATCTGGTCATCTCGAAATCTGGTCATCTGGTTATCTGGTCATCTCGTCATCTGGTCATCTGGTTATCTGGTCATCCGGTCGTCTGGTCATCTGGTCATCTGCTCGACTGGTCATCTGGTCATCTGGTCATCTGGTCATCTGGTCGTCTGGTCATCTCGTCATTTCTTCATCATCTGGTCATCTCGTCATCTCGTCATCTCGTCATCTCGTCGTCTGGTCATCTGGTCATCTGGTCATCTGGTCATCTGGTCATCTCGTCATCTCGTCATCTGGTCATCTGGTCATCTGGTCATCTGTTCATCTCGTAATCTGGTCATCGGGTCATCTGGTCATCTGGTCATCTGGTGATCTGGTCATCTGGTCATCTGGTCATCTGGTCATCCGGTCATCTGGTCATCTGGTCATCGGGTCATCTGGTCATCTGGTCATCTGGTCATCTGGTCATCTCGTAATCTGGCTATCGGGTCATCTCGTCATCTCGTCGTCTGGTCATCTGGTCATCTGGTCATCTGTTCATCTCGTAATCTGGTCATCGGTTCAGCTGGTCATCCGGTCATCTGGTCATCTGGTCTTCTAGTCATCTCGTCATCTCGTCATCTGGTGATCTGGTCATCTGGTCATCTCGTAATCTGGTCATCTGGTTATCTGGTCATCTCGTCATCTGGTCATCTGGTTATCTGGTCATCCGGTCGTCTAATCATCTGGTCATCTGCTCGACTGGTCATCTGGTCATCTGGTCATCTGGTCATCTGGTCGTCTGGTCATCTCGTCATTTCTTCATCATCTGGTCATCTCGTCATCTCGTCGTCTGGTCATCTGGTCATCTGGTCATCTGGTCATCTAGTCATCTCGTCATCTCGTCATCTGGTCATCTGGTCATCTGGTCATCTGTTCATCTCGTAATCTGGTCATCGGGTCATCTGGTCATCTGGTCATCTGGTGATCTGGTCATCTGGTCATCTGGTCATCTGGTCATCCGGTCATCTGGTCATCTGGTCATCGGGTCATCTGGTCATCTGGTCATCTGGTCATCTGGTCATCTCGTAATCTGGCTATCGGGTCATCTTGTCATCTCGTCGTCTGGTCATCTGGTCATCTGGTCATCTGTTCATCTCGTAATCTGGTCATCGGTTCATCTGGTCATCTGGTCATCTGGTCATCTAGTCATCTCGTCATCTCGTCGTCTGGTCATCTGGTTATCCGATCATCTGGTCAACTGGTCAACTGGTCATCTGGTCATCAGGTCATCTCGTCATCTCGTAATCCCGTCATCTCGTCATCTCGTCATCTCGTCATCTTGTCATCTCGTCATGCCGTCATCTAGTCATCTAGTCATCTCGTCATCTCGTCATCTCGTCATCTCGTCATCTCGTCATCTTGTCATTTGGTCATCTGGTCATCTGGTCATATGGTCGTCTGGTCATCTGGTTTTCTCGACATCTCGTCATGTCGTCATCTAGTCATCTCGTCATCTCGTCATCTCGTCATCTTGTCATCTGGTCATCTGGTCATCTGATCATCTATTCATCTGGTCGCCTCGTCATCTCGTCATTTCGTCATCATCTGGTCATCTCGTCATCTGGTCATCTCGTCATCTGGTCATCTGGTCATCTGGTCATCTGGTCGTCTGGTCATTTGGTCATCTGGTTATCTGGTCATCTGTTCATCTGGTTATTTGGTTATCTGGTCATCCTGTCATCTGGTCATCTCGTAATCTGGTCTTCTGGTCATCTATTCATCTGGTCAGCTGGTCATTTGGTCATCTGGTCGTCTGGTCATCTCATAATCTGGTCATCTGGTCATCTGGTCATCTGGTCATTTGGTCATCTATTCATCTGGTCATCTGGTCATCTGGTCATCTGGTCATCTCGTCATCTCGTCATCTGGTCATCTCCTAATCATCTCGTCATTTCGTAACCTCGTCATCTGGTTATCTGGTCCTCTCGTCATCTCGTCACCTGGTAATCTGGTCATCTGGTCATCCGGTCAGACGGTCATCTGGTCATCTGGTCATCTGGTCATCTGGTCATCTGGTCATCTCGTCATCTCGTCATCTGGTCATTTCCTCATCATCTCGTCATTTCGTAACCTCGTCATCTGGTTATCTGGTCCTCTCGTCATCTCATCACCTGGTTATCTGGTCATCTGGTCATCCGGTTATCTGGTCATCTGGTCATCTTGTGATCTGGTCATCTGGTCATCTGGTCATCTGGTCATTTGGTCATCTATTCATCTGGTCATCTGGTCATCTGGTCATCTGGTCATCTGGTCATCTCGTCATCTCGTCATCTGGTCATCTCCTCATCATCTCGTCATTTCGTAACCTCGTCATCTGGTTATCTGGTCCTCTCGTCATCTCGTCACCTGGTAATCTGGTCATCTGGTCAGACGGTCATTTGGTCATCTGGTTATCTGGTCATCTGGTCATCTGGTTATCTCGTCATCTCGTAATCTGGTCATCTCGTCATCTGGCAATCTGATCATCTAGTCATCTGGTCATCTGGTCTTCTGGTCATCTGGTCATCTGTTCATCTGGTCATCTGGTCATCTGGTCATCTGATCATCTGGTCATCTGGCCATCTGGTCATCTATTCATCTGGTTATCTGGTCATTTGTTCATCTGGTCGTCTGGTCATCTGGTCTTCTCGTCATCTCGTCATTTCGTCATCATCTGGTCATCTCGTCATCTCGTCATCTCGTCATCTCGTCATCTCGTCATCTCGTCATCTCGTCATCTCGTCATTTCGTCATCATCTGGTCATATCGTCATCTCGTCATCTCGTCATCTGGTCATCTGTCATCTGGTCATCTGGTCGTCTGGTCATCTGGTCAACTGGTCATCTGGTTATCTGGTCATCCGTTCATCTGGTCATCTGGTCATCTGGTCATCCGATCATCTGGTCATCCAGTCATCTGGTCATCTGGTCATCTGGTCATCTCGTAATCTGGTCATCTGGTCATCTTGTCATTTGGTCATCTCGTCATCTCGTCATCTGGTCATCTGGTCATCTCGTCATCTGGTCGTCTGATCATCTGGTCATCTGGTAATCTGGTCATCTGTTCAACTGGTCATCTGGTTATCTGGTCATCCTGTCATCTGGTCATCTCGTCATCTGGTCGTCTGATCATCTGGTCATCTGGTTATCTGGTCATCTGTTCAACTGGTCATCTGGTTATCTGGTCATCCTGTCATCTGTTCATCTGGTCATCCGGTCATCTGGTCATCTGGTCATCTAGTCATCTGGTCATCTGGTCATCTGGTCATCTCGTAATCTGGTCATCTGGTTATCTGGTCATCTCGTCATCTGGTCATCTGGTTATCTGGTCATCCGGTCGTCTGGTCATCTGGTCATCTGCTCGACTGGTCATCTGGTCATCTGGTCATCTGGTCATCTGGTCGTCTGGTCATCTCGTCATTTCTTCATCATCTGGTCATCTCGTCATCTCGTCATCTCGTCATCTCGTCATCTCGTCGTCTGGTCATCTGGTCATCTGGTCATCTGGTCATCTGGTCATCTCGTCATCTCGTCATCTGGTCATCTGGTCATCTGGTCATCTGTTCATCTCGTAATCTGGTCATCGGGTCATCTGGTCATCTGGTCATCTGGTGATCTGGTCATCTGGTCATCTGGTCATCTGGTCATCTGGTCATCCGGTCATCTGGTCATCTGGTCATCGGGTCATCTGGTCATCTGGTCATCTGGTCATCTGGTCATCTCGTAATCTGGCTATCGGGTCATCTTGTCATCTCGTCGTCTGGTCATCTGGTCATCTGGTCATCTGTTCATCTCGTAATCTGGTCATCGGTTCATCTGGTCATCTGGTCATCTGGTCATCTGGTCATGTAGTCATCTCGTCATCTCGTCGTCTGGTCATCTGGTTATCCGATCATCTGGTCAACTGGTCAACTGGTCATCTGGTCATCAGGTCATCTCGTCATCTCGTAATCCCGTCATCTCGTCATCTCGTCATCTCGTCATCTCGTCATCTCGTCATGCCGTCATCTAGTCATCTAGTCATCTCGTCATCTCGTCATCTCGTCATCTCGTCATCTCGTCATCTCGTCATCTTGTCATCTGGTCATCTGGTCATCTGGTCATATGGTCGTCTGGTCATCTGGTTTTCTCGTCATCTCGTCATTTCGTCATCATCTGGTCATCTCGTCATCTGGTCATCTGGTCATCTCGTCATCTCGTCATCTCGTAATCCCGTCATCTCGTCTCCTCGTCCTCTCGTCATCTCTTCATCTCGTCATGTCGTCATCTAGTCATCTCGTCATCTCGTCATCTCGTCATCTTGTCATCTGGTCATCTGGTCATCTGATCATCTGGTCATCTGGTCGTCTGGTCATCTGGTCACCTCGTCATCTTGTCATTTCGTCATCATCTGGTCATCTCGTCATCTGGTCATCTCGTCATCTGGTCATCTGGTCATCTGGTCATCTACTCGTCTGGTCATTTGGTCATCTGGTTATCTGGTCATCTGTTCATCTGGTTATTTGGTTATCTGGTCATCCTGTCATCTGGTCATCTCGTAATCTGGTCTTCTGGTCATCTATTCATCTGGTCAGCTGGTCATTTGGTCATCTGGTCATCTGGTCATCTCGTAATCTGGTCATCTGGTCATCTGGTCATCTGGTCATTTGGTCATCTATTCATCTGGCCATCTGATCATCTGGTCATCTGGTCATCTGATCATCTCGTCATCTCGTCATCTGGTCATCTCCTCATCATCTCGTCATTTCGTAACCTCGTCATCTGGTTATCTGGTCCTCTCGTCATCTCGTCACCTGGTAATCTGGTCATCTGGTCATCTGGTCAGACGGTCATCTGGTCATCTGGTCATCTGGTCATCCGGTCATCTCGTCATCTCGTCATCTGGTCATTTTCTCACCATCTCGTCATTTCGTAACCTCGTCATCTGGTTATCTGGTCCTCTCGTCATCTCGTCACCTGGTAATCTGGTCATCTGGTCATCCGGTTATCTGGTCATCTGGTCATCTGGTTATCTCTTCATCTCGTAATCTGGTCATCTGGTCGTCTAATCATCTGGTCATTTCGTCATCATGTGGTCATCTCGTCATCTCGTCATCTCGTCATCTGGTCATCTCGTAATCTGGTCATCGGGTCATCTGGTCATCTGGTCATCTGGTTATCTGGTCATCTCGTCATCTCGTCATCTCGTAATTTGGTCATCTGGTCATCTGGTCATCTGGTCATCCGGTCATCCAATCATCTGGTTATCTGGTCATCTGGTCATCTGGTTATCTGGTCATCTGTTCATCTGGTCATCTGGTCATCTGGTCATCTGATCATCTGGTCATCTGGTCATCTGGTCATCTGGTCATCTGGTCATCTGGTCATCTCGTCATCTGGTCATCTGGTCATCTGGTCATCTGGTTATCTGGTCTTCTCTTCATCTGGTCATCTAGTCATCCGGTCATCTGGTCATCTGGTCATCTCGTCATCTGGTCATCTTGTCATCCGGTCGTGTGGTCATCTATTCATCTGGTCATCTGGTCATCTGGTCATCTGGTCATCTGGTCACCCGGTCATCTGGTCATCTAGTCATCTGGTCATCTAGTCATCTGGTCATCTGGTCATCTGGTCATCTCGTAATCTGTTCATCTGGTTATCTCGTCATGACGTCATGTTGTCATGTCGTCATCTCGTCATCTCGTCATCTCGTCATCTCGTCATCTTGTCATCTCGTAATCTGGTCATCTGGTCTTCTCGTCATCTCGTCAATTCGTCATCATCTGGTCATCTGGTCATCTCGTCATCTCGTCATCTGGTCATCTCCTCATCATCTCGTCATCTCGTAACCTCGTCATCTGGTTATCTGGTCCTCTCGTCATCCCGTGATCTCGTCATCTCGTCACCTGGTCATCTGATCATCTGGTTATCTGGTCATCTGGTCATCTCGTTATCTCGTCATCTCGTAATCTGGTCCTCGGGTCATCTGGTCATCCAATCATCTGGTCATCTGGTCATCTTGTCATCTGGTCATCTGGTCAACTGATCATCTATTCAACTGGTCATCTGGTTATCTGATCATCTGGTCATCTGGTCATCTCGTCATCTCGTCATCTCGTCATCTCGTCATCTGGTCATCTGGTCACCTGGTCATCTGGTCATCTGGTCATTTTGTCATCTGGTCATCTATTCATCTGGTCATCTGGTCATCTGGTCATCCAATCATCTGGTCATCTGGTCATCTGGTCATCTGGTTATCTGGTCATCTGGTCATCTGGTTATCTGGTCATCTGTTCATCTGGTCATCTAATCATCTGGTAATCTGGTCATCTGGTCATCTCGTCAGCTCGTCATCTGGTCATCTGGTCATCTGGTCATCCGGTCGTCTGGTCATCTATTCATCTGGTATTCTGGTCATCTGGTCATCTGGTCATCTGGTCATCCGGTCATCTGGTCATCTAGTCATCTAGTCATCTGGTCATCTGGTCATCTGGTCATCTCGTAATCTGGTCATCTGGTTATCTCGTCATGACGTCATGTCGTCATGTCGTCATCTCGTCATCTCGTCATCTCGTCATCTCGCCATCTTGTCATCTTGTAATCTGGTCATCTGGTCTTCTCGTCATCACGTCAATTCGTCATCATCTGGTCATCTGGTCATCTCGTCATCTCGTCATCTCGTCATCTGGTCATCTCCTCATCATCTCGTCATCTCGTAACCTCGTCATCTGGTGATCTGGTCCTCTCGTCATCTTGTGATCTCGTCATCTCGTCCCCTGGTCATCTGATCATCTGGTTATCTGGTCATCTGGTCATCTGGTCATCTGGTCATCTGATCATCTGGTCATCTGGTCATCCGGTCGTCTGGTCATCTGGTCACCTGGTCATCTGGTCATCTGATCATTTTCTCATCTGGTCATCTATTCATCTGGTCATCTGGTCATCGGGTCATCCGGTCATCTGGTCATCTGGTCATCTGGTCATCTGGTCATCGGGTCATCTGGTCATCTCGTCATCTGGTCATCTCGTCATCTGGTCATCTCGTCATCTGGTCATCTCGTCATCTGGTCATCTGGTCATCTCGTCATGACGTCATCTAGTCATCTCGTCATCTCGTCATCTTGTCATCTGGTCATCTCGTCATCTGGTCATCTCGTCATCTTGTCATCTTGTCATCTGGTCATCTGGTCATCTCGTCATCTCGTCATCTGGTCATCTGGTCATCTGGTCATCTTGTCATCTGGTCGTCTGGTCATCTGGTCTTCTCGTCATCTCGTTATTTCGTCATCATCTGGTCATCTCGTCATCTCGTCATCTGGTCATCTCCTCATCGTCTCGTCATCTCGTAACTTCATCATCTGGTTATCTGGTCCTCTCGTCACCTCGTCATCTCGTCATCTGGTCATCTGGTCATCTGGTCATCTGGTCATCTGGTCATCTGGTCATCTGGTCATCTGGTCATCTTGTCATCTGGTCATCTGGTCATCTGGTCATCCATTCATCTGGTCATCTGGTCATCTGGTCAACTGGTCAACTGGTCATCTCGTCATCTCGTAATCCCGTCATCTCGTCATCTCGTCATCTAGTCATCTCGTCATCTCGTCATCTCGTCATCTTGTCATCTGGTCATCTGGTCATCTGGTCATCTGGTCATCTGGTCATCTGGTCATCTGGTCATCTAGTCATCTGGTCGTCTGGTCATCTAGTCATCTGGTCATCTGGTCATCTGGTCATCCAATCATCAGGTTTTCTGGTCATCTGGTCATCTGGTTATCTGGTCATCTGTTCATCTGGTCATCTGGTCATCTGGTCATCTGGTGATCTGGTTATCTGGTCATCTCGTCATCTGGCCATCTGGTCATCCGGTCGTCTGGTCATTTAGTCATCTGGACATCTGGTCATCTGGTCATTTATTCATCTGGTCATCCGGTCATCTGGTCATCTAGTCATCTGGTCGTCTGGTCATCTAGTCATCTGGTCATCTGCTCATCTTGCTATCTCGTAATCTGGTCATCTGGTCATCTGGTCATCCGGTCATCTGGTCATCTGATCATCTGGTTATCTGGTCATCTGGTCATCTCGTCATCTCGTAATTTGGTCATCTGGTCATCTGGTCATCTGGTCATCTGGTCATCTGATCATCTGGTCATCTGGTCATCTCGTCATCTGGTCATCTCCTCAACATCTAGTCATTTCGTAACCTCGTCATCTGGTTATCTGGTCCTCTCGTCATCTCGTCACCTGGTAATCTGGTCATCTGGTCAGACGGTCATCTGGTCATCTGGTTATCCGGTCATCTGGTCATCTGGTTATCTCGTCATCTCGTAATCTGGTCATCTTGTCATCTGGTCATCTAATCATCTGGTCATCCGGTCATCTGGTCATCTGGTCATCTGGTCATCTGGTCTTCTGGTCATCTGGTCATCTGTTCATCTGGTCCTCTGGTCATATGGTCATCTGGTCATCCGGTCATCTGGCCATCAGGTCATCTGGTCATCTATTCATCTGGTTATCTGGTCATCCGGTCATCTGGCCATCGGGTCATCTGGTCATCTATTCATCTGGTTATCTGGTCATTTGGTCATCTGGTCGTCTGGTCATCTGGTCTCCTCGTCATCTCGTCATTTCGTCATCATGTGGTCATCTCGTCATGACGTCATCTAGTCATGTCGTCATCTCGTCATGACGTCATCTCGTCATCTCGTCATCTCGTCATCTTGTCATCTGGTCATCTGGTCATCTTGTCGTCTGGTCATCTGGTCTTCTCGTCATCTCGTAATTTCGTCATCATCTGGTCATCTCGTCATCTCGTCATCTCGTCATCTCGTCATCTCCTCATCATCTCGTCATCTCGTAACCTCGTCATCTGGTTATCTGGTCCTCTCGTCATCTCGTCATCAGGTCATCTGGTCATCTGGTCATCTGGTCATCTGGTCATCTCGTCATCTCGTCATCTCGTCATCTCGTCATCTGGTCATCTGGTCACCTGGTCATCTGGTCATCTGGTCATTTTGTCATCTGGTCATCTATTCATCTGGTCATCTGGTCATCTGGTCATCCAATCATCTGGTCATCTGGTCATCTGGTCATCTGGTTATCTGGTCATCTGGTCATCTGGTTATCTGGTCATCTGTTCATCTGGTCATCTAATCATCTGGTAATCTGGTCATCTGGTCATCTCGTCAGCTCGTCATCTGGTCATCTGGTCATCCGGTCGTCTGGTCATCTATTCATCTGGTATTCTGGTCATCTGGTCATCTGGTCATCTGGTCATCCGGTCATCTGGTCATCTAGTCATCTAGTCATCTGGTCATCTGGTCATCTGGTCATCTCGTAATCTGGTCATCTGGTTATCTCGTCATGACGTCATGTCGTCATGTCGTCATCTCGTCATCTCGTCATCTCGCCATCTTGTCATCTTGTAATCTGGTCATCTGGTCTTCTCGTCATCACGTCAATTCGTCATCATCTGGTCATCTGGTCATCTCGTCATCTCGTCATCTCGTCATCTGGTCATCTCCTCATCATCTCGTCATCTCGTAACCTCGTCATCTGGTGATCTGGTCCTCTCGTCATCTTGTGATCTCGTCATCTCGTCCCCTGGTCATCTGATCATCTGGTTATCTGGTCATCTGGTCATCTGGTCATCTGGTCATCTGATCATCTGGTCATCTGGTCATCCGGTCGTCTGGTCATCTGGTCACCTGGTCATCTGGTCATCTGATCATTTTCTCATCTGGTCATCTATTCATCTGGTCATCTGGTCATCGGGTCATCCGGTCATCTGGTCATCTGGTCATCTGGTCATCTGGTCATCGGGTCATCTGGTCATCTCGTCATCTGGTCATCTCGTCATCTGGTCATCTCGTCATCTGGTCATCTCGTCATCTGGTCATCTCGTCATCTGGTCATCTGGTCATCTCGTCATGACGTCATCTAGTCATCTCGTCATCTCGTCATCTTGTCATCTGGTCATCTCGTCATCTGGTCATCTCGTCATCTTGTCATCTTGTCATCTGGTCATCTGGTCATCTCGTCATCTCGTCATCTGGTCATCTGGTCATCTGGTCATCTTGTCATCTGGTCGTCTGGTCATCTAATCTTCTCGTCATCTCGTTATTTCGTCATCATCTGGTCATCTCGTCATCTCGTCATCTGGTCATCTCCTCATCGTCTCGTCATCTCGTAACCTCATCATCTGGTTATCTGGTCCTCTCGTCACCTCGTCATCTCGTCATCTGGTCATCTGGTCATCTGGTCATCTGGTCATCTGGTCATCTGGTCATCTGGTCATCTGGTCATCTTGTCATCTGGTCATCTGGTCATCTGGTCATCCATTCATCTGGTCATCTGGTCATCTGGTCAACTGGTCAACTGGTCATCTCGTCATCTCGTAATCCCGTCATCTCGTCATCTCGTCATCTAGTCATCTCGTCATCTCGTCATCTCGTCATCTTGTCATCTGGTCATCTGGTCATCTGGTCATCTGGTCATCTGGTCATCTGGTCATCTGGTCATCTAGTCATCTGGTCGTCTGGTCATCTAGTCATCTGGTCATCTGGTCATCTGGTCATCCAATCATCAGGTTTTCTGGTCATCTGGTCATCTGGTTATCTGGTCATCTGTTCATCTGGTCATCTGGTCATCTGGTCATCTGGTGATCTGGTTATCTGGTCATCTCGTCATCTGGCCATCTGGTCATCCGGTCGTCTGGTCATTTAGTCATCTGGACATCTGGTCATCTGGTCATTTATTCATCTGGTCATCCGGTCATCTGGTCATCTAGTCATCTGGTCGTCTGGTCATCTAGTCATCTGGTCATCTGCTCATCTTGCCATCTCGTAATCTGGTCATCTGGTCATCTGGTCATCCGGTCATCTGGTCATCTGATCATCTGGTTATCTGGTCATCTGGTCATCTCGTCATCTCGTAATTTGGTCATCTGGTCATCTGGTCATCTGGTCATCTGGTCATCTGATCATCTGGTCATCTCGTCATCTCGTCATCTGGTCATCTCCTCAACATCTAGTCATTTCGTAACCTCGTCATCTGGTTATCTGGTCCTCTCGTCATCTCGTCACCTGGTAATCTGGTCATCTGGTCAGACGGTCATCTGGTCATCTGGTTATCCGGTCATCTGGTCATCTGGTTATCTCGTCATCTCGTAATCTGGTCATCTTGTCATCTGGTCATCTAATCATCTGGTCATCCGGTCATCTGGTCATCTGGTCATCTGGTCTTCTGGTCATCTGGTCATCTGTTCATCTGGTCATCTGGTCATATGGTCATCTGGTCATCCGGTCCTCTGGCCATCAGGTCATCTGGTCATCTATTCATCTGGTTATCTGGTCATCCGGTCATCTGGCCATCGGGTCATCTGGTCATCTATTCATCTGGTTATCTGGTCATTTGGCCATCTGGTCGTCTGGTCATCTGGTCTCCTCGTCATCTCGTCATTTCGTCATCATGTGGTCATCTCGTCATGACGTCATCTAGTCATGTCGTCATCTCGTCATGACGTCATCTCGTCATCTCGTCATCTCGTCATCTTGTCATCTGGTCATCTGGTCATCTTGTCGTCTGGTCATCTGGTCTTCTCGTCATCTCGTAATTTCGTCATCATCTGGTCATCTCGTCATCTCGTCATCTCGTCATCTCGTCATCTCGTCATCTGGTCATCTCCTCATCATCTCGTCATCTCGTAACCTCGTCATCTGGTTATCTGGTCCTCTCGTCATCTCGTCATCAGGTCATCTGGTCATCTGGTCTTCTGGTCATCTGGTCATCTGGTCATCTAATCATTAGGTCATCTGGTCATCTGGTCATCTGGTCATCTGGTCATCTGGTCATCTCGTGATCTGGTCATCGTGTCATCTGGTCATCTGGTCATCTGGTCATCTGGTCATCTGGTCATCTAGTCATCTCGTCATCTCGTTATCCGATCATCTGGTCATCTGGTCAACTGGTCGACTGGTCATCTGGTCATCAGGTCATCTCGTCATCTCGTAATCCCGTCATCTCGTCATCTCGTCATCTCGTCATCTCGTCATCTCGTCATCTCGTCATCTCGTCATCTCGTCATCTCGTCATCTCATCATCTCGTCATCTAGTCATCTAGTCATCTCGTCATCTCGTCATCTCGTCATCTCGTCATCTCGTCATCTTGTCATCTGGTCATCTGGTCATCTGGTCATATAGTCGTCTCGTCATCTGGTTTTCTCGTCATCTCGTCATTTCGTCATCATCTGGTCATCTCGTCATCTGGTCATCTGGTCATCTCATCATCTCGTAATCCCGTCATCTCGTCATCTCGTCCTCTCGTCATCTCGTCATCTCGTCATGTCGTCATCTAGTCATCTCGTCATCTCGTCATCTCGTCATCTCGTCATCTTGTCATCTGGTCATCTGGTCATCTGATCATCTGGTCATCTGGTCTTCTCGTCATCTCGTCATTTCGTCATCATCTGGTCATCTCGTCTTCTGGTCATCTGGTCATCTCGTCATCTCGTCATCTGGTCATCTCCTCAACATCTAGTCATTTCGTAACCTCGTCATCTGGTCATCTGGTCCTCTCATCATCTCGTCACTTGGTAATCTGGTCATCTGGTCAGACGGTCATCTGGTCATCTAGTGATCTGTTCATCTGGTCATCTGGTTATCTCGTCATCTCGTAATCTGGTCATCTTGTCATCTGGTCATCTAATCATCTGGTCATCCGGTCATCTGGTCATCTGGTCATCGGGTCTTCTGGTCATCTGGTCGCCTCGTCATCTCGTCATTTCGTCATCATCTGGTCATCTCGTCATCTGGTCATCTCGTCATCTGGTCATCTGGTCATCTGGTCATCCGGTCGTCTGGTCATTTGGTCATCTGGTTATCTGGTCATCTGGTCATCTGGTTATCTGGTTATCTGGTCATCCTGTCATCTGGTGATCTCGTAATCTGGTCTCCTGGTCATCTATTCATCTGGTCAGCTGGTCATTTGGTCATCTGGTCATCTGGTCATCTCGTAATCTGGTCATCTGATCATCTGGTCATCTGGTCATTTCGTCATCTATTCATCTGGTCATCTGGTCATCTGGTCATCTGGTCATCTCGTCATCTCGTCATCTGGTCATCTCCTCATCATCTCGTCATTTCGTAACCTCGTCATCTGGTTATCTGGTCCTCTCGTCATCTCGTCACCCGGTAATCTGGTCATCTGGACAGACGGTCATCTGGTCATTTGGTCATCTGGTCATCTGGTCATCTGGTCATCTCGTCATCTGGTCATCTCCTCATCATCTCGTCATTTCGTAACCTCGTCATCTTCTTATCTGGTCATCTGGTCATCTGGTCATCCGGTCATCTCGTAATCTGGTCATCTGGTCATCTGGTTATCTGGTCATCTCGTCATCTGGTCATCTGGTTATCTGGTCATCCGGTCATCTAGTCATCTGGTCATCTGGTCGACTGGTCATCTGGTCATCTGGTCATCTGGTCATCTGGTCATCTGGTCGTCTGGTCATCTCGTCATTTCTTCATCATCTGGTCATCTCGTCATCTCGTCGTCTGGTCATCTAGTCATCTGGTCATCTGGTCATCTGGTCATCTGGTCATCTGGTCATCTAGTCATCTCGTAATCTGGCTATCGGGTCATCTCGTCATCTCGTCGTCTGGTCATCTGGTCATCTGGTCATCTGGTCATCTGTTCATCTCGTAATCTGGTCATCGGGTCATCTGGTCATCTGGTCATCTGGTCATCTGGTCATCTAGTCATCTCGTCATCTCGTCGTCTGGTCATCTGGTTATCCGATCATCTGGTCAACTGGTCAACTGGTCATCTGGTCATCAGGTCATCTCGTCATCTCGTAATCCTGTCATCTCGTCATCTCGTCATCTGGTCTTCTGGTCATCTATTCATCTGGTCAGCTGGTCATTTGGTCATCTGGTCATCTGGTCATCTCGTAATCTGGTCATCTGGTCATCTGGTCTTCTGGTCATTTGGTCATCTATTCATCTGGTCATCTGGTCATCTGGTCATCTGGTCATCTCGTCATCTCGTCATCTGGTCATCTCCTCATCATCTCGTCATTTCGTAACCTCGTCATCTGGTTATCTGGTCCTCTCGTCATCTCGTCACCTGGTAATCTGGTCAGACGGACATCTGGTCATCTGGTCATCTGGTCATCTCGTCATCTCGTCATCTGGTCATTTCCTCATCATCTCGTCATTTCGTAACCTCGTCATCTGGTTATCTGGTCGTCTCGTCATCTCGTCACCTGGTAATCTGGTCATCCGGTTATCTGGTCATCTGGTCATCTTGTGATCTGGTCATCTGGTCATCTGGTCATCTGGTCATTTGGTCATCTATTCATCTGGTCATCTGGTCATCTGGTCATCTGGTTATCTCGTCATCTCGTAATCTGGTCATCTTGTCATCTGGTTATCTAATCATCTGACAATCCGGTCATCTAGTCATCTGGTCATCTGGTCTTCTGGTCATCTGGTTATCTGTTCATGTGGTCATCCGGTCATCTGGTCATCTGATCATCTGGTCATCTGGCCATCTGGTCATCTATTCATCTGGTTATCTGGTCATTTGTTCATCTGGTCGTCTGGTCATCTGGTCTTCTCGTCATCTCGTCATTTTGTCATCATCTGGTCATCTCGTCATCTCGTCATCTCGTCATCTCGTCATCTCGTCATCTCGTCATTTCGTCATCATCTGGTCATATCGTCATCTCGTCATCTCGTCATCTGGTCATCTGTCATCTGGTCATCTGGTCGTCTGGTCATCTGGTCAACTGGTCATCTGGTTATCTGGTCATCTGTTCATCTGGTCATCTGGTTATCTGGTGATCTGGTTATCTGGTCATCCTGTCATCTGTTCATCTGGTCATCCGGTCATCCGGTCATCTGGTCATCTAGTCATCTGGTCATCTGGTCATCTATTCATCTCGTAATCTGGTCATCTGGTCATCTGGTTATCTCGTCATCTGGTCATGTGGTTATCTGGTCATCCGGTCGTCTGGTCATCTGGTCATCTGGTCTACTGGTCATCTGGTCATCTGGTCATCTGGTCATCTCGTCGTCTGGTCATCTGGTCATCTGGTCATCTGGTCATCTGTTCATCTCGTAATCTGGTCATCGGGTCATCTGGTCATCTGGTCATCTGGTGATCTGGTCATCTGGTCATCTGGTCATCTGGTCATCCGATCATCTGGTCATCTGGTCATCTGGTCATCTGGTCATCTGGTCATCTGGTCATCTGGTCATCTGGTCATCTCGTAATCTGGCTATCGGGTCATCTCGTCATCTCGTCGTCTGGTCATCTGGTCATCTGGTCATCTGGTCATCTGTTCATCTCGTAATCTGGTCATCGGGTCGTCTGGTCATTTGGTCATCTGGTCATCCGGTCATCTAGTCATTTCGTCATCTCGTCGTCTGGTCATCTGGTTATCCGATCATCTGGTCAACTGGTCAACTGGTCATCTGGTCATCAGGTCATCTCGTCATCTCGTAATCCCGTCATCTAGTCATCTCGTCATCTCGTCGTCTCGTCATCTCGTCATCTCGTCATCTTGTCATCTGGTCATCTGGTCATCTGGTCATATGGTCGTCTGGTCATCTGGTTTTCTCGTCATCTCGTCATTTCGTCATCATCTGGTCATCTCGTCATCTGGTCATCTGGTCATCTCGTCATCTCGTCATCTCGTAATCCCGTCATCTCGTCATCTCGTCCTCTCGTCATTTCGTCATCTCGTCATGTCGTCATCTAGTCATCTCGTCATCTCGTCATCTCGTCATCTTGTCATCTGGTCATCTGGTCATCTGATCATCTGGTCATCTGGTCGTCTGGTCATCTGGTCATCTGGTCATCTATTCATCTCGTAATCTGGTCATCTGGTCATCTGGTTATCTCGTCATCTGGTCATCTGGTTATCTGGTCATCCGGTCGTCTGGTCATCTGGTCATCTGGTCTACTGGTCATCTGGTCATCTGGTCATCTGGTCATCTGGTCGTGTGGTCATCTCGTCATTTCTTCATCATCTGGTCATCTCGTCATCTCGTCGTCTGGTCATCTGGTCATCCGGTCATCTGGTCATCTAGTCATCTCGTCATCTCGTCGTCTGGTCATCTGGTCATCTGGTCATCTGGTCATCTGTTCATCTCGTAATCTGGTCATCGGGTCATCTGGTCATCTGGTCATCTGGTGATCTGGTGATCTGGTCATCTGGTCATCTGGTCATCCGATCATCTGGTCATCTGGTCATCTGGTCATGCCATCTGGTCATCTGGTCATCTGGTCATCTGGTCATCTCGTAATCTGGCTATCGGGTCATCTCGTCATCTCGTCGTCTGGTCATCTGGTCATCTGGTCATCTGGTCATCTGTTCATCTCGTAATCTGGTCATCGGGTCGTCTGGTCATTTGGTCATCTGGTCATCCGGTCATCTAGTCATTTCGTCATCTCGTCGTCTGGTCATCTGGTTATCCGATCATCTGGTCAACTGGTCAACTGGTCATCTGGTCATCAGGTCATCTCGTCATCTCGTAATCCCGTCATCTAGTCATCTCGTCATCTCGTCGTCTCGTCATCTCGTCATCTCGTCATCTTGTCATCTGGTCATCTGGTCATCTGGTCATATGGTCGTCTGGTCATCTGGTTTTCTCGTCATCTCGTCATTTCGTCATCATCTGGTCATCTCGTCATCTGGTCATCTGGTCATCTCGTCATCTCGTCATCTCGTAATCCCGTCATCTCGTCATCTCGTCCTCTCGTCATCTCGTCATCCCGTCATGTCGTCATCTAGTCATCTCGTCATCTCGTCATCTCGTCATCTTGTCATCTGGTCATCTGGTCATCTGATCATCTGGTCATCTGGTCGCCTCGTCATCTCGTCATTTCGTCATCATCTGGTCATCTCGTCATCTGGTCATCTCGTCATCTGGTCATCTGGTCATCTGGTTATCTGGTCGTCTGGTCATTTGGTCATCTGGTTATCTGGTCATCTGTTCATCTGGTTATTTGGTTATCTGGTCATCCTGTCATCTGGTCATCTCGTAATCTGGTCTTCTGGTCATCTATTCATCTGGTCAGCTGGTCATTTGGTCATCTGGTCGTCTGGTCATCTCGTAATCTGGTCATCTGGTCATCTGGTCATCTGGTCATTTGGTCATCTATTCATTTGGTCATCTGGTCATCTGGTCATCTGGTCATCTCGTCATCTCGTCATCTGGTCATCTCCTCATCATCTCGTCATTTCGTAACCTCGTCATCTGGTTATCTGGTCCTCTCGTCATCTCGTCACCTGGTAATCTGGTCATCTGGTCATCCGGTCAGACGGTCATCTGGTCATCTGGTCATCTGGTCATCTGGTCATCTGGTCATCTCGTCATCTCGTCATCTGGTCATTTCCTCATCATCTCGTCATTTCGTAACCTCGTCATCTGGTTATCTGGTCCTCTCGTCATCTCATCACCTGGTTATCTGGTCATCTGGTCATCCGGTTATCTGGTCATCTGGTCATCTTGTGATCTGGTCATCTGGTCATCTGGTCATCTGGTCATTTGGTCATCCATTCATCTGGTCATCTGGTCATCTGGTCATCTGGTCATCTGGTCATCTGGTCATCTCGTCATCTCGTCATCTGGTCATCTCCTCATCATCTCGTCATTTCGTAACCTCGTCATCTGGTTATCTGGTCCTCTCGTCATCTCGTCACCTGGTAATCTGGTCATCTGGTCAGACGGTCATTTGGTCATCTGGTTATCTGGTCATCTGGTCATCTGGTCATCTGGTTATCTCGTCATCTCGTAATCTGGTCATCTTGTCATCTGGTCATCTAATCATCTGGCAATCCGGTCATCTAGTCATCTGGTCATCTGGTCTTCTGGTCATCTGGTCATCTGTTCATCTGGTCATCTGGTCATCTGGTCATCTGATCATCTGGTCATCTGGCCATCTGGTCATCTATTCATCTGGTTATCTGGTCATTTGTTCATGTGGTCGTCTGGTCATCTGGTCTTCTCGTCATCTCGTCATTTCGTCATCATCTGGTCATCTCGTCATCTCGTCATCTCGTCATCTCGTCATCTCGTCATCTCGTCATCTCGTCATCTCGTCATCTCGTCATCTCGTCATTTCGTCATCATCTGGTCATATCGTCATCTCGTCATCTCGTCATCTGGTCATCTGTCATCTGGTCATCTGGTCGTCTGGTCATCTGGTCAACTGGTCATCTGGTTATCTGGTCATCCGTTCATCTGGTCATCTGGTCATCTGGTCATCCGATCATCTGGTCATCCAGTCATCTGGTCATCTGGTCATCTGGTCATCTCGTAATCTGGTCATCTGGTCATCTTGTCATCTGGTCATCTCGTCATCTCGTCATCTGGTCATCTGGTCATCTCGTCATCTGGTCGTCTGATCATCTGGTCATCTGGTTATCTGGTCATCTGTTTAACTGGTCATCTGTTTAACTGGTCATCTGGTTATCTGGTCATCCTGTCATCTGTTCATCTGGTCATCCGGTCATCCGGTCATCTGGTCATCTAGTCATCTGGTCATCTGGTCATCTGGTCATCTCGTAATCTGGTCATCTGGTTATCTGGTCATCTCGTCATCTGGTCATCTGGTTATCTGGTCATCCGGTCGTCTGGTCATCTGGTCATCTGCTCGACTGGTCATCTGGTCATCTGGTCATCAGGTCATCTGGTCGTCTGGTCATCTCGTCATTTCTTCATCATCTGGTCATCTCGTCATCTCGTCATCTCGTCATCTCGTCGTCTGGTCATCTGGTCATCTGGTCATCTGGTCATCTGGTCATCTCGTCATCTCGTCATCTGGTCATCTGTTCATCTCGTAATCTGGTCATCGGGTCATCTGGTCATCTGGTCATCTGGTGATCTGGTCATCTGGTCATCTGGTCATCTGGTCATCCGGTCATCTAATCATCTGGTCATCGGGTCATCTGGTCATCTGGTCATCTGGTCATCTGGTCATCTCGTAATCTGGCTATCGGGTCATCTCGTCATCTCGTCGTCTGGTCATCTGGTCATCTGGTCATATGTTCATCTCGTAATCTGGTCATCGGTTCATCTGGTCATCTGGTCATCTGGTCATCTGGTCATCTAGTCATCTCGTCATCTCGTCATCTGGTGATCTGGTCATCTGGTCATCTCGTAATCTGGTCATCTGGTTATCTGGTCATCTCGTCATCTGGTCATCTGATTATCTGGTCATCCGGTCGTCTGGTCATCTGGTCATCTGCTCGACTGGTCATCTGGTCATCTGGTCATCTGGTCATCTGGTCGTCTGGTCATCTCGTCATTTCTTCATCATCTGGTCATCTCGTCATCTCGTTATCTCGTCGTCTGGTCATCTGGTCATCTGGTCATCTGGTCATCTAGTCATCTCGTCATCTCGTCATCTGGTCATCTGGTCATCTGGTCATCTGTTCATCTCGTAATCTGGTCATCTGGTCATCTGGTGATCTGGTCATCTGGTCATCTGGTCTTCTGGTCATCTGGTCATCCGGTCATCTGGTCATCTGGTCATCGGGTCATCTGGTCATCTGGTCATCTAGTCATCTCGTCATCTCGTCGTCTGGTCATCTGGTTATCCGATCATCTGGTCAACTGGTCAACTGGTCATCTGGTCATCAGGTCATCTCGTCATCTCGTAATCCGTCATCTCGTCATCTTGTCATCTGGTCATCTGGTCATCTGGTCATCTGGTCATATGGTCGTCTGGTCATCTGGTTTTCTCGACATCTCGTCATGTCGTCATCATCTGGTCATCTCGTCATCTGGTCATTTCCTCATCATCTCGTCATTTCGTAACCTCGTCATCTGGTTATCTGGTCCTCTCGTCATCTCATCACCTGGTTATCTGGTCATCTGGTCATCCGGTTATCTGGTCATCTGGTCATCTTGTGATCTGGTCATCTGGTCATCTGGTCATCTGGTCATTTGGTCATCTATTCATCTGGTCATCTGGTCATCTGGTCATCTGGTCATCTGGTCATCTCGTCATCTCGTCATCTGGTCATCTCCTCATCATCTCGTCATTTCGTAACCTCGTCATCTGGTTATCTGGTCCTCTCGTCATCTCGTCACCTGGTAATCTGGTCATCTGGTCAGACGGTCATTTGGTCATCTGGTTATCTGGTCATCTGGTCATCTGGTTATCTCGTCATCTCGTAATCTGGTCATCTTGTCATCTGGTCATCTAATCATCTGGCAATCCGGTCATCTAGTCATCTGGTCATCTGGTCTTCTGGTCATCTGGTCTTCTGGTCATCTGGTCATCTGTTCATCTGGTCATCTGGTCATCTGGTCATCTGATCATCTGGTCATCTGGCCATCTGGTCATCTATTCATCTGGTTATCTGGTCATTTGTTCATCTGGTCGTCTGGTCATCTGGTCTTCTCGTCATCTCGTCATTTCGTCATCATCTGGTCATCTCGTCTTCTCGTCATCTCGTCATCTCGTCATCTCGTCATCTCGTCATCTCGTCATCTCGTCATCTCGTCATTTCGTCATCATCTGGTCATATCGTCATCTCGTCATCTCGTCATCTGGTCATCTGTCATCTGGTCATCTGGTCGTCTGGTCATCTGGTCAACTGTTCATCTGGTTATCTGGTCATCTGGTCATCTGGTCATCTGGTCATCCGATCATCTGGTCATCCAGTCATCTGGTCATCTGGTCATCTGGTCATCTCGTAATCTGGTCATCTGGTCATCTTGTCATCTGGTCATCTCGTCATCTCGTCATCTGGTTATCTGGTCATCTGTTCAACTGGTCATCTGGTTATCTGGTCATCCTGTCATCTGTTCATCTGGTCATCCGGTCATCCGGTCATCTGGTCATCTAGTCATCTGGTCATCTGGTCATCTGGTCATCTCGTAATCTGGTCATCTGGTTATCTGGTCATCTCGTCATCTGGTCATCTGGTTATCTGGTCATCCGGTCGTCTGGTCATCTGGTCATCTGCTCGACTGGTCATCAGGTCATCTGGTCATCTGGTCATCTGGTCGTCTGGTCATCTCGTCATTTCTTCATCATCTGGTCATCTCGTCATCTCGTCATCTCGTCGTCTGGTCATCTGGTCATCTGGTCATCTGGTCATCTGGTCATCTCGTCATCTCGTCATCTGGTCATCTGGTCATCTGGTCATCTGTTCATCTCGTAATCTGGTCATCCGGTCATCTGGTCATCTGGTCATCGGGTCATCTGGTCATCTGGTCATCTGGTCATCTGGTCATCTCGTAATCTGGCTATCGGGTCATCTCGTCATCTCGTCGTCTGGTCATCTGGTCATCTGGTCATCTGTTCATCTCGTAATCTGGTCATCGGTTCATCTGGTCATCCGGTCATCTGGTCATCTGGTCATCTAGTCATCTCGTCATCTCGTCATCTGGTGATCTGGTCATCTGGTCATCTCGTAATCTGGTCATCTGGTTATCTGGTCATCTCGTCATCTGGTCATCTGGTTATCTGGTCATCCGGTCGTCTGGTCATCTGGTCATCTGCTCGACTGGTCATCTGGTCATCTGGTCATCTGGTCATCTGGTCGTCTGGTCATCTCGTCATTTCTTCATCATCTGGTCATCTCGTCATCTCGTCATCTCGTCGTCTGGTCATCTGGTCATCTGGTCATCTGGTCATCTAGTCATCTCGTCATCTCGTCATCTGGTCATCCGGTCATCTGGTCATCTGTTCATCTCGTAATCTGGTCATCGGGTCATCTGGTCATCTGGTCATCTGGTCATCTGGTCATCTGGTCATCTGGTCATCTGGTCATCTGGTCATCCGGTCATCTGGTCATCTGGTCATCGGGTCATCTGGTCATCTGGTCATCTGGTCATCTGGTCATCTCGTAATCTGGCTATCGGGTCATCTCGTCATCTCGTCGTCTGGTCATCTGGTCATCTGGTCATCTGTTCATCTCGTAATCTGGTCATCGGTTCATCTGGTCATCTGGTCATCTGGTCATCTGGTCATCTAGTCATCTCGTCATCTCGTCGTCTGGTCATCTGGTTATCCGATCATCTGGTCAACTGGTCAACTGGTCATCTGGTCATCAGGTCATCTCGTCATCTCGTAATCCCGTCATCTCGTCATCTCGTCATCTCGTCATCTCGTCATGCCGTCATCTAGTCATCTAGTCATCTCGTCATCTCGTCATCTCGTCATCTTGTCATCTGGTCATCTGGTCATCTGGTCATATGGTCGTCTGATCATCTGGTTTTCTCGACATCTCGTCATGTCGTCATCTAGTCATCTCGTCATCTCGTCATCTCGTCATCTTGTCATCTGGTCATCTGGTCATCTGATCATCTGGTCATCTGGTCGCCTCGTCATCTCGTCATTTCGTCATCATCTGGTCATCTCGTCATCTGGTCATCTCGTCATCTGGTCATCTGGTCATCTGGTCATCTGGTCGTCTGGTCATTTGGTCATCTGGTTATCTGGTCATCTGTTCATCTGGTTATTTGGTTATCTGGTCATCCTGTCATCTGGTCATCTCGTAATCTGGTCTCCTGGTCATCTATTCATCTGGTCAGCTGGTCATTTGGTCATCTGGTCGTCTGGTCATCTCGTAATCTGGTCATCTGGTCATCTGGTCATCTGGTCATTTGGTCATCTATTCATCTGGTCATCTGGTCATCTGGTCATCTGGTCATCTCGTCATCTCGTCATCTGGTCATCTCCTCATCATCTCATTTCGTAACCTCGTCATCTGGTTATCTGGTCCTCTCGTCATCTCGTCACCTGGTAATCTGGTCATCTGGTCATCCGGTCAGACGGTCATCTGGTCATCTGGTCATCTGGTCATCTGGTCATCTGGTCATCTCGTCATCTCGTCATCTGGTCATTTCCTCATCATCTCGTCATTTCGTAACCTCGTCATCTGGTTATCTGGTCCTCTCGTCATCTCATCACCTGGTTATCTGGTCATCTGGTCATCCTGTTATCTGGTCATCTGGTCATCTTGTGATCTGGTCATCTGGTCATCTGGTCATCTGGTCATCTGGTCATCTCGTCATCTCGTCATCTGGTCATCTCCTCATCATCTCGTCATTTCGTAACCTCGTCATCTGGTTATCTGGTCCTCTCGTCATCTCGTCACCTGGTAATCTGGTCATCTGGTCAGACGGTCATTTGGTCATCTGGTTATCTGGTCATCTGGTCATCTGGTTATCTCGTCATCTCGTAATCTGGTCATCTTGTCATCTGGCAATCCGGTCATCTAGTCATCTGGTCATCTGGTCTTCTGGTCATCTGGTCATCTGTTCATCTGGTCATCTGGTCATCCGGTCATCTGATCATCTGGTCATCTGGCCATCTGGTCATCTATTCATCTGGTTATCTGGTCATTTGTTCATCTGGTCGTCTGGTCATCTGGTCTTCTCGTCATCTCGTCATTTCGTCATCATCTGGTCATCTCGTTATCTCGTCATCTCGTCATCTCGTCATTTCGTCATCATCTGGTCATATCGTCATCTCGTCATCTGGTCATCTGTCATCTGGTCATCTGGTCGTCTGGTCATCTGGTCAACTGGTCATCTGGTTATCTGGTCATCCGTTCATCTGGTCATCTGGTCATCTGGTCATCCGATCATCTGGTCATCCAGTCATCTGGTCATCTGGTCATCTGGTCATCTCGTAATCTGGTCATCTGGTCATCTTGTCATCTGGTCATCTCGTCATCTCGTCATCTGGTCATCTGGTCATCTCGTCATCTGGTCGTCTGATCATCTGGTCATCTGGTTATCTGGTCATCTGTTCAACTGGTCATCTGGTTATCTGGTCATCCTGTCATCTGTTCATCGGGTCATCCGGTCATCCGGTCATCTGGTCATCTAGTCATCTGGTCATCTGGTCATCTGGTCATCTCGTAATCTGGTCATCTGGTTATCTGGTCATCTCGTCATCTGGTCATCTGGTTATCTGGTCATATGGTCGTCTGGTCATCTGGTCATCTGCTCGACTGGTCATCTGGTCATCTGGTCATCTGGTCATCTGGTCGTCTGGTCATCTCGTCATTTCTTCATCATCTGGTCATCTGGTCATCTCGTCATCTCGTCATCTCGTCGTCTGGTCATCTGGTCATCTGGTCATCTGGTCATCTGGTCATCTCGTCATCTCGTCATCTGGTCATCTGGTCATCTGGTCATCTGTTCATCTCGTAATCTGGTCATCGGGTCATCTGGTGATCTGGTCATCTGGTGATCTGGTCATCTGGTCATCTGGTCATCTGGTCATCCGGTCATCTGGTCACCTGGTCATCGGGTCATCTGGTCATCTGGTCATCTGGTCATCTGGTCATCTCGTAATCTGGCTATCGGGTCATCTCGTCATCTCGTCTTCTGGTCATCTGGTCATCTGGTTATCTGTTCATCTCGTAATCTGGTCATCGGTTCATCTGGTCATCTGGTCATCTGGTCATCTGGTCATCTAGTCATCTCGTCATCTCGTCATCTGGTCATCTGGTCATCTGGTCATCTCGTAATCTGGTCATCTGGTTATCTGGTCATCTCGTCATCTGGTCATCTGGTTATCTGGTCATCCGGTCGTCTGGTCATCTGGTCATCTGCTCGACTGGTCATCTGGTCATCTGGTCATCTGGTCATCTGGTCGTCTGGTCATCTCGTCATTTCTACATCATCTGGTCATCTCGTCATCTCGTCATCTCGTCATCTCGTCGTCTGGTCATCTGGTCATCTGGTCATCTGGTCATCTAGTCATCTCGTCATCTCGTCATCTGGTCATCTGGTCATCTGGTCATCTGTTCATCTCGTAATCTGGTCATCGGGTCATCTGGTCATCTGGTCATCTGGTGATCTGGTCATCTGGTCATCTGGTCATCTGGTCATCTGGTCATCCGGTCATCTGGTCATCTGGTCATCGGGTCATCTGGTCATCTGGTCATCTGGTCATCTGGTCATCTCGTAATCTGGCTATCGGGTCATCTCGTCATCTCGTCGTCTGGTCATCTGGTCATCTGGTCATCTGTTCATCTCGTAATCTGGTCATCGGTTCATCTGGTCATCTGGTCATCTGGTCATCTGGTCATCTAGTCATCTCGTCATCTCGTCGTCTGGTCATCTGGTTATCCGATCATCTGGTCAACTGGTCAACTGGTCATCTGGTCATCAGGTCATCTCGTCATCTCGTAATCCCGTCATCTCGTCATCTCGTCATCTCGTCATCTCGTCATCTCGTCATCTCGTCATGCCGTCATCTAGTCATCTAGTCATCTCGTCATCTCGTCATCTCGTCATCTCGTCATCTCGTCATCTCGTCATCTTGTCATCTGGTCATCTGGTCATCTGGTCATATGGTCGTCTGGTCATCTGGTTTTCTCGTCATCTCGTCATTTCGTCATCATCTGGTCATCTCGTCATCTGGTCATCTGGTCATCTCGTCATCTCGTCATCTCGTAATCCCGTAATCCCGTCATCTCGTCTCCTCGTCCTCTCGTCATCTCGTCATCTCGTCATGTCGTCATCTAGTCATCTCGTCATCTCGTCATCTCGTCATCTTGTCATCTGGTCATCTGGTCATCTGATCATCTGGTCATCTGGTCGTCTGGTCATCTGGTCACCTCGTCATCTTGTCATTTCGTCATCATCTGGTCATCTCGTCATCTGGTCATCTCGTCATCTGGTCATCTGGTCATCTGGTCATCTACTCGTCTGGTCATTTGGTCATCTGGTTATCTGGTCATCTGTTCATCTGGTTATTTGGTTATCTGGTCATCCTGTCATCTGGTCATCTCGTAATCTGGTCTTCTGGTCATCTATTCATCTGGTCAGCTGGTCATTTGGTCATCTGGTCATCTGGTCATCTCGTAATCTGGTCATCTGGTCATCTGGTCATCTGGTCATTTGGTCATCTATTCATCTGGCCATCTGATCATCTGGTCATCTGGTCATCTGATCATCTCGTCATCTCGTCATCTGGTCATCTCCTCATCATCTCGTCATTTCGTAACCTCGTCATCTGGTTATCTGGTCCTCTCGTCATCTCGTCACCTGGTAATCTGGTCATCTGGTCATCTGGTCAGACGGTCATCTGGTCATCTGGTCATCTGGTCATCCGATCATCTCGTCATCTCGTCATCTGGTCATTTTCTCATCATCTCGTCATTTCGTAACCTCGTCATCTGGTTATCTGGTCCTCTCGTCATCTGGTTATCTGGTCCTCTCGTCATCTCGTCACCTGGTAATCTGGTCATCTGGTCATCCGGTTATCTGGTCATCTGGTCATCTGGTTATCTCTTCATCTCGTAATCTGGTCATCTTGTCATCTGGTCGTCTAATCATCTGGTCATTTCGTCATCATGTGGTCATCTCGTCATCTCGTCATCTCGTCATCTGGTCATCTCGTAATCTGGTCATCGGGTCATCTGGTCATCTGGTCATCTGGTTATCTGGTCATCTGGTCATCTCGTCATCTCGTAATTTGGTCATCTGGTCATCTGGTCATCTGGTCATCTGGTTATCCAATCATCTGGTTATCTGGTCATCTGGTCATCTGGTTATCTGGTCATCTGTTTATCTGGTCATCTGGTCATCTGGTCATCTGGTCATCTGATCATCTGGTCATCTGGTCATCTGGTCATCTGGTCATCTCGTCATCTGGTCATCTGGTCATCTGGTCATCTGGTTATCTGGTCTTCTCTTCATCTGGTCATCTGGTCATCTGGTCATCTGGTCATCTGGTCATCTCGTCATCTGGTCATCTTGTCATCCGGTCGTCTGGTCATCTATTCATCTGGTCATCTGGTCATCTGGTCATCTGGTCATCTGGTCACCCGGTCATCTGGTCATCTAGTCATCTGGTCATCTAGTCATCTGGTCATCTGGTCATCTGGTCATCTCGTAATCTGTTCATCTGGTTATCTCGTCATGACGTCATGTTGTCATGTCGTCATCTCATCATCTCGTCATCTCGTCATCTCGTCATCTTGTCATCTCGTAATCTGGTCATCTGGTCTTCTCGTCATCTCGTCAATTCGTCATCATCTGGTCATCTGGTCATCTCGTCATCTCGTCATCTGGTCATCTCCTCATCATCTCGTCATCTCGTAACCTCGTCATCTGGTTATCTGGTCCTCTCGTCATCCCGTGATCTCGTCATCTCGTCACCTGGTCATCTGATCATCTGGTTATCTGGTCATCTGGTCATCTCGTTATCTCGTCATCTCGTAATCTGGTCCTCGGGTCATCTGGTCATCCAATCATCTGGTCATCTGGTCATCTTGTCATCTGGTCATCTGGTCAACTGATCATCTATTCAACTGGTCATCTGGTTATCTGATCATCTGGTCATCTGGTCATCTCGTCATCTCGTCATCTCGTCATCTCGTCATCTCGTCATCTGGTCACCTGGTCATCTGGTCATCTGGTCATTTTGTCATCTGGTCATTTTGTCATCTGGTCATCTATTCATCTGGTCATCTGGTCATCTGGTCATCCAATCATCTGGTCATCTGGTCATCTGGTCATCTGGTTATCTGGTCATCTGGTCATCTGGTTATCTGGTCATCTGTTCATCTGGTCATCTGGTCATCTGGTCATCTGGTCATCTGGTCATCTCGTCAGCTCGTCATCTGGTCATCTGGTCATTCGGTCGTCTGGTCATCTATTCATCTGGTATTCTGGTCATCTGGTCATCTGGTCATCTGGTCATCCGGTCATCTGGTCATCTAGTCATCTAGTCATCTGGTCATCTGGTCATCTTGTCATCTGGTCGTCTAATCATCTGGTCATTTCGTCATCATGTGGTCATCTCGTCATCTCGTCATCTCGTCATCTGGTCATCTCGTAATCTGGTCATCGGGTCATCTGGTCATCTGGTTATCTGGTCATCTGGTCATCTCGTCATCTCGTAATTTGGTCATCTGGTCATCTGGTCATCTGGTCATCCGGTCATCCAATCATCTGGTTATCTGGTCATCTGGTCATCTGGTTATCTGGTCATCTGTTTATCTGGTCATCTGGTCATCTGGTTATCTGGTCATCTGGTCATCTGGTCATCTGGTCATCTGGTCATCTGATCATCTGGTCATCTGGTCATCTGGTCATCTGGTCATCTCGTCATCTGGTCATCTGGTCATCTGGTCATCTGGTTATCTGGTCTTCTCTTCATCTGGTCATCTGGTCATCTGGTCATCTGGTCATCTGGTCATCTCGTCATCTGGTCATCTTGTCATCCGGTCGTCTGGTCATCTATTCATCTGGTCATCTGGTCATCTGGTCATCTGGTCATCTGGTCACCCGGTCATCTGGTCATCTTGTCATCTGGTCATCTAGTCATCTGGTCATCTGGTCATCTGGTCATCTCGTAATCTGTTCATCTGGTTATCTCGTCATGACGTCATGTTGTCATGTCGTCATCTCATCATCTCGTCATCTCGTCATCTCGTCATCTTGTCATCTCGTAATCTGGTCATCTGGTCTTCTCGTCATCTCGTCAATTCGTCATCATCTGGTCATCTGGTCATCTCGTCATCTCGTCATCTGGTCATCTCCTCATCATCTCGTCATCTCGTAACCTCGTCATCTGGTTATCTGGTCCTCTCGTCATCCCGTGATCTCGTCATCTCGTCACCTGGTCATCTGATCATCTGGTTATCTGGTCATCTGGTCATCTCGTTATCTCGTCATCTCGTAATCTGGTCCTCGGGTCATCTGGTCATCCAATCATCTGGTCATCTGGTCATCTTGTCATCTGGTCATCTGGTCAACTGATCATCTATTCAACTGGTCATCTGGTTATCTGATCATCTGGTCATCTGGTCATCTCGTCATCTCGTCATCTCGTCATCTGGTCATCTGGTCACCTGGTCATCTGGTCATCTGGTCATTTTGTCATCTGGTCATCTATTCATCTGGTCATCTGGTCATCTGGTCATCCAATCATCTGGTCATCTGGTCATCTGGTCATCTGGTTATCTGGTCATCTGGTCATCTGGTTATCTGGTCATCTGTTCATCTGGTCATCTGGTCATCTGGTCATCTGGTCATCTGGTCATCTCGTCAGCTCGTCATCTGGTCATCTGGTCATTCGGTCGTCTGGTCATCTATTCATCTGGTATTCTGGTCATCTGGTCATCTGGTCATCTGGTCATCCGGTCATCTGGTCATCTAGTCATCTAGTCATCTGGTCATCTGGTCATCTGGTCATCTCGTAATCTGGTCATCTGGTTATCTCGTCATGACGTCATGTCGTCATGTCGTCATCTCGTCATCTCGTCATCTCGCCATCTTTTCATCTTGTAATCTGGTCATCTGGTCTTCTCGTCATCACGTCAATTCGTCATCATCTGGTCATCTGGTCATCTCGTCATCTCGTCATCTCGGCATCTGGTCATCTCCTCATCATCTCGTCATCTCGTAACCTCGTCATCTGGTTATCTGGTCCTCTCGTCATCTCGTGATCTCGTCATCTCGTCCCCTGGTCATCTGATCATCTGGTTATCTGGTCATCTGGTCATCTGGTCATCTGGTCATCTGATCATCTGGTCATCTGGTCATCCGGTCGTCTGGTCATCTGGTCACCTGGTCATCTGGTCATCTGATCATTTTCTCATCTGGTCATCTATTCATCTGGTCATCTGGTCATCGGGTCATACGGTCATCTGGTCATCTGGTCATCTGGTCATCTGGTCATCGGGTCATCTGGTCATCTCGTCATCTGGTCATCTCGTCATCTGGTCATCTCGTCATCTGGTCATCTCGTCATCTGGTCATCTGGTCATCTCGTCATGACGTCATCTAGTCATCTCGTCATCTCGTCATCTTGTCATCTTGTCATCTGGTCATCTGGTCATCTGGTCATCTGGTCGTCTGGTCATCTGGTCTTCTCGTCATCTCGTTATTTCGTCATCATCTGGTCATCTCGTCATCTCGTCATCTCGTCATCTGGTCATCTGGGCATCTTGTCATCTGGTCTTCTCGTCATCTCGTTATTTCGTCATCATCTGGTCATCTCGTCATCTCGTCATCTGGTCATCTCCTCATCATCTCGTCATCTCGTAACCTCATCATCTGGTTATCTGGTCCTCTCGTCATCTCGTCATCTCGTCATCTGGTCATCTGGTCATCTGGTCATCTGGTCATCTGGTCATCTGGTCATCTGGTCATCTGGTCATCTTGTCATCTGGTCATCTGGTCATCTGGTCATCCATTCATCTGGTCATCCGGTCATCTGATCATCTGGTCATCTGGTCATCTGGTCATCTGGTCATCTGGTCATCTGGTCATCTGGTCATCTGGTTATCCGGCCATCTGGTCATCTGGTCATCTGGTCAACTGGTCATCTCGTCATCTCGTAATCCCGTCATCTCGTCATCTCGTCATCTAGTCATCTCGTCATCTCGTCATCTCGTCATCTTGTCATCTGGTCATCTGGTCATCTGTTCATCTGGTCTTCTGCTCATCTGGTCTTCTCGTCATCTGGTCATCTCCTCATCATCTCGTGATCTCGTAACCTCGTCTTCTGGTTATCTGGTCCTCTCGTCATCTCGTCATCTCGTCACCTGGTAATCTGGTCATCTGGTCATCTGGTCATCTGGTCAACTGGTGATCTGGTCATTTGGTCATCTAGTTGTCTGGTCATCTGTTCATCTGGTCATCTGGTCATCTGGTCATCTGGTTATCTGGTCATCTGTTCATCTGGTCATCTGGTCATCTGGTCATTTCGTTATCTTGTCATCTCGTCATCTGGTCATCTGCAAATTTAAGAAATTCATGCTTTTGGACGAAAAAACAAACGGTTCAGCGTTCAAAACGACAAAATCTTGAATTCACAATTTTAGTTTATGACTGATCGTAAGCATTGATCTTCATGCAAATGTAAGAAATTGGTGCATTTCGACGAATACCGGGCGTTTTTAATCGTTGAAACTTCGCCTTTCTGCTAGAAAAATAACTGCTACTGATGAGGAGAACGTTTTTTATCATCAAAAGGCAAGAAATTCATGCAGTTCAACTAAAATGAGCGATTTCAGCGACCAGATCGATATCAGTATTTCTGCTGCAAAACACGATTGTTCGCCGAGAACTGTTGGGGAAACTATAATTTTCGAAAGAAAAGAAGAAATTCCTGCATTTAAACGAAAATGAGCGATTTCAGCGGTCACATCGGCTAATTTCAGCTGCAAAACACGATTGTTTGCTGAGAACCGGTTGGGAAACTTTCCTTTTCATGGTAAAACACGAAATTTTTCATTTCAACGAAAACCGAACGTTTTGGTAGTTCAACGACAATTGCTTGGTGTAATCAGCATTTTTCTCTCCTAAATGATCGAAAACATTGAATTTCATGAAAAAGCCAAAAACTCATGCAAATTTAAGAAATTCATGCTTTTGGACGAAAAAACAAACGGTTCAGTGTTCAAAACGACAAAATCTTGAATTCACAATTTTAGCTTATGACTGATCGTAAGCATTGATTTTCATGCAAATGTAAGAAGTTCGTGCATTTCGACGAAAAACGGGCGTTTTTATTCGTTGAAACTTCGCCTTTCTGCTAGAAAAACAACTTCTACTCATCAGTAGAAGTTGTTCTTCTAACAGAAAGGCGAACGTTTTTTTCCATCAAAAGGCGAGAAATTCATGCATTTTAAACTAAATCGAGCGATTTCAGCGATCAGATCGACGAATTTCTGCTGGAAAACACGATTTTTGGCTGAGAACTGTTGGGAAATTCGTTGGGATTTTCGATCATTCAGGAGAGAAAACTGGTGAAATGACCATTTTTCTCTCCTGAATGATCGAAAACATTCAATTACATGAAAAAGAAGAAAATTCATGCATTTGGACGAGCATGCATTTGGTTTAGCGGTCGCAGCGACGAAATCTTCGTGAAGTCACAATTTTCGCTTATGACTGATCGGATACATTGAACTTCATGTCATGCAAATGCCAGAAATTCATGCATTCCGACGAAAAACGAGCGTTGTTAGACCGCAATGACGTTACTTCCGGTCAGTCTGACGTCACTTCCGGTCGCTCTGACGTCATTACCAGTCAGTCTTACGTCATATTCAATCGCTTTGACGTCACTTCCAGTCACTTTGAGGTCTCTTTCGGTCGCTTTGACGTCTCTTCTTGTCGATTTGACATCACCTCTGGTTGTTCTGACATAACTTCCGGTTGTTCTCACATCACTTCCGGTTGTTCCAACGACACTTCCAATTGTTCTGACATCACTTCCGGTTGTTCTAACGTCACATCCAGTCGCTTTGACGTCACTTCCGGTTGTTCTGACGTCACTTCCGGTTGTTCTGATATTACCGCCACTATCGGTCGCTTCGACGTCACTTCTAATCGACTTGACGTTACTTCCGGTTTTTCTGACATCACTTCCGATCCATCTGTCGGTAAGTTCGCAAACCAGCGAAATTTCAAGGCAACAATTTGAATTTTCCCGCCATGAAGGTGGCACCATCTGCCGGATAGTTCGCAACGCTTCCGCGTCACTTCCGGTCGCATTGACGTCACTTCCGACTGCTTGAACGTCACTTCCGGTCGCTTTGACGTCACTTCCGGTCGCTTTGACGTCACTTCCGAATGCTTGAACGTCACTTCCGGTAGCTTCCACGTCACTTACGGTCGCTGTGACGTCACTTCCGGTTTGGGTTTGACTTCCGGTTGAGCGACCGGAAGTGACGTCCAAGTCGATCTGAAGTGACGTCAAAGCGACCGGAAGTGATGTTTAACTCAACCGGAAGTGACGTCGGAGCGACCGGAGAAGACGTCAAAACGACCGGAAGTGACGTTGCAACGACCTGAAGTGACTTCAAAGTAACCGGAAGTGACGTTTGGGTTTGACGTCTTTTCTGGTCACAATGAGGTCACTTCCGATCACTTCGACGTCAACTCTAGTCGCTTTGGTGACACTTCCGATCGCTCTAACGTTACATCCGGTCGCTTCGACGTCACTTCCGGTCGCTCTGACGTCATGTCTGGTCGCTACAACGTCACATCCGGCAGCTTCGACGTCAATGCTAGTCGCTCTGATGTCACATCTGGTCGCATTGACGTCACTTCCGGTTGCAATAACGTCACTTCGAGTCGCTGTGACATCAATTCCGATCGCTCTGACGACACATCTGGTCGCTTTGAGGTCACTTCGGTCGCTTCGACATCTCTTCCGATCGCTTTGACGTCGCTCCTGGTCGTTTTGACATCACTTTCGGTTGTTCTAACGACACTTCCGATTGTTCTGACACCCCTTTGGTTGTTCTGACGTCACTTCCGGTCGCTTCGTCGTCACTTCCAATCGATTTGACGTTACTTCCGGTGGTACTGACGTCACTTCCAGACCATTTATCGGTTAGTTCACGCAGCTGCAAAATTTCAACGCGAAAAATTTAAGTTTCCCAACACGATGGTGGCGCCATCTGCCGGCGCGTTCGTAAAACAGCAAACATTCCTAGGCAAAATTTCGGAATTTCCCGCCACAACGGAGACATCATCCGCAGGCAACTTCGCGAAGCTGCAAGATTTCATGGCAAAAAAATTGATTTTCCGCGGCGACGGTGGCGCCATCTGCCGGCGAGAGCGCGAGTTTGCAAAGTTTCAAGGGGAAAACTTGAATTTTCCGGCCACGACGGTGACACCATCTGCCGGCGAGTTCGCGACACTTCCGCATCACTTCCGGTTGCATTGACGTCAATCCGACTGCTTGAGCGTCACTTCCGGTCACTTTGACGTCACTTCCGACTGCTTGAACGTCACTTCCGGTCTATCGACCGGTCGCTTTGACGTCACTTCCGGTTATGTAAGACGTTAAGCGACCGGAAGTGACGGCCAAGACAACCGGAAGTCACGCTACAGCGATAGGAAGTGACGTCCAACTCAACCGGAAGAGACGCTTTAACCAACCGGAAGTAACGTCAAAGCGACCGGAAGTGACGTCTAACCCAACCGGAAGTGACGTTCAATCCAACCAGAAGTGACGTCGAAGCAACCAAAAATGACGGCAAAGAGACCGGAAGTGACCTCAAAGTGACCGGCAGTGAATTCCAAGCGACCGGAAAAGACTTCAGTGACCGTAAGTGACGTCAAAGCGACCGGTGGTGACGACATTGCAAGCAGAAGTGACGTTAAAGCGACCGGAAGTGACGAAGTTGACGGTACTTCCGGTTGCTTTGCCGTTACTACCGGTCAGTTCGACGTCACTTCCGGTGGCTCCGACGTCATTTGCCGTTGCTTTGACGTCACTTTTAGTTGCAATTACGGCACTTCCGGTCAATGTGATGTCACTTCCGATTCCTCTGACGTCTTTCCGGTTGCAATGAGATCACTTCCGATCGCTCTACCGTCAAATCCGGATGCTCTGATTTCACATCTGGTCTCGATGTCGTCACTTCGGGTTGCAATTACGTCACTTCCGGTCGCCTTGGTGACACTTTCGATCGCTCTGACGTCACTTCCGGTCTCTTTAATGTCATTTTCGGTCACACTGACGTCACATCCGGTCGCTTTGACGTCACTTCCGGTGGCTCGGATGTCACTTCCGGTTGCAATGACGTCACGTCTGGTCATTTCGACGTCACTTCCGGTCGCTTTAACGTGAATTCTAACTTATCATCGCTATCTTAATTTAATATCGGTAGAAGTATCTTTTCCATCCAAATGAAGCTCGATATTGAACTATAAGATGCCGTTAAAAATGATAGATAAGATAAATCGAGTTTTTAAGGTGAAATTTTCAATTTAAAATAAATTTACCATCACTATGATAATTTAATATGGGTGGAAATGACTTTTCCATGGAAATGAAGCTCGGTAGAGTGTCAATCGAACTACAAAATGTTATTAAAAATTGTAGATACGATAAATCGAGTTTTAAGGTGAAATTTTGAACGTTAAACAAATTTACCATCACTATGATAATTTATTATGGGTGGAACTGTCTTTTCCATCCAAATAAAGCTCGATAAAGTGTCGATCGAACTATAAAATGTCATTAAAAATTGTAGATACGATAAATCGAGTTTTAAGGTGAAATTTTCATTTTTAAACAAATTTACCATCACTATGATACTTTAATATGGGTGGGCATAACTTTTCCATCGAGATGAAGCTCGATAGAGTGTCAATCGAACGATAAAATGTCTTCAAAAATGATAGATACGATAAATCGAGTTTTAAGGTGAAATTTTTGATTTTAAACGAATTTACCATCACTATGATATTTTAATATCGGTGGGAATATGTTTCCCATACAAACGAAGCTTGATAGAATGTCGATCGAACGATAAAATGTCTTTAGAAAAGATAGATACATTAAATCGAGTTTTAAGGTGAAATTTTTAATTTTAAACAAGTTTACCATCACTATGATAATTTAATATGGGTGGGAATAACTTTTTCATCGAAATGAAGCTCGATAGAGTGTCGATCGAACGATAAAATGTCTTCAAAAATGATAGATATTATAAATCGAGTTTTAAGGTGAAATTTTCAACTTTAAACAAGTTTACCATCACTATGATAATTTAATATGGGTGGGAATAACTTTTTCATCGAAATGAAGCTCGATAGAGTGTCGATCGAACGATAAAATGTCTGCAAAAATGATAGATACGATAAATCGAGTTTTAAGGTGAAATTTTCAATTTTAACCGAATTTACCATCACTATGATAATTTAATATGGGTGGGAATAACTTTTTCATCGAAATGAAGCTCGATAGAGTGTCGATCGAACGATAAAATGTCTTCAAAAATGATAGATAGTATAAATCGAGTTTTAAGGTGAAATTTTCAACTTTAAACAAGTTTACCATCACTATGATAATTTAATATGGGTGGGAATAACTTTTTCAGCGAAATGAAGCTCGATAGAGTGTCGATCGAACGATAAAATGTCCTCAAAAATGCTAGATACGATAAATCGAGTTTTAAGGTGAAATTTTCAATTTTAAACGAATTTACCATCACTATGATATTTTAATATCGGTGGAAATATGTTTCCCATCCAAATGAAGCTTGATAGAATGTCTATGGAACGATAAAATGTCTTTGAAAAAAATAGATACACTAAATCGAGTTTTAAGGTGAAATTTTTAACTTTAAACAAGTTTACCATCACTATGATAATTTAATATGGGTGGGAATAACTTTTTCATCGAAATAAAGCTCGATAGAGTGTCGACCGAACGATAAAATGCCTTCAAAAATGATAGATACGATAAATCGAGTTTTAAGGTGAAATTTTTGATTTTAAACAAATTTACCATCACTATGATAATTTAATATGGGTGGGAATAACTTTTCCAGCGAAATGAAGCTCGATAGAGTGTCGATCGAACGATAAAATGTCTTCAAAAATGCTAGATACGATAAATCGAGTTTTAAGGTGAAATTTTCAACTTTAAACAAGTTTACCATCACTATGATAATTTAATATGGGTGTGAATAACTTTTTCATCGAAATGAAGCTCGATAGAGTGTCGATCGAACGATAAAATGTCTTCAAAAATGATAGATATTATAAATCGAGTTTTAAGGTGAAATTTTCAACTTTAAACAAGTTTACCATCACTATGATAATTTAATATGGGTGGGAATAACTTTTTCATCGAAATGAAGCTCGATAGAGTGTCGATCGAACGATACGATGTCATCAAAAATGATAGATACGATAAATCGAGTTTTAAGGTGAAATTTTCAACTTTAAACAAGTTTACCATCACTATGATAATTTAATATGGGTGGGAATAACTTTTTCATCGAAATGAAGCTCGATAGAGTGTCGATCGAACGATAAAATGTCTTCAAAAATGATAGATATTATAAATCGAGTTCTAAGGTGAAATTTTCAACTTTAAACAAGTTTACCATCACTATGATCATTTAATATGGGTGGGAATAACTTTTCCAGCGAAATGAAGCTCGATAGAGTGTCGATCGAACGATAAAATGTCTTCAAAAATGATAGATATTATAAATCGAGTTTTAAGGTGAAATTTTCAACTTTAAACAAGTTTACCATCACTATGATAATTTAATATGGGTGGGAATAACTTTTTCATCGAAATGAAGCTCGATAGAGTGTCGATCGAACGATACGATGTCATCAAAAATGATAGATACGATAAATCGAGTTTTAAGGTGAAATTTTCAACTTTAAACAAGTTTACCATCACTATGATAATTTAATATGGGTGGGAATAACTTTTTCATCGAAATGAAGCTCGATAGAGTGTCGATCGAACGATAAAATGTCTTCGAAAATGATGGATACGACAAATCGAGTTTTAAGGTGAAATTTTCAATTTTAAATGAATTTACCATCACTATGATATTTTAATATCGGTGGAAATATGTTTCCCATCCAAATGAAGCTTAATAGAATGTCTATGGAACGATAAAATGTCTTTGAAAAAAACAGATACACTAAATCGAGTTTTAAGGTGAAATTTTTAATTTTAAACAAATTTACCATCACTATGATAATTTAATAAGGGTGGGCATAACTTTTTCATCGAAATGAAGCTCGATAGAGTGTCAATCGAACGATAAAATGTCTTCAAAAATGATTGATACGATAAATCGAGTTTTAAGGTGAAATTTTTGATTTTAAACGAATTTACCATCACTATGATATTTCAATATCGGTGGAAATATGTTTCCCATCCAAACGAAGCTTGATAGAATGTCGATCGAACGATAACATGTCTTTAGAAAAGATAGATACTCTAAATCGAGTTTTAAGGTGAAATTTTCAATTTTAAACGAATTTACCATCACTATGATATTTTAATATCGGTGGAAATATGTTTCCCATCCAAATGAAGCTTGATAGAATGTCTATGGAACGATAAAATGTCTTTGAAAAAAATAGATACACTCAATCGAGTTTTAAGGTGAAATTTTTAACTTTAAACAAGTTTACCATCACTATGATAATTTAATATGGGTGGGAATAACTTTTTCATCGAAATGAAGCTCGATAGAGTGTCGACCGAACGATAAAATGTCTTCAAAAATGATAGATACGATAAATCGAGTTTTAAGGTGAAATTTTTAATTTTATACAAATTTACCATCACTATGATAATTTAATATGGGTGGGAATAACTTTTTCATCGAAATGAAGCTCGATAGAGTGTCGATCGAACGATAAAAAATCTTCTAAAATGATAGATATTATAAATCGAGTTTTAAGGTGAAATTTTCAACTTTAAACAAGTTTACCATCACTATGATAATTTAATATGGGTGGGAATAACTTTTTCATCGAAATGAAGCTCGATAGAGTGTCGATCGAACGATAAAATGTCTTCAAAAATGCTAGATACGATAAATCGAGTTTTAAGGTGAAAATTTCAATTTTAAACGAATTTACCATCACTGTGATATTTTAATATGGGTGGAAATATGTTTTCCATCCAAATGAAGATTGATAGAATGTCTATGGAACGATAAAATGTCTTTGAAAAAAATAGATACACTAAATCGAGTTTTAAGGTGAAATTTTTAACTTTAAACAAGTTTACCATCACTATGATAATTTAATATGGGTGGGAATAACTTTTTCATCGAAATAAAGCTCGATAGAGTGTCGACCGAACGATAAAATGCCTTCAAAAATGATAGATACGATAAATCGAGTTTTAAGGTGAAATTTTTGATTTTAAACAAATTTACCATCACTATGATAATTTAATATGGGTGGGAATAACTTTTCCAGCGAAATGAAGCTCGATAGAGTGTCGATCGAACGATAAAATGTCTTCAAAAATGCTAGATACGATAAATCGAGTTTTAAGGTGAAATTTTCAACTTTAAACAAGTTTACCATCACTATGATAATTTAATATGGGTGGGAATAACTTTTTCATCGAAATGAAGCTCGATAGAGTGTCGATCGAACGATAAAATGTCTTCAAAAATGATAGATATTATAAATCGAGTTCTAAGGTGAAATTTTCAACTTTAAACAAGTTTACCATCACTATGATCATTTAATATGGGTGGGAATAACTTTTCCAGCGAAATGAAGCTCGATAGAGTGTCGATCGAACGATAAAATGTCTTCAAAAATGATAGATATTATAAATCGAGTTTTAAGGTGAAATTTTCAACTTTAAACAAGTTTACCATCACTATGATAATTTAATATGGGTGGGAATAACTTTTTCATCGAAATGAAGCTCGATAGAGTGTCGATCGAACGATACGATGTCATCAAAAATGATAGATACGATAAATCGAGTTTTAAGGTGAAATTTTCAACTTTAAACAAGTTTACCATCACTATGATAATTTAATATGGGTGGGAATAACTTTTTCATCGAAATGAAGCTCGATAGAGTGTCGATCGAACGATAAAATGTCTTCAAAAATGATAGATATTATAAATCGAGTTCTAAGGTGAAATTTTCAACTTGAAACAAGTTTACCATCACTATGATCATTTAATATGGGTGGGAATAACTTTTCCAGCGAAATGAAGCTCGATAGAGTGTCGATCGAACGATAAAATGTCTTCAAAAATGCTAGATACGATAAATCGAGTTTTAAGGTGAAATTTTCAATTTTAAACGAATTTACCATCACTATGATATTTTAATATCGGTGGAAATATGTTTCCCATCCAAATGAAGCTTGATAGAATGTCTATGGAACGATAAAATGTCTTTGAAAAAACTAGATACACTAAATCGAGTTTTAAGGTGAAATTTTTAATTTTAAACAAATTTACCATCACTATGATAATTTAATAAGGGTGGGCATAACTTTTCCATCGAAATGAAGCTCGATAGAGTGTCTATCGAACGATAAAATGTCTTCAAAAATGATTGATACGATAAATCGAGTTTTAAGGTGAAATTTATGATTTTAAACGAATTTACCATCACTATGATATTTTAATATCGGTGGAAATATGTTTCCCATCCAAACGAAGCTTGATAGAATGTCGATGGAACGATAACATGTCTTTAGAAAAGATAGATACTCTAAATCGAGTTTTAAGGTGAAAATTTAATTTTAAACGAATTTACCATCACTATGATATTTTAATATCGGTGGAAATATGTTTCCCATCCAAATGAAGCTTGATAGAATGTCTATGGAACGATAAAATGTCTTTGAAAAAAATAGATACACTAAATCGAGTTTTAAGGTGAAATTTTTAACTTTAAACAAGTTTACCATCACTATGATAATTTAATATGGGTGGGAATAACTTTTTCATCGAAATAAAGCTCGATAGAGTGTCGACCGAACGATAAAATGTCTTCAAAAATGATAGATACGATAAATCGAGTTTTAAGGTGAAATTTTTGATTTTAAACAAATTTACCATCACTATGATAATTTAATATGGGTGGGAATAACTTTTCCAGCGAAATGAAGCTCGATAGAGTGTCGATCGAACGATAAAATGTCTTCAAAAATGCTAGATACGACAAATCGAGTTTTAAGGTGAAATTTTCAACTTTAAACAAGTTTACCATCACTATGATAATTTAATATGGGTGTGAATAACTTTTTCATCGAAATGAAGCTCGATAGAGTGTCGATCGAACGATAAAATGTCTTCAAAAATGATAGATATTATAAATCGAGTTTTAAGGTGAAATTTTCAACTTTAAACAAGTTTACCATCACTATGATAATTGATTATGGGTGGGAATAACTTTTTCATCGAAATGAAGCTCGATAGAGTGTCGATCGAACGATAAAATGTCTTCAAAAATGATAGATATTATAAATCGAGTTTTAAGGTGAAATTTTCAACTTTAAACAAGTTTACCATCACTATGATAATTTAATATGGGTGGGAATAACTTTTTCATCGAAATGAAGCTCGATAGAGTGTCGATCGAACGATACGATGTCATCAAAAATGATAGATACGATAAATCGAGTTTTAAGGTGAAATTTTCAACTTTAAACAAGTTTACCATCACTATGATAATTTAATATGGGTGGGAATAACTTTTTCATCGAAATGAAGCTCGATAGAGTGTCGATCGAACGATAAAATGTCTTCGAAAATGATGGATACGACAAATCGAGTTTTAAGGTGAAATTTTCAATTTTAAATGAATTTACCATCACTATGATATTTTAATATCGGTGGAAATATGTTTCCCATCCAAATGAAGCTTAATAGAATGTCTATGGAACGATAAAATGTCTTTGAAAAAAACAGATACACTAAATCGAGTTTTAAGGTGAAATTTTTAATTTTAAACAAATTTACCATCACTATGATAATTTAATAAGGGTGGGCATAACTTTTTCATCGAAATGAAGCTCGATAGAGTGTCAATCGAACGATAAAATGTCTTCAAAAATGATTGATACGATAAATCGAGTTTTAAGGTGAAATTTTTGATTTTAAACGAATTTACCATCACTATGATATTTCAATATCGGTGGAAATATGTTTCCCATCCAAACGAAGCTTGATAGAATGTCGATCGAACGATAACATGTCTTTAGAAAAGATAGATACTCTAAATCGAGTTTTAAGGTGAAATTTTCAATTTTAAACGAATTTACCATCACTATGATATTTTAATATCGGTGGAAATATGTTTCCCATCCAAATGAAGCTTGATAGAATGTCTATGGAACGATAAAATGTCTTTGAAAAAAATAGATACACTCAATCGAGTTTTAAGGTGAAATTTTTAACTTTAAACAAGTTTACCATCACTATGATAATTTAATATGGGTGGGAATAACTTTTTCATCGAAATGAAGCTCGATAGAGTGTCGACCGAACGATAAAATGTCTTCAAAAATGATAGATACGATAAATCGAGTTTTAAGGTGAAATTTTTAATTTTATACAAATTTACCATCACTATGATAATTTAATATGGGTGGGAATAACTTTTTCATCGAAATGAAGCTCGATAGAGTGTCGATCGAACGATAAAAAATCTTCTAAAATGATAGATATTATAAATCGAGTTTTAAGGTGAAATTTTCAACTTTAAACAAGTTTACCATCACTATGATAATTTAATATGGGTGGGAATAACTTTTTCATCGAAATGAAGCTCGATAGAGTGTCGATCGAACGATAAAATGTCTTCAAAAATGCTAGATACGATAAATCGAGTTTTAAGGTGAAAATTTCAATTTTAAACGAATTTACCATCACTGTGATATTTTAATATGGGTGGAAATATGTTTTCCATCCAAATGAAGATTGATAGAATGTCTATGGAACGATAAAATGTCTTTGAAAAAAATAGATACACTAAATCGAGTTTTAAGGTGAAATTTTTAACTTTAAACAAGTTTACCATCACTATGATAATTTAATATGGGTGGGAATAACTTTTTCATCGAAATAAAGCTCGATAGAGTGTCGACCGAACGATAAAATGCCTTCAAAAATGATAGATACGATAAATCGAGTTTTAAGGTGAAATTTTTGATTTTAAACAAATTTACCATCACTATGATAATTTAATATGGATGGGAATAACTTTTCCAGCGAAATGAAGCTCGATAGAGTGTCGATCGAACGATAAAATGTCTTCAAAAATGCTAGATACGATAAATCGAGTTTTAAGGTGAAATTTTCAACTTTAAACAAGTTTACCATCACTATGATAATTTAATATGGGTGGGAATAACTTTTTCATCGAAATGAAGCTCGATAGAGTGTCGATCGAACGATAAAATGTCTTCAAAAATGATAGATATTATAAATCGAGTTCTAAGGTGAAATTTTCAACTTTAAACAAGTTTACCATCACTATGATCATTTAATATGGGTGGGAATAACTTTTCCAGCGAAATGAAGCTCGATAGAGTGTCGATCGAACGATAAAATGTCTTCAAAAATGATAGATATTATAAATCGAGTTTTAAGGTGAAATTTTCAACTTTAAACAAGTTTACCATCACTATGATAATTTAATATGGGTGGGAATAACTTTTCCAGCGAAATGAAGCTCGATAGAGTGTCGATCGAACGATAAAATGTCTTCAAAAATGCTAGATACGATAAATCGAGTTTTAAGGTGAAATTTTCAATTTTAAACGAATTTACCATCACTATGATATTTTAATATCGGTGGAAATATGTTTCCCATCCAAATGAAGCTTGATAGAATGTCTATGGAACGATAAAATGTCTTTGAAAAAACTAGATACACTAAATCGAGTTTTAAGGTGAAATTTTTAATTTTAAACAAATTTACCATCACTATGATAATTTAATAAGGGTGGGCATAACTTTTCCATCGAAATGAAGCTCGATAGAGTGTCTATCGAACGATAAAATGTCTTCAAAAATGATTGATACGATAAATCGAGTTTTAAGGTGAAATTTATGATTTTAAACGAATTTACCATCACTATGATATTTTAATATCGGTGGAAATATGTTTCCCATCCAAACGAAGCTTGATAGAATGTCGATGGAACGATAACATGTCTTTAGAAAAGATAGATACTCTAAATCGAGTTTTAAGGTGAAATTTTTAATTTTAAACGAATTTACCATCACTATGATATTTTAATATCGGTGGAAATATGTTTCCCATCCAAATGAAGCTTGATAGAATGTCTATGGAACGATAAAATGTCTTTGAAAAAAATAGATACACTAAATCGAGTTTTAAGGTGAAATTTTTAACTTTAAACAAGTTTACCATCACTATGATAATTTAATATGGGTGGGAATAACTTTTTCATCGAAATAAAGCTCGATAGAGTGTCGACCGAACGATAAAATGTCTTCAAAAATGATAGATACGATAAATCGAGTTTTAAGGTGAAATTTTTGATTTTAAACAAATTTACCATCACTATGATAATTTAATATGGGTGGGAATAACTTTTCCAGCGAAATGAAGCTCGATAGAGTGTCGATCGAACGATAAAATGTCTTCAAAAATGCTAGATACGACAAATCGAGTTTTAAGGTGAAATTTTCAACTTTAAACAAGTTTACCATCACTATGATAATTTAATATGGGTGTGAATAACTTTTTCATCGAAATGAAGCTCGATAGAGTGTCGATCGAACGATAAAATGTCTTCAAAAATGATAGATATTATAAATCGAGTTTTAAGGTGAAATTTTCAACTTTAAACAAGTTTACCATCACTATGATAATTGATTATGGGTGGGAATAACTTTTTCATCGAAATGAAGCTCGATAGAGTGTCGATCGAACGATACGATGTCATCAAAAATGATAGATACGATAAATCGAGTTTTAAGGTGAAATTTTCAACTTTAAACAACTTTACCATCACTATGATAATTTAATATGGGTGGGAATAACTTTTTCATCGAAATGAAGCTCGACAGAGTGTCGACCGAACGATAAAATGTCTTCAAAAATGATAGATACGATAAATCGAGTTTTAAGGTGAAATTTTTAATTTTAAACAAATTTACCATCACTATGATAATTTAATATGGGTGGGAATAACTTTTCCAGCGAAATGAAGCTCGATAGAGTGTCGATCGAACGATAAAATGTCCTCAAAAATGCTAGATACGATAAATCGAGTTTTAAGGTGAAATTTTCAATTTTAAACGAATTTACCATCACTATGATATTTTAATATCGGTGGAAATATGTTTCCCATCCAAATGAAGCTTGATAGAATGTCTATGGAACGATAAAATGTCTTTGAAAAAAATAGATACACTAAATCGAGTTTTAAGGTGAAATTTTTAACTTTAAACAAGTTTACCATCACTATGATAATTTAATATGGGTGGGAATAACTTTTTCATCGAAATAAAGCTCGATAGAGTGTCGACCGAACGATAAAATGCCTTCAAAAATGATAGATACGATAAATCGAGTTTTAAGGTGAAATTTTTGATTTTAAACAAATTTACCATCACTATGATAATTTAATATGGGTGGGAATAACTTTTCCAGCGAAATGAAGCTCGATAGAGTGTCGATCGAACGATAAAATGTCTTCAAAAATGCTAGATACGATAAATCGAGTTTTAAGGTGAAATTTTCAACTTTAAACAAGTTTACGATCACTATGATAATTTAATATGGGTGTGAATAACTTTTTCATCGAAATGAAGCTCGATAGAGTGTCGATCGAACGATAAAATGTCTTCAAAAATGATAGATATTATAAATCGAGTTTTAAGGTGAAATTTTCAACTTTAAACAAGTTTACCATCACTATGATAATTTAATATGGGTGGGAATAACTTTTTCATCGAAATGAAGCTCGATAGAGTGTCGATCGAACGATACGATGTCATCAAAAATGATAGATACGATAAATCGAGTTTTAAGGTGAAATTTTCAACTTTAAACAAGTTTACCATCACTATGATAATTTAATATGGGTGGGAATAACTTTTTCATCGAAATGAAGCTCGATAGAGTGTCGATCGAACGATAAAATGTCTTCAAAAATGATAGATATTATAAATCGAGTTCTAAGGTGAAATTTTCAACTTTAAACAAGTTTACCATCACTATGATCATTTAATATGGGTGGGAATAACTTTTCCAGCGAAATGAAGCTCGATAGAGTGTCGATCGAACGATAAAATGTCTTCAAAAATGATAGATATTATAAATCGAGTTTTAAGGTGAAATTTTCAACTTTAAACAAGTTTACCATCACTATGATAATTGAATATGGGTGGGAATAACTTTTTCATCGAAATGAAGCTCGATAGAGTGTCGATCGAACGATACGATGTCATCAAAAATGATAGATACGATAAATCGAGTTTTAAGGTGAAATTTTCAACTTTAAACAAGTTTACCATCACTATGATAATTTAATATGGGTGGGAATAACTTTTTCATCGAAATGAAGCTCGATAGAGTGTCGATCGAACGATAAAATGTCTTCAAAAATGATAGATATTATAAATCGAGTTCTAAGGTGAAATTTTCAACTTTAAACAAGTTTACCATCACTATGATCATTTAATATGGGTGGGAATAACTTTTCCAGCGAAATGAAGCTCGATAGAGTGTCGATCGAACGATAAAATGTCTTCAAAAATGATAGATATTATAAATCGAGTTTTAAGGTGAAATTTTCAACTTTAAACAAGTTTACCATCACTATGATAATTTAATATGGGTGGGAATAACTTTTTCATCGAAATGAAGCTCGATAGAGTGTCGATCGAACGATACGATGTCATCAAAAATGATAGATACGATAAATCGAGTTTTAAGGTGAAATTTTCAACTTTAAACAAGTTTACCATCACTATGATAATTTAATATGGGTGGGAATAACTTTTTCATCGAAATGAAGCTCGATAGAGTGTCGATCGAACGATAAAATGTCTTCGAAAATGATGGATACGACAAATCGAGTTTTAAGGTGAAATTTTCAATTTTAAATGAATTTACCATCACTATGATATTTTAATATCGGTGGAAATATGTTTCCCATCCAAATGAAGCTTAATAGAATGTCTATGGAACGATAAAATGTCTTTGAAAAAAATAGATACACTAAATCGAGTTTTAAGGTGAAATTTTTAATTTTAAACAAATTTACCATCACTATGATAATTTAATAAGGGTGGGCATAACATTTTCATCGAAATGAAGCTCGATAGAGTGTCAATCGAACGATAAAATGTCTTCAAAAATGATTGATACGATAAATCGAGTTTTAAGGTGAAATTTTTGATTTTAAACGAATTTACCATCACTATGATATTTCAATATCGGTGGAAATATGTTTCCCATCCAAACGAAGCTTGATAGTATGTCGATCGAACGATAACATGTCTTTAGAAAAGATAGATACTCTAAATCGAGTTTTAAGGTGAAATTTTCAATTTTAAACGAATTTACCATCACTATGATATTTTAATATCGGTGGAAATATGTTTCCCATCCAAATGAAGCTTGATAGAATGTCTATGGAACGATAAAATGTCTTTGAAAAAAATAGATACACTCAATCGAGTTTTAAGGTGAAATTTTTAACTTTAAACAAGTTTACCATCACTATGATAATTTAATATGGGTGGGAATAACTTTTTCATCGAAATGAAGCTCGATAGAGTGTCGACCGAACGATAAAATGTCTTCAAAAATGATAGATACGATAAATCGAGTTTTAAGGTGAAATTTTTAATTTTATACAAATTTACCATCACTATGATAATTTAATATGGGTGGGAATAACTTTTTCATCGAAATGAAGCTCGATAGAGTGTCGATCGAACGATAAAAAATCTTCTAAAATGATAGATATTATAAATCGAGTTTTAAGGTGAAATTTTCAACTTTAAACAAGTTTACCATCACTATGATAATTTAATATGGGTGGGAATAACTTTTTCATCGAAATGAAGCTCGATAGAGTGTCGATCGAACGATAAAATGTCTTCAAAAATGCTAGATACGATAAATCGAGTTTTAAGGTGAAAATTTCAATTTTAAACGAATTTACCATCACTGTGATATTTTAATATGGGTGGAAATATGTTTTCCATCCAAATGAAGATTGATAGAATGTCTATGGAACGATAAAATGTCTTTGAAAAAAATAGATACACTAAATCGAGTTTTAAGGTGAAATTTTTAACTTTAAACAAGTTTACCATCACTATGATAATTTAATATGGGTGGGAATAACTTTTTCATCGAAATAAAGCTCGATAGAGTGTCGACCGAACGATAAAATGCCTTCAAAAATGATAGATACGATAAATCGAGTTTTAAGGTGAAATTTTTGATTTTAAACAAATTTACCATCACTATGATAATTTAATATGGGTGGGAATAACTTTTTCATCGAAATGAAGCTCGATAGAGTGTCGATCGAACGATAAAATGTCTTCAAAAATGATAGATATTATAAATCGAGTTTTAAGGTGAAATTTTCAACTTTAAACAAGTTTACCATCACTATGATAATTTAATATGGGTGGGAATAACTTTTTCATCGAAATGAAGCTCGATAGAGTGTCGATCGAACGATACGATGTCATCAAAAATGATAGATACGATAAATCGAGTTTTAAGGTGAAATTTTCTACTTTAAACAAGTTTACCATCACTATGATAATTTAATATGGGTGGGAATAACTTTTTCATCGAAATGAAGCTCGATAGAGTGTCGATCGAACGATAAAATGTCTTCAAAAATGATAGATATTATAAATCGAGTTCTAAGGTGAAATTTTCAACTTTAAACAAGTTTACCATCACTATGATCATTTAATATGGGTGGGAATAACTTTTCCAGCGAAATGAAGCTCGATAGAGTGTCGATCGAACGATAAAATGTCTTCAAAAATGATAGATATTATAAATCGAGTTTTAAGGTGAAATTTTCAACTTTAAACAAGTTTACCATCACTATGATAATTTAATATGGGTGGGAATAACTTTTTCATCGAAATGAAGCTCGATAGAGTGTCGATCGAACGATACGATGTCATCAAAAATGATAGATACGATAAATCGAGTTTTAAGGTGAAATTTTCAACTTTAAACAAGTTTACCATCACTATGATAATTTAATATGGGTGGGAATAACTTTTTCATCGAAATGAAGCTCGATAGAGTGTCGATCGAACGATAAAATGTCTTCAAAAATGATAGATATTATAAATCGAGTTCTAAGGTGAAATTTTCAACTTTAAACAAGTTTACCATCACTATGATCATTTAATATGGGTGGGAATAACTTTTCCAGCGAAATGAAGCTCGATAGAGTGTCGATCGAACGATAAAATGTCTTCAAAAATGCTAGATACGATAAATCGAGTTTTAAGGTGAAATTTTCAATTTTAAACGAATTTACCATCACTATGATATTTTAATATCGGTGGAAATATGTTTCCCATCCAAATGAAGCTTGATAGAATGTCTATGGAACGATAAAATGTCTTTGAAAAAACTAGATACACTAAATCGAGTTTTAAGGTGAAATTTTTAATTTTAAACAAATTTACCATCACTATGATAATTTAATAAGGGTGGGCATAACTTTTCCATCGAAATGAAGCTCGATAGAGTGTCTATCGAACGATAAAATGTCTTCAAAAATGATTGATACGATAAATCGAGTTTTAAGGTGAAATTTATGATTTTAAACGAATTTACCATCACTATGATATTTTAATATCGGTGGAAATATGTTTCCCATCCAAACGAAGCTTGATAGAATGTCGATGGAACGATAACATGTCTTTAGAAAAGATAGATACTCTAAATCGAGTTTTAAGGTGAAATTTTTAATTTTAAACGAATTTACCATCACTATGATATTTTAATATCGGTGGAAATATGTTTCCCATCCAAATGAAGCTTGATAGAATGTCTATGGAACGATAAAATGTCTTTGAAAAAAATAGATACACTAAATCGAGTTTTAAGGTGAAATTTTTAACTTTAAACAAGTTTACCATCACTATGATAATTTAATATGGGTGGGAATAACTTTTTCATCGAAATAAAGCTCGATAGAGTGTCGACCGAACGATAAAATGTCTTCAAAAATGATAGATACGATAAATCGAGTTTTAAGGTGAAATTTTTGATTTTAAACAAATTTACCATCACTATGATAATTTAATATGGGTGGGAATAACTTTTCCAGCGAAATGAAGCTCGATAGTGTCGATCGAACGATAAAATGTCTTCAAAAATGCTAGATACGACAAATCGAGTTTTAAGGTGAAATTTTCAACTTTAAACAAGTTTACCATCACTATGATAATTTAATATGGGTGTGAATAACTTTTTCATCGAAATGAAGCTCGATAGAGTGTCGATCGAACGATAAAATGTCTTCAAAAATGATAGATATTATAAATCGAGTTTTAAGGTGAAATTTTCAACTTTAAACAAGTTTACCATCACTATGATAATTGATTATGGGTGGGAATAACTTTTTCATCGAAATGAAGCTCGATAGAGTGTCGATCGAACGATACGATGTCATCAAAAATGATAGATACGATAAATCGAGTTTTAAGGTGAAATTTTCAACTTTAAACAAGTTTACCATCACTATGATAATTTAATATGGGTGGGAATAACTTTTTCATCGAAATGAAGCTCGATAGAGTGTCGATCGAACGATAAAATGTCTTCAAAAATGCTAGATACGATAAATCGAGTTTTAAGGTGAAATTTTCAATTTTAGACGAATTTACCATCACTATGATAATTTAATATGGGTGGGAATCACTTTTCCAGCGAAATGAAGCTCGATAGAGTGTCGATCGAACGATAAAATGTCTTCAAAAATGATAGATATTATAAATCGAGTTTTAAGGTGAAATTTTCAACTTTAAACAAGTTTACCATCACTATGATCATTTAATATGGGTGGGAATAACTTTTCCAGCGAAATGAAGCTCGATAGAGTGTCGATCGAACGATAAAATGTCTTCAAAAATGCTAGATACGATAAATCGAGTTTTAAGGTGAAATTTTCAATTTTAAACGAATTTACCATCACTATGATATTTTAATATCGGTGGAAATATGTTTCCCATCCAAATGAAGCTTGATAGAATGTCTATGGAACGATAAAATGTCTTTGAAAAAAATAGATACACTCAATCGAGTTTTAAGGTGAAATTTTTAACTTTAAACAAGTTTACCATCACTATGATAATTTAATATGGGTGGGAATAACTTTTTCATCGAAATGAAGCTCGATAGAGTGTCGATCGAACGATAAAATGTCTTCAAAAATGCTAGATACGATAAATCGAGTTTTAAGGTGAAAATTTCAATTTTAAACGAATTTACCATCACTGTGATATTTTAATATGGGTGGAAATATGTTACCCATCCAAATGAAGCTTGATAGAATGTCTATGGAACGAGAAAATGTCTTTGAAAAAAATAGATACACTAAATCGAGTTTTAAGGTGAAATTTTTAATTTTAATCAAATTTACCATCACTATGATAATTTAATAAGGGTGGGCATAACTTTTCCATCGAAATAAAGCTTGATAGAATGTCGATCGAACGATAACATGTCTTTAGAAAAGATAGATACTCTAAATCGAGTTTTAAGGTGAAATTTTCAATTTTAAACGAATTTACCATCACTATGATATTTTAATATCGGTGGAAATATGTTTCCCATCCAAATGAAGCTTGATAGAATGTCTATGGAACGATAAAATGTCTTTGAAAAAAATAGATACACTCAATCGAGTTTTAAGGTGAAATTTTTAACTTTAAACAAGTTTACCATCACTATGATAATTTAATATGGGTGGGAATAACTTTTTCATCGAAATGAAGCTCGATAGAGTGTCGACCGAACGATAAAATGCCTTCAAAAATGATAGATACGATAAATCGAGTTTTAAGGTGAAATTTTTGATTTTAAACAAATTTACCATCACTATGATAATTTAATATGGGTGGGAATAACTTTTCCAGCGAAATGAAGCTCGATAGAGTGTCGATCGAACGATAAAATGTCATCAAAAATGATAGATACGATAAATCGAGTTTTAAGGTGAAATTTTCAACTTTAAACAAGTTTACCATCACTATGATAATTTAATATGGGTGGGAATAACTTTTTCATCGAAATGAAGCTCGATAGAGTGTCGATCGAACGATAAAATGTCTTCAAAAATGATAGATATTATAAATCGAGTTCTAAGGTGAAATTTTCAACTTTAAACAAGTTTACCATCACTATGATCATTTAATATGGGTGGGAATAACTTTTCCAGCGAAATGAAGCTCGATAGAGTGTCGATCGAACGATAAAATGTCTTCAAAAATGATAGATATTATAAATCGAGTTTTAAGGTGAAATTTTCAACTTTAAACAAGTTTACCATCACTATGATAATTTAATATGGGTGGGAATAACTTTTTCATCGAAATGAAGCTCGATAGAGTGTCGATCGAACGATACGATGTCATCAAAAATGATAGATACGATAAATCGAGTTTTAAGGTGAAATTTTCAACTTTAAACAAGTTTACCATCACTATGATAATTTAATATGGGTGGGAATAACTTTTTCATCGAAATGAAGCTCGATAGAGTGTCGATCGAACGATAAAATGTCTTCAAAAATGATAGATATTATAAATCGAGTTCTAAAGTGAAATTTTCAACTTTAAACAAGTTTACCATCACTATGATCATTTAATATGGGTGGGAATAACTTTTCCAGCGAAATGAAGCTCGATAGAGTGTCGATCGAACGATAAAATGTCTTCAAAAATGCTAGATACGATAAATCGAGTTTTAAGGTGAAATTTTCAAATTTAAACGAATTTACCATCACTATGATATTTTAATATCGGTGGAAATATGTTTCCCATCCAAATGAAGCTTGATAGAATGTCTATGGAACGATAAAATGTCTTTGAAAAAACTAGATACACTAAATCGAGTTTTAAGGTGAAATTTTTAATTTTAAACAAATTTACCATCACTATGATAATTTAATAAGGGTGGGCATAACTTTTCCATCGAAATGAAGCTCGATAGAGTGTCTATCGAACGATAAAATGTCTTCAAAAATGATTGATACGATAAATCGAGTTTTAAGGTGAAATTTATGATTTTAAACGAATTTACCATCACTATGATATTTTAATATCGGTGGAAATATGTTTCCCATCCAAACGAAGCTTGATAGAATGTCGATGGAACGATAACATGTCTTTAGAAAAGATAGATACTCTAAATCGAGTTTTAAGGTGAAATTTTTAATTTTAAACGAATTTACCATCACTATGATATTTTAATATCGGTGGAAATATGTTTCCCATCCAAATGAAGCTTGAAAGAATGTCTATGGAACGATAAAATGTCTTTGAAAAAAATAGATACACTAAATCGAGTTTTAAGGTGAAATTTTTAACTTTAAACAAGTTTACCATCACTATGATAATTTAATATGGGTGGGAATAACTTTTTCATCGAAATAAAGCTCGATAGAGTGTCGACCGAACGATAAAATGTCTTCAAAAATGATAGATACGATAAATCGAGTTTTAAGGTGAAATTTTTGATTTTAAACAAATTTACCATCACTATGATAATTTAATATGGGTGGGAATAACTTTTCCAGCGAAATGAAGCTCGATAGAGTGTCGATCGAACGATAAAATGTCTTCAAAAATGCTAGATACGACAAATCGAGTTTTAAGGTGAAATTTTCAACTTTAAACAAGTTTACCATCACTATGATAATTTAATATGGGTGTGAATAACTTTTTCATCGAAATGAAGCTCGATAGAGTGTCGATCGAACGATAAAATGTCTTCAAAAATGATAGATATTATAAATCGAGTTTTAAGGTGAAATTTTCAACTTTAAACAAGTTTACCATCACTATGATAATTGATTATGGGTGGGAATAACTTTTTCATCGAAATGAAGCTCGATAGAGTGTCGATCGAACGATACGATGTCATCAAAAATGATAGATACGATAAATCGAGTTTTAAGGTGAAATTTTCAACTTTAAACAAGTTTACCATCACTATGATAATTTAATATGGGTGGGAATAACTTTTTCATCGAAATGAAGCTCGATAGAGTGTCGATCGAACGATAAAATGTCTTCAAAAATGATAGATATTATAAATCGAGTTTTAAGGTGAAATTTTCAACTTTAAACAAGTTTACCATCACTATGATAATTTAATATGGGTGGGAATAACTTTTTCATCGAAATGAAGCTCGATAGAGTGTCGATCGAACGATAAAATGTCTTCAAAAATGCTAGATACGATAAATCGAGTTTTAAGGTGAAATTTTCAATTTTAGACGAATTTACCATCACTATGATAATTTAATATGGGTGGGAATCACTTTTCCAGCGAAATGAAGCTCGATAGAGTGTCGATCGAACGATAAAATGTCTTCAAAAATGATAGATATTATAAATCGAGTTTTAAGGTGAAATTTTCAACTTTAAACAAGTTTACCATCACTATGATCATTTAATATGGGTGGGAATAACTTTTCCAGCGAAATGAAGCTCGATAGAGTGTCGATCGAACGATAAAATGTCTTCAAAAATGCTAGATACGATAAATCGAGTTTTAAGGTGAAATTTTCAATTTTAAACGAATTTACCATCACTATGATATTTTAATATCGGTGGAAATATGTTTCCCATCCAAATGAAGCTTGATGGAATGTCTATGGAACGATAAAATGTCTTTGAAAAAAATAGATACACTCAATCGAGTTTTAAGGTGAAATTTTTAACTTTAAACAAGTTTACCATCACTATGATAATTTAATATGGGTGGGAATAACTTTTTCATCGAAATGAAGCTCGATAGAGTGTCGACCGAACGATAAAATGTCTTCAAAAATGATAGATACGATAAATCGAGTTTTAAGGTGAAATTTTTAATTTTATACAAATTTACCATCACTATGATAATTTAATATGGGTGGGAATAACTTTTTCATCGAAATGAAGCTCGATAGAGTGTCGATCGAACGATAAAAAATCTTCTAAAATGATAGATATTATAAATCGAGTTTTAAGGTGAAATTTTCAACTTTAAACAAGTTTACCATCACTATGATAATTTAATATGGGTGGGAATAACTTTTTCATCGAAATGAAGCTCGATGGAGTGTCGATCGAACGATAAAATGTCTTCAAAAATGCTAGATACGATAAATCGAGTTTTAAGGTGAAAATTTCAATTTTAAACGAATTTACCATCACTGTGATATTTTAATATGGGTGGAAATATGTTTTCCATCCAAATGAAGATTGATAGAATGTCTATGGAACGATAAAATGTCTTTGAAAAAAATAGATACACTAAATCGAGTTTTAAGGTGAAATTTTTAACTTTAAACAAGTTTACCATCACTATGATAATTTAATATGGGTGGGAATAACTTTTTCATCGAAATAAAGCTCGATAGAGTGTCGACCGAACGATAAAATGCCTTCAAAAATGATAGATACGATAAATCGAGTTTTAAGGTGAAATTTTTGATTTTAAACAAATTTACCATCACTATGATAATTTAATATGGGTGGGAATAACTTTTCCAGCGAAATGAAGCTCGATAGAGTGTCGATCGAACGATAAAATGTCATCAAAAATGATAGATACGATAAATCGAGTTTTAAGGTGAAATTTTCAACTTTAAACAAGTTTACCATCACTATGATAATTTAATATGGGTGGGAATAACTTTTTCATCGAAATGAAGCTCGATAGAGTGTCGATCGAACGATAAAATGTCTTCAAAAATGATAGATATTATAAATCGAGTTCTAAGGTGAAATTTTCAACTTTAAACAAGTTTACCATCACTATGATCATTTAATATGGGTGGGAATAACTTTTCCAGCGAAATGAAGCTCGATAGAGTGTCGATCGAACGATAAAATGTCTTCAAAAATGATAGATATTATAAATCGAGTTTTAAGGTGAAATTTTCAACTTTAAACAAGTTTACCATCACTATGATAATTTAATATGGGTGGGAATAACTTTTTCATCGAAATGAAGCTCGATAGAGTGTCGATCGAACGATACGATGTCATCAAAAATGATAGATACGATAAATCGAGTTTTAAGGTGAAATTTTCAACTTTAAACAAGTTTACCATCACTATGATAATTTAATATGGGTGGGAATAACTTTTTCATCGAAATGAAGCTCGATAGAGTGTCGATCGAACGATAAAATGTCTTCAAAAATGATAGATATTATAAATCGAGTTCTAAGGTGAAATTTTCAACTTTAAACAAGTTTACCATCACTATGATCATTTAATATGGGTGGGAATAACTTTTCCAGCGAAATGAAGCTCGATAGAGTGTCGATCGAACGATAAAATGTCTTCAAAAATGCTAGATACGATAAATCGAGTTTTAAGGTGAAATTTTTGATTTTAAACAAATTTACCATCACTATGATAATTTAATATGGGTGGGAATAACTTTTCCAGCGAAATGAAGCTCGATAGAGTGTCGATCGAACGATAAAATGTCTTCAAAAATGCTAGATACGATAAATCGAGTTTTAAGGTGAAATTTTCAACTTTAAACAAGTTTACCATCACTATGATAATTTAATATGGGTGTGAATAACTTTTTCATCGAAATGAAGCTCGATAGAGTGTCGATCGAACGATAAAATGTCTTCAAAAATGATAGATATTATAAATCGAGTTTTAAGGTGAAATTTTCAACTTTAAACAAGTTTACCATCACTATGATAATTTAATATGGGTGGGAATAACTTTTTCATCGAAATGAAGCTCGATAGAGTGTCGATCGAACGATACGATGTCATCAAAAATGATAGATACGATAAATCGAGTTTTAAGGTGAAATTTTCAACTTTAAACAAGTTTACCATCACTATGATAATTTAATATGGGTGGGAATAACTTTTTCATCGAAATGAAGCTCGATAGAGTGTCGATCGAACGATAAAATGTCTTCAAAAATGATAGATATTATAAATCGAGTTCTAAGGTGAAATTTTCAACTTTAAACAAGTTTACCATCACTATGATCATTTAATATGGGTGGGAATAACTTTTCCAGCGAAATGAAGCTCGATAGAGTGTCGATCGAACGATAAAATGTCTTCAAAAATGATAGATTTTATAAATCGAGTTTTAAGGTGAAATTTTCAACTTTAAACAAGTTTACCATCACTATGATAATTTAATATGGGTGGGAATAACTTTTTCATCGAAATGAAGCTCGATAGAGTGTCGATCGAACGATACGATGTCATCAAAAATGATAGATACGATAAATCGAGTTTTAAGGTGAAATTTTCAACTTTAAACAAGTTTACCATCACTATGATAATTTAATATGGGTGGGAATAACTTTTTCATCGAAATGAAGCTCGATAGAGTGTCGATCGAACGATAAAATGTCTTCGAAAATGATGGATACGACAAATCGAGTTTTAAGGTGAAATTTTCAATTTTAAATGAATTTACCATCACTATGATATTTTAATATCGGTGGAAATATGTTTCCCATCCAAATGAAGCTTAATAGAATGTCTATGGAACGATAAAATGTCTTTGAAAAAAATAGATACACTAAATCGAGTTTTAAGGTGAAATTTTTAATTTTAAACAAATTTACCATCACTATGATAATTTAATAAGGGTGGGCATAACATTTTCATCGAAATGAAGCTCGATAGAGTGTCAATCGAACGATAAAATGTCTTCAAAAATGATTGATACGATAAATCGAGTTTTAAGGTGAAATTTTTGATTTTAAACGAATTTACCATCACTATGATAATTTAATATGGGTGTGAATAACTTTTTCATCGAAATGAAGCTCGATAGAGTGTCGATCGAACGATAAAATGTCTTCAAAAATGATAGATATTATAAATCGAGTTTTAAGGTGAAATTTTCAACTTTAAACAAGTTTACCATCACTATGATAATTTAATATGGGTGGGAATAACTTTTTCATCGAAATGAAGCTCGATAGAGTGTCGATCGAACGATACGATGTCATCAAAAATGATAGATACGATAAATCGAGTTTTAAGGTGAAATTTTCAACTTTAAACAAGTTTACCATCACTATGATAATTTAATATGGGTGGGAATAACTTTTTCATCGAAATGAAGCTCGATAGAGTGTCGATCGAACGATAAAATGTCTTCAAAAATGATAGATATTATAAATCGAGTTCTAAGGTGAAATTTTCAACTTTAAACAAGTTTACCATCACTATGATCATTTAATATGGGTGGGAATAACTTTTCCAGCGAAATGAAGCTCGATAGAGTGTCGATCGAACGATAAAATGTCTTCAAAAATGATAGATATTATAAATCGAGTTTTAAGGTGAAATTTTCAACTTTAAACAAGTTTACCATCACTATGATAATTTAATATGGGTGGGAATAACTTTTTCATCGAAATGAAGCTCGATAGAGTGTCGATCGAACGATACGATGTCATCAAAAATGATAGATACGATAAATCGAGTTTTAAGGTGAAATTTTCAACTTTAAACAAGTTTACCATCACTATGATAATTTAATATGGGTGGGAATAACTTTTTCATCGAAATGAAGCTCGATAGAGTGTCGATCGAACGATAAAATGTCTTCGAAAATGATGGATACGACAAATCGAGTTTTAAGGTGAAATTTTCAATTTTAAATGAATTTACCATCACTATGATATTTTAATATCGGTGGAAATATGTTTCCCATCCAAATGAAGCTTAATAGAATGTCTATGGAACGATAAAATGTCTTTGAAAAAAATAGATACACTAAATCGAGTTTTAAGGTGAAATTTTTAATTTTAAACAAATTTACCATCACTATGATAATTTAATAAGGGTGGGCATAACATTTTCATCGAAATGAAGCTCGATAGAGTGTCAATCGAACGATAAAATGTCTTCAAAAATGATTGATACGATAAATCGAGTTTTAAGGTGAAATTTTTGATTTTAAACGAATTTACCATCACTATGATATTTCAATATCGGTGGAAATATGTTTCCCATCCAAACGAAGCTTGATAGTATGTCGATCGAACGATAACATGTCTTTAGAAAAGATAGATACTCTAAATCGAGTTTTAAGGTGAAATTTTCAATTTTAAACGAATTTACCATCACTATGATATTTTAATATCGGTGGAAATATGTTTCCCATCCAAATGAAGCTTGATAGAATGTCTATGGAACGATAAAATGTCTTTGAAAAAAATAGATACACTCAATCGAGTTTTAAGGTGAAATTTTTAACTTTAAACAAGTTTACCATCACTATGATAATTTAATATGGGTGGGAATAACTTTTTCATCGAAATGAAGCTCGATAGAGTGTCGACCGAACGATAAAATGTCTTCAAAAATGATAGATACGATAAATCGAGTTTTAAGGTGAAATTTTTAATTTTATACAAATTTACCATCACTATGATAATTTAATATGGGTGGGAATAACTTTTTCATCGAAATGAAGCTCGATAGAGTGTCGATCGAACGATAAAAAATCTTCTAAAATGATAGATATTATAAATCGAGTTTTAAGGTGAAATTTTCAACTTTAAACAAGTTTACCATCACTATGATAATTTAATATGGGTGGGAATAACTTTTTCATCGAAATGAAGCTCGATAGAGTGTCGATCGAACGATAAAATGTCTTCAAAAATGCTAGATACGATAAATCGAGTTTTAAGGTGAAAATTTCAATTTTAAACGAATTTACCATCACTATGATATTTTAATATCGGTGGAAATATGTTTCCCATCCAAATGAAGCTTGATAGAATGTCTATGGAACGATAAAATGTCTTTGAAAAAAATAGATACACTCAATCGAGTTTTAAGGTGAAATTTTTAACTTTAAACAAGTTTACCATCACTATGATAATTTAATATGGGTGGGAATAACTTTTTCATCGAAATGAAGCTCGATAGAGTGTCGATCGAACGATAAAATGTCTTCAAAAATGCTAGATACGATAAATCGAGTTTTAAGGTGAAAATTTCAATTTTAAACGAATTTACCATCACTGTGATATTTTAATATGGGTGGAAATATGTTACCCATCCAAATGAAGCTTGATAGAATGTCTATGGAACGAGAAAATGTCTTTGAAAAAAATAGATACACTAAATCGAGTTTTAAGGTGAAATTTTTAATTTTAATCAAATTTACCATCACTATGATAATTTAATAAGGGTGGGCATAACTTTTCCATCGAAATAAAGCTTGATAGAATGTCGATCGAACGATAACATGTCTTTAGAAAAGATAGATACTCTAAATCGAGTTTTAAGGTGAAATTTTCAATTTTAAACGAATTTACCATCACTATGATATTTTAATATCGGTGGAAATATGTTTCCCATCCAAATGAAGCTTGATAGAATGTCTATGGAACGATAAAATGTCTTTGAAAAAAATAGATACACTCAATCGAGTTTTAAGGTGAAATTTTTAACTTTAAACAAGTTTACCATCACTATGATAATTTAATATGGGTGGGAATAACTTTTTCATCGAAATGAAGCTCGATAGAGTGTCGATCGAACGATAAAATGTCTTCAAAAATGATAGATATTATAAATCGAGTTTTAAGGTGAAATTTTCAACTTTAAACAAGTTTACCATCACTATGATAATTTAATATGGGTGGGAATAACTTTTTCATCGAAATGAAGCTCGATAGAGTGTCGATCGAACGATACGATGTCATCAAAAATGATAGATACGATAAATCGAGTTTTAAGGTGAAATTTTCTACTTTAAACAAGTTTACCATCACTATGATAATTTAATATGGGTGGGAATAACTTTTTCATCGAAATGAAGCTCGATAGAGTGTCGATCGAACGATAAAATGTCTTCAAAAATGATAGATATTATAAATCGAGTTCTAAGGTGAAATTTTCAACTTTAAACAAGTTTACCATCACTATGATAATTGATTATGGGTGGGAATAACTTTTTCATCGAAATGAAGCTCGATAGAGTGTCGATCGAACGATACGATGTCATCAAAAATGATAGATACGATAAATCGAGTTTTAAGGTGAAATTTTCAACTTTAAACAACTTTACCATCACTATGATAATTTAATATGGGTGGGAATAACTTTTTCATCGAAATGAAGCTCGATAGAGTGTCGACCGAACGATAAAATGTCTTCAAAAATGATAGATACGATAAATCGAGTTTTAAGGTGAAATTTTTAATTTTAAACAAATTTACCATCACTATGATAATTTAATATGGGTGGGAATAACTTTTCCAGCGAAATGAAGCTCGATAGAGTGTCGATCGAACGATAAAATGTCCTCAAAAATGCTAGATACGATAAATCGAGTTTTAAGGTGAAATTTTCAATTTTAAACGAATTTACCATCACTATGATATTTTAATATCGGTGGAAATATGTTTCCCATCCAAATGAAGCTTGATAGAATGTCTATGGAACGATAAAATGTCTTTGAAAAAAATAGATACACTAAATCGAGTTTTAAGGTGAAATTTTTAACTTTAAACAAGTTTACCATCACTATGATAATTTAATATGGGTGGGAATAACTTTTTCATCGAAATAAAGCTCGATAGAGTGTCGACCGAACGATAAAATGCCTTCAAAAATGATAGATACGATAAATCGAGTTTTAAGGTGAAATTTTTGATTTTAAACAAATTTACCATCACTATGATAATTTAATATGGGTGGGAATAACTTTTCCAGCGAAATGAAGCTCGATAGAGTGTCGATCGAACGATAAAATGTCTTCAAAAATGCTAGATACGATAAATCGAGTTTTAAGGTGAAATTTTCAACTTTAAACAAGTTTACCATCACTATGATAATTTAATATGGGTGTGAATATCTTTTTCATCGAAATGAAGCTCGATAGAGTGTCGATCGAACGATAAAATGTCTTCAAAAATGCTAGATACGACAAATCGAGTTTTAAGGTGAAATTTTCAACTTTAAACAAGTTTACCATCACTATGATAATTTAATATGGGTGTGAATAACTTTTTCATCGAAATGAAGCTCGATAGAGTGTCGATCGAACGATAAAATGTCTTCAAAAATGATAGATATTATAAATCGAGTTTTAAGGTGAAATTTTCAACTTTAAACAAGTTTACCATCACTATGATAATTGATTATGGGTGGGAATAACTTTTTCATCGAAATGAAGCTCGATAGAGTGTCGATCGAACGATACGATGTCATCAAAAATGATAGATACGATAAATCGAGTTTTAAGGTGAAATTTTCAACTTTAAACAAGTTTACCATCACTATGATAATTTAATATGGGTGGGAATAACTTTTTCATCGAAATGAAGCTCGATAGAGTGTCGATCGAACGATAAAATGTCTTCAAAAATGATAGATATTATAAATCGAGTTTTAAGGTGAAATTTTCAACTTTAAACAAGTTTACCATCACTATGATAATTTAATATGGGTGGGAATAACTTTTTCATCGAAATGAAGCTCGATAGAGTGTCGATCGAACGATAAAATGTCTTCAAAAATGCTAGATACGATAAATCGAGTTTTAAGGTGAAATTTTCAATTTTAGACGAATTTACCATCACTATGATAATTTAATATGGGTGGGAATCACTTTTCCAGCGAAATGAAGCTCGATAGAGTGTCGATCGAACGATAAAATGTCTTCAAAAATGATAGATATTATAAATCGAGTTTTAAGGTGAAATTTTCAACTTTAAACAAGTTTACCATCACTATGATCATTTAATATGGGTGGGAATAACTTTTCCAGCGAAATGAAGCTCGATAGAGTGTCGATCGAACGATAAAATGTCTTCAAAAATGCTAGATACGATAAATCGAGTTTTAAGGTGAAATTTTCAATTTTAAACGAATTTACCATCACTATGATATTTTAATATCGGTGGAAATATGTTTCCCATCCAAATGAAGCTTGATAGAATGTCTATGGAACGATAAAATGTCTTTGAAAAAAATAGATACACTCAATCGAGTTTTAAGGTGAAATTTTTAACTTTAAACAAGTTTACCATCACTATGATAATTTAATATGGGTGGGAATAACTTTTTCATCGAAATGAAGCTCGATAGAGTGTCGATCGAACGATAAAATGTCTTCAAAAATGCTAGATACGATAAATCGAGTTTTAAGGTGAAAATTTCAATTTTAAACGAATTTACCATCACTGTGATATTTTAATATGGGTGGAAATATGTTACCCATCCAAATGAAGCTTGATAGAATGTCTATGGAACGATAAAATGTCTTTGAAAAAAATAGATACACTAAATCGAGTTTTAAGGTGAAATTTTTAATTTTAATCAAATTTACCATCACTATGATAATTTAATAAGGGAGGGCATAACTTTTCCATCGAAATAAAGCTTGATAGAATGTCGATCGAACGATAACATGTCTTTAGAAAAGATAGATACTCTAAATCGAGTTTTAAGGTGAAATTTTCAATTTTAAACGAATTTACCATCACTATGATATTTCAATATCGGTGGAAATATGTTTCCCATCCAAATGAAGCTTGATAGAATGTCTATGGAACGATAAAATGTCTTTGAAAAAAATAGATACACTCAATCGAGTTTTAAGGTGAAATTTTTAACTTTAAACAAGTTTACCATCACTATGATAATTTAATATGGGTGGGAATAACTTTTTCATCGAAATGAAGCTCGATAGAGTGTCGACCGAACGATAAAATGTCTTCAAAAATGATAGATACGATAAATCGAGTTTTAAGGTGAAATTTTTAATTTTATACAAATTTACCATCACTATGATAATTTAATATGGGTGGGAATAACTTTTTCATCGAAATGAAGCTCGATAGAGTGTCGATCGAACGATAAAAAATCTTCTGAAATGATAGATATTATAAATCGAGTTTTAAGGTGAAATTTTCAACTTTAAACAAGTTTACCATCACTATGATAATTTAATATGGGTGGGAATAACTTTTTCATCGAAATGAAGCTCGATAGAGTGTCGATCGAACGATACGATGTCATCAAAAATGATAGATACGATAAATCGAGTTTTAAGGTGAAATTTTCAACTTTAAACAAGTTTACCATCACTATGATAATTTAATATGGGTGGGAATAACTTTTTCATCGAAATGAAGCTCGATAGAGTGTCGATCGAACGATAAAATGTCTTCAAAAATGATAGATATTATAAATCGAGTTCTAAGGTGAAATTTTCAACTTTAAACAAGTTTACCATCACTATGATCATTTAATATGGGTGGGAATAACTTTTCCAGCGAAATGAAGCTCGATAGAGTGTCGATCGAACGATAAAATGTCTTCAAAAATGATAGATATTATAAATCGAGTTTTAAGGTGAAATTTTCAACTTTAAACAAGTTTACCATCACTATGATAATTTAATATGGGTGGGAATAACTTTTTCATCGAAATGAAGCTCGATAGAGTGTCGATCGAACGATACGATGTCATCAAAAATGATAGATACGATAAATCGAGTTTTAAGGTGAAATTTTCAACTTTAAACAAGTTTACCATCACTATGATAATTTAATATGGGTGGGAATAACTTTTTCATCGAAATGAAGCTCGATAGAGTGTCGATCGAACGATAAAATGTCTTCAAAAATGATAGATATTATAAATCGAGTTCTAAGGTGAAATTTTCAACTTTAAACAAGTTTACCATCACTATGATCATTTAATATGGGTGGGAATAACTTTTCCAGCGAAATGAAGCTCGATAGAGTGTCGATCGAACGATAAAATGTCTTCAAAAATGCTAGATACGATAAATCGAGTTTTAAGGTGAAATTTTCAATTTTAAACGAATTTACCATCACTATGATATTTTAATATCGGTGGAAATATGTTTCCCATCCAAATGAAGCTTGATAGAATGTCTATGGAACGATAAAATGTCTTTGAAAAAACTAGATACACTAAATCGAGTTTTAAGGTGAAATTTTTAATTTTAAACAAATTTACCATCACTATGATAATTTAATAAGGGTGGGCATAACTTTTCCATCGAAATGAAGCTCGATAGAGTGTCTATCGAACGATAAAATGTCTTCAAAAATGATTGATACGATAAATCGAGTTTTAAGGTGAAATTTATGATTTTAAACGAATTTACCATCACTATGATATTTTAATATCGGTGGAAATATGTTTCCCATCCAAACGAAGCTTGATAGAATGTCGATGGAACGATAACATGTCTTTAGAAAAGATAGATACTCTAAATCGAGTTTTAAGGTGAAATTTTTAATTTTAAACGAATTTACCATCACTATGATATTTTAATATCGGTGGAAATATGTTTCCCATCCAAATGAAGCTTGAAAGAATGTCTATGGAACGATAAAATGTCTTTGAAAAAAATAGATACACTAAATCGAGTTTTAAGGTGAAATTTTTAACTTTAAACACGTTTACCATCACTATGATAATTTAATATGGGTGGGAATAACTTTTTCATCGAAATAAAGCTCGATAGAGTGTCGACCGAACGATAAAATGTCTTCAAAAATGATAGATACGATAAATCGAGTTTTAAGGTGAAATTTTTGATTTTAAACAAATTTACCATCACTATGATAATTTAATATGGGTGGGAATAACTTTTCCAGCGAAATGAAGCTCGATAGAGTGTCGATCGAACGATAAAATGTCTTCAAAAATGCTAGATACGACAAATCGAGTTTTAAGGTGAAATTTTCAACTTTAAACAAGTTTACCATCACTATGATAATTTAATATGGGTGTGAATAACTTTTTCATCGAAATGAAGCTCGATAGAGTGTCGATCGAACGATAAAATGTCTTCAAAAATGATAGATATTATAAATCGAGTTCTAAGGTGAAATTTTCAACTTTAAACAAGTTTACCATCACTATGATAATTGATTATGGGTGGGAATAACTTTTTCATCGAAATGAAGCTCGATAGAGTGTCGATCGAACGATACGATGTCATCAAAAATGATAGATACGATAAATCGAGTTTTAAGGTGAAATTTTCAACTTTAAACAACTTTACCATCACTATGATAATTTAATATGGGTGGGAATAACTTTTTCATCGAAATGAAGCTCGATAGAGTGTCGACCGAACGATAAAATGTCTTCAAAAATGATAGATACGATAAATCGAGTTTTAAGGTGAAATTTTTAATTTTAAACAAATTTACCATCACTATGATAATTTAATATGGGTGGGAATAACTTTTCCAGCGAAATGAAGCTCGATAGAGTGTCGATCGAACGATAAAATGTCCTCAAAAATGCTAGATACGATAAATCGAGTTTTAAGGTGAAATTTTCAATTTTAAACGAATTTACCATCACTATGATATTTTAATATCGGTGGAAATATGTTTCCCATCCAAATGAAGCTTGATAGAATGTCTATGGAACGATAAAATGTCTTTGAAAAAAATAGATACACTAAATCGAGTTTTAAGGTGAAATTTTTAACTTTAAACAAGTTTACCATCACTATGATAATTTAATATGGGTGGGAATAACTTTTTCATCGAAATAAAGCTCGATAGAGTGTCGACCGAACGATAAAATGCCTTCAAAAATGATAGATACGATAAATCGAGTTTTAAGGTGAAATTTTTGATTTTAAACAAATTTACCATCACTATGATAATTTAATATGGGTGGGAATAACTTTTCCAGCGAAATGAAGCTCGATAGAGTGTCGATCGAACGATAAAATGTCTTCAAAAATGCTAGATACGATAAATCGAGTTTTAAGGTGAAATTTTCAACTTTAAACAAGTTTACCATCACTATGATAATTTAATATGGGTGTGAATATCTTTTTCATCGAAATGAAGCTCGATAGAGTGTCGATCGAACGATAAAATGTCTTCAAAAATGATAGATATTATAAATCGAGTTTTAAGGTGAAATTTTCAACTTTAAACAAGTTTACCATCACTATGATAATTTAATATGGGTGGGAATAACTTTTTCATCGAAATGAAGCTCGATAGAGTGTCGATCGAACGATACGATGTCATCAAAAATGATAGATACGATAAATCGAGTTTTAAGGTGAAATTTTCAACTTTAAACAAGTTTACCATCACTATGATAATTTAATATGGGTGGGAATAACTTTTTCATCGAAATGAAGCTCGATAGAGTGTCGATCGAACGATAAAATGTCTTCAAAAATGATAGATATTATAAATCGAGTTCTAAGGTGAAATTTTCAACTTTAAACAAGTTTACCATCACTATGATCATTTAATATGGGTGGGAATAACTTTTCCAGCGAAATGAAGCTCGATAGAGTGTCGATCGAACGATAAAATGTCTTCAAAAATGATAGATATTATAAATCGAGTTTTAAGGTGAAATTTTCAACTTTAAACAAGTTTACCATCACTATGATAATTTAATATGGGTGGGAATAACTTTTTCATCGAAATGAAGCTCGATAGAGTGTCGATCGAACGATACGATGTCATCAAAAATGATAGATACGATAAATCGAGTTTTAAGGTGAAATTTTCAACTTTAAACAAGTTTACCATCACTATGATAATTTAATATGGGTGGGAATAACTTTTTCATCGAAATGAAGCTCGATAGAGTGTCGATCGAACGATAAAATGTCTTCGAAAATGATGGATACGACAAATCGAGTTTTAAGGTGAAATTTTCAATTTTAAATGAATTTACCATCACTATGATATTTTAATATCGGTGGAAATATGTTTCCCATCCAAATGAAGCTTAATAGAATGTCTATGGAACGATAAAATGTCTTTGAAAAAAATAGATACACTAAATCGAGTTTTAAGGTGAAATTTTTAATTTTAAACAAATTTACCATCACTATGATAATTTAATAAGGGTGGGCATAACTTTTTCATCGAAATGAAGCTCGATAGAGTGTCAATCGAACGATAAAATGTCTTCAAAAATGATTGATACGATAAATCGAGTTTTAAGGTGAAATTTTTGATTTTAAACGAATTTACCATCACTATGATATTTCAATATCGGTGGAAATATGTTTCCCATCCAAACGAAGCTTGATAGAATGTCGATCGAACGATAACATGTCTTTAGAAAAGATAGATACTCTAAATCGAGTTTTAAGGTGAAATTTTCAATTTTAAACGAATTTACCATCACTATGATATTTTAATATCGGTGGAAATATGTTTCCCATCCAAATGAAGCTTGATAGAATGTCTATGGAACGATAAAATGTCTTTGAAAAAAATAGATACACTCAATCGAGTTTTAAGGTGAAATTTTTAACTTTAAACAAGTTTACCATCACTATGATAATTTAATATGGGTGGGAATAACTTTTTCATCGAAATGAAGCTCGATAGAGTGTCGACCGAACGATAAAATGTCTTCAAAAATGATAGATACGATAAATCGAGTTTTAAGGTGAAATTTTTAATTTTATACAAATTTACCATCACTATGATAATTTAATATGGGTGGGAATAACTTTTTCATCGAAATGAAGCTCGATAGAGTGTCGATCGAACGATAAAAAATCTTCTAAAATGATAGATATTATAAATCGAGTTTTAAGGTGAAATTTTCAACTTTAAACAAGTTTACCATCACTATGATAATTTAATATGGGTGGGAATAACTTTTTCATCGAAATGAAGCTCGATAGAGTGTCGATCGAACGATAAAATGTCTTCAAAAATGCTAGATACGATAAATCGAGTTTTAAGGTGAAAATTTCAATTTTAAACGAATTTACCATCACTGTGATATTTTAATATGGGTGGAAATATGTTTTCCATCCAAATGAAGATTGATAGAATGTCTATGGAACGATAAAATGTCTTTGAAAAAAATAGATACACTAAATCGAGTTTTAAGGTGAAATTTTTAACTTTAAACAAGTTTACCATCACTATGATAATTTAATATGGGTGGGAATAACTTTTTCATCGAAATAAAGCTCGATAGAGTGTCGACCGAACGATAAAATGCCTTCAAAAATGATAGATACGATAAATCGAGTTTTAAGGTGAAATTTTTGATTTTAAACAAATTTACCATCACTATGATAATTTAATATGGGTGGGAATAACTTTTCCAGCGAAATGAAGCTCGATAGAGTGTCGATCGAACGATAAAATGTCTTCAAAAATGCTAGATACGATAAATCGAGTTTTAAGGTGAAATTTTCAACTTTAAACAAGTTTACCATCACTATGATAATTTAATATGGGTGTGAATAACTTTTTCATCGAAATGAAGCTCGATAGAGTGTCGATCGAACGATAAAATGTCTTCAAAAATGATAGATATTATAAATCGAGTTTTAAGGTGAAATTTTCAACTTTAAACAAGTTTACCATCACTATGATAATTTAATATGGGTGGGAATAACTTTTTCATCGAAATGAAGCTCGATAGAGTGTCGATCGAACGATACGATGTCATCAAAAATGATAGATACGATAAATCGAGTTTTAAGGTGAAATTTTCAACTTTAAACAAGTTTACCATCACTATGATAATTTAATATGGGTGGGAATAACTTTTTCATCGAAATGAAGCTCGATAGAGTGTCGATCGAACGATAAAATGTCTTCAAAAATGATAGATATTATAAATCGAGTTCTAAGGTGAAATTTTCAACTTTAAACAAGTTTACCATCACTATGATCATTTAATATGGGTGGGAATAACTTTTCCAGCGAAATGAAGCTCGATAGAGTGTCGATCGAACGATAAAATGTCTTCAAAAATGATAGATATTATAAATCGAGTTTTAAGGTGAAATTTTCAACTTTAAACAAGTTTACCATCACTATGATAATTTAATATGGGTGGGAATAACTTTTTCATCGAAATGAAGCTCGATAGAGTGTCGATCGAACGATACGATGTCATCAAAAATGATAGATACGATAAATCGAGTTTTAAGGTGAAATTTTCAACTTTAAACAAGTTTACCATCACTATGATAATTTAATATGGGTGGGAATAACTTTTTCATCGAAATGAAGCTCGATAGAGTGTCGATCGAACGATAAAATGTCTTCAAAAATGATAGATATTATAAATCGAGTTCTAAGGTGAAATTTTCAACTTTAAACAAGTTTACCATCACTATGATCATTTAATATGGGTGGGAATAACTTTTCCAGCGAAATGAAGCTCGATAGAGTGTCGATCGAACGATAAAATGTCTTCAAAAATGCTAGATACGATAAATCGAGTTTTAAGGTGAAATTTTCAATTTTAAACGAATTTACCATCACTATGATATTTTAATATCGGTGGAAATATGTTTCCCATCCAAATGAAGCTTGATAGAATGTCTATGGAACGATAAAATGTCTTTGAAAAAACTAGATACACTAAATCGAGTTTCAAGGTGAAATTTTTAATTTTAAACAAATTTACCATCACTATGATAATTTAATAAGGGTGGGCATAACTTTTCCATCGAAATGAAGCTCGATAGAGTGTCTATCGAACGATAAAATGTCTTCAAAAATGATTGATACGATAAATCGAGTTTTAAGGTGAAATTTATGATTTTAAACGAATTTACCATCACTATGATATTTTAATATCGGTGGAAATATGTTTCCCATCCAAACGAAGCTTGATAGAATGTCGATGGAACGATAACATGTCTTTAGAAAAGATAGATACTCTAAATCGAGTTTTAAGGTGAAATTTTTAATTTTAAACGAATTTACCATCACTATGATATTTTAATATCGGTGGAAATATGTTTCCCATCCAAATGAAGCTTGATAGAATGTCTATGGAACGATAAAATGTCTTTGAAAAAAATAGATACACTAAATCGAGTTTTAAGGTGAAATTTTTAACTTTAAACAAGTTTACCATCACTATGATAATTTAATATGGGTGGGAATAACTTTTTCATCGAAATAAAGCTCGATAGAGTGTCGACCGAACGATAAAATGTCTTCAAAAATGATAGATACGATAAATCGAGTTTTAAGGTGAAATTTTTGATTTTAAACAAATTTACCATCACTATGATAATTTAATATGGGTGGGAATAACTTTTCCAGCGAAATGAAGCTCGATAGTGTCGATCGAACGATAAAATGTCTTCAAAAATGCTAGATACGACAAATCGAGTTTTAAGGTGAAATTTTCAACTTTAAACAAGTTTACCATCACTATGATAATTTAATATGGGTGTGAATAACTTTTTCATCGAAATGAAGCTCGATAGAGTGTCGATCGAACGATAAAATGTCTTCAAAAATGATAGATATTATAAATCGAGTTTTAAGGTGAAATTTTCAACTTTAAACAAGTTTACCATCACTATGATAATTGATTATGGGTGGGAATAACTTTTTCATCGAAATGAAGCTCGATAGAGTGTCGATCGAACGATACGATGTCATCAAAAATGATAGATACGATAAATCGAGTTTTAAGGTGAAATTTTCAACTTTAAACAAGTTTACCATCACTATGATAATTTAATATGGGTGGGAATAACTTTTTCATCGAAATGAAGCTCGATAGAGTGTCGATCGAACGATAAAATGTCTTCAAAAATGATAGATATTATAAATCGAGTTTTAAGGTGAAATTTTCAACTTTAAACAAGTTTACCATCACTATGATAATTTAATATGGGTGGGAATAACTTTTTCATCGAAATGAAGCTCGATAGAGTGTCGATCGAACGATAAAATGTCTTCAAAAATGCTAGATACGATAAATCGAGTTTTAAGGTGAAATTTTCAATTTTAGACGAATTTACCATCACTATGATAATTTAATATGGGTGGGAATCACTTTTCCAGCGAAATGAAGCTCGATAGAGTGTCGATCGAACGATAAAATGTCTTCAAAAATGATAGATATTATAAATCGAGTTTTAAGGTGAAATTTTCAACTTTAAACAAGTTTACCATCACTATGATCATTTAATATGGGTGGGAATAACTTTTCCAGCGAAATGAAGCTCGATAGAGTGTCGATCGAACGATAAAATGTCTTCAAAAATGCTAGATACGATAAATCGAGTTTTAAGGTGAAATTTTCAATTTTAAACGAATTTACCATCACTATGATATTTTAATATCGGTGGAAATATGTTTCCCATCCAAATGAAGCTTGATAGAATGTCTATGGAACGATAAAATGTCTTTGAAAAAAATAGATACACTCAATCGAGTTTTAAGGTGAAATTTTTAACTTTAAACAAGTTTACCATCACTATGATAATTTAATATGGGTGGGAATAACTTTTTCATCGAAATGAAGCTCGATAGAGTGTCGATCGAACGATAAAATGTCTTCAAAAATGCTAGATACGATAAATCGAGTTTTAAGGTGAAAATTTCAATTTTAAACGAATTTACCATCACTGTGATATTTTAATATGGGTGGAAATATGTTACCCATCCAAATGAAGCTTGATAGAATGTCTATGGAACGATAAAATGTCTTTGAAAAAAATAGATACACTAAATCGAGTTTTAAGGTGAAATTTTTAATTTTAATCAAATTTACCATCACTATGATAATTTAATAAGGGAGGGCATAACTTTTCCATCGAAATAAAGCTTGATAGAATGTCGATCGAACGATAACATGTCTTTAGAAAAGATAGATACTCTAAATCGAGTTTTAAGGTGAAATTTTCAATTTTAAACGAATTTACCATCACTATGATATTTCAATATCGGTGGAAATATGTTTCCCATCCAAATGAAGCTTGATAGAATGTCTATGGAACGATAAAATGTCTTTGAAAAAAATAGATACACTCAATCGAGTTTTAAGGTGAAATTTTTAACTTTAAACAAGTTTACCATCACTATGATAATTTAATATGGGTGGGAATAACTTTTTCATCGAAATGAAGCTCGATAGAGTGTCGACCGAACGATAAAATGTCTTCAAAAATGATAGATACGATAAATCGAGTTTTAAGGTGAAATTTTTAATTTTATACAAATTTACCATCACTATGATAATTTAATATGGGTGGGAATAACTTTTTCATCGAAATGAAGCTCGATAGAGTGTCGATCGAACGATAAAAAATCTTCTGAAATGATAGATATTATAAATCGAGTTTTAAGGTGAAATTTTCAACTTTAAACAAGTTTACCATCACTATGATAATTTAATATGGGTGGGAATAACTTTTTCATCGAAATGAAGCTCGATAGAGTGTCGATCGAACGATACGATGTCATCAAAAATGATAGATACGATAAATCGAGTTTTAAGGTGAAATTTTCAACTTTAAACAAGTTTACCATCACTATGATAATTTAATATGGGTGGGAATAACTTTTTCATCGAAATGAAGCTCGATAGAGTGTCGATCGAACGATAAAATGTCTTCAAAAATGATAGATATTATAAATCGAGTTCTAAGGTGAAATTTTCAACTTTAAACAAGTTTACCATCACTATGATCATTTAATATGGGTGGGAATAACTTTTCCAGCGAAATGAAGCTCGATAGAGTGTCGATCGAACGATAAAATGTCTTCAAAAATGATAGATATTATAAATCGAGTTTTAAGGTGAAATTTTCAACTTTAAACAAGTTTACCATCACTATGATAATTTAATATGGGTGGGAATAACTTTTTCATCGAAATGAAGCTCGATAGAGTGTCGATCGAACGATACGATGTCATCAAAAATGATAGATACGATAAATCGAGTTTTAAGGTGAAATTTTCAACTTTAAACAAGTTTACCATCACTATGATAATTTAATATGGGTGGGAATAACTTTTTCATCGAAATGAAGCTCGATAGAGTGTCGATCGAACGATAAAATGTCTTCAAAAATGATAGATATTATAAATCGAGTTCTAAGGTGAAATTTTCAACTTTAAACAAGTTTACCATCACTATGATCATTTAATATGGGTGGGAATAACTTTTCCAGCGAAATGAAGCTCGATAGAGTGTCGATCGAACGATAAAATGTCTTCAAAAATGCTAGATACGATAAATCGAGTTTTAAGGTGAAATTTTCAATTTTAAACGAATTTACCATCACTATGATATTTTAATATCGGTGGAAATATGTTTCCCATCCAAATGAAGCTTGATAGAATGTCTATGGAACGATAAAATGTCTTTGAAAAAACTAGATACACTAAATCGAGTTTTAAGGTGAAATTTTTAATTTTAAACAAATTTACCATCACTATGATAATTTAATAAGGGTGGGCATAACTTTTCCATCGAAATGAAGCTCGATAGAGTGTCTATCGAACGATAAAATGTCTTCAAAAATGATTGATACGATAAATCGAGTTTTAAGGTGAAATTTATGATTTTAAACGAATTTACCATCACTATGATATTTTAATATCGGTGGAAATATGTTTACCATCCAAACGAAGCTTGATAGAATGTCGATGGAACGATAACATGTCTTTAGAAAAGATAGATACTCTAAATCGAGTTTTAAGGTGAAATTTTTAATTTTAAACGAATTTACCATCACTATGATATTTTAATATCGGTGGAAATATGTTTCCCATCCAAATGAAGCTTGAAAGAATGTCTATGGAACGATAAAATGTCTTTGAAAAAAATAGATACACTAAATCGAGTTTTAAGGTGAAATTTTTAACTTTAAACACGTTTACCATCACTATGATAATTTAATATGGGTGGGAATAACTTTTTCATCGAAATAAAGCTCGATAGAGTGTCGACCGAACGATAAAATGTCTTCAAAAATGATAGATACGATAAATCGAGTTTTAAGGTGAAATTTTTGATTTTAAACAAATTTACCATCACTATGATAATTTAATATGGGTGGGAATAACTTTTCCAGCGAAATGAAGCTCGATAGAGTGTCGATCGAACGATAAAATGTCTTCAAAAATGCTAGATACGACAAATCGAGTTTTAAGGTGAAATTTTCAACTTTAAACAAGTTTACCATCACTATGATAATTTAATATGGGTGTGAATAACTTTTTCATCGAAATGAAGCTCGATAGAGTGTCGATCGAACGATAAAATGTCTTCAAAAATGATAGATATTATAAATCGAGTTTTAAGGTGAAATTTTCAACTTTAAACAAGTTTACCATCACTATGATAATTGATTATGGGTGGGAATAACTTTTTCATCGAAATGAAGCTCGATAGAGTGTCGATCGAACGATACGATGTCATCAAAAATGATAGATACGATAAATCGAGTTTTAAGGTGAAATTTTCAACTTTAAACAAGTTTACCATCACTATGATAATTTAATATGGGTGGGAATAACTTTTTCATCGAAATGAAGCTCGATAGAGTGTCGATCGAACGATAAAATGTCTTCAAAAATGATAGATATTATAAATCGAGTTTTAAGGTGAAATTTTCAACTTTAAACAAGTTTACCATCACTATGATAATTTAATATGGGTGGGAATAACTTTTTCATCGAAATGAAGCTCGATAGAGTGTCGATCGAACGATAAAATGTCTTCAAAAATGCTAGATACGATAAATCGAGTTTTAAGGTGAAATTTTCAATTTTAGACGAATTTACCATCACTATGATAATTTAATATGGGTGGGAATCACTTTTCCAGCGAAATGAAGCTCGATAGAGTGTCGATCGAACGATAAAATGTCTTCAAAAATGATAGATATTATAAATCGAGTTTTAAGGTGAAATTTTCAACTTTAAACAAGTTTACCATCACTATGATCATTTAATATGGGTGGGAATAACTTTTCCAGCGAAATGAAGCTCGATAGAGTGTCGATCGAACGATAAAATGTCTTCAAAAATGCTAGATACGATAAATCGAGTTTTAAGGTGAAATTTTCAATTTTAAACGAATTTACCATCACTATGATATTTTAATATCGGTGGAAATATGTTTCCCATCCAAATGAAGCTTGATGGAATGTCTATGGAACGATAAAATGTCTTTGAAAAAAATAGATACACTCAATCGAGTTTTAAGGTGAAATTTTTAACTTTAAACAAGTTTACCATCACTATGATAATTTAATATGGGTAGGAATAACTTTTTCATCGAAATGAAGCTCGATAGAGTGTCGATCGAACGATAAAATGTCTTCAAAAATGCTAGATACGATAAATCGAGTTTTAAGGTGAAAATTTCAATTTTAAACGGAATTACCATCACGATGATATTTTAATATCGGTGGAAATATGTTTCCCATCCAAACGAAGCTTGATAGAATGTCGATGGAACGATAACATGTCTTTAGAAAAGATAGATACTCTAAATCGAGTTTTAAGGTGAAATTTTTAATTTTAAACGAATTTACCATCACTATGATATTTTAATATCGGTCGAAATATGTTTCCCATCCAAATGAAGCTTGAAAGAATGTCTATGGAACGATAAAATGTCTTTGAAAAAAATAGATACACTAAATCGAGTTTTAAGGTGAAATTTTTAACTTTAAACAAGTTTACCATCACTATGATAATTTAATATGGGTGGGAATAACTTTTTCATCGAAATAAAGCTCGATAGAGTGTCGACCGAACGATAAAATGTCTTCAAAAATGATAGATACGATAAATCGAGTTTTAAGGTGAAATTTTTGATTTTAAACAAATTTACCATCACTATGATAATTTAATATGGGTGGGAATAACTTTTCCAGCGAAATGAAGCTCGATAGAGTGTCGATCGAACGATAAAATGTCTTCAAAAATGCTAGATACGACAAATCGAGTTTTAAGGTGAAATTTTCAACTTTAAACAAGTTTACCATCACTATGATAATTTAATATGGGTGGGAATAACTTTTTCATCGAAATGAAGCTCGATAGAGTGTCGATCGAACGATAAAATGTCTTCAAAAATGATAGATATTATAAATCGAGTTTTAAGGTGAAATTTTCAACTTTAAACAAGTTTACCATCACTATGATAATTTAATATGGGTGGGAATAACTTTTTCATCGAAATGAAGCTCGATAGAGTGTCGATCGAACGATAAAATGTCTTCAAAAATGCTAGATACGATAAATCGAGTTTTAAGGTGAAATTTTCAATTTTAGACGAATTTACCATCACTATGATAATTTAATATGGGTGGGAATCACTTTTCCAGCGAAATGAAGCTCGATAGAGTGTCGATCGAACGATAAAATGTCTTCAAAAATGATAGATATTATAAATCGAGTTTTAAGGTGAAATTTTCAACTTTAAACAAGTTTACCATCACTATGATCATTTAATATGGGTGGGAATAACTTTTCCAGCGAAATGAAGCTCGATAGAGTGTCGATCGAACGATAAAATGTCTTCAAAAATGCTAGATACGATAAATCGAGTTTTAAGGTGAAATTTTCAATTTTAAACGAATTTACCATCACTATGATATTTTAATATCGGTGGAAATATGTTTCCCATCCAAATGAAGCTTGATGGAATGTCTATGGAACGATAAAATGTCTTTGAAAAAAATAGATACACTCAATCGAGTTTTAAGGTGAAATTTTTAACTTTAAACAAGTTTACCATCACTATGATAATTTAATATGGGTGGGAATAACTTTTTCATCGAAATGAAGCTCGATAGAGTGTCGATCGAACGATAAAATGTCTTCAAAAATGCTAGATACGATAAATCGAGTTTTAAGGTGAAAATTTCAATTTTAAACGAATTCACCATCACTATGATAATTTAATATGGGTGGGAATAACTTTTCCAGCGAAATAAAGCTCGATAGAGTGTCGATCGAACGATAACATGTCTTCAAAAATGATAGATATTATAAATCGAGTTTTAAGGTGAAATTTTCAACTTTAAACAAGTTTACCATCATTATGATCATTTAATATGGGTGGGAATAACTTTTCCAGCGAAATGAAGGTCGATAGAGTGTCGATCGAACGATAAAATGTCTTCAAAAATGCTAGATACGATAAATCGAGTTTTAAGGTGAAATTTTCAATTTTAAACGCATTTACCATCACTATGATATTTTAATATCGGTGGAAATATGTTTCCCATCCAAATGAAGCTTGATAGAATGTCTATGGAACGATAAAATGTCTTTGAAAAAACTAGATACACTAAATCGAGTTTTAAGGTGAAATTTTTAATTTTAAACAAATTTACCATCACTATGATAATTTAATAAGGGTGGGCATAACTTTTCCATCGAAATAAAGCTCGATAGAGTGTCGACCGAACGATAAAATGTCTTCAAAAATGATTGATACGATAAATCGAGTTTTAAGGTGAAATTTTTGATTTTAAACGAATTTACCATCACTATGATATTTTAATATCGGTGGAAATATGTTTCCCATCCAAACGAAGCTTGATAGAATGTCGATCGAACGATAACATGTCTTTAGAAAAAATAGATACTCTAAATCGAGTTTTAAGGTGAAATTTTCAATTTTAAACGAATTTACCATCACTATAATATTTCAATATCGGTGGAAATATGTTTCCCATCCAAATGAAGCTCGATAGAATGTCTATGGAACGATAAAATGTCTTTGAAAAAAATAGATACACTAAATCGAGTTTTAAGGTGAAATTATTAACTTTAAACAAGTTTACCATCACTATGATAATTTAATACGGGTGGGAATAACTTTTTCATCGAAATGAAGCTCGATAGAGTGTCGATCGAACGATAAAATGTCATCAAAAATGATAGATACGATAAATCGAGTTTGAAGGTGAAATTTTTATCTTAAAACAACTTTACTATCACTATGATAATTTAATATGGGTGGGAATAACTTTTTCATCGAAATGAAGCTCGATAGAGTGTCGATCGAACGATAAAATGTCATCAAAAATGATAGATATTATAAATCGAGTTTTAAGGTGAAATTTTCAACTTTAAACAAGTTTACCATCACTATGATAATTTAATATGGGTGGGAATAACTTTTTCATCGAAATGAAGCTCGATAGAGAGTCGATCGAACGATAAAATGTCTGCAAAAATGATAGATACGATAAATCGAGTTTTAAGGTGAAATTTTCAATTTTAAACGAATTTAACATCACTATGATAATTTAATATGGGTGGGAATAACTTTTTCATCGAAATGAAGCTCGATAGAGTGTCGATCGAACGATAAAATGTCTTCAAAAATGATAGATAGTATAAATCGAGTTTTAAGGTGAAATTTTCAACTTTAAACAAGTTTACCATCACTATGATAATTTAATATGGGTGTGAATAACTTTTTCATCGAAATAAAGCTCGATAGAGTGTCGATCGAACGATAAAATGTCTTCAAAAATGTTAGATATTATAAATCGAGTTTTAAGGTGAAATTTTCAACTTTAAACAAGTTTACCATCACTATGATAATTTAATATGGGTGGGAATAACTTTTTCATCGAAATGAAGCTCGATAGAGTGTCGATCGAACGATACGATGTCATCAAAAATGATAGATACGATAAATCGAGTTTTAAGGTGAAATTTTCAACTTTAAACAAGTTTACCATCACTATGATAATTTAATATGGGTGGGAATAACTTTTTCATCGAAATGAAGCTCGATAGAGTGTCGATCGAACGATAAAATGTCTTCAAAAATGATAGATATTATAAATCGAGTTCTAAGGTGAAATTTTCAACTTTAAACAAGTTTACCATCACTATGATCATTTAATATGGGTGGGAATAACTTTTCCAGCGAAATGAAGCTCGATAGAGTGTCGATCGAACGATAAAATGTCTTCAAAAATGATAGATATTATAAATCGAGTTTTAAGGTGAAATTTTCAACTTTAAACAAGTTTACCATCACTATGATAATTTAATATGGGTGGGAATAACTTTTTCATCGAAATGAAGCTCGATAGAGTGTCGATCGAACGATACGATGTCATCAAAAATGATAGATACGATAAATCGAGTTTTAAGGTGAAATTTTCAACTTTAAACAAGTTTACCATCACTATGATAATTTAATATGGGTGGGAATAACTTTTTCATCGAAATGAAGCTCGATAGAGTGTCGATCGAACGATAAAATGTCTTCAAAAATGATAGATATTATAAATCGAGTTCTAAGGTGAAATTTTCAACTTTAAACAAGTTTACCATCACTATGATCATTTAATATGGGTGGGAATAACTTTTCCAGCGAAATGAAGCTCGATAGAGTGTCGATCGAACGATAAAATGTCTTCAAAAATGCTAGATACGATAAATCGAGTTTTAAGGTGAAATTTTCAATTTTAAACGAATTTACCATCACTATGATATTTTAATATCGGTGGAAATATGTTTCCCATCCAAATGAAGCTTGATAGAATGTCTATGGAACGATAAAATGTCTTTGAAAAAACTAGATACACTAAATCGAGTTTTAAGGTGAAATTTTTAATTTTAAACAAATTTACCATCACTATGATAATTTAATAAGGGTGGGCATAACTTTTCCATCGAAATGAAGCTCGATAGAGTGTCTATCGAACGATAAAATGTCTTCAAAAATGATTGATACGATAAATCGAGTTTTAAGGTGAAATTTATGATTTTAAACGAATTTACCATCACTATGATATTTTAATATCGGTGGAAATATGTTTCCCATCCAAACGAAGCTTGATAGAATGTCGATGGAACGATAACATGTCTTTAGAAAAGATAGATACTCTAAATCGAGTTTTAAGGTGAAATTTTTAATTTTAAACGAATTTACCATCACTATGATATTTTAATATCGGTGGAAATATGTTTCCCATCCAAATGAAGCTTGAAAGAATGTCTATGGAACGATAAAATGTCTTTGAAAAAAATAGATACACTAAATCGAGTTTTAAGGTGAAATTTTTAACTTTAAACAAGTTTACCATCACTATGATAATTTAATATGGGTGGGAATAACTTTTTCATCGAAATAAAGCTCGATAGAGTGTCGACCGAACGATAAAATGTCTTCAAAAATGATAGATACGATAAATCGAGTTTTAAGGTGAAATTTTTGATTTTAAACAAATTTACCATCACTATGATAATTTAATATGGGTGGGAATAACTTTTCCAGCGAAATGAAGCTCGATAGAGTGTCGATCGAACGATAAAATGTCTTCAAAAATGCTAGATACGACAAATCGAGTTTTAAGGTGAAATTTTCAACTTTAAACAAGTTTACCATCACTATGATAATTTAATATGGGTGTGAATAACTTTTTCATCGAAATGAAGCTCGATAGAGTGTCGATCGAACGATAAAATGTCTTCAAAAATGATAGATATTATAAATCGAGTTTTAAGGTGAAATTTTCAACTTTAAACAAGTTTACCATCACTATGATAATTGATTATGGGTGGGAATAACTTTTTCATCGAAATGAAGCTCGATAGAGTGTCGATCGAACGATACGATGTCATCAAAAATGATAGATACGATAAATCGAGTTTTAAGGTGAAATTTTCAACTTTAAACAAGTTTACCATCACTATGATAATTTAATATGGGTGGGAATAACTTTTTCATCGAAATAAAGCTCGATAGAGTGTCGATCGAACGATAAAATGTCTTCAAAAATGATAGATATTATAAATCGAGTTTTAAGGTGAAATTTTCAACTTTAAACAAGTTTACCATCACTATGATAATTTAATATGGGTGGGAATAACTTTTTCATCGAAATGAAGCTCGATAGAGTGTCGATCGAACGATAAAATGTCTTCAAAAATGCTAGATACGATAAATCGAGTTTTAAGGTGAAATTTTCAATTTTAGACGAATTTACCATCACTATGATAATTTAATATGGGTGGGAATCACTTTTCCAGCGAAATGAAGCTCGATAGAGTGTCGATCGAACGATAAAATGTCTTCAAAAATGATAGATATTATAAATCGAGTTTTAAGGTGAAATTTTCAACTTTAAACAAGTTTACCATCACTATGATCATTTAATATGGGTGGGAATAACTTTTCCAGCGAAATGAAGCTCGATAGAGTGTCGATCGAACGATAAAATGTCTTCAAAAATGCTAGATACGATAAATCGAGTTTTAAGGTGAAATTTTCAATTTTAAACGAATTTACCATCACTATGATATTTTAATATCGGTGGAAATATGTTTCCCATCCAAATGAAGCTTGATGGAATGTCTATGGAACGATAAAATGTCTTTGAAAAAAATAGATACACTCAATCGAGTTTTAAGGTGAAATTTTTAACTTTAAACAAGTTTACCATCACTATGATAATTTAATATGGGTGGGAATAACTTTTTCATCGAAATGAAGCTCGATAGAGTGTCGATCGAACGATAAAATGTCTTCAAAAATGCTAGATACGATAAATCGAGTTTTAAGGTGAAAATTTCAATTTTAAACGAATTTACCATCACTATGATATTTTAATATCGGTGGAAATATGTTTCCCATCCAAACGAAGCTTGATAGAATGTCGATGGAACGATAACATGTCTTTAGAAAAGATAGATACTCTAAATCGAGTTTTAAGGTGAAATTTTTAATTTTAAACGAATTTACCATCACTATGATATTTTAATATCGGTCGAAATATGTTTCCCATCCAAATGAAGCTTGAAAGAATGTCTATGGAACGATAAAATGTCTTTGAAAAAAATAGATACACTAAATCGAGTTTTAAGGTGAAATTTTTAACTTTAAACAAGTTTACCATCACTATGATAATTTAATATGGGTGGGAATAACTTTTTCATCGAAATAAAGCTCGATAGAGTGTCGACCGAACGATAAAATGTCTTCAAAAATGATAGATACGATAAATCGAGTTTTAAGGTGAAATTTTTGATTTTAAACAAATTTACCATCACTATGATAATTTAATATGGGTGGGAATAACTTTTCCAGCGAAATGAAGCTCGATAGAGTGTCGATCGAACGATAAAATGTCTTCAAAAATGCTAGATACGACAAATCGAGTTTTAAGGTGAAATTTTCAACTTTAAACAAGTTTACCATCACTATGATAATTTAATATGGGTGGGAATAACTTTTTCATCGAAATGAAGCTCGATAGAGTGTCGATCGAACGATAAAATGTCTTCAAAAATGATAGATATTATAAATCGAGTTTTAAGGTGAAATTTTCAACTTTAAACAAGTTTACCATCACTATGATAATTTAATATGGGTGGAAATAACTTTTTCATCGAAATGAAGCTCGATAGAGTGTCGATCGAACGATAAAATGTCTTCAAAAATGCTAGATACGATAAATCGAGTTTTAAGGTGAAATTTTCAATTTTAGACGAATTTACCATCACTATGATAATTTAATATGGGTGGGAATCACTTTTCCAGCGAAATGAAGCTCGATAGAGTGTCGATCGAACGATAAAATGTCTTCAAAAATGATAGATATTATAAATCGAGTTTTAAGGTGAAATTTTCAACTTTAAACAAGTTTACCATCACTATGATAATTTAATATGGGTGGGAATAACTTTTTCATCGAAATGAAGCTCGATAGAGTGTCGATCGAACGATAAAATGTCTTCAAAAATGCTAGATACGATAAATCGAGTTTTAAGGTGAAAATTTCAATTTTAAACGAATTTACCATCACTATGATATTTTAATATCGGTGGAAATATGTTTCCCATCCAAATGAAGCTTGAAAGAATGTCTATGGAACGATAAAATGTCTTTGAAAAAAATAGATACACTAAATCGAGTTTTAAGGTGAAATTTTTAACTTTAAACAAGTTTACCATCACTATGATAATTTAATATGGGTGGGAATAACTTTTTCATCGAAATAAAGCTCGATAGAGTGTCGACCGAACGATAAAATGTCTTCAAAAATGATAGATACGATAAATCGAGTTTTAAGGTGAAAATTTCAATTTTAAACGAATTTACCATCACTATGATATCTTAATATCGGTGGAAATATGTTTCCCATCCAAACGAAGCTTGATAGAATGTCGATGGAACGATAACATGTCTTTAGAAAAGATAGATACTCTAAATCGAGTTTTAAGGTGAAATTTTTAATTTTAAACGAATTTACCATCACTATGATATTTTAATATCGGTGGAAATATGTTTCCCATCCAAATGAAGCTTGAAAGAATGTCTATGGAACGATAAAATGTCTTTGAAAAAAATAGATACACTAAATCGAGTTTTAAGGTGAAATTTTTAACTTTAAACAAGTTTACCATCACTATGATAATTTAATATGGGTGGGAATAACTTTTTCATCGAAATAAAGCTCGATAGAGTGTCGACCGAACGATAAAATGTCTTCAAAAATGATAGATACGATAAATCGAGTTTTAAGGTGAAATTTTTGATTTTAAACAAATTTACCATCACTATGATAATTTAATATGGGTGGGAATAACTTTTCCAGCGAAATGAAGCTCGATAGAGTGTCGATCGAACGATAAAATGTCTTCAAAAATGCTAGATACGACAAATCGAGTTTTAAGGTGAAATTTTCAACTTTAAACAAGTTTACCATCACTATGATAATTTAATATGGGTGTGAATAACTTTTTCATCGAAATGAAGCTCGATAGAGTGTCGATCGAACGATAAAATGTCTTCAAAAATGATAGATATTATAAATCGAGTTTTAAGGTGAAATTTTCAACTTTAAACAAGTTTACCATCACTATGATAATTGATTATGGGTGGGAATAACTTTTTCATCGAAATGAAGCTCGATAGAGTGTCGATCGAACGATACGATGTCATCAAAAATGATAGATACGATAAATCGAGTTTGAAGGTGAAATTTTCAACTTTAAACAAGTTTACCATCACTATGATAATTTAATATGGGTGGGAATAACTTTTTCATCGAAATGAAGCTCGATAGAGTGTCGATCGAACGATAAAATGTCTTCAAAAATGATAGATATTATAAATCGAGTTTTAAGGTGATTTTTTTAACTTTAAACAACTTTACCATCACTATGATATTTTAATATGGGTGGGAATAACTTTTCCAGCGAAATGAAGCTCGATAGAGTGTCGATCGAACGATAAAATGTCTTCAAAAATGCTAGATACGATAAATCGAGTTTTAAGGTTAAATTTTCAATTTTAAACGAATTTACCATCACTATGATAATTTAATATGGGTGGGAATAACTTTTTCATCGAAATGAAGCTCGATAGAGTGTCGATCGAACGATAAAATGTCTTCAAAAATGATAGATATTATAAATCGAGTTTTAAGGTGAAATTTTCAACTTTAAACGAATTTACCATCACTGTGATATTTTAATATGGGTGGAAATATGTTTCCCATCCAAATAAAGATTGATAGAATGTCTATGGAACGATAAAATGTCTTTGAAAAAAATAGATACACTAAATCGAGTTTTAAGGTGAAATTTTTAACTTTAAACAAGTTTACCATCACTATGATAATTTAATATGGGTGGGAATAAGTTTTTCATCGAAATAAAGCTCGATAGAGTGTCGACCGAACGATAAAATGTCTTCAAAAATGATAGATACGATAAATCGAGTTTTAAGGTGAAATTTTTAATTTTAAACAAATTTACCATCACTATGATAATTTAATAAGGGTGGGCATAACTTTTCCATCGAAATGAAGCTCGATAGGGTGTCACTCGAACGATAAAATGTCTTCAAAAATGATAGATACGATAAATCGAGTTTTAAGGTGAAATTTTTGATTTTAAACGAATTTACCATCACTATGATATTTTAATATCGGTGGAAATATGTTTCCCATCCAAACGAAGCTTGATAGAATGTCGATCGAACGATAACATGTCTTTAGAAAAGATAGATACTCTAAATCGAGTTTTAAGGTGAAATTTTCAATTTTAAACGAATTTACCATCACGATGATATTTTAATATCGGTGGAAATATGTTTCCCATCCAAATGAAGCTTGATAGAATGTCTATGGAACGATAAAATGTCTTTGAGAAAAATAGATACACTAAATCGAGTTTTAAGGTGAAATTTTTAACTTTAAACAAGTTTACCATCACTATGATAATTTAATATGGGTGGGAATAACTTTTTCATTGAAATGAAGCTCGATAGAGTGTCGACCGAACGATAAAATGTCTTCAAAAATGCTAGATACGATAAATCGAGTTTTAAGGTGAAATTTTCAACTTTGAACAAGTTTACCATCACTATGATAATTTAATATGGGTGGGAATAACTTTTTCATCGAAATGAAGCTCGATAGAGTGTCGACCGAACGATAAAATGTCTTCAAAAATGATAGATACGATAAATCGAGTTTTAAGGTGAAATTTTCAACTTTAAACAAGTTTACCATCACTATGATAATTTAATATGGGTGGGAATAACTTTTTCATCGAAATGAAGCTCGATAGAGTGTCGATCGAACGATAAGATGTCATCAAAAATGATAGATACGATAAATCGAGTTTTAAGGTGAAATTTTCAACTTTAAACAAGTTTACCATCACTATGATAATTTAATATGGGTGGGAATAACTTTTCCAGCGAAATGAAGCTCGATAGAGTGTCGATCGAACGATAAAATGTCTTCAAAAATGCTACATACGATAAATTGAGTTTTAAGGTGAAATTTTCAACTTTAAACAAGTTTACCATCACTATGATAATTTAATATGGGTGTGAATAACTTTTTCATCGAAATGAAGCTCGATAGAGTGTCGATCGAACGATAAAATGTCTTCAAAAATGATAGATATTATAAATCGAGTTTTAAGGTGAAATTTTCTACTTTAAACAAGTTTACCATCACTATGATAATTTAATATGGGTGGGAATAACTTTTTCATCGAAATGAAGCTCGATAGAGTGTCGATCGAACGATAAAATGTCATCAAAAATGATAGATACGATAAATCGAGTTTTAAGGTGAAATTTTCAACTTTAAACAAGTTTACCATCACTATGATAATTTAATATGGGTGGGAATAACTTTTCCAGCGAAATGAAGCTCGATAGAGTGTCGATCGAACGATAAAATGTCTTCAAAAATGCTACATACGATAAATTGAGTTTTAAGGTGAAATTTTCAACTTTAAACAAGTTTACCATCACTATGATAATTTAATATGGGTGTGAATAACTTTTTCATCGAAATGAAGCTCGATAGAGTGTCGATCGAACGATAAAATGTCTTCAAAAATGATAGATATTATAAATCGAGTTTTAAGGTGAAATTTTCTACTTTAAACAAGTTTACCATCACTATGATAATTTAATATGGGTGGGAATAACTTTTTCATCGAAATGAAGCTCGATAGAGTGTCGATCGAACGATAAAATGTCATCGAAAATGATAGATACGATAAATCGAGTTTTAAGGTGAAATTTTCAACTTTAAACAAGTTTACCATCACTATGATAATTTAATATGGGTGGGAATAACTTTTTCATCGAAATGAAGCTCGATAGAGTGTCGGTCGAAAGATAAAATGTCATCAAAAATGATAGATACGATAAATCGAGTTTTAAGGTGAAAATTTTAACTTTAAACAACTTTACCATCACTATGATAATTTAATATGGGTGGGAATAACTTTTTCATCGAAATGAAGCTCGATAGAGTGTCGACCGAACGATAAAATGTCTTCAAAAATGATAGATACGATAAATCGAGTTTTAAGGTGAAATTTTTAATTTTAAACAAATTTACCATCACTATGATAATTTAATATGGGTGGGAATAACTTTTCCAGCGAAATGAAGCTCGATAGAGTGTCGATCGAACGATAAAATGTCCTCAAAAATGCTAGATACGATAAATCGAGTTTTAAGGTGAAATTTTCAATTTTAAACGAATTTACCATCACTATGATATTTTAATATCGGTGGAAATATGTTTCCCATCCAAATGAAGATTGATAGAATGTCTATGGAACGATAAAATGTCTTTGAAAAAAATAGATACACTAAATCGAGTTTTAAGGTGAAATTTTTAACTTTAAACAAGTTTACCATCACTATGATAATTTAATATGGGTGGGAATAACTTTTTCATCGAAATAAAGCTCGATAGAGTGTCGACCGAACGATAAAATGCCTTCAAAAATGATAGATACGATAAATCGAGTTTTAAGGTGAAATTTTTGATTTTAAACAAATTTACCATCACTATGATAATTTACTATGGGTGGGAATAACTTTTCCAGCGAAATGAAGCTCGATAGAGTGTCGATCGAACGATAAAATGTCTTCAAAAATGCTAGATACGATAAATCGAGTTTTAAGGTGAAATTTTCAACTTTAAACAAGTTTACCATCACTATGATAATTTAATATGGGTGTGAATAACTTTTTCATCGAAATGAAGCTCGATAGAGTGTCGATCGAACGATAAAATGTCTTCAAAAATGATAGATATTATAAATCGAGTTTTAAGGTGAAATTTTCAACTTTAAACAAGTTTACCATCACTATGATAATTTAATATGGGTGGGAATAACTTTTTCATCGAAATGAAGCTCGATAGAGTGTCGATCGAACGATACGATGTCATCAAAAATGATAGATACGATAAATCGAGTTTTAAGGTGAAATTTTCAACTTTAAACAAGTTTACCATCACTATGATAATTTAATATGGGTGGGAATAACTTTTTCATCGAAATGAAGCTCGATAGAGTGTCGATCGAACGATAAAATGTCTTCAAAAATGATAGATATTATAAATCGAGTTCTAAGGTGAAATTTTCAACTTTAAACAAGTTTACCATCACTATGATAATTTAATATGGGTGGGAATAACTTTTCCAGCGAAATGAAGCTCGATAGAGTGTCGACCGAACGATAAAATGTCTTCAAAAATGATAGATACGATAAATCGAGTTTTAAGGTGAAATTTTCAACTTTAAACAACTTTACCATCACTATGATAATTTAATATGGGTGGGAATAACTTTTCCAGCGAAATGAAGCTCGATAGAGTGTCGATCGAACGATAAAATGTCCTCAAAAATGCTAGATACGATAAATCGAGTTTTAAGGTGAAATTTTCAATTTTAAACGAATTTACCATCACTATGATATTTTAATATCGGTGGAAATATGTTTCCCATCCAAATGAAGATTGATAGAATGTCTATGGAACGATAAAATGTCTTTGAAAAAAATAGATACACTAAATCGAGTTTTAAGGTGAAATTTTTAACTTTAAACAAGTTTACCATCACTATGATAATTTAATATGGGTGGGAATAACTTTTTCATCGAAATAAAGCTCGATAGAGTGTCGACCGAACGATAAAATGCCTTCAAAAATGATAGATACGATAAATCGAGTTTTAAGGTGAAATTTTTGATTTTAAACAAATTTACCATCACTATGATAATTTACTATGGGTGGGAATAACTTTTCCAGCGAAATGAAGCTCGATAGAGTGTCGATCGAACGATAAAATGTCTTCAAAAATGCTAGATACGATAAATCGAGTTTTAAGGTGAAATTTTCAACTTTAAACAAGTTTACCATCACTATGATAATTTAATATGGGTGTGAATAACTTTTTCATCGAAATGAAGCTCGATAGAGTGTCGATCGAACGATAAAATGTCTTCAAAAATGATAGATATTATAAATCGAGTTTTAAGGTGAAATTTTCAACTTTAAACAAGTTTACCATCACTATGATAATTAAATATGGGTGGGAATAACTTTTTCATCGAAATGAAGCTCGATAGAGTGTCGATCGAACGATACGATGTCATCAAAAATGATAGATACGATAAATCGAGTTTTAAGGTGAAATTTTCAACTTTAAACAAGTTTACCATCACTATGATAATTTAATATGGGTGGGAATAACTTTTTCATCGAAATGAAGCTCGATAGAGTGTCGATCGAACGATAAAATGTCTTCAAAAATGATAGATATTATAAATCGAGTTCTAAGGTGAAATTTTCAACTTTAAACAAGTTTACCATCACTATGATCATTTAATATGGGTGGGAATAACTTTTCCAGCGAAATGAAGCTCGATAGAGTGTCGATCGAACGATAAAATGTCATCAAAAATGATAGATACGATAAATCGAGTTTTAAGGTGAAATTTTTAACTTTAAACAACTTTACCATCACTATGATAATTTAATATGGGTGGGAATAACTTTTTCATCGAAATGAAGCTCGATAGAGTGTCGACCGAACGATAAAATGTCTTCAAAAATGATAGATACGATAAATCGAGTTTTAAGGTGAAATTTTTAATTTTAAACAAATTTACCATCACTATGATAATTTAATATGGGTGGGAATAACTTTTCCAGCGAAATGAAGCTCGATAGAGTGTCGATCGAACGATAAAATGTCCTCAAAAATGCTAGATACGATAAATCGAGTTTTAAGGTGAAATTTTCAATTTTAAACGAATTTACCATCACTATGATATTTTAATATCGGTGGAAATATGTTTCCCATCCAAATGAAGATTGATAGAATGTCTATGGAACGATAAAATGTCTTTGAAAAAAATAGATACACTAAATCGAGTTTTAAGGTGAAATTTTTAACTTTAAACAAGTTTACCATCACTATGATAATTTAATATGGGTGGGAATAACTTTTTCATCGAAATAAAGCTCGATAGAGTGTCGACCGAACGATAAAATGCCTTCAAAAATGATAGATACGATAAATCGAGTTTTAAGGTGAAATTTTTGATTTTAAACAAATTTACCATCACTATGATAATTTACTATGGGTGGGAATAACTTTTCCAGCGAAATGAAGCTCGATAGAGTGTCGATCGAACGATAAAATGTCTTCAAAAATGCTAGATACGATAAATCGAGTTTTAAGGTGAAATTTTCAACTTTAAACAAGTTTACCATCACTATGATAATTTAATATGGGTGTGAATAACTTTTTCATCGAAATGAAGCTCGATAGAGTGTCGATCGAACGATAAAATGTCTTCAAAAATGATAGATATTATAAATCGAGTTTTAAGGTGAAATTTTCAACTTTAAACAAGTTTACCATCACTATGATAATTTAATATGGGTGGGAATAACTTTTTCATCGAAATGAAGCTCGATAGAGTGTCGATCGAACGATACGATGTCATCAAAAATGATAGATACGATAAATCGAGTTTTAAGGTGAAATTTTCAACTTTAAACAAGTTTACCATCACTATGATAATTTAATATGGGTGGGAATAACTTTTTCATCGAAATGAAGCTCGATAGAGTGTCGATCGAACGATAAAATGTCTTCAAAAATGATAGATATTATAAATCGAGTTCTAAGGTGAAATTTTCAACTTTAAACAAGTTTACCATCACTATGATCATTTAATATGGGTGGGAATAACTTTTCCAGCGAAATGAAGCTCGATAGAGTGTCGATCGAACGATAAAATGTCTTCAAAAATGATAGATATTATAAATCGAGTTTTAAGGTGAAATTTTCAACTTTAAACAAGTTTACCATCACTATGATAATTTAATATGGGTGGGAATAACTTTTTCATCGAAATGAAGCTCGATAGAGTGTCGATCGAACGATACGATGTCATCAAAAATGATAGATACGATAAATCGAGTTTTAAGGTGAAATTTTCAATTTTAAACGAATTTACCATCACTATGATATTTTAATATCGGTGGAAATATGTTTCCCATCCAAATGAAGCTTGATAGAATGTCTATGGAACGATAAAATGTCTTTGAAAAAACTAGATACACTAAATCGAGTTTTAAGGTGAAATTTTTAATTTTAAACAAATTTACCATCACTATGATAATTTAATAAGGGTGGGCATAACTTTTCCATCGAAATGAAGCTCGATAGAGTGTCTATCGAACGATAAAATGTCTTCAAAAATGATTGATACGATAAATCGAGTTTTAAGGTGAAATTTTTGATTTTAAACGAATTTACCATCACTATGATATTTTAATATCGGTGGAAATATGTTTCCCATCCAAACGAAGCTTGATAGAATGTCGATCGAACGATAACATGTCTTTAGAAAAAATAGATACTCTAAATCGAGTTTTAAGGTGAAATTTTCAATTTTAAACGAATTTACCATCACTATAATATTTCAATATCGGTGGAAATATGTTTCCCATCCAAATGAAGCTCGATAGAATGTCTATGGAACGATAAAATGTCTTTGAAAAAAATAGATACACTAAATCGAGTTTTAAGGTGAAATTATTAACTTTAAACAAGTTTACCATCACTATGATAATTTAATATGGGTGGGAATAACTTTTTCATCGAAATGAAGCTCGATAGAGTGTCGATCGAACGATAAAATGTCATCAAAAATGATAGATACGATAAATCGAGTTTGAAGGTGAAATTTTTATCTTAAAACAACTTTACTATCACTATGATAATTTAATATGGGTGGGAATAACTTTTTCATCGAAATGAAGCTCGATAGAGTGTTGATCGAACGATAAAATGTCATCAAAAATGATAGATATTATAAATCGAGTTTTAAGGTGAAATTTTCAACTTTAAACAAGTTTACCATCACTATGATAATTTAATATGGGTGGGAATAACTTTTTCATCGAAATGAAGCTCGATAGAGAGTCGATCGAACGATAAAATGTCTGCAAAAATGATAGATACGATAAATCGAGTTTTAAGGTGAAATTTTCAATTTTAAACGAATTTACCATCACTATGATAATTTAATATGGGTGGGAATAACTTTTTCATCGAAATGAAGCTCGATAGAGTGTCGATCGAACGATAAAATGTCTTCAAAAATGATAGATAGTATAAATCGAGTTTTAAGGTGAAATTTTCAACTTTAAACAAGTTTACCATCACTATGATAATTTAATATGGGTGGGAATAACTTTTTCATCGAAATGAAGCTCGATAGAGTGTCGATCGAACGATAAAATGTCATCAAAAATGATAGATAGTATAAATCGTGTTTTAAGGTGGAATTTTCAACTTTAAACAAGTTTACCATCACTATGATAATTTAATATGGGTGGGAATAACTTTTTCATCGAAATGAAGCTCGATAGAGTGTCGATCGAACGATAAAATGTCATCGAAAATGATAGATACGATAAATCGAGTTTTAAGGTGAAATTTTTGATTTTAAACAAATTTACCATCACTATGATAATTTAATATGGGTGGGAATAACTTTTCCAGCGAAATGAAGCTCGATAGAGTGTCGATCGAACGATAAAATGTCTTCAAAAATGCTAGATACGACAAATCGAGTTTTAAGGTGAAATTTTCAACTTTAAACAAGTTTACCATCACTATGATAATTTAATATGGGTGTGAATAACTTTTTCATCGAAATGAAGCTCGATAGAGTGTCGATCGAACGATAAAATGTCTTCAAAAATGATAGATATTATAAATCGAGTTTTAAGGTGAAATTTTCAACTTTAAACAAGTTTACCATCACTATGATAATTGATTATGGGTGGGAATAACTTTTTCATCGAAATGAAGCTCGATAGAGTGTCGATCGAACGATACGATGTCATCAAAAATGATAGATACGATAAATCGAGTTTTAAGGTGAAATTTTCAACTTTAAACAAGTTTACCATCACTATGATAATTTAATATGGGTGGGAATAACTTTTTCATCGAAATGAAGCTCGATAGAGTGTCGATCGAACGATACGATGTCATCAAAAATGATAGATACGATAAATCGAGTTTTAAGGTGCAATTTTCAACTTTAAACAAGTTTACCATCACTATGATAATTTAATATGGGTAGGAATAACTTTTTCATCGAAATGAAGCTCGATAGAGTGTCGATCGAACGATAAAATGTCTTCAAAAATGATAGATATTATAAATCGAGTTCTAAGGTGAAATTTTCAACTTTAAACAAGTTTACCATCACTATGATCATTTAATATGGGTGGGAATAACTTTTCCAGCGAAATGAAGCTCGATAGAGTGTCGATCGAACGATAAAATGTCTTCAAAAATGATAGATATTATAAATCGAGTTTTAAGGTGAAATTTTCAACTTTAAACAAGTTTACCATCACTATGATAATTTAATATGGGTGGGAATAACTTTTTCATCGAAATGAAGCTCGATAGAGTGTCGATCGAACGATACGATGTCATCAAAAATGATAGATACGATAAATCGAGTTTTAAGGTGAAATTTTCAACTTTAAACAAGTTTACCATCACTATGATAATTTAATATGGGTGGGAATAACTTTTTCATCGAAATGAAGCTCGATAGAGTGTCGATCGAACGATAAAATGTCTTCAAAAATGCTAGATACGATAAATCGAGTTTTAAGGTGAAATTTTCAATTTTAGACGAATTTACCATCACTATGATAATTTAATATGGGTGGGAATCACTTTTCCAGCGAAATGAAGCTCGATAGAGTGTCGATCGAACGATAAAATGTCTTCAAAAATGATAGATATTATAAATCGAGTTTTAAGGTGAAATTTTCAACTTTAAACAAGTTTACCATCACTATGATCATTTAATATGGGTGGGAATAACTTTTCCAGCGAAATGAAGCTCGATAGAGTGTCGATCGAACGATAAAATGTCTTCAAAAATGCTAGATACGATAAATCGAGTTTTAAGGTGAAATTTTCAATTTTAAACGAATTTACCATCACTATGATATTTTAATATCGGTGGAAATATGTTTCCCATCCAAATGAAGCTTGATAGAATGTCTATGGAACGATAAAATGTCTTTGAAAAAAATAGATACACTCAATCGAGTTTTAAGGTGAAATTTTTAACTTTAAACAAGTTTACCATCACTATGATAATTTAATATGGGTGGGAATAACTTTTTCATCGAAATGAAGCTCGATAGAGTGTCGATCGAACGATAAAATGTCTTCAAAAATGCTAGATACGATAAATCGAGTTTTAAGGTGAAAATTTCAATTTTAAACGAATTTACCATCACTGTGATATTTTAATATGGGTGGAAATATGTTACCCATCCAAATGAAGCTTGATAGAATGTCTATGGAACGATAAAATGTCTTTGAAAAAAATAGATACACTAAATCGAGTTTTAAGGTGAAATTTTTAATTTTAATCAAATTTACCATCACTATGATAATTTAATAAGGGTGGGCATAACTTTTCCATCGAAATAAAGCTTGATAGAATGTCGATCGAACGATAACATGTCTTTAGAAAAGATAGATACTCTAAATCGAGTTTTAAGGTGAAATTTTCAATTTTAAACGAATTTACCATCACTATGATATTTTAATATCGGTGGAAATATGTTTCCCATCCAAATGAAGCTTGATAGAATGTCTATGGAACGATAAAATGTCTTTGAAAAAAATAGATACACTCAATCGAGTTTTAAGGTGAAATTTTTAACTTTAAACAAGTTTACCATCACTATGATAATTTAATATGGGTGGGAATAACTTTTTCATCGAAATGAAGCTCGATAGAGTGTCGACCGAACGATAAAATGTCTTCAAAAATGATAGATACGATAAATCGAGTTTTAAGGTGAAATTTTTAATTTTATACAAATTTACCATCACTATGATAATTTAATATGGGTGGGAATAACTTTTTCATCGAAATGAAGCTCGATAGAGTGTCGATCGAACGATAAAAAATCTTCTAAAATGATAGATATTATAAATCGAGTTTTAAGGTGAAATTTTCAACTTTAAACAAGTTTACCATCACTATGATAATTTAATATGGGTGGGAATAACTTTTTCATCGAAATGAAGCTCGATAGAGTGTCGATCGAACGATAAAATGTCTTCAAAAATGCTAGATACGATAAATCGAGTTTTAAGGTGAAAATTTCAATTTTAAACGAATTTACCATCACTGTGATATTTTAATATGGGTGGAAATATGTTTTCCATCCAAATGAAGATTGATAGAATGTCTATGGAACGATAAAATGTCTTTGAAAAAAATAGATACACTAAATCGAGTTTTAAGGTGAAATTTTTAACTTTAAACAAGTTTACCATCACTATGATAATTTAATATGGGTGGGAATAACTTTTTCATCGAAATAAAGCTCGATAGAGTGTCGACCGAACGATAAAATGCCTTCAAAAATGATAGATACGATAAATCGAGTTTTAAGGTGAAATTTTTGATTTTAAACAAATTTACCATCACTATGATAATTTACTATGGGTGGGAATAACTTTTCCAGCGAAATGAAGCTCGATAGAGTGTCGATCGAACGATAAAATGTCTTCAAAAATGCTAGATACGATAAATCGAGTTTTAAGGTGAAATTTTCAACTTTAAACAAGTTTACCATCACTATGATAATTTAATATGGGTGTGAATAACTTTTTCATCGAAATGAAGCTCGATAGAGTGTCGATCGAACGATAAAATGTCTTCAAAAATGATAGATATTATAAATCGAGTTTTAAGGTGAAATTTTCAACTTTAAACAAGTTTACCATCACTATGATAATTTAATATGGGTGGGAATAACTTTTTCATCGAAATGAAGCTCGATAGAGTGTCGATCGAACGATACGATGTCATCAAAAATGATAGATACGATAAATCGAGTTTTAAGGTGAAATTTTCAACTTTAAACAAGTTTACCATCACTATGATAATTTAATATGGGTGGGAATAACTTTTTCATCGAAATGAAGCTCGATAGAGTGTCGATCGAACGATAAAATGTCTTCAAAAATGATAGATATTATAAATCGAGTTCTAAGGTGAAATTTTCAACTTTAAACAAGTTTACCATCACTATGATCATTTAATATGGGTGGGAATAACTTTTCCAGCGAAATGAAGCTCGATAGAGTGTCGATCGAACGATAAAATGTCTTCAAAAATGATAGATATTATAAATCGAGTTTTAAGGTGAAATTTTCAACTTTAAACAAGTTTACCATCACTATGATAATTTAATATGGGTGGGAATAACTTTTTCATCGAAATGAAGCTCGATAGAGTGTCGATCGAACGATACGATGTCATCAAAAATGATAGATACGATAAATCGAGTTTTAAGGTGAAATTTTCAATTTTAAACGAATTTACCATCACTATGATATTTTAATATCGGTGGAAATATGTTTCCCATCCAAATGAAGCTTGATAGAATGTCTATGGAACGATAAAATGTCTTTGAAAAAACTAGATACACTAAATCGAGTTTTAAGGTGAAATTTTTAATTTTAAACAAATTTACCATCACTATGATAATTTAATAAGGGTGGGCATAACTTTTCCATCGAAATGAAGCTCGATAGAGTGTCTATCGAACGATAAAATGTCTTCAAAAATGATTGATACGATAAATCGAGTTTTAAGGTGAAATTTTTGATTTTAAACGAATTTACCATCACTATGATATTTTAATATCGGTGGAAATATGTTTCCCATCCAAACGAAGCTTGATAGAATGTCGATCGAACGATAACATGTCTTTAGAAAAAATAGATACTCTAAATCGAGTTTTAAGGTGAAATTTTCAATTTTAAACGAATTTACCATCACTATAATATTTCAATATCGGTGGAAATATGTTTCCCATCCAAATGAAGCTCGATAGAATGTCTATGGAACGATAAAATGTCTTTGAAAAAAATAGATACACTAAATCGAGTTTTAAGGTGAAATTATTAACTTTAAACAAGTTTACCATCACTATGATAATTTAATATGGGTGGGAATAACTTTTTCATCGAAATGAAGCTCGATAGAGTGTCGATCGAACGATAAAATGTCATCAAAAATGATAGATACGATAAATCGAGTTTGAAGGTGAAATTTTTATCTTAAAACAACTTTACTATCACTATGATAATTTAATATGGGTGGGAATAACTTTTTCATCGAAATGAAGCTCGATAGAGTGTCGATCGAACGATAAAATGTCATCAAAAATGATAGATATTATAAATCGAGTTTTAAGGTGAAATTTTCAACTTTAAACAAGTTTACCATCACTATGATAATTTAATATGGGTGGGAATAACTTTTTCATCGAAATGAAGCTCGATAGAGAGTCGATCGAACGATAAAATGTCTGCAAAAATGATAGATACGATAAATCGAGTTTTAAGGTGAAATTTTCAATTTTAAACGAATTTACCATCACTATGATAATTTAATATGGGTGGGAATAACTTTTTCATCGAAATGAAGCTCGATAGAGTGTCGATCGAACGATAAAATGTCTTCAAAAATGATAGATAGTATAAATCGAGTTTTAAGGTGAAATTTTCAACTTTAAACAAGTTTACCATCACTATGATAATTTAATATGGGTGGGAATAACTTTTTCATCGAAATGAAGCTCGATAGAGTGTCGATCGAACGATAAAATGTCATCAAAAATGATAGATAGTATAAATCGTGTTTTAAGGTGGAATTTTCAACTTTAAACAAGTTTACCATCACTATGATAATTTAATATGGGTGGGAATAACTTTTTCATCGAAATGAAGCTCGATAGAGTGTCGATCGAACGATAAAATGTCATCGAAAATGATAGATACGATAAATCGAGTTTTAAGGTGAAATTTTTGATTTTAAACAAATTTACCATCACTATGATAATTTAATATGGGTGGGAATAACTTTTCCAGCGAAATGAAGCTCGATAGAGTGTCGATCGAACGATAAAATGTCTTCAAAAATGCTAGATACGACAAATCGAGTTTTAAGGTGAAATTTTCAACTTTAAACAAGTTTACCATCACTATGATAATTTAATATGGGTGTGAATAACTTTTTCATCGAAATGAAGCTCGATAGAGTGTCGATCGAACGATAAAATGTCTTCAAAAATGATAGATATTATAAATCGAGTTTTAAGGTGAAATTTTCAACTTTAAACAAGTTTACCATCACTATGATAATTGATTATGGGTGGGAATAACTTTTTCATCGAAATGAAGCTCGATAGAGTGTCGATCGAACGATACGATGTCATCAAAAATGATAGATACGATAAATCGAGTTTTAAGGTGAAATTTTCAACTTTAAACAAGTTTACCATCACTATGATAATTTAATATGGGTGGGAATAACTTTTTCATCGAAATGAAGCTCGATAGAGTGTCGATCGAACGATACGATGTCATCAAAAATGATAGATACGATAAATCGAGTTTTAAGGTGCAATTTTCAACTTTAAACAAGTTTACCATCACTATGATAATTTAATATGGGTGGGAATAACTTTTTCATCGAAATGAAGCTCGATAGAGTGTCGATCGAACGATAAAATGTCTTCAAAAATGATAGATATTATAAATCGAGTTCTAAGGTGAAATTTTCAACTTTAAACAAGTTTACCATCACTATGATCATTTAATATGGGTGGGAATAACTTTTCCAGCGAAATGAAGCTCGATAGAGTGTCGATCGAACGATAAAATGTCTTCAAAAATGATAGATATTATAAATCGAGTTTTAAGGTGAAATTTTCAACTTTAAACAAGTTTACCATCACTATGATAATTTAATATGGGTGGGAATAACTTTTTCATCGAAATGAAGCTCGATAGAGTGTCGATCGAACGATACGATGTCATCAAAAATGATAGATACGATAAATCGAGTTTTAAGGTGAAATTTTCAACTTTAAACAAGTTTACCATCACTATGATAATTTAATATGGGTGGGAATAACTTTTTCATCGAAATGAAGCTCGATAGAGTGTCGATCGAACGATAAAATGTCTTCAAAAATGCTAGATACGATAAATCGAGTTTTAAGGTGAAATTTTCAATTTTAGACGAATTTACCATCACTATGATAATTTAATATGGGTGGGAATCACTTTTCCAGCGAAATGAAGCTCGATAGAGTGTCGATCGAACGATAAAATGTCTTCAAAAATGATAGATATTATAAATCGAGTTTTAAGGTGAAATTTTCAACTTTAAACAAGTTTACCATCACTATGATCATTTAATATGGGTGGGAATAACTTTTCCAGCGAAATGAAGCTCGATAGAGTGTCGATCGAACGATAAAATGTCTTCAAAAATGCTAGATACGATAAATCGAGTTTTAAGGTGAAATTTTCAATTTTAAACGAATTTACCATCACTATGATATTTTAATATCGGTGGAAATATGTTTCCCATCCAAATGAAGCTTGATAGAATGTCTATGGAACGATAAAATGTCTTTGAAAAAAATAGATACACTCAATCGAGTTTTAAGGTGAAATTTTTAACTTTAAACAAGTTTACCATCACTATGATAATTTAATATGGGTGGGAATAACTTTTTCATCGAAATGAAGCTCGATAGAGTGTCGATCGAACGATAAAATGTCTTCAAAAATGCTAGATACGATAAATCGAGTTTTAAGGTGAAAATTTCAATTTTAAACGAATTTACCATCACTGTGATATTTTAATATGGGTGGAAATATGTTACCCATCCAAATGAAGCTTGATAGAATGTCTATGGAACGATAAAATGTCTTTGAAAAAAATAGATACACTAAATCGAGTTTTAAGGTGAAATTTTTAATTTTAATCAAATTTACCATCACTATGATAATTTAATAAGGGTGGGCATAACTTTTCCATCGAAATAAAGCTTGATAGAATGTCGATCGAACGATAACATGTCTTTAGAAAAGATAGATACTCTAAATCGAGTTTTAAGGTGAAATTTTCAATTTTAAACGAATTTACCATCACTATGATATTTTAATATCGGTGGAAATATGTTTCCCATCCAAATGAAGCTTGATAGAATGTCTATGGAACGATAAAATGTCTTTGAAAAAAATAGATACACTCAATCGAGTTTTAAGGTGAAATTTTTAACTTTAAACAAGTTTACCATCACTATGATAATTTAATATGGGTGGGAATAACTTTTTCATCGAAATGAAGCTCGATAGAGTGTCGACCGAACGATAAAATGTCTTCAAAAATGATAGATACGATAAATCGAGTTTTAAGGTGAAATTTTTAATTTTATACAAATTTACCATCACTATGATAATTTAATATGGGTGGGAATAACTTTTTCATCGAAATGAAGCTCGATAGAGTGTCGATCGAACGATAAAAAATCTTCTAAAATGATAGATATTATAAATCGAGTTTTAAGGTGAAATTTTCAACTTTAAACAAGTTTACCATCACTATGATAATTTAATATGGGTGGGAATAACTTTTTCATCGAAATGAAGCTCGATAGAGTGTCGATCGAACGATAAAATGTCTTCAAAAATGCTAGATACGATAAATCGAGTTTTAAGGTGAAAATTTCAATTTTAAACGAATTTACCATCACTGTGATATTTTAATATGGGTGGAAATATGTTTTCCATCCAAATGAAGATTGATAGAATGTCTATGGAACGATAAAATGTCTTTGAAAAAAATAGATACACTAAATCGAGTTTTAAGGTGAAATTTTTAACTTTAAACAAGTTTACCATCACTATGATAATTTAATATGGGTGGGAATAACTTTTTCATCGAAATAAAGCTCGATAGAGTGTCGACCGAACGATAAAATGCCTTCAAAAATGATAGATACGATAAATCGAGTTTTAAGGTGAAATTTTTGATTTTAAACAAATTTATCATCACTATGATAATTTAATATGGGTGGGAATAACTTTTCCAGCGAAATGAAGCTCGATAGAGTGTCGATCGAACGATAAAATGTCTTCAAAAATGCTAGATACGATAAATCGAGTTTTAAGGTGAAATTTTCAACTTTAAACAAGTTTACCATCACTATGATAATTTAATATGGGTGTGAATAACTTTTTCATCGAAATAAAGCTCGATAGAGTGTCGATCGAACGATAAAATGTCTTCAAAAATGATAGATATTATAAATCGAGTTTTAAGGTGAAATTTTCAACTTTAAACAAGTTTACCATCACTATGATAATTTAATATGGGTGGGAATAACTTTTTCATCGAAATGAAGCTCGATAGAGTGTCGATCGAACGATACGATGTCATCAAAAATGATAGATACGATAAATCGAGTTTTAAGGTGAAATTTTCAACTTTAAACAAGTTTACCATCACTATGATAATTTAATATGGGTGGGAATAACTTTTTCATCGAAATGAAGCTCGATAGAGTGTCGATCGAACGATAAAATGTCTTCAAAAATGATAGATATTATAAATCGAGTTCTAAGGTGAAATTTTCAACTTTAAACAAGTTTACCATCACTATGATCATTTAATATGGGTGGGAATAACTTTTCCAGCGAAATGAAGCTCGATAGAGTGTCGATCGAACGATAAAATGTCTTCAAAAATGATAGATATTATAAATCGAGTTTTAAGGTGAAATTTTCAACTTTAAACAAGTTTACCATCACTATGATAATTTAATATGGGTGGGAATAACTTTTTCATCAAAATGAAGCTCGATAGAGTGTCGATCGAACGATACGATGTCATCAAAAATGATAGATACGATAAATCGAGTTTTAAGGTGAAATTTTCAACTTTAAACAAGTTTACCATCACTATGATAATTTAATATGGGTGGGAATAACTTTTTCATCGAAATGAAGCTCGATAGAGTGTCGATCGAACGATAAAATGTCTTCAAAAATGATAGATATTATAAATCGAGTTCTAAGGTGAAATTTTCAACTTTAAACAAGTTTACCATCACTATGATCATTTAATATGGGTGGGAATAACTTTTCCAGCGAAATGAAGCTTGATAGAATGTCGATGGAACGATAACATGTCTTTAGAAAAGATAGATACTCTAAATCGAGTTTTAAGGTGCAATTTTTAATTTTAAACGAATTTACCATCACTGTGATATTTTAATATGGGTGGAAATATGTTTCCCATCCAAATAAAGATTGATAGAATGTCTATGGAACGATAAAATGTCTTTGAAAAAAATAGATACACTAAATCGAGTTTTAAGGTGAAATTTTTAACTTTAAACAAGTTTACCATCACTATGATAATTTAATATGGGTGGGAATAAGTTTTTCATCGAAATAAAGCTCGATAGAGTGTCGACCGAACGATAAAATGTCTTCAAAAATGATAGATACGATAAATCGAGTTTTAAGGTGAAATTTTTAATTTTAAACAAATTTACCATCACTATGATAATTTAATAAGGGTGGGCATAACTTTTCCATCGAAATGAAGCTCGATAGGGTGTCACTCGAACGATAAAATGTCTTCAAAAATGATAGATACGATAAATCGAGTTTTAAGGTGAAATTTTTGATTTTAAACGAATTTACCATCACTATGATATTTTAATATCGGTGGAAATATGTTTCCCATCCAAACGAAGCTTGATAGAATGTCGATCGAACGATAACATGTCTTTAGAAAAGATAGATACTCTAAATCGAGTTTTAAGGTGAAATTTTCAATTTTAAACGAATTTACCATCACGATGATATTTTAATATCGGTGGAAATATGTTTCCCATCCAAATGAAGCTTGATAGAATGTCTATGGAACGATAAAATGTCTTTGAGAAAAATAGATACACTAAATCGAGTTTTAAGGTGAATTTTTTAACTTTAAACAAGTTTACCATCACTATGATAATTTAATATGGGTGGGAATAACTTTTTCATTGAAATGAAGCTCGATAGAGTGTCGACCGAACGATAAAATGTCTTCAAAAATGCTAGATACGATAAATCGAGTTTTAAGGTGAAATTTTCAACTTTGAACAAGTTTACCATCACTATGATAATTTAATATGGGTGGGAATAACTTTTTCATCGAAATGAAGCTCGATAGAGTGTCGACCGAACGATAAAATGTCTTCAAAAATGATAGATACGATAAATCGAGTTTTAAGGTGAAATTTTCAACTTTAAACAAGTTTACCATCACTATGATAATTTAATATGGGTGGGAATAACTTTTCCAGCGAAATGAAGCTCGATAGAGTGTCGATCGAACGATAAAATGTCTTCAAAAATGCTACATACGATAAATTGAGTTTTAAGGTGAAATTTTCAACTTTAAACAAGTTTACCATCACTATGATAATTTAATATGGGTGTGAATAACTTTTTCATCGAAATGAAGCTCGATAGAGTGTCGATCGAACGATAAAATGTCTTCAAAAATGATAGATATTATAAATCGAGTTTTAAGGTGAAATTTTCTACTTTAAACAAGTTTACCATCACTATGATAATTTAATATGGGTGGGAATAACTTTTTCATCGAAATGAAGCTCGATAGAGTGTCGATCGAACGATAAAATGTCTTCGAAAATGATGGATACGATAAATCGAGTTTTAAGGTGAAATTTTCAAATTTAAACGAATTCACCATCACTATGATAATTTAATATGGGTGGGAATAACTTTTCCAGCGAAATAAAGCTCGATAGAGTGTCGATCGAACGATAACATGTCTTCAAAAATGATAGATATTATAAATCGAGTTTTAAGGTGAAATTTTCAACTTTAAACAAGTTTACCATCATTATGATCATTTAATATGGGTGGGAATAACTTTTCCAGCGAAATGAAGGTCGATAGAGTGTCGATCGAACGATAAAATGTCTTCAAAAATGCTAGATACGATAAATCGAGTTTTAAGGTGAAATTTTCAATTTTAAACGCATTTACCATCACTATGATATTTTAATATCGGTGGAAATATGTTTCCCATCCAAATGAAGCTTGATAGAATGTCTATGGAACGATAAAATGTCTTTGAAAAAACTAGATACACTAAATCGAGTTTTAAGGTGAAATTTTTAATTTTAAACAAATTTACCATCACTATGATAATTTAATAAGGGTGGGCATAACTTTTCCATCGAAATGAAGCTCGATAGAGTGTCTATCGAACGATAAAATGTCTTCAAAAATGATTGATACGATAAATCGAGTTTTAAGGTGAAATTTTTGATTTTAAACGAATTTACCATCACTATGATATTTTAATATCGGTGGAAATATGTTTCCCATCCAAACGAAGCTTGATAGAATGTCTATGGAACGATAAAATGTCTTTGAAAAAAATAGATACACTAAATCGAGTTTTAAGGTGAAATTATTAACTTTAAACAAGTTTACCATCACTATGATAATTTAATATGGGTGGGAATAACTTTTTCATCGAAATGAAGCTCGATAGAGTGTCGATCGAACGATAAAATGTCATCAAAAATGATAGATACGATAAATCGAGTTTGAAGGTGAAATTTTTATCTTAAAACAACTTTACTATCACTATGATAATTTAATATGGGTGGGAATAACTTTTTCATCGAAATGAAGCTCGATAGAGTGTCGATCGAACGATAAAATGTCATCAAAAATGATAGATATTATAAATCGAGTTTTAAGGTGAAATTTTCAACTTTAAACAAGTTTACCATCACTATGATAATTTAATATGGGTGGGAATAACTTTTTCATCGAAATGAAGCTCGATAGAGTGTCGATCGAACGATAAGATGTCATCAAAAATGATAGATACGATAAATCGAGTTTTAAGGTGAAATTTTCAACTTTAAACAAGTTTACCATCACTATGATAATTTAATATGGGTGGGAATAACTTTTTCATCGAAATGAAGCTCGATAGAGTGTCGATCGAACGATAAAATGTCTTCAAAAACGATAGATATTATAAATGAGTTTTAAGGTGAAATTTTCAACTTTAAACAAGTTTACCATCACTATGATAATTTGATATGGGTGGGAATAACTTTTTCATCGAAATGAAGCTCGATAGAGTGTCGATCGAACGATAAAATGTCATCAAAAATGATAGATACGATAAATCGAGTTTGAAGGTGAAATTTTTATCTTAAAACAACTTTACTATCACTATGATAATTTAATATGGGTGGGAATAACTTTTTCATCGAAATGAAGCTCGATAGAGTGTCGATCGAACGATAAAATGTCATCAAAAATGATAGATATTATAAATCGAGTTTTAAGGTGAAATTTTCAACTTTAAACAAGTTTACCATCACTATGATAATTTAATATGGGTGGGAATAACTTTTTCATCGAAATGAAGCTTGATAGAATGTCGATGGAACGATAACATGTCTTTAGAAAAGATAGATACTCTAAATCGAGTTTTAAGGTGAAATTTTTAATTTTAAACGAATTTACCATCACTGTGATATTTTAATATGGGTGGAAATATGTTTCCCATCCAAATAAAGATTGATAGAATGTCTATGGAACGATAAAATGTCTTTGAAAAAAATAGATACACTAAATCGAGTTTTAAGGTGAAATTTTTAACTTTAAACAAGTTTACCATCACTATGATAATTTAATATGGGTGGGAATAACTTTTTCATCGAAATGAAGCTCGATAGAGTGTCGATCGAACGATAAAATGTCTTCAAAAATGATAGATATTATAAATCGAGTTTTAAGGTGAAATTTTCAACTTTAAACGAATTTACCATCACTGTGATATTTTAATATGGGTGGAAATATGTTTCCCATCCAAATAAAGATTGATAGAATGTCTATGGAACGATAAAATGTCTTTGAAAAAAATAGATACACTAAATCGAGTTTTAAGGTGAAATTTTTAACTTTAAACAAGTTTACCATCACTATGATAATTTAATATGGGTGGGAATAAGTTTTTCATCGAAATAAAGCTCGATAGAGTGTCGACCGAACGATAAAATGTCTTCAAAAATGATAGATACGATAAATCGAGTTTTAAGGTGAAATTTTTAATTTTAAACAAATTTACCATCACTATGATAATTTAATAAGGGTGGGCATAACTTTTCCATCGAAATGAAGCTCGATAGGGTGTCACTCGAACGATAAAATGTCTTCAAAAATGATAGATACGATAAATCGAGTTTTAAGGTGAAATTTTTGATTTTAAACGAATTTACCATCACTATGATATTTTAATATCGGTGGAAATATGTTTCCCATCCAAACGAAGCTTGATAGAATGTCGATCGAACGATAACATGTCTTTAGAAAAGATAGATACTCTAAATCGAGTTTTAAGGTGAAATTTTCAATTTTAAACGAATTTACCATCACGATGATATTTTAATATCGGTGGAAATATGTTTCCCATCCAAATGAAGCTTGATAGAATGTCTATGGAACGATAAAATGTCTTTGAGAAAAATAGATACACTAAATCGAGTTTTAAGGTGAAATTTTTAACTTTAAACAAGTTTACCATCACTATGATAATTTAATATGGGTGGGAATAACTTTTTCATTGAAATGAAGCTCGATAGAGTGTCGACCGAACGATAAAATGTCTTCAAAAATGCTAGATACGATAAATCGAGTTTTAAGGTGAAATTTTCAACTTTGAACAAGTTTACCATCACTATGATAATTTAATATGGGTGGGAATAACTTTTTCATCGAAATGAAGCTCGATAGAGTGTCGACCGAACGATAAAATGTCTTCAAAAATGATAGATACGATAAATCGAGTTTTAAGGTGAAATTTTCAACTTTAAACAAGTTTACCATCACTATGATAATTTAATATGGGTGGGAATAACTTTTTCATCGAAATGAAGCTCGATAGAGTGTCGATCGAACGATAAGATGTCATCAAAAATGATAGATACGATAAATCGAGTATTAAGGTGAAATTTTCAACTTTAAACAAGTTTACCATCACTATGATAATTTAATATGGGTGGGAATAACTTTTCCAGCGAAATGAAGCTCGATAGAGTGTCGATCGAACGATAAAATGTCTTCAAAAATGCTACATACGATAAATTGAGTTTTAAGGTGAAATTTTCAACTTTAAACAAGTTTACCATCACTATGATAATTTAATATGGGTGTGAATAACTTTTTCATCGAAATGAAGCTCGATAGAGTGTCGATCGAACGATAAAATGTCTTCAAAAATGATAGATATTATAAATCGAGTTTTAAGGTGAAATTTTCTACTTTAAACAAGTTTACCATCACTATGATAATTTAATATGGGTGGGAATAACTTTTTCATCGAAATGAAGCTCGATAGAGTGTCGATCGAACGATAAAATGTCTTCGAAAATGATGGATACGATAAATCGAGTTTTAAGGTGAAATTTTCAATTTTAAACGAATTCACCATCACTATGATAATTTAATATGGGTGGGAATAACTTTTCCAGCGAAATAAAGCTCGATAGAGTGTCGATCGAACGATAACATGTCTTCAAAAATGATAGATATTATAAATCGAGTTTTAAGGTGAAATTTTCAACTTTAAACAAGTTTACCATCATTATGATCATTTAATATGGGTGGGAATAACTTTTCCAGCGAAATGAAGGTCGATAGAGTGTCGATCGAACGATAAAATGTCTTCAAAAATGCTAGATACGATAAATCGAGTTTTAAGGTGAAATTTTCAATTTTAAACGCATTTACCATCACTATGATATTTTAATATCGGTGGAAATATGTTTCCCATCCAAATGAAGCTTGATAGAATGTCTATGGAACGATAAAATGTCTTTGAAAAAACTAGATACACTAAATCGAGTTTTAAGGTGAAATTTTTAATTTTAAACAAATTTACCATCACTATGATAATTTAATAAGGGTGGGCATAACTTTTCCATCGAAATGAAGCTCGATAGAGTGTCTATCGAACGATAAAATGTCTTCAAAAATGATTGATACGATAAATCGAGTTTTAAGGTGAAATTTTTGATTTTAAACGAATTTACCATCACTATGATATTTTAATATCGGTGGAAATATGTTTCCCATCCAAACGAAGCTTGATAGAATGTCTATGGAACGATAAAATGTCTTTGAAAAAAATAGATACACTAAATCGAGTTTTAAGGTGAAATTATTAACTTTAAACAAGTTTACCATCACTATGATAATTTAATATGGGTGGGAATAACTTTTTCATCGAAATGAAGCTCGATAGAGTGTCGATCGAACGATAAAATGTCATCAAAAATGATAGATACGATAAATCGAGTTTGAAGGTGAAATTTTTATCTTAAAACAACTTTACTATCACTATGATAATTTAATATGGGTGGGAATAACTTTTTCATCGAAATGAAGCTCGATAGAGTGTCGATCGAACGATAAAATGTCATCAAAAATGATAGATATTATAAATCGAGTTTTAAGGTGAAATTTTCAACTTTAAACAAGTTTACCATCACTATGATAATTTAATATGGGTGGGAATAACTTTTTCATCGAAATGAAGCTCGATAGAGTGTCGATCGAACGATAAGATGTCATCAAAAATGATAGATACGATAAATCGAGTTTTAAGGTGAAATTTTCAACTTTAAACAAGTTTACCATCACTATGATAATTTAAAATGGGTGGGAATAACTTTTTCATCGAAATGAAGCTCGATAGAGTGTCGATCGAACGATAAAATGTCTTCAAAAATGATAGATATTATAAATGAGTTTTAAGGTGAAATTTTCAACTTTAAACAAGTTTACCATCACTATGATAATTTAATATGGGTGGGAATAACTTTTTCATCGAAATGAAGCTCGATAGAGAGTCGATCGAACGATAAAATGTCTGCAAAAATGATAGATACGATAAATCGAGTTTTAAGGTGAAATTTTCAATTTTAAACGAATTTACCATCACTATGATAATTTAATATGGGTGGGAATAACTTTTTCATCGAAATGAAGCTCGATAGAGTGTCGATCGAACGATAAAATGTCTTCAAAAATGATAGATAGTATAAATCGAGTTTTAAGGTGAAATTTTCAACTTTAAACAAGTTTACCATCACTATGATAATTTAATATGGCTGGGAATAACTTTTTCATCGAAACGAAGCTCGATAGAGTGTCGATCGAACGATAAAATGTCATCAAAAATGATAGATACGATAAATAGAGTTTTAAGGTGAAATTTTCAACTTTAAACAAGTTTACCATCACTATGATAATTTAATATGGGTGGGAATAACTTTTTCATCGAAATGAAGCTCGATAGAGTGTCGATCGAACGATAAAATGTCATCAAAAATGATAGATACGATAAATCGAGTTTTAAGGTGAAATTTTTAACTTAAAACAACTTTACTATCACTATGATAATTTATTATGGGTGGGAATAACTTTTTCATCGAAATGAAGCTCGATAGAGTGTCGATCGAACGATAAAATGTCATCAAAAATGATAGATACGATAAATCGAGTTTTAAGGTGATTTTTTTAACTTTAAACAACTTTACCATCACTATGATATTTTAATATGGGTGGGAATAACTTTTCCAGCGAAATGAAGCTCGATAGAGTGTCGATCGAACGATAAAATGTCTTCAAAAATGCTAGATACGACAAATCGAGTTTTAAGGTGAAATTTTCAACTTTAAACAAGTTTACCATCACTATGATAATTTAATATGGGTGTGAATAACTTTTTCATCGAAATGAAGCTCGATAGAGTGTCGATCGAACGATAAAATGTCTTCAAAAATGATAGATATTATAAATCGAGTTTTAAGGTGAAATTTTCAACTTTAAACAAGTTTACCATCACTATGATAATTGATTATGGGTGGGAATAACTTTTTCATCGAAATGAAGCTCGATAGAGTGTCGATCGAACGATACGATGTCATCAAAAATGATAGATACGATAAATCGAGTTTTAAGGTGAAATTTTCAATTTTAGACGAATTTACCATCACTATGATAATTTAATATGGGTGGGAATCACTTTTCCAGCGAAATGAAGCTCGATAGAGTGTCGATCGAACGATAAAATGTCTTCAAAAATGATAGATATTATAAATCGAGTTTTAAGGTGAAATTTTCAACTTTAAACAAGTTTACCATCACTATGATCATTTAATATGGGTGGGAATAACTTTTCCAGCGAAATGAAGCTCGATAGAGTGTCGATCGAACGATAAAATGTCTTCAAAAATGCTAGATACGATAAATCGAGTTTTAAGGTGAAATTTTCAATTTTAAACGAATTTACCATCACTATGATATTTTAATATCGGTGGAAATATGTTTCCCATCCAAATGAAGCTTGATGGAATGTCTATGGAACGATAAAATGTCTTTGAAAAAAATAGATACACTCAATCGAGTTTTAAGGTGAAATTTTTAACTTTAAACAAGTTTACCATCACTATGATAATTTAATATGGGTGGGAATAACTTTTTCTTCGAAATGAAGCTCGATAGAGTTTCGATCGAACGATAAAATGTCTTCAAAAATGCTAGATACGATAAATCGAGTTTTAAGGTGAAAATTTCAATTTTAAACGAATTTACCATCACTATGATATTTTAATATCGGTGGAAATATGTTTCCCATCCAAACGAAGCTTGATAGAATGTCGATGGAACGATAACATGTCTTTAGAAAAGATAGATACTCTAAATCGAGTTTTAAGGTGAAATTTTTAATTTTAAACGAATTTACCATCACTATGATATTTTAATATCGGTGGAAATATGTTTCCCATCCAAATGAAGCTTGAAAGAATGTCTATGGAACGATAAAATGTCTTTGAAAAAAATAGATACACTAAATCGAGTTTTAAGGTGAAATTTTTAACTTTAAACAAGTTTACCATCACTATGATAATTTAATATGGGTGGGAATAACTTTTTCATCGAAATAAAGCTCGATAGAGTGTCGACCGAACGATAAAATGTCTTCAAAAATGATAGATACGATAAATCGAGTTTTAAGGTGAAATTTTTGATTTTAAACAAATTTACCATCACTATGATAATTTAATATGGGTGGGAATAACTTTTCCAGCGAAATGAAGCTCGATAGAGTGTCGATCGAACGATAAAATGTCTTCAAAAATGCTAGATACGACAAATCGAGTTTTAAGGTGAAATTTTCAACTTTAAACAAGTTTACCATCACTATGATAATTTAATATGGGTGTGAATAACTTTTTCATCGAAATGAAGCTCGATAGAGTGTCGATCGAACGATAAAATGTCTTCAAAAATGATAGATATTATAAATCGAGTTTTAAGGTGAAATTTTCAACTTTAAACAAGTTTACCATCACTATGATAATTGATTATGGGTGGGAATATGTTTCCCATCCAAATAAAGATTGATAGAATGTCTATGGAACGATAAAATGTCTTTGAAAAAAATAGATACACTAAATCGAGTTTTAAGGTGAAATTTTTAACTTTAAACAAGTTTACCATCACTATGATAATTTAATATGGGTGGGAATAAGTTTTTCATCGAAATAAAGCTCGATAGAGTGTCGACCGAACGATAAAATGTCTTCAAAAATGATAGATACGATAAATCGAGTTTTAAGGTGAAATTTTTAATTTTAAACAAATTTACCATCACTATGATAATTTAATAAGGGTGGGCATAACTTTTCCATCGAAATGAAGCTCGATAGGGTGTCACTCGAACGATAAAATGTCTTCAAAAATGATAGATACGATAAATCGAGTTTTAAGGTGAAATTTTTGATTTTAAACGAATTTACCATCACTATGATATTTTAATATCGGTGGAAATATGTTTCCCATCCAAACGAAGCTTGATAGAATGTCGATCGAACGATAACATGTCTTTAGAAAAGATAGATACTCTAAATCGAGTTTTAAGGTGAAATTTTCAATTTCAAACGAATTTACCATCACGATGATATTTTAATATCGGTGGAAATATGTTTCCCATCCAAATGAAGCTTGATAGAATGTCTATGGAACGATAAAATGTCTTTGAGAAAAATAGATACACTAAATCGAGTTTTAAGGTGAAATTTTTAACTTTAAACAAGTTTACCATCACTATGATAATTTAATATGGGTGGGAATAACTTTTTCATCGAAATGAAGCTCGATAGAGTGTCGATCGAACGATAAAATGTCTTCAAAAATGATAGATATTATAAATCGAGTTTGAAGGTGAAATTTTCAACTTTAAACAAGTTTACCATCACTATGATAATTTAATATGGTTGGGAATAACTTTTTCATCGAAATGAAGCTCGATAGAGTGTCGATCGAACGATAAGATGTCATCAAAAATGATAGATACGATAAATCGAGTTTTAAGGTGAAATTTTCAACTTTAAACAAGTTTACCATCACTATGATAAATTAATATGGGTGGGAATAACTTTTTCATCGAAATGAAGCTCGATAGAGTGTCGATCGAACGATAAAATGTCTTCAAAAATGATAGATATTATAAATGAGTTTTAAGGTGAAATTTTCAACTTTAAACAAGTTTACCATCACTATGATAATTTAATATGGGTGGGAATAACTTTTTCATCGAAATGAAGCTCGGTAGAGTGTCGATCGAACGATAAAATGTCTGCAAAAATGATAGATACGATAAATCGAGTTTTAAGGTGAAATTTTCAATTTTAAACGAATTTACCATCACTATGATAATTTAATATGGGTGGGAATAACTTTTTCATCGAAATGAAGCTCGATAGAGTGTCGATCGAACGATAAAATGTCTTCAAAAATGATAGATAGTATAAATCGAGTTTTAAGGTGAAATTTTCAACTTTAAACAAGTTTACCATCACTATGATAATTTAATATGGGTGGGAATAACTTTTTCATCGAAACGAAGCTCGATAGAGTGTCGAACGAACGATAAAATGTCATCAAAAATGATAGATACGATAAATAGAGTTTTAAGGTGAAATTTTCAACTTTAAACAAGTTTACCATCACTATGATAATTTAATATGGGTGGGAATAACTTTTTCATCGAAATGAAGCTCGATAGAGTGTCGATCGAACGATAAAATGTCATCAAAAATGATAGATACGATAAATCGAGTTTTAAGGTGAAATTTTTATCTTAAAACAACTTTACTATCACTATGATAATTTAATATGGGTGGGAATAACTTTTTCATCGAAACGAAGCTCGATAGAGTGTCGATCGAACGATAAAATGTCATCAAAAATGATAGATACGATAAATAGAGTTTTAACGTGAAATTTTCAACTTTAAACAAGTTTACCATCACTATGATAAATTAATATGGGTGGGAATAACTTTTTCATCGAAATGAAGCTCGATAGAGTGTCGATCGAACGATAAAATGTCTTCAAAAATGATAGATATTATAAATGAGTTTTAAGGTGAAATTTTCAACTTTAAACAAGTTTACCATCACTATGATAATTTAATATGGGTGGGAATAACTTTTTCATCGAAATGAAGCTCGGTAGAGTGTCGATCGAACGATAAAATGTCTGCAAAAATGATAGATACGATAAATCGAGTTTTAAGGTGAAATTTTCAATTTTAAACGAATTTACCATCACTATGATAATTTAATATGGGTGGGAATAACTTTTTCATCGAAATGAAGCTCGATAGAGTGTCGATCGAACGATAAAATGTCTTCAAAAATGATAGATAGTATAAATCGAGTTTTAAGGTGAAATTTTCAACTTTAAACAAGTTTACCATCACTATGATAATTTAATATGGGTGGGAATAACTTTTTCATCGAAACGAAGCTCGATAGAGTGTCGAACGAACGATAAAATGTCATCAAAAATGATAGATACGATAAATAGAGTTTTAAGGTGAAATTTTCAACTTTAAACAAGTTTACCATCACTATGATAATTTAATATGGGTGGGAATAACTTTTTCATCGAAATGAAGCTCGATAGAGTGTCGATCGAACGATAAAATGTCATCAAAAATGATAGATACGATAAATCGAGTTTTAAGGTGAAATTTTTATCTTAAAACAACTTTACTATCACTATGATAATTTAATATGGGTGGGAATAACTTTTTCATCGAAACGAAGCTCGATAGAGTGTCGATCGAACGATAAAATGTCATCAAAAATGATAGATACGATAAATAGAGTTTTAACGTGAAATTTTCAACTTTAAACAAGTTTACCATCACTATGATAATTTAATATGGGTGGGAATAACTTTTTCATCGAAATGAAGCTCGATAGAGTGTCGATCGAACGATAAAATGTCATCAAAAATGATAGATACGATAAATCGAGTTTTAAGGTGAAATTTTTAACTTAAAACAACTTTACTATCACTATGATAATTTATTATGGGTGGGAATAACCTTTTCATCGAAATGAAGCTCGATAGAGTGTCGATCGAACGATAAAATGTCATCAAAAATGATAGATACGATAAATCGAGTTTTAAGGTGATTTTTTTAACTTTAAACAACTTTACCATCACTATGATATTTTAATATGGGTGGGAAAAACTTTTCCAGCGAAATGAAGCTCGATAGAGGGTAGATCGAACGATAAAATGTCTTCAAAAATGCTAGATACGATAAATCGAGTTTTAAGGTTAAATTTTCAATTTTAAACGAATTTACCATCACTATGATAATTTAATATGGGTGGGAATAACTTTTTCATCGAAATGAAGCTCGATAGAGTGTCGATCGAACGATAAAATGACTTCAAAAATGATAGATATTATAAATCGACATTTAAGGTGAAATTTTCAACTTTAAACAAGTTTACCATCACTATGATAATTTAATATGGGTGGGAATAACTTTTTCATCGAAATGAAGCTCGATAGAGTGTCGATCGAACGATAAGATGTCATCAAAAATGATAGATACGTTAAATCGAGTTTTAAGGTGAAATATTCAACTTTAAACAAGTTTACCATCACTATGATAATTTAATATGGGTGGGAATAACTTTTTCATCGAAATGAAGCTCGATAGAGTGTCGATCGAACGATAAAAAATCTTCAAAAATGATAGATATTATAAATCGAGTTTTAAGGTGAAATTTTTAACTTTAAACAAGTTTACCATCACTATGATAATTTAATATGGGTGGGAATAAGTTTTTCATCGAAATAAAGCTCGATAGAGTGTCGACCGAACGATAAAATGTCTTCAAAAATGATAGATACGATAAATCGAGTTTTAAGGTGAAATTTTTAATTTTAAACAAATTTACCATCACTATGATAATTTAATAAGGGTGGGCATAACTTTTCCATCGAAATGAAGCTCGATAGGGTGTCACTCGAACGATAAAATGTCTTCAAAAATGATAGATACGATAAATCGAGTTTTAAGGTGAAATTTTTGATTTTAAACGAATTTACCATCACTATGATATTTTAATATCGGTGGAAATATGTTTCCCATCCAAACGAAGCTTGATAGAATGTCGATCGAACGATAACATGTCTTTAGAAAAGATAGATACTCTAAATCGAGTTTTAAGGTGAAATTTTCAATTTTAAACGAATTTACCATCACGATGATATTTTAATATCGGTGGAAATATGTTTCCCATCCAAATGAAGCTTGATAGAATGTCTATGGAACGATAAAATGTCTTTGAGAAAAATAGATACACTAAATCGAGTTTTAAGGTGAAATTTTTAACTTTAAACAAGTTTACCATCACTATGATAATTTAATATGGGTGGGAATAACTTTTTCATTGAAATGAAGCTCGATAGAGTGTCGACCGAACGATAAAATGTCTTCAAAAATGCTAGATACGATAAATCGAGTTTTAAGGTGAAATTTTCAACTTTGAACAAGTTTACCATCACTATGATAATTTAATATGGGTGGGAATAACTTTTTCATCGAAATGAAGCTCGATAGAGTGTCGACCGAACGATAAAATGTCTTCAAAAATGATAGATACGATAAATCGAGTTTTAAGGTGAAATTTTCAACTTTAAACAAGTTTACCATCACTATGATAATTTAATATGGGTGGGAATAACTTTTTCATCGAAATGAAGCTCGATAGAGTGTCGATCGAACGATAAGATGTCATCAAAAATGATAGATACGATAAATCGAGTATTAAGGTGAAATTTTCAACTTTAAACAAGTTTACCATCACTATGATAATTTAATATGGGTGGGAATAACTTTTCCAGCGAAATGAAGCTCGATAGAGTGTCGATCGAACGATAAAATGTCTTCAAAAATGCTACATACGATAAATTGAGTTTTAAGGTGAAATTTTCAACTTTAAACAAGTTTACCATCACTATGATAATTTAATATGGGTGTGAATAACTTTTTCATCGAAATGAAGCTCGATAGAGTGTCGATCGAACGATAAAATGTCTTCAAAAATGATAGATATTATAAATCGAGTTTTAAGGTGAAATTTTCTACTTTAAACAAGTTTACCATCACTATGATAATTTAATATGGGTGGGAATAACTTTTTCATCGAAATGAAGCTCGATAGAGTGTCGATCGAACGATAAAATGTCTTCGAAAATGATGGATACGATAAATCGAGTTTTAAGGTGAAATTTTCAATTTTAAACGAATTCACCATCACTATGATAATTTAATATGGGTGGGAATAACTTTTCCAGCGAAATAAAGCTCGATAGAGTGTCGATCGAACGATAACATGTCTTCAAAAATGATAGATATTATAAATCGAGTTTTAAGGTGAAATTTTCAACTTTAAACAAGTTTACCATCATTATGATCATTTAATATGGGTGGGAATAACTTTTCCAGCGAAATGAAGGTCGATAGAGTGTCGATCGAACGATAAAATGTCTTCAAAAATGCTAGATACGATAAATCGAGTTTTAAGGTGAAATTTTCAATTTTAAACGCATTTACCATCACTATGATATTTTAATATCGGTGGAAATATGTTTCCCATCCAAATGAAGCTTGATAGAATGTCTATGGAACGATAAAATGTCTTTGAAAAAACTAGATACACTAAATCGAGTTTTAAGGTGAAATTTTTAATTTTAAACAAATTTACCATCACTATGATAATTTAATAAGGGTGGGCATAACTTTTCCATCGAAATGAAGCTCGATAGAGTGTCTATCGAACGATAAAATGTCTTCAAAAATGATTGATACGATAAATCGAGTTTTAAGGTGAAATTTTTGATTTTAAACGAATTTACCATCACTATGATATTTTAATATCGGTGGAAATATGTTTCCCATCCAAACGAAGCTTGATAGAATGTCTATGGAACGATAAAATGTCTTTGAAAAAAATAGATACACTAAATCGAGTTTTAAGGTGAAATTATTAACTTTAAACAAGTTTACCATCACTATGATAATTTAATATGGGTGGGAATAACTTTTTCATCGAAATGAAGCTCGATAGAGTGTCGATCGAACGATAAAATGTCATCAAAAATGATAGATACGATAAATCGAGTTTGAAGGTGAAATTTTTATCTTAAAACAACTTTACTATCACTATGATAATTTAATATGGGTGGGAATAACTTTTTCATCGAAATGAAGTTCGATAGAGTGTCGATCGAACGATAAAATGTCATCAAAAATGATAGATATTATAAATCGAGTTTTAAGGTGAAATTTTCAACTTTAAACAAGTTTACCATCACTATGATAATTTAATATGGGTGGGAATAACTTTTTCATCGAAATGAAGCTCGATAGAGTGTCGATCGAACGATAAGATGTCATCAAAAATGATAGATACGATAAATCGAGTTTTAAGGTGAAATTTTCAACTTTAAACAAGTTTACCATCACTATGATAATTTAAAATGGGTGGGAATAACTTTTTCATCGAAATGAAGCTCGATAGAGTGTCGATCGAACGATAAAATGTCTTCAAAAATGATAGATATTATAAATGAGTTTTAAGGTGAAATTTTCAACTTTAAACAAGTTTACCATCACTATGATAATTTAATATGGGTGGGAATAACTTTTTCATCGAAATGAAGCTCGATAGAGAGTCGATCGAACGATAAAATGTCTGCAAAAATGATAGATACGATAAATCGAGTTTTAAGGTGAAATTTTCAATTTTAAACGAATTTACCATCACTATGATAATTTAATATGGGTGGGAATAACTTTTTCATCGAAATGAAGCTCGATAGAGTGTCGATCGAACGATAAAATGTCTTCAAAAATGATAGATAGTATAAATCGAGTTTTAAGGTGAAATTTTCAACTTTAAACAAGTTTACCATCACTATGATAATTTAATATGGCTGGGAATAACTTTTTCATCGAAACGAAGCTCGATAGAGTGTCGATCGAACGATAAAATGTCATCAAAAATGATAGATACGATAAATAGAGTTTTAAGGTGAAATTTTCAACTTTAAACAAGTTTACCATCACTATGATAATTTAATATGGGTGGGAATAACTTTTTCATCGAAATGAAGCTCGATAGAGTGTCGATCGAACGATAAAATGTCATCAAAAATGATAGATACGATAAATCGAGTTTTAAGGTGAAATTTTTAACTTAAAACAACTTTACTATCACTATGATAATTTATTATGGGTGGGAATAACTTTTTCATCGAAATGAAGCTCGATAGAGTGTCGATCGAACGATAAAATGTCATCAAAAATGATAGATACGATAAATCGAGTTTTAAGGTGATTTTTTTAACTTTAAACAACTTTACCATCACTATGATATTTTAATATGGGTGGGAATAACTTTTCCAGCGAAATGAAGCTCGATAGAGTGTCGATCGAACGATAAAATGTCTTCAAAAATGCTAGATACGACAAATCGAGTTTTAAGGTGAAATTTTCAACTTTAAACAAGTTTACCATCACTATGATAATTTAATATGGGTGTGAATAACTTTTTCATCGAAATGAAGCTCGATAGAGTGTCGATCGAACGATAAAATGTCTTCAAAAATGATAGATATTATAAATCGAGTTTTAAGGTGAAATTTTCAACTTTAAACAAGTTTACCATCACTATGATAATTGATTATGGGTGGGAATAACTTTTTCATCGAAATGAAGCTCGATAGAGTGTCGATCGAACGATACGATGTCATCAAAAATGATAGATACGATAAATCGAGTTTTAAGGTGAAATTTTCAATTTTAGACGAATTTACCATCACTATGATAATTTAATATGGGTGGGAATCACTTTTCCAGCGAAATGAAGCTCGATAGAGTGTCGATCGAACGATAAAATGTCTTCAAAAATGATAGATATTATAAATCGAGTTTTAAGGTGAAATTTTCAACTTTAAACAAGTTTACCATCACTATGATCATTTAATATGGGTGGGAATAACTTTTCCAGCGAAATGAAGCTCGATAGAGTGTCGATCGAACGATAAAATGTCTTCAAAAATGCTAGATACGATAAATCGAGTTTTAAGGTGAAATTTTCAATTTTAAACGAATTTACCATCACTATGATATTTTAATATCGGTGGAAATATGTTTCCCATCCAAATGAAGCTTGATGGAATGTCTATGGAACGATAAAATGTCTTTGAAAAAAATAGATACACTCAATCGAGTTTTAAGGTGAAATTTTTAACTTTAAACAAGTTTACCATCACTATGATAATTTAATATGGGTGGGAATAACTTTTTCTTCGAAATGAAGCTCGATAGAGTTTCGATCGAACGATAAAATGTCTTCAAAAATGCTAGATACGATAAATCGAGTTTTAAGGTGAAAATTTCAATTTTAAACGAATTTACCATCACTATGATATTTTAATATCGGTGGAAATATGTTTCCCATCCAAACGAAGCTTGATAGAATGTCGATGGAACGATAACATGTCTTTAGAAAAGATAGATACTCTAAATCGAGTTTTAAGGTGAAATTTTTAATTTTAAACGAATTTACCATCACTATGATATTTTAATATCGGTGGAAATATGTTTCCCATCCAAATGAAGCTTGAAAGAATGTCTATGGAACGATAAAATGTCTTTGAAAAAAATAGATACACTAAATCGAGTTTTAAGGTGAAATTTTTAACTTTAAACAAGTTTACCATCACTATGATAATTTAATATGGGTGGGAATAACTTTTTCATCGAAATAAAGCTCGATAGAGTGTCGACCGAACGATAAAATGTCTTCAAAAATGATAGATACGATAAATCGAGTTTTAAGGTGAAATTTTTGATTTTAAACAAATTTACCATCACTATGATAATTTAATATGGGTGGGAATAACTTTTCCAGCGAAATGAAGCTCGATAGAGTGTCGATCGAACGATAAAATGTCTTCAAAAATGCTAGATACGACAAATCGAGTTTTAAGGTGAAATTTTCAACTTTAAACAAGTTTACCATCACTATGATAATTTAATATGGGTGTGAATAACTTTTTCATCGAAATGAAGCTCGATAGAGTGTCGATCGAACGATAAAATGTCTTCAAAAATGATAGATATTATAAATCGAGTTTTAAGGTGAAATTTTCAACTTTAAACAAGTTTACCATCACTATGATAATTGATTATGGGTGGGAATATGTTTCCCATCCAAATAAAGATTGATAGAATGTCTATGGAACGATAAAATGTCTTTGAAAAAAATAGATACACTAAATCGAGTTTTAAGGTGAAATTTTTAACTTTAAACAAGTTTACCATCACTATGATAATTTAATATGGGTGGGAATAAGTTTTTCATCGAAATAAAGCTCGATAGAGTGTCGACCGAACGATAAAATGTCTTCAAAAATGATAGATACGATAAATCGAGTTTTAAGGTGAAATTTTTAATTTTAAACAAATTTACCATCACTATGATAATTTAATAAGGGTGGGCATAACTTTTCCATCGAAATGAAGCTCGATAGGGTGTCACTCGAACGATAAAATGTCTTCAAAAATGATAGATACGATAAATCGAGTTTTAAGGTGAAATTTTTGATTTTAAACGAATTTACCATCACTATGATATTTTAATATCGGTGGAAATATGTTTCCCATCCAAACGAAGCTTGATAGAATGTCGATCGAACGATAACATGTCTTTAGAAAAGATAGATACTCTAAATCGAGTTTTAAGGTGAAATTTTCAATTTCAAACGAATTTACCATCACGATGATATTTTAATATCGGTGGAAATATGTTTCCCATCCAAATGAAGCTTGATAGAATGTCTATGGAACGATAAAATGTCTTTGAGAAAAATAGATACACTAAATCGAGTTTTAAGGTGAAATTTTTAACTTTAAACAAGTTTACCATCACTATGATAATTTAATATGGGTGGGAATAACTTTTTCATCGAAATGAAGCTCGATAGAGTGTCGATCGAACGATAAAATGTCTTCAAAAATGATAGATATTATAAATCGAGTTTGAAGGTGAAATTTTCAACTTTAAACAAGTTTACCATCACTATGATAATTTAATATGGTTGGGAATAACTTTTTCATCGAAATGAAGCTCGATAGAGTGTCGATCGAACGATAAGATGTCATCAAAAATGATAGATACGATAAATCGAGTTTTAAGGTGAAATTTTCAACTTTAAACAAGTTTACCATCACTATGATAAATTAATATGGGTGGGAATAACTTTTTCATCGAAATGAAGCTCGATAGAGTGTCGATCGAACGATAAAATGTCTTCAAAAATGATAGATATTATAAATGAGTTTTAAGGTGAAATTTTCAACTTTAAACAAGTTTACCATCACTATGATAATTTAATATGGGTGGGAATAACTTTTTCATCGAAATGAAGCTCGGTAGAGTGTCGATCGAACGATAAAATGTCTGCAAAAATGATAGATACGATAAATCGAGTTTTAAGGTGAAATTTTCAATTTTAAACGAATTTACCATCACTATGATAATTTAATATGGGTGGGAATAACTTTTTCATCGAAATGAAGCTCGATAGAGTGTCGATCGAACGATAAAATGTCTTCAAAAATGATAGATAGTATAAATCGAGTTTTAAGGTGAAATTTTCAACTTTAAACAAGTTTACCATCACTATGATAATTTAATATGGGTGGGAATAACTTTTTCATCGAAACGAAGCTCGATAGAGTGTCGAACGAACGATAAAATGTCATCAAAAATGATAGATACGATAAATAGAGTTTTAAGGTGAAATTTTCAACTTTAAACAAGTTTACCATCACTATGATAATTTAATATGGGTGGGAATAACTTTTTCATCGAAATGAAGCTCGATAGAGTGTCGATCGAACGATAAAATGTCATCAAAAATGATAGATACGATAAATCGAGTTTTAAGGTGAAATTTTTATCTTAAAACAACTTTACTATCACTATGATAATTTAATATGGGTGGGAATAACTTTTTCATCGAAACGAAGCTCGATAGAGTGTCGATCGAACGATAAAATGTCATCAAAAATGATAGATACGATAAATAGAGTTTTAACGTGAAATTTTCAACTTTAAACAAGTTTACCATCACTATGATAAATTAATATGGGTGGGAATAACTTTTTCATCGAAATGAAGCTCGATAGAGTGTCGATCGAACGATAAAATGTCTTCAAAAATGATAGATATTATAAATGAGTTTTAAGGTGAAATTTTCAACTTTAAACAAGTTTACCATCACTATGATAATTTAATATGGGTGGGAATAACTTTTTCATCGAAATGAAGCTCGGTAGAGTGTCGATCGAACGATAAAATGTCTGCAAAAATGATAGATACGATAAATCGAGTTTTAAGGTGAAATTTTCAATTTTAAACGAATTTACCATCACTATGATAATTTAATATGGGTGGGAATAACTTTTTCATCGAAATGAAGCTCGATAGAGTGTCGATCGAACGATAAAATGTCTTCAAAAATGATAGATAGTATAAATCGAGTTTTAAGGTGAAATTTTCAACTTTAAACAAGTTTACCATCACTATGATAATTTAATATGGGTGGGAATAACTTTTTCATCGAAACGAAGCTCGATAGAGTGTCGAACGAACGATAAAATGTCATCAAAAATGATAGATACGATAAATAGAGTTTTAAGGTGAAATTTTCAACTTTAAACAAGTTTACCATCACTATGATAATTTAATATGGGTGGGAATAACTTTTTCATCGAAATGAAGCTCGATAGAGTGTCGATCGAACGATAAAATGTCATCAAAAATGATAGATACGATAAATCGAGTTTTAAGGTGAAATTTTTATCTTAAAACAACTTTACTATCACTATGATAATTTAATATGGGTGGGAATAACTTTTTCATCGAAACGAAGCTCGATAGAGTGTCGATCGAACGATAAAATGTCATCAAAAATGATAGATACGATAAATAGAGTTTTAACGTGAAATTTTCAACTTTAAACAAGTTTACCATCACTATGATAATTTAATATGGGTGGGAATAACTTTTTCATCGAAATGAAGCTCGATAGAGTGTCGATCGAACGATAAAATGTCATCAAAAATGATAGATACGATAAATCGAGTTTTAAGGTGAAATTTTTAACTTAAAACAACTTTACTATCACTATGATAATTTATTATGGGTGGGAATAACCTTTTCATCGAAATGAAGCTCGATAGAGTGTCGATCGAACGATAAAATGTCATCAAAAATGATAGATACGATAAATCGAGTTTTAAGGTGATTTTTTTAACTTTAAACAACTTTACCATCACTATGATATTTTAATATGGGTGGGAAAAACTTTTCCAGCGAAATGAAGCTCGATAGAGGGTAGATCGAACGATAAAATGTCTTCAAAAATGCTAGATACGATAAATCGAGTTTTAAGGTTAAATTTTCAATTTTAAACGAATTTACCATCACTATGATAATTTAATATGGGTGGGAATAACTTTTTCATCGAAATGAAGCTCGATAGAGTGTCGATCGAACGATAAAATGACTTCAAAAATGATAGATATTATAAATCGACATTTAAGGTGAAATTTTCAACTTTAAACAAGTTTACCATCACTATGATAATTTAATATGGGTGGGAATAACTTTTTCATCGAAATGAAGCTCGATAGAGTGTCGATCGAACGATAAGATGTCATCAAAAATGATAGATACGTTAAATCGAGTTTTAAGGTGAAATATTCAACTTTAAACAAGTTTACCATCACTATGATAATTTAATATGGGTGGGAATAACTTTTTCATCGAAATGAAGCTCGATAGAGTGTCGATCGAACGATAAAAAATCTTCAAAAATGATAGATATTATAAATCGAGTTTTAAGGTGAAATTTTCAACTTTAAACAAATTTACCATCACTATGATAATTTAATATGGGTGGGAATAACTTTTTCATCGAAATGAAGCTCGATAGAGTGTCGATCGAACGATAAAATGTCTTCAAAAATGCTAGATACGATAAATCGAGTTTTAAGGTAAAAATTTCAATTTTAAACGAATTTACCATCACTGTGATATTTTAATATGGGTGGAAATATGTTTCCCATCCAAATAAAGATTGATAGAATGTCTATGGAACGATAAAATGTCTTTGAAAAAAATAGATACACTAAATCGAGTTTTAAGGTGAAATTTTTAACTTTAAACAAGTTTACCATCACTATGATAATTTAATATGGGTGGGAATAAGTTTTTCATCGAAATAAAGCTCGATAGAGTGTCGACCGAACGATAAAATGTCTTCAAAAATGATAGATACGATAAATCGAGTTTTAAGGTGAAATTTTTAATTTTAAACAAATTTACCATCACTATGATAATTTAATAAGGGTGGGCATAACTTTTCCATCGAAATGAAGCTCGATAGGGTGTCACTCGAACGATAAAATGTCTTCAAAAATGATAGATACGATAAATCGAGTTTTAAGGTGAAATTTTTGATTTTAAACGAATTTACCATCACTATGATATTTTAATATCGGTGGAAATATGTTTCCCATCCAAACGAAGCTTGATAGAATGTCGATCGAACGATAACATGTCTTTAGAAAAGATAGATACTCTAAATCGAGTTTTAAGGTGAAATTTTCAATTTTAAACGAATTTACCATCACGATGATATTTTAATATCGGTGGAAATATGTTTCCCATCCAAGTGAAGCTTGATAGAATGTCTATGGAACGATAAAATGTCTTTGAGAAAAATAGATACACTAAATCGAGTTTTAAGGTGAAATTTTTAACTTTAAACAAGTTTACCATCACTATGATAATTTAATATGGGTGGGAATAACTTTTTCATTGAAATGAAGCTCGATAGAGTGTCGACCGAACGATAAAATGTCTTCAAAAATGCTAGATACGATAAATCGAGTTTTAAGGTGAAATTTTCAACTTTGAACAAGTTTACCATCACTATGATAATTTAATATGGGTGGGAATAACTTTTTCATCGAAATGAAGCTCGATAGAGTGTCGACCGAACGATAAAATGTCTTCAAAAATGATAGATACGATAAATCGAGTTTTAAGGTGAAATTTTCAATTTTAAACGAATTTACCATCACGATGATATTTTAATATCGGTGGAAATATGTTTCCCATCCAAGTGAAGCTTGATAGAATGTCTATGGAACGATAAAATGTCTTTGAGAAAAATAGATACACTAAATCGAGTTTTAAGGTGAAATTTTTAACTTTAAACAAGTTTACCATCACTATGATAATTTAATATGGGTGGGAATAACTTTTTCATCGAAATGAAGCTCGATAGAGTGTCGATCGAACGATGAGATGTCATCAAAAATGATAGATACGATAAATCGAGTTTTAAGGTGAAATTTTCAACTTTAAACAAGTTTACCATCACTATGATAATTTAATATGGGTGGGAATAACTTTTCCAGCGAAATGAAGCTCGATAGAGTGTCGATCGAACGATAAAATGTCTTCAAAAATGCTACATACGATAAATTGAGTTTTAAGGTGAAATTTTCAACTTTAAACAAGTTTACCATCACTATGATAATTTAATATGGGTGTGAATAACTTTTTCATCGAAATGAAGCTCGATAGAGTGTCGATCGAACGATAAAATGTCTTCAAAAATGATAGATATTATAAATCGAGTTTTAAGGTGAAATTTTCTACTTTAAACAAGTTTACCATCACTATGATAATTTAATATGGGTGGGAATAACTTTTTCATCGAAATGAAGCTCGATAGAGTGTCGATCGAACGATAAAATGTCTTCGAAAATGATGGATACGATAAATCGAGTTTTAAGGTGAAATTTTCAATTTTAAACGAATTCACCATCACTATGATAATTTAATATGGGTGGGAATAACTTTTCCAGCGAAATAAAGCTCGATAGAGTGTCGATCGAACGATAACATGTCTTCAAAAATGATAGATATTATAAATCGAGTTTTAAGGTGAAATTTTCAACTTTAAACAAGTTTACCATCATTATGATCATTTAATATGGGTGGGAATAACTTTTCCAGCGAAATGAAGGTCGATAGAGTGTCGATCGAACGATAAAATGTCTTCAAAAATGCTAGATACGATAAATCGAGTTTTAAGGTGAAATTTTCAATTTTAAACGCATTTACCATCACTATGATATTTTAATATCGGTGGAAATATGTTTCCCATCGAAATGAAGCTTGATAGAATGTCTATGGAACGATAAAATGTCTTTGAAAAAACTAGATACACTAAATCGAGTTTTAAGGTGAAATTTTTAATTTTAAACAAATTTACCATCACTATGATAATTTAATAAGGGTGGGCATAACTTTTCCATCGAAATGAAGCTCGATAGAGTGTCTATCGAACGATAAAATGTCTTCAAAAATGATTGATACGATAAATCGAGTTTTAAGGTGAAATTTTTGATTTTAAACGAATTTACCATCACTATGATATTTTAATATCGGTGGAAATATGTTTCCCATCCAAACGAAGCTTGATAGAATGTCGATCGAACGATAACATGTCTTTAGAAAAGATAGATACTCTAAATCGAGTTTTAAGGTGAAATTTTCAATTTTTAACGAATTTACCATCACTATAATATTTCAATATCGGTGGAAATATGTTTCCCATCCAAATGAAGCTCGATAGAATGTCTATGGAACGATAAAATGTCTTTGAAAAAAATAGATACACTAAATCGAGTTTTAAGGTGAAATTATTAACTTTAAACAAGTTTACCATCACTATGATAATTTAATATGGGTGGGAATAACTTTTTCATCGAAATGAAGCTCGATAGAGTGTCGATCGAACGATAAAATGTCTTCAAAAATGATAGATATTATAAATCGAGTTTGAAGGTGAAATTTTCAACTTTAAACAAGTTTACCATCACTATGATAATTTAATATGGTTGGGAATAACTTTTTCATCGAAATGAAGCTCGATAGAGTGTCGATCGAACGATAAGATGTCATCAAAAATGATAGATACGATAAATCGAGTTTTAAGGTGAAATTTTCAACTTTAAACAAGTTTACCATCACTATGATAATTTAATATGGGTGGGAATAACTTTTTCATCGAAATGAAGCTCGATAGAGTGTCGATCGAACGATAAAATGTCTTCAAAAATGATAGATATTATAAATGAGTTTTAAGGTGAAATTTTCAACTTTAAACAAGTTTACCATCACTATGATAATTTAATATGGGTGGGAATAACTTTTTCATCGAAATGAAGCTCGGTAGAGTGTCGATCGAACGATAAAATGTCTGCAAAAATGATAGATACGATAAATCGAGTTTTAAGGTGAAATTTTCAATTTTAAACGAATTTACCATCACTATGATAATTTAATATGGGTGGGAATAACTTTTTCATCGAAATGAAGCTCGATAGAGTGTCGATCGAACGATAAAATGTCTTCAAAAATGATAGATAGTATAAATCGAGTTTTAAGGTGAAATTTTCAACTTTAAACAAGTTTACCATCACTATGATAATTTAATATGGGTGGGAATAACTTTTTCATCGAAACGAAGCTCGATAGAGTGTCGATCGAACGATAAAATGTCATCAAAAATGATAGATACGATAAATAGAGTTTTAAGGTGAAATTTTCAACTTTAAACAAGTTTACCATCACTATGATAATTTAATATGGGTGGGAATAACTTTTTCATCGAAATGAAGCTCGATAGAGTGTCGATCGAACGATAAAATGTCATCAAAAATGATAGATACGATAAATCGAGTTTTAAGGTGAAATTTTTATCTTAAAACAACTTTACTATCACTATGATAATTTAATATGGGTTGGAATAACTTTTTCATCGAAACGAAGCTCGATAGAGTGTCGATCGAACGATAAAATGTCATCAAAAATCATAGATACGATAAATAGAGTTTTAAGGTGAAATTTTCAACTTTAAACAAGTTTACCATCACTATGATAATTTAATATGGGTGGGAATAACTTTTTCATCGAAATGAAGCTCGATAGAGTGTCGATCGAACGATAAAATGTCATCAAAAATGATAGATACGATAAATCGAGTTTTAAGGTGAAATTTTTAACTTAAAACAACTTTACTATCACTATGATAATTTATTATGGGTGGGAATAACTTTTTCATCGAAATGAAGCTCGATAGAGTGTCGATCGAACGATAAAATGTCATCAAAAATGATAGATACGATAAATCGAGTTTTAAGGTGATTTTTTTAACTTTAAACAACTTTACCATCACTATGATATTTTAATATGGGTGGGAATAACTTTTCCAGCGAAATGAAGCTCGATAGAGGGTAGATCGAACGATAAAATGTCTTCAAAAATGCTAGATACGATAAATCGAGTTTTAAGGTTAAATTTTCAATTTTAAACGAATTTACCATCACTATGATAATTTAATATGGGTGGGAATAACTTTTTCATCGAAATGAAGCTCGATAGAGTGTCGATCGAACGATAAAATGTCTTCAAAAATGATAGATATTATAAATCGACATTTAAGGTGAAATTTTCAACTTTAAACAAGTTTACCATCACTATGATAATTTAATATGGGTGGGAATAACTTTTTCATCGAAATGAAGCTCGATAGAGTGTCGATCGAACGATAAGATGTCATCAAAAATGATAGATACGTTAAATCGAGTTTTAAGGTGAAATTTTCAACTTTAAACAAGTTTACCATCACTATGATAATTTAATATGGGTGGGAATAACTTTTTCATCGAAATGAAGCTCGATAGAGTGTCGATCGAACGATAAAAAATCTTCAAAAATGATAGATATTATAAATCGAGTTTTAAGGTGAAATTTTCAACTTTAAACAAATTTACCATCACTATGATAATTTAATATGGGTGGGAATAACTTTTTCATCGAAATGAAGCTCGATAGAGTGTCGATCGAACGATAAAATGTCTTCAAAAATGCTAGATACGATAAATCGAGTTTTAAGGTAAAAATTTCAATTTTAAACGAATTTACCATCACTGTGATATTTTAATATGGGTGGAAATATGTTTCCCATCCAAATAAAGATTGATAGAATGTCTATGGAACGATAAAATGTCTTTGAAAAAAATAGATACACTAAATCGAGTTTTAAGGTGAAATTTTTAACTTTAAACAAGTTTACCATCACTATGATAATTTAATATGGGTGGGAATAAGTTTTTCATCGAAATAAAGCTCGATAGAGTGTCGACCGAACGATAAAATGTCTTCAAAAATGATAGATACGATAAATCGAGTTTTAAGGTGAAATTTTTAATTTTAAACAAATTTACCATCACTATGATAATTTAATAAGGGTGGGCATAACTTTTCCATCGAAATGAAGCTCGATAGGGTGTCACTCGAACGATAAAATGTCTTCAAAAATGATAGATACGATAAATCGAGTTTTAAGGTGAAATTTTTGATTTTAAACGAATTTACCATCACTATGATATTTTAATATCGGTGGAAATATGTTTCCCATCCAAACGAAGCTTGATAGAATGTCGATCGAACGATAACATGTCTTTAGAAAAGATAGATACTCTAAATCGAGTTTTAAGGTGAAATTTTCAATTTTAAACGAATTTACCATCACGATGATATTTTAATATCGGTGGAAATATGTTTCCCATCCAAGTGAAGCTTGATAGAATGTCTATGGAACGATAAAATGTCTTTGAGAAAAATAGATACACTAAATCGAGTTTTAAGGTGAAATTTTTAACTTTAAACAAGTTTACCATCACTATGATAATTTAATATGGGTGGGAATAACTTTTTCATTGAAATGAAGCTCGATAGAGTGTCGACCGAACGATAAAATCTCTTCAAAAATGCTAGATACGATAAATCGAGTTTTAAGGTGAAATTTTCAACTTTGAACAAGTTTACCATCACTATGATAATTTAATATGGGTGGGAATAACTTTTTCATCGAAATGAAGCTCGATAGAGTGTCGACCGAACGATAAAATGTCTTCAAAAATGATAGATACGATAAATCGAGTTTTAAGGTGAAATTTTCAACTTTAAACAAGTTTACCATCACTATGATAATTTAATATGGGTGGGAATAACTTTTCCAGCGAAATGAAGCTCGATAGAGTGTCGATCGAACGATAAAATGTCTTCAAAAATGCTACATACGATAAATTGAGTTTTAAGGTGAAATTTTCAACTTTAAACAAGTTTACCATCACTATGATAATTTAATATGGGTGTGAATAACTTTTTCATCGAAATGAAGCTCGATAGAGTGTCGATCGAACGATAAAATGTCTTCAAAAATGATAGATATTATAAATCGAGTTTTAAGGTGAAATTTTCTACTTTAAACAAGTTTACCATCACTATGATAATTTAATATGGGTGGGAATAACTTTTTCATCGAAATGAAGCTCGATAGAGTGTCGATCGAACGATAAAATGTCTTCGAAAATGATGGATACGATAAATCGAGTTTTAAGGTGAAATTTTCAATTTTAAACGAATTCACCATCACTATGATAATTTAATATGGGTGGGAATAACTTTTCCAGCGAAATAAAGCTCGATAGAGTGTCGATCGAACGATAACATGTCTTCAAAAATGATAGATATTATAAATCGAGTTTTAAGGTGAAATTTTCAACTTTAAACAAGTTTACCATCATTATGATCATTTAATATGGGTGGGAATAACTTTTCCAGCGAAATGAAGGTCGATAGAGTGTCGATCGAACGATAAAATGTCTTCAAAAATGCTAGATACGATAAATCGAGTTTTAAGGTGAAATTTTCAATTTTAAACGCATTTACCATCACTATGATATTTTAATATCGGTGGAAATATGTTTCCCATCCAAATGAAGCTTGATAGAATGTCTATGGAACGATAAAATGTCTTTGAAAAAACTAGATACACTAAATCGAGTTTTAAGGTGAAATTTTTAATTTTAAACAAATTTACCATCACTATGATAATTTAATAAGGGTGGGCATAACTTTTCCATCGAAATGAAGCTCGATAGAGTGTCTATCGAACGATAAAATGTCTTCAAAAATGATTGATACGATAAATCGAGTTTTAAGGTGAAATTTTTGATTTTAAACGAATTTACCATCACTATGATATTTTAATATCGGTGGAAATATGTTTCCCATCCAAACGAAGCTTGATAGAATGTCGATCGAACGATAACATGTCTTTAGAAAAGATAGATACTCTAAATCGAGTTTTAAGGTGAAATTTTCAATTTTAAACGAATTTACCATCACTATAATATTTCAATATCGGTGGAAATATGTTTCCCATCCAAATGAAGCTCGATAGAATGTCTATGGAACGATAAAATGTCTTTGAAAAAAATAGATACACTAAATCGAGTTTTAAGGTGAAATTATTAACTTTAAACAAGTTTACCATCACTACGATAATTTAATATGGGTGGGAATAACTTTTTCATCGAAATGAAGCTCGATAGAGTGTCGATCGAACGATAAAATGTCTTCAAAAATGATAGATATTATAAATCGAGTTTGAAGGTGAAATTTTCAACTTTAAACAAGTTTACCATCACTATGATAATTTAATATGGTTGGGAATAACTTTTTCATCGAAATGAAGCTCGATAGAGTGTCGATCGAACGATAAGATGTCATCAAAAATGATAGATACGATAAATCGAGTTTTAAGGTGAAATTTTCAACTTTAAACAAGTTTACCATCACTATGATATTTTAATATGGGTGGGAATAACTTTTCCAGCGAAATGAAGCTCGATAGAGTGTCGATCGAACGATAAAATGTCTTCAAAAATGCTAGATACGATAAATCGAGTTTTAAGGTTAAATTTTCAATTTTAAACGAATTTACCATCACTATGATAATTTAATATGGGTGGGAATAACTTTTTCATCGAAATGAAGCTCGATAGAGTGTCGATCGAACGATAAAATGTCTTCAAAAATGATAGATATTATAAATCGAGTTTTAAGGTGAAATTTTCAACTTTAAACGAATTTACCATCACTGTGATATTTTAATATGGGTGGAAATATGTTTCCCATCCAAATAAAGATTGATAGAATGTCTATGGAACGATAAAATGTCTTTGAAAAAAATAGATACACTAAATCGAGTTTTAAGGTGAAATTTTTAACTTTAAACAAGTTTACCATCACTATGATAATTTAATATGGGTGGGAATAAGTTTTTCATCGAAATAAAGCTCGATAGAGTGTCGACCGAACGATAAAATGTCTTCAAAAATGATAGATACGATAAATCGAGTTTTAAGGTGAAATTTTTAATTTTAAACAAATTTACCATCACTATGATAATTTAATAAGGGTGGGCATAACTTTTCCATCGAAATGAAGCTCGATAGGGTGTCACTCGAACGATAAAATGTCTTCAAAAATGATAGATACGATAAATCGAGTTTTAAGGTGAAATTTTTGATTTTAAACGAATTTACCATCACTATGATATTTTAATATCGGTGGAAATATGTTTCCCATCCAAACGAAGCTTGATAGAATGTCGATCGAACGATAACATGTCTTTAGAAAAGATAGATACTCTAAATCGAGTTTTAAGGTGAAATTTTCAATTTTAAACGAATTTACCATCACGATGATATTTTAATATCGGTGGAAATATGTTTCCCATCCAAATGAAGCTTGATAGAATGTCTATGGAACGATAAAATGTCTTTGAGAAAAATAGATACACTAAATCGAGTTTTAAGGTGAAATTTTTAACTTTAAACAAGTTTACCATCACTATGATAATTTAATATGGGTGGGAATAACTTTTTCATTGAAATGAAGCTCGATAGAGTGTCGACCGAACGATAAAATGTCTTCAAAAATGCTAGATACGATAAATCGAGTTTTAAGGTGAAATTTTCAACTTTGAACAAGTTTACCATCACTATGATAATTTAATATGGGTGGGAATAACTTTTTCATCGAAATGAAGCTCGATAGAGTGTCGACCGAACGATAAAATGTCTTCAAAAATGATAGATACGATAAATCGAGTTTTAAGGTGAAATTTTCAACTTTAAACAAGTTTACCATCACTATGATAATTTAATATGGGTGGGAATAACTTTTTCATCGAAATGAAGCTCGATAGAGTGTCGATCGAACGATAAGATGTCATCAAAAATGATAGATACGATAAATCGAGTTTTAAGGTGAAATTTTCAACTTTAAACAAGTTTACCATCACTATGATAATTTAATATGGGTGGGAATAACTTTTCCAGCGAAATGAAGCTCGATAGAGTGTCGATCGAACGATAAAATGTCTTCAAAAATGCTACATACGATAAATTGAGTTTTAAGGTGAAATTTTCAACTTTAAACAAGTTTACCATCACTATGATAATTTAATATGGGTGTGAATAACTTTTTCATCGAAATGAAGCTCGATAGAGTGTCGATCGAACGATAAAATGTCTTCAAAAATGATAGATATTATAAATCGAGTTTTAAGGTGAAATTTTCTACTTTAAACAAGTTTACCATCACTATGATAATTTAATATGGGTGGGAATAACTTTTTCATCGAAATGAAGCTCGATAGAGTGTCGATCGAACGATAAAATGTCATCGAAAATGATAGATACGATAAATCGAGTTTTAAGGTGAAATTTTCAACTTTAAACAAGTTTACCATCACTATGATAATTTAATATGGGTGGGAATAACTTTTTCATCGAAATGAAGCTCGATAGAGTGTCGGTCGAAAGATAAAATGTCATCAAAAATGATAGATACGATAAATCGAGTTTTAAGGTGAAAATTTTAACTTTAAACAACTTTACCATCACTATGATAATTTAATATGGGTGGGAATAACTTTTTCATCGAAATGAAGCTCGATAGAGTGTCGACCGAACGATAAAATGTCTTCAAAAATGATAGATACGATAAATCGAGTTTTAAGGTGAAATTTTTAATTTTAAACAAATTTACCATCACTATGATAATTTAATATGGGTGGGAATAACTTTTCCAGCGAAATGAAGCTCGATAGAGTGTCGATCGAACGATAAAATGTCCTCAAAAATGCTAGATACGATAAATCGAGTTTTAAGGTGAAATTTTCAATTTTAAACGAATTTACCATCACTATGATATTTTAATATCGGTGGAAATATGTTTCCCATCCAAATGAAGATTGATAGAATGTCTATGGAACGATAAAATGTCTTTGAAAAAAATAGATACACTAAATCGAGTTTTAAGGTGAAATTTTTAACTTTAAACAAGTTTACCATCACTATGATAATTTAATATGGGTGGGAATAACTTTTTCATCGAAATAAAGCTCGATAGAGTGTCGACCGAACGATAAAATGCCTTCAAAAATGATAGATACGATAAATCGAGTTTTAAGGTGAAATTTTTGATTTTAAACAAATTTACCATCACTATGATAATTTACTATGGATGGGAATAACTTTTCCAGCGAAATGAAGCTCGATAGAGTGTCGATCGAACGATAAAATGTCTTCAAAAATGCTAGATACGATAAATCGAGTTTTAAGGTGAAATTTTCAACTTTAAACAAGTTTACCATCACTATGATAATTTAATATGGGTGTGAATAACTTTTTCATCGAAATGAAGCTCGATAGAGTGTCGATCGAACGATAAAATGTCTTCAAAAATGATAGATATTATAAATCGAGTTTTAAGGTGAAATTTTCAACTTTAAACAAGTTTACCATCACTATGATAATTTAATATGGGTGGGAATAACTTTTTCATCGAAATGAAGCTCGATAGAGTGTCGATCGAACGATACGATGTCATCAAAAATGATAGATACGATAAATCGAGTTTTAAGGTGAAATTTTCAACTTTAAACAAGTTTACCATCACTATGATAATTTAATATGGGTGGGAATAACTTTTTCATCGAAATGAAGCTCGATAGAGTGTCGATCGAACGATAAAATGTCTTCAAAAATGATAGATATTATAAATCGAGTTCTAAGGTGAAATTTTCAACTTTAAACAAGTTTACCATCACTATGATAATTTAATATGGGTGGGAATAACTTTTCGAGCGAAATGAAGCTCGATAGAGTGTCGACCGAACGATAAAATGTCTTCAAAAATGATAGATACGATAAATCGAGTTTTAAGGTGAAATTTTCAACTTTAAACAACTTTACCATCACTATGATAATTTAATATGGGTGGGAATAACTTTTCCAGCGAAATGAAGCTCGATAGAGTGTCGATCGAACGATAAAATGTCCTCAAAAATGCTAGATACGATAAATCGAGTTTTAAGGTGAAATTTTCAATTTTAAACGAATTTACCATCACTATGATATTTTAATATCGGTGGAAATATGTTTCCCATCCAAATGAAGATTGATAGAATGTCTATGGAACGATAAAATGTCTTTGAAAAAAATAGATACACTAAATCGAGTTTTAAGGTGAAATTTTTAACTTTAAACAAGTTTACCATCACTATGATAATTTAATATGGGTGGGAATAACTTTTTCATCGAAATAAAGCTCGATAGAGTGTCGACCGAACGATAAAATGCCTTCAAAAATGATAGATACGATAAATCGAGTTTTAAGGTGAAATTTTTGATTTTAAACAAATTTACCATCACTATGATAATTTACTATGGGTGGGAATAACTTTTCCAGCGAAATGAAGCTCGATAGAGTGTCGATCGAACGATAAAATGTCTTCAAAAATGCTAGATACGATAAATCGAGTTTTAAGGTGAAATTTTCAACTTTAAACAAGTTTACCATCACTATGATAATTTAATATGGGTGTGAATAACTTTTTCATCGAAATGAAGCTCGATAGAGTGTCGATCGAACGATAAAATGTCTTCAAAAATGATAGATATTATAAATCGAGTTTTAAGGTGAAATTTTCAACTTTAAACAAGTTTACCATCACTATGATAATTTAATATGGGTGGGAATAACTTTTTCATCGAAATGAAGCTCGATAGAGTGTCGATCGAACGATACGATGTCATCAAAAATGATAGATACGATAAATCGAGTTTTAAGGTGAAATTTTCAACTTTAAACAAGTTTACCATCACTATGATAATTTAATATGGGTGGGAATAACTTTTTCATCGAAATGAAGCTCGATAGAGTGTCGATCGAACGATAAAATGTCTTCAAAAATGATAGATATTATAAATCGAGTTCTAAGGTGAAATTTTCAACTTTAAACAAGTTTACCATCACTATGATCATTTAATATGGGTGGGAATAACTTTTCCAGCGAAATGAAGCTCGATAGAGTGTCGATCGAACGATAAAATGTCATCAAAAATGATAGATACGATAAATCGAGTTTTAAGGTGAAATTTTTAACTTTAAACAACTTTACCATCACTATGATAATTTAATATGGGTGGGAATAACTTTTTCATCGAAATGAAGCTCGATAGAGTGTCGACCGAACGATAAAATGTCTTCAAAAATGATAGATACGATAAATCGAGTTTTAAGGTGAAATTTTTAATTTTAAACAAATTTACCATCACTATGATAATTTAATATGGGTGGGAATAACTTTTCCAGCGAAATGAAGCTCGATAGAGTGTCGATCGAACGATAAAATGTCCTCAAAAATGCTAGATACGATAAATCGAGTTTTAAGGTGAAATTTTCAATTTTAAACGAATTTACCATCACTATGATATTTTAATATCGGTGGAAATATGTTTCCCATCCAAATGAAGATTGATAGAATGTCTATGGAACGATAAAATGTCTTTGAAAAAAATAGATACACTAAATCGAGTTTTAAGGTGAAATTTTTAACTTTAAACAAGTTTACCATCACTATGATAATTTAATATGGGTGGGAATAACTTTTTCATCGAAATAAAGCTCGATAGAGTGTCGACCGAACGATAAAATGCCTTCAAAAATGATAGATACGATAAATCGAGTTTTAAGGTGAAATTTTTGATTTTAAACAAATTTACCATCACTATGATAATTTACTATGGGTGGGAATAACTTTTCCAGCGAAATGAAGCTCGATAGAGTGTCGATCGAACGATAAAATGTCTTCAAAAATGCTAGATACGATAAATCGAGTTTTAAGGTGAAATTTTCAACTTTAAACAAGTTTACCATCACTATGATAATTTAATATGGGTGTGAATAACTTTTTCATCGAAATGAAGCTCGATAGAGTGTCGATCGAACGATAAAATGTCTTCAAAAATGATAGATATTATAAATCGAGTTTTAAGGTGAAATTTTCAACTTTAAACAAGTTTACCATCACTATGATAATTTAATATGGGTGGGAATAACTTTTTCATCGAAATGAAGCTCGATAGAGTGTCGATCGAACGATACGATGTCATCAAAAATGATAGATACGATAAATCGAGTTTTAAGGTGAAATTTTCAACTTTAAACAAGTTTACCATCACTATGATAATTTAATATGGGTGGGAATAACTTTTTCATCGAAATGAAGCTCGATAGAGTGTCGATCGAACGATAAAATGTCTTCAAAAATGATAGATATTATAAATCGAGTTTTAAGGTGAAATTTTCAACTTTAAACAAGTTTACCATCACTATGATAATTTAATATGGGTGGGAATAACTTTTTCATCGAAATGAAGCTCGATAGAGTGTCGATCGAACGATACGATGTCATCAAAAATGATAGATACGATAAATCGAGTTTTAAGGTGAAATTTTCAATTTTAAACGAATTTACCATCACTATGATATTTTAATATCGGTGGAAATATGTTTCCCATCCAAATGAAGCTTGATAGAATGTCTATGGAACGATAAAATGTCTTTGAAAAAACTAGATACACTAAATCGAGTTTTAAGGTGAAATTTTTAATTTTAAACAAATTTACCATCACTATGATAATTTAATAAGGGTGGGCATAACTTTTCCATCGAAATGAAGCTCGATAGAGTGTCTATCGAACGATAAAATGTCTTCAAAAATGATTGATACGATAAATCGAGCTTTAAGGTGAAATTTTTGATTTTAAACGAATTTACCATCACTATGATATTTTAATATCGGTGGAAATATGTTTCCCATCCAAACGAAGCTTGATAGAATGTCGATCGAACGATAACATGTCTTTAGAAAAAATAGATACTCTAAATCGAGTTTTAAGGTGAAATTTTCAATTTTAAACGAATTTACCATCACTATAATATTTCAATATCGGTGGAAATATGTTTCCCATCCAAATGAAGCTCGATAGAATGTCTATGGAACGATAAAATGTCTTTGAAAAAAATAGATACACTAAATCGAGTTTTAAGGTGAAATTATTAACTTTAAACAAGTTTACCATCACTATGATAATTTAATATGGGTGGGAATAACTTTTTCATCGAAATGAAGCTCGATAGAGTGTCGATCGAACGATAAAATGTCATCAAAAATGATAGATACGATAAATCGAGTTTGAAGGTGAAATTTTTATCTTAAAACAACTTTACTATCACTATGATAATTTAATATGGGTGGGAATAACTTTTTCATCGAAATGAAGCTCGATAGAGTGTCGATCGAACGATAAAATGTCATCAAAAATGATAGATATTATAAATCGAGTTTTAAGGTGAAATTTTCAACTTTAAACAAGTTTACCATCACTATGATAATTTAATATGGGTGGGAATAACTTTTTCATCGAAATGAAGCTCGATAGAGAGTCGATCGAACGATAAAATGTCTGCAAAAATGATAGATACGATAAATCGAGTTTTAAGGTGAAATTTTCAATTTTAAACGAATTTACCATCACTATGATAATTTAATATGGGTGGGAATAACTTTTTCATCGAAATGAAGCTCGATAGAGTGTCGATCGAACGATAAAATGTCTTCAAAAATGATAGATAGTATAAATCGAGTTTTAAGGTGAAATTTTCAACTTTAAACAAGTTTACCATCACTATGATAATTTAATATGGGTGGGAATAACTTTTTCATCGAAATGAAGCTCGATAGAGTGTCGATCGAACGATAAAATGTCATCAAAAATGATAGATAGTATAAATCGTGTTTTAAGGTGGAATTTTCAACTTTAAACAAGTTTACCATCACTATGATAATTTAATATGGGTGGGAATAACTTTTTCATCGAAATGAAGCTCGATAGAGTGTCGATCGAACGATAAAATGTCATCGAAAATGATAGATACGATAAATCGAGTTTTAAGGTGAAATTTTTGATTTTAAACAAATTTACCATCACTATGATAATTTAATATGGGTGGGAATAACTTTTCCAGCGAAATGAAGCTCGATAGAGTGTCGATCGAACGATAAAATGTCTTCAAAAATGCTAGATACGACAAATCGAGTTTTAAGGTGAAATTTTCAACTTTAAACAAGTTTACCATCACTATGATAATTTAATATGGGTGTGAATAACTTTTTCATCGAAATGAAGCTCGATAGAGTGTCGATCGAACGATAAAATGTCTTCAAAAATGATAGATATTATAAATCGAGTTTTAAGGTGAAATTTTCAACTTTAAACAAGTTTACCATCACTATGATAATTGATTATGGGTGGGAATAACTTTTTCATCGAAATGAAGCTCGATAGAGTGTCGATCGAACGATACGATGTCATCAAAAATGATAGATACGATAAATCGAGTTTTAAGGTGAAATTTTCAACTTTAAACAAGTTTACCATCACTATGATAATTTAATATGGGTGGGAATAACTTTTTCATCGAAATGAAGCTCGATAGAGTGTCGATCGAACGATACGATGTCATCAAAAATGATAGATACGATAAATCGAGTTTTAAGGTGCAATTTTCAACTTTAAACAAGTTTACCATCACTATGATAATTTAATATGGGTGGGAATAACTTTTTCATCGAAATGAAGCTCGATAGAGTGTCGATCGAACGATAAAATGTCTTCAAAAATGATAGATATTATAAATCGAGTTCTAAGGTGAAATTTTCAACTTTAAACAAGTTTACCATCACTATGATCATTTAATATGGGTGGGAATAACTTTTCCAGCGAAATGAAGCTCGATAGAGTGTCGATCGAACGATAAAATGTCTTCAAAAATGATAGATATTATAAATCGAGTTTTAAGGTGAAATTTTCAACTTTAAACAAGTTTACCATCACTATGATAATTTAATATGGGTGGGAATAACTTTTTCATCGAAATGAAGCTCGATAGAGTGTCGATCGAACGATACGATGTCATCAAAAATGATAGATACGATAAATCGAGTTTTAAGGTGAAATTTTCAACTTTAAACAAGTTTACCATCACTATGATAATTTAATATGGGTGGGAATAACTTTTTCATCGAAATGAAGCTCGATAGAGTGTCGATCGAACGATAAAATGTCTTCAAAAATGCTAGATACGATAAATCGAGTTTTAAGGTGAAATTTTCAATTTTAGACGAATTTACCATCACTATGATAATTTAATATGGGTGGGAATCACTTTTCCAGCGAAATGAAGCTCGATAGAGTGTCGATCGAACGATAAAATGTCTTCAAAAATGATAGATATTATAAATCGAGTTTTAAGGTGAAATTTTCAACTTTAAACAAGTTTACCATCACTATGATCATTTAATATGGGTGGGAATAACTTTTCCAGCGAAATGAAGCTCGATAGAGTGTCGATCGAACGATAAAATGTCTTCAAAAATGCTAGATACGATAAATCGAGTTTTAAGGTGAAATTTTCAATTTTAAACGAATTTACCATCACTATGATATTTTAATATCGGTGGAAATATGTTTCCCATCCAAATGAAGCTTGATAGAATGTCTATGGAACGATAAAATGTCTTTGAAAAAAATAGATACACTCAATCGAGTTTTAAGGTGAAATTTTTAACTTTAAACAAGTTTACCATCACTATGATAATTTAATATGGGTGGGAATAACTTTTTCATCGAAATGAAGCTCGATAGAGTGTCGATCGAACGATAAAATGTCTTCAAAAATGCTAGATACGATAAATCGAGTTTTAAGGTGAAAATTTCAATTTTAAACGAATTTACCATCACTGTGATATTTTAATATGGGTGGAAATATGTTACCCATCCAAATGAAGCTTGATAGAATGTCTATGGAACGATAAAATGTCTTTGAAAAAAATAGATACACTAAATCGAGTTTTAAGGTGAAATTTTTAATTTTAATCAAATTTACCATCACTATGATAATTTAATAAGGGTGGGCATAACTTTTCCATCGAAATAAAGCTTGATAGAATGTCGATCGAACGATAACATGTCTTTAGAAAAGATAGATACTCTAAATCGAGTTTTAAGGTGAAATTTTCAATTTTAAACGAATTTACCATCACTATGATATTTTAATATCGGTGGAAATATGTTTCCCATCCAAATGAAGCTTGATAGAATGTCTATGGAACGATAAAATGTCTTTGAAAAAAATAGATACACTCAATCGAGTTTTAAGGTGAAATTTTTAACTTTAAACAAGTTTACCATCACTATGATAATTTAATATGGGTGGGAATAACTTTTTCATCGAAATGAAGCTCGATAGAGTGTCGACCGAACGATAAAATGTCTTCAAAAATGATAGATACGATAAATCGAGTTTTAAGGTGAAATTTTTAATTTTATACAAATTTACCATCACTATGATAATTTAATATGGGTGGGAATAACTTTTTCATCGAAATGAAGCTCGATAGAGTGTCGATCGAACGATAAAAAATCTTCTAAAATGATAGATATTATAAATCGAGTTTTAAGGTGAAATTTTCAACTTTAAACAAGTTTACCATCACTATGATAATTTAATATGGGTGGGAATAACTTTTTCATCGAAATGAAGCTCGATAGAGTGTCGATCGAACGATAAAATGTCTTCAAAAATGCTAGATACGATAAATCGAGTTTTAAGGTGAAAATTTCAATTTTAAACGAATTTACCATCACTGTGATATTTTAATATGGGTGGAAATATGTTTTCCATCCAAATGAAGATTGATAGAATGTCTATGGAACGATAAAATGTCTTTGAAAAAAATAGATACACTAAATCGAGTTTTAAGGTGAAATTTTTAACTTTAAACAAGTTTACCATCACTATGATAATTTAATATGGGTGGGAATAACTTTTTCATCGAAATAAAGCTCGATAGAGTGTCGACCGAACGATAAAATGCCTTCAAAAATGATAGATACGATAAATCGAGTTTTAAGGTGAAATTTTTGATTTTAAACAAATTTATCATCACTATGATAATTTAATATGGGTGGGAATAACTTTTCCAGCGAAATGAAGCTCGATAGAGTGTCGATCGAACGATAAAATGTCTTCAAAAATGCTAGATACGATAAATCGAGTTTTAAGGTGAAATTTTCAACTTTAAACAAGTTTACCATCACTATGATAATTTAATATGGGTGTGAATAACTTTTTCATCGAAATAAAGCTCGATAGAGTGTCGATCGAACGATAAAATGTCTTCAAAAATGATAGATATTATAAATCGAGTTTTAAGGTGAAATTTTCAACTTTAAACAAGTTTACCATCACTATGATAATTTAATATGGGTGGGAATAACTTTTTCATCGAAATGAAGCTCGATAGAGTGTCGATCGAACGATACGATGTCATCAAAAATGATAGATACGATAAATCGAGTTTTAAGGTGAAATTTTCAACTTTAAACAAGTTTACCATCACTATGATAATTTAATATGGGTGGGAATAACTTTTTCATCGAAATGAAGCTCGATAGAGTGTCGATCGAACGATAAAATGTCTTCAAAAATGATAGATATTATAAATCGAGTTCTAAGGTGAAATTTTCAACTTTAAACAAGTTTACCATCACTATGATCATTTAATATGGGTGGGAATAACTTTTCCAGCGAAATGAAGCTCGATAGAGTGTCGATCGAACGATAAAATGTCTTCAAAAATGATAGATATTATAAATCGAGTTTTAAGGTGAAATTTTCAACTTTAAACAAGTTTACCATCACTATGATAATTTAATATGGGTGGGAATAACTTTTTCATCAAAATGAAGCTCGATAGAGTGTCGATCGAACGATACGATGTCATCAAAAATGATAGATACGATAAATCGAGTTTTAAGGTGAAATTTTCAACTTTAAACAAGTTTACCATCACTATGATAATTTAATATGGGTGGGAATAACTTTTTCATCGAAATGAAGCTCGATAGAGTGTCGATCGAACGATAAAATGTCTTCAAAAATGATAGATATTATAAATCGAGTTCTAAGGTGAAATTTTCAACTTTAAACAAGTTTACCATCACTATGATCATTTAATATGGGTGGGAATAACTTTTCCAGCGAAATGAAGCTTGATAGAATGTCGATGGAACGATAACATGTCTTTAGAAAAGATAGATACTCTAAATCGAGTTTTAAGGTGCAATTTTTAATTTTAAACGAATTTACCATCACTGTGATATTTTAATATGGGTGGAAATATGTTTCCCATCCAAATAAAGATTGATAGAATGTCTATGGAACGATAAAATGTCTTTGAAAAAAATAGATACACTAAATCGAGTTTTAAGGTGAAATTTTTAACTTTAAACAAGTTTACCATCACTATGATAATTTAATATGGGTGGGAATAAGTTTTTCATCGAAATAAAGCTCGATAGAGTGTCGACCGAACGATAAAATGTCTTCAAAAATGATAGATACGATAAATCGAGTTTTAAGGTGAAATTTTTAATTTTAAACAAATTTACCATCACTATGATAATTTAATAAGGGTGGGCATAACTTTTCCATCGAAATGAAGCTCGATAGGGTGTCACTCGAACGATAAAATGTCTTCAAAAATGATAGATACGATAAATCGAGTTTTAAGGTGAAATTTTTGATTTTAAACGAATTTACCATCACTATGATATTTTAATATCGGTGGAAATATGTTTCCCATCCAAACGAAGCTTGATAGAATGTCGATCGAACGATAACATGTCTTTAGAAAAGATAGATACTCTAAATCGAGTTTTAAGGTGAAATTTTCAATTTTAAACGAATTTACCATCACGATGATATTTTAATATCGGTGGAAATATGTTTCCCATCCAAATGAAGCTTGATAGAATGTCTATGGAACGATAAAATGTCTTTGAGAAAAATAGATACACTAAATCGAGTTTTAAGGTGAATTTTTTAACTTTAAACAAGTTTACCATCACTATGATAATTTAATATGGGTGGGAATAACTTTTTCATTGAAATGAAGCTCGATAGAGTGTCGACCGAACGATAAAATGTCTTCAAAAATGCTAGATACGATAAATCGAGTTTTAAGGTGAAATTTTCAACTTTGAACAAGTTTACCATCACTATGATAATTTAATATGGGTGGGAATAACTTTTTCATCGAAATGAAGCTCGATAGAGTGTCGACCGAACGATAAAATGTCTTCAAAAATGATAGATACGATAAATCGAGTTTTAAGGTGAAATTTTCAACTTTAAACAAGTTTACCATCACTATGATAATTTAATATGGGTGGGAATAACTTTTTCATCGAAATGAAGCTCGATAGAGTGTCGATCGAACGATAAGATGTCATCAAAAATGATAGATACGATAAATCGAGTATTAAGGTGAAATTTTCAACTTTAAACAAGTTTACCATCACTATGATAATTTAATATGGGTGGGAATAACTTTTCCAGCGAAATGAAGCTCGATAGAGTGTCGATCGAACGATAAAATGTCTTCAAAAATGCTACATACGATAAATTGAGTTTTAAGGTGAAATTTTCAACTTTAAACAAGTTTACCATCACTATGATAATTTAATATGGGTGTGAATAACTTTTTCATCGAAATGAAGCTCGATAGAGTGTCGATCGAACGATAAAATGTCTTCAAAAATGATAGATATTATAAATCGAGTTTTAAGGTGAAATTTTCTACTTTAAACAAGTTTACCATCACTATGATAATTTAATATGGGTGGGAATAACTTTTTCATCGAAATGAAGCTCGATAGAGTGTCGATCGAACGATAAAATGTCTTCGAAAATGATGGATACGATAAATCGAGTTTTAAGGTGAAATTTTCAATTTTAAACGAATTCACCATCACTATGATAATTTAATATGGGTGGGAATAACTTTTCCAGCGAAATAAAGCTCGATAGAGTGTCGATCGAACGATAACATGTCTTCAAAAATGATAGATATTATAAATCGAGTTTTAAGGTGAAATTTTCAACTTTAAACAAGTTTACCATCATTATGATCATTTAATATGGGTGGGAATAACTTTTCCAGCGAAATGAAGGTCGATAGAGTGTCGATCGAACGATAAAATGTCTTCAAAAATGCTAGATACGATAAATCGAGTTTTAAGGTGAAATTTTCAATTTTAAACGCATTTACCATCACTATGATATTTTAATATCGGTGGAAATATGTTTCCCATCCAAATGAAGCTTGATAGAATGTCTATGGAACGATAAAATGTCTTTGAAAAAACTAGATACACTAAATCGAGTTTTAAGGTGAAATTTTTAATTTTAAACAAATTTACCATCACTATGATAATTTAATAAGGGTGGGCATAAGTTTTCCATCGAAATGAAGCTCGATAGAGTGTCTATCGAACGATAAAATGTCTTCAAAAATGATTGATACGATAAATCGAGTTTTAAGGTGAAATTTTTGATTTTAAACGAATTTACCATCACTATGATATTTTAATATCGGTGGAAATATGTTTCCCATCCAAACGAAGCTTGATAGAATGTCTATGGAACGATAAAATGTCTTTGAAAAAAATAGATACACTAAATCGAGTTTTAAGGTGAAATTATTAACTTTAAACAAGTTTACCATCACTATGATAATTTAATATGGGTGGGAATAACTTTTTCATCGAAATGAAGCTCGATAGAGTGTCGATCGAACGATAAAATGTCATCAAAAATGATAGATACGATAAATCGAGTTTGAAGGTGAAATTTTTATCTTAAAACAACTTTACTATCACTATGATAATTTAATATGGGTGGGAATAACTTTTTCATCGAAATGAAGCTCGATAGAGTGTCGATCGAACGATAAAATGTCATCAAAAATGATAGATACGATAAATCGAGTTTGAAGGTGAAATTTTTATCTTAAAACAACTTTACTATCACTATGATAATTTAATATGGGTGGGAATAACTTTTTCATCGAAATGAAGCTCGATAGAGTGTCGATCGAACGATAAAATGTCTTCAAAAACGATAGATATTATAAATGAGTTTTAAGGTGAAATTTTCAACTTTAAACAAGTTTACCATCACTATGATAATTTGATATGGGTGGGAATAACTTTTTCATCGAAATGAAGCTCGATAGAGTGTCGATCGAACGATAAAATGTCATCAAAAATGATAGATACGATAAATCGAGTTTGAAGGTGAAATTTTTATCTTAAAACAACTTTACTATCACTATGATAATTTAATATGGGTGGGAATAACTTTTTCATCGAAATGAAGCTCGATAGAGTGTCGATCGAACGATAAAATGTCATCAAAAATGATAGATATTATAAATCGAGTTTTAAGGTGAAATTTTCAACTTTAAACAAGTTTACCATCACTATGATAATTTAATATGGGTGGGAATAACTTTTTCATCGAAATGAAGCTTGATAGAATGTCGATGGAACGATAACATGTCTTTAGAAAAGATAGATACTCTAAATCGAGTTTTAAGGTGAAATTTTTAATTTTAAACGAATTTACCATCACTGTGATATTTTAATATGGGTGGAAATATGTTTCCCATCCAAATAAAGATTGATAGAATGTCTATGGAACGATAAAATGTCTTTGAAAAAAATAGATACACTAAATCGAGTTTTAAGGTGAAATTTTTAACTTTAAACAAGTTTACCATCACTATGATAATTTAATATGGGTGGGAATAACTTTTTCATCGAAATGAAGCTCGATAGAGTGTCGATCGAACGATAAAATGTCTTCAAAAATGATAGATATTATAAATCGAGTTTTAAGGTGAAATTTTCAACTTTAAACGAATTTACCATCACTGTGATATTTTAATATGGGTGGAAATATGTTTCCCATCCAAATAAAGATTGATAGAATGTCTATGGAACGATAAAATGTCTTTGAAAAAAATAGATACACTAAATCGAGTTTTAAGGTGAAATTTTTAACTTTAAACAAGTTTACCATCACTATGATAATTTAATATGGGTGGGAATAAGTTTTTCATCGAAATAAAGCTCGATAGAGTGTCGACCGAACGATAAAATGTCTTCAAAAATGATAGATACGATAAATCGAGTTTTAAGGTGAAATTTTTAATTTTAAACAAATTTACCATCACTATGATAATTTAATAAGGGTGGGCATAACTTTTCCATCGAAATGAAGCTCGATAGGGTGTCACTCGAACGATAAAATGTCTTCAAAAATGATAGATACGATAAATCGAGTTTTAAGGTGAAATTTTTGATTTTAAACGAATTTACCATCACTATGATATTTTAATATCGGTGGAAATATGTTTCCCATCCAAACGAAGCTTGATAGAATGTCGATCGAACGATAACATGTCTTTAGAAAAGATAGATACTCTAAATCGAGTTTTAAGGTGAAATTTTCAATTTTAAACGAATTTACCATCACGATGATATTTTAATATCGGTGGAAATATGTTTCCCATCCAAATGAAGCTTGATAGAATGTCTATGGAACGATAAAATGTCTTTGAGAAAAATAGATACACTAAATCGAGTTTTAAGGTGAAATTTTTAACTTTAAACAAGTTTACCATCACTATGATAATTTAATATGGGTGGGAATAACTTTTTCATTGAAATGAAGCTCGATAGAGTGTCGACCGAACGATAAAATGTCTTCAAAAATGCTAGATACGATAAATCGAGTTTTAAGGTGAAATTTTCAACTTTGAACAAGTTTACCATCACTATGATAATTTAATATGGGTGGGAATAACTTTTTCATCGAAATGAAGCTCGATAGAGTGTCGACCGAACGATAAAATGTCTTCAAAAATGATAGATACGATAAATCGAGTTTTAAGGTGAAATTTTCAACTTTAAACAAGTTTACCATCACTATGATAATTTAATATGGGTGGGAATAACTTTTTCATCGAAATGAAGCTCGATAGAGTGTCGATCGAACGATAAGATGTCATCAAAAATGATAGATACGATAAATCGAGTATTAAGGTGAAATTTTCAACTTTAAACAAGTTTACCATCACTATGATAATTTAATATGGGTGGGAATAACTTTTCCAGCGAAATGAAGCTCGATAGAGTGTCGATCGAACGATAAAATGTCTTCAAAAATGCTACATACGATAAATTGAGTTTTAAGGTGAAATTTTCAACTTTAAACAAGTTTACCATCACTATGATAATTTAATATGGGTGTGAATAACTTTTTCATCGAAATGAAGCTCGATAGAGTGTCGATCGAACGATAAAATGTCTTCAAAAATGATAGATATTATAAATCGAGTTTTAAGGTGAAATTTTCTACTTTAAACAAGTTTACCATCACTATGATAATTTAATATGGGTGGGAATAACTTTTTCATCGAAATGAAGCTCGATAGAGTGTCGATCGAACGATAAAATGTCTTCGAAAATGATGGATACGATAAATCGAGTTTTAAGGTGAAATTTTCAATTTTAAACGAATTCACCATCACTATGATAATTTAATATGGGTGGGAATAACTTTTCCAGCGAAATAAAGCTCGATAGAGTGTCGATCGAACGATAACATGTCTTCAAAAATGATAGATATTATAAATCGAGTTTTAAGGTGAAATTTTCAACTTTAAACAAGTTTACCATCATTATGATCATTTAATATGGGTGGGAATAACTTTTCCAGCGAAATGAAGGTCGATAGAGTGTCGATCGAACGATAAAATGTCTTCAAAAATGCTAGATACGATAAATCGAGTTTTAAGGTGAAATTTTCAATTTTAAACGCATTTACCATCACTATGATATTTTAATATCGGTGGAAATATGTTTCCCATCCAAATGAAGCTTGATAGAATGTCTATGGAACGATAAAATGTCTTTGAAAAAACTAGATACACTAAATCGAGTTTTAAGGTGAAATTTTTAATTTTAAACAAATTTACCATCACTATGATAATTTAATAAGGGTGGGCATAACTTTTCCATCGAAATGAAGCTCGATAGAGTGTCTATCGAACGATAAAATGTCTTCAAAAATGATTGATACGATAAATCGAGTTTTAAGGTGAAATTTTTGATTTTAAACGAATTTACCATCACTATGATATTTTAATATCGGTGGAAATATGTTTCCCATCCAAACGAAGCTTGATAGAATGTCTATGGAACGATAAAATGTCTTTGAAAAAAATAGATACACTAAATCGAGTTTTAAGGTGAAATTATTAACTTTAAACAAGTTTACCATCACTATGATAATTTAATATGGGTGGGAATAACTTTTTCATCGAAATGAAGCTCGATAGAGTGTCGATCGAACGATAAAATGTCATCAAAAATGATAGATACGATAAATCGAGTTTGAAGGTGAAATTTTTATCTTAAAACAACTTTACTATCACTATGATAATTTAATATGGGTGGGAATAACTTTTTCATCGAAATGAAGCTCGATAGAGTGTCGATCGAACGGTAAAATGTCATCAAAAATGATAGATATTATAAATCGAGTTTTAAGGTGAAATTTTCAACTTTAAACAAGTTTACCATCACTATGATAATTTAATATGGGTGGGAATAACTTTTTCATCGAAATGAAGCTCGATAGAGTGTCGATCGAACGATAAGATGTCATCAAAAATGATAGATACGATAAATCGAGTTTTAAGGTGAAATTTTCAACTTTAAACAAGTTTACCATCACTATGATAATTTAAAATGGGTGGGAATAACTTTTTCATCGAAATGAAGCTCGATAGAGTGTCGATCGAACGATAAAATGTCTTCAAAAATGATAGATATTATAAATGAGTTTTAAGGTGAAATTTTCAACTTTAAACAAGTTTACCATCACTATGATAATTTAATATGGGTGGGAATAACTTTTTCATCGAAATGAAGCTCGATAGAGAGTCGATCGAACGATAAAATGTCTGCAAAAATGATAGATACGATAAATCGAGTTTTAAGGTGAAATTTTCAATTTTAAACGAATTTACCATCACTATGATAATTTAATATGGGTGGGAATAACTTTTTCATCGAAATGAAGCTCGATAGAGTGTCGATCGAACGATAAAATGTCTTCAAAAATGATAGATAGTATAAATCGAGTTTTAAGGTGAAATTTTCAACTTTAAACAAGTTTACCATCACTATGATAATTTAATATGGCTGGGAATAACTTTTTCATCGAAACGAAGCTCGATAGAGTGTCGATCGAACGATAAAATGTCATCAAAAATGATAGATACGATAAATAGAGTTTTAAGGTGAAATTTTCAACTTTAAACAAGTTTACCATCACTATGATAATTTAATATGGGTGGGAATAACTTTTTCATCGAAATGAAGCTCGATAGAGTGTCGATCGAACGATAAAATGTCATCAAAAATGATAGATACGATAAATCGAGTTTTAAGGTGAAATTTTTAACTTAAAACAACTTTACTATCACTATGATAATTTATTATGGGTGGGAATAACTTTTTCATCGAAATGAAGCTCGATAGAGTGTCGATCGAACGATAAAATGTCATCAAAAATGATAGATACGATAAATCGAGTTTTAAGGTGATTTTTTTAACTTTAAACAACTTTACCATCACTATGATATTTTAATATGGGTGGGAATAACTTTTCCAGCGAAATGAAGCTCGATAGAGTGTCGATCGAACGATAAAATGTCTTCAAAAATGCTAGATACGACAAATCGAGTTTTAAGGTGAAATTTTCAACTTTAAACAAGTTTACCATCACTATGATAATTTAATATGGGTGTGAATAACTTTTTCATCGAAATGAAGCTCGATAGAGTGTCGATCGAACGATAAAATGTCTTCAAAAATGATAGATATTATAAATCGAGTTTTAAGGTGAAATTTTCAACTTTAAACAAGTTTACCATCACTATGATAATTGATTATGGGTGGGAATAACTTTTTCATCGAAATGAAGCTCGATAGAGTGTCGATCGAACGATACGATGTCATCAAAAATGATAGATACGATAAATCGAGTTTTAAGGTGAAATTTTCAATTTTAGACGAATTTACCATCACTATGATAATTTAATATGGGTGGGAATCACTTTTCCAGCGAAATGAAGCTCGATAGAGTGTCGATCGAACGATAAAATGTCTTCAAAAATGATAGATATTATAAATCGAGTTTTAAGGTGAAATTTTCAACTTTAAACAAGTTTACCATCACTATGATCATTTAATATGGGTGGGAATAACTTTTCCAGCGAAATGAAGCTCGATAGAGTGTCGATCGAACGATAAAATGTCTTCAAAAATGCTAGATACGATAAATCGAGTTTTAAGGTGAAATTTTCAATTTTAAACGAATTTACCATCACTATGATATTTTAATATCGGTGGAAATATGTTTCCCATCCAAATGAAGCTTGATGGAATGTCTATGGAACGATAAAATGTCTTTGAAAAAAATAGATACACTCAATCGAGTTTTAAGGTGAAATTTTTAACTTTAAACAAGTTTACCATCACTATGATAATTTAATATGGGTGGGAATAACTTTTTCTTCGAAATGAAGCTCGATAGAGTTTCGATCGAACGATAAAATGTCTTCAAAAATGCTAGATACGATAAATCGAGTTTTAAGGTGAAAATTTCAATTTTAAACGAATTTACCATCACTATGATATTTTAATATCGGTGGAAATATGTTTCCCATCCAAACGAAGCTTGATAGAATGTCGATGGAACGATAACATGTCTTTAGAAAAGATAGATACTCTAAATCGAGTTTTAAGGTGAAATTTTTAATTTTAAACGAATTTACCATCACTATGATATTTTAATATCGGTGGAAATATGTTTCCCATCCAAATGAAGCTTGAAAGAATGTCTATGGAACGATAAAATGTCTTTGAAAAAAATAGATACACTAAATCGAGTTTTAAGGTGAAATTTTTAACTTTAAACAAGTTTACCATCACTATGATAATTTAATATGGGTGGGAATAACTTTTTCATCGAAATAAAGCTCGATAGAGTGTCGACCGAACGATAAAATGTCTTCAAAAATGATAGATACGATAAATCGAGTTTTAAGGTGAAATTTTTGATTTTAAACAAATTTACCATCACTATGATAATTTAATATGGGTGGGAATAACTTTTCCAGCGAAATGAAGCTCGATAGAGTGTCGATCGAACGATAAAATGTCTTCAAAAATGCTAGATACGACAAATCGAGTTTTAAGGTGAAATTTTCAACTTTAAACAAGTTTACCATCACTATGATAATTTAATATGGGTGTGAATAACTTTTTCATCGAAATGAAGCTCGATAGAGTGTCGATCGAACGATAAAATGTCTTCAAAAATGATAGATATTATAAATCGAGTTTTAAGGTGAAATTTTCAACTTTAAACAAGTTTACCATCACTATGATAATTGATTATGGGTGGGAATATGTTTCCCATCCAAATAAAGATTGATAGAATGTCTATGGAACGATAAAATGTCTTTGAAAAAAATAGATACACTAAATCGAGTTTTAAGGTGAAATTTTTAACTTTAAACAAGTTTACCATCACTATGATAATTTAATATGGGTGGGAATAAGTTTTTCATCGAAATAAAGCTCGATAGAGTGTCGACCGAACGATAAAATGTCTTCAAAAATGATAGATACGATAAATCGAGTTTTAAGGTGAAATTTTTAATTTTAAACAAATTTACCATCACTATGATAATTTAATAAGGGTGGGCATAACTTTTCCATCGAAATGAAGCTCGATAGGGTGTCACTCGAACGATAAAATGTCTTCAAAAATGATAGATACGATAAATCGAGTTTTAAGGTGAAATTTTTGATTTTAAACGAATTTACCATCACTATGATATTTTAATATCGGTGGAAATATGTTTCCCATCCAAACGAAGCTTGATAGAATGTCGATCGAACGATAACATGTCTTTAGAAAAGATAGATACTCTAAATCGAGTTTTAAGGTGAAATTTTCAATTTCAAACGAATTTACCATCACGATGATATTTTAATATCGGTGGAAATATGTTTCCCATCCAAATGAAGCTTGATAGAATGTCTATGGAACGATAAAATGTCTTTGAGAAAAATAGATACACTAAATCGAGTTTTAAGGTGAAATTTTTAACTTTAAACAAGTTTACCATCACTATGATAATTTAATATGGGTGGGAATAACTTTTTCATCGAAATGAAGCTCGATAGAGTGTCGATCGAACGATAAAATGTCTTCAAAAATGATAGATATTATAAATCGAGTTTGAAGGTGAAATTTTCAACTTTAAACAAGTTTACCATCACTATGATAATTTAATATGGTTGAGAATAACTTTTTCATCGAAATGAAGCTCGATAGAGTGTCGATCGAACGATAAGATGTCATCAAAAATGATAGATACGATAAATCGAGTTTTAAGGTGAAATTTTCAACTTTAAACAAGTTTACCATCACTATGATAAATTAATATGGGTGGGAATAACTTTTTCATCGAAATGAAGCTCGATAGAGTGTCGATCGAACGATAAAATGTCTTCAAAAATGATAGATATTATAAATGAGTTTTAAGGTGAAATTTTCAACTTTAAACAAGTTTACCATCACTATGATAATTTAATATGGGTGGGAATAACTTTTTCATCGAAATGAAGCTCGGTAGAGTGTCGATCGAACGATAAAATGTCTGCAAAAATGATAGATACGATAAATCGAGTTTTAAGGTGAAATTTTCAATTTTAAACGAATTTACCATCACTATGATAATTTAATATGGGTGGGAATAACTTTTTCATCGAAATGAAGCTCGATAGAGTGTCGATCGAACGATAAAATGTCTTCAAAAATGATAGATAGTATAAATCGAGTTTTAAGGTGAAATTTTCAACTTTAAACAAGTTTACCATCACTATGATAATTTAATATGGGTGGGAATAACTTTTTCATCGAAACGAAGCTCGATAGAGTGTCGAACGAACGATAAAATGTCATCAAAAATGATAGATACGATAAATAGAGTTTTAAGGTGAAATTTTCAACTTTAAACAAGTTTACCATCACTATGATAATTTAATATGGGTGGGAATAACTTTTTCATCGAAATGAAGCTCGATAGAGTGTCGATCGAACGATAAAATGTCATCAAAAATGATAGATACGATAAATCGAGTTTTAAGGTGAAATTTTTATCTTAAAACAACTTTACTATCACTATGATAATTTAATATGGGTGGGAATAACTTTTTCATCGAAACGAAGCTCGATAGAGTGTCGATCGAACGATAAAATGTCATCAAAAATGATAGATACGATAAATAGAGTTTTAACGTGAAATTTTCAACTTTAAACAAGTTTACCATCACTATGATAATTTAATATGGGTGGGAATAACTTTTTCATCGAAATGAAGCTCGATAGAGTGTCGATCGAACGATAAAATGTCATCAAAAATGATAGATACGATAAATCGAGTTTTAAGGTGAAATTTTTAACTTAAAACAACTTTACTATCACTATGATAATTTATTATGGGTGGGAATAACTTTTTCATCGAAATGAAGCTCGATAGAGTGTCGATCGAACGATAAAATGTCATCAAAAATGATAGATACGATAAATCGAGTTTTAAGGTGATTTTTTTAACTTTAAACAACTTTACCATCACTATGATATTTTAATATGGGTGGGAAAAACTTTTCCAGCGAAATGAAGCTCGATAGAGGGTAGATCGAACGATAAAATGTCTTCAAAAATGCTAGATACGATAAATCGAGTTTTAAGGTTAAATTTTCAATTTTAAACGAATTTACCATCACTATGATAATTTAATATGGGTGGGAATAACTTTTTCATCGAAATGAAGCTCGATAGAGTGTCGATCGAACGATAAAATGACTTCAAAAATGATAGATATTATAAATCGACATTTAAGGTGAAATTTTCAACTTTAAACAAGTTTACCATCACTATGATAATTTAATATGGGTGGGAATAACTTTTTCATCGAAATGAAGCTCGATAGAGTGTCGATCGAACGATAAGATGTCATCAAAAATGATAGATACGTTAAATCGAGTTTTAAGGTGAAATATTCAACTTTAAACAAGTTTACCATCACTATGATAATTTAATATGGGTGGGAATAACTTTTTCATCGAAATGAAGCTCGATAGAGTGTCGATCGAACGATAAAAAATCTTCAAAAATGATAGATATTATAAATCGAGTTTTAAGGTGAAATTTTCAACTTTAAACAAATTTACCATCACTATGATAATTTAATATGGGTGGGAATAACTTTTTCATCGAAATGAAGCTCGATAGAGTGTCGATCGAACGATAAAATGTCTTCAAAAATGCTAGATACGATAAATCGAGTTTTAAGGTAAAAATTTCAATTTTAAACGAATTTACCATCACTGTGATATTTTAATATGGGTGGAAATATGTTTCCCATCCAAATAAAGATTGATAGAATGTCTATGGAACGATAAAATGTCTTTGAAAAAAATAGATACACTAAATCGAGTTTTAAGGTGAAATTTTTAACTTTAAACAAGTTTACCATCACTATGATAATTTAATATGGGTGGGAATAAGTTTTTCATCGAAATAAAGCTCGATAGAGTGTCGACCGAACGATAAAATGTCTTCAAAAATGATAGATACGATAAATCGAGTTTTAAGGTGAAATTTTTAATTTTAAACAAATTTACCATCACTATGATAATTTAATAAGGGTGGGCATAACTTTTCCATCGAAATGAAGCTCGATAGGGTGTCACTCGAACGATAAAATGTCTTCAAAAATGATAGATACGATAAATCGAGTTTTAAGGTGAAATTTTTGATTTTAAACGAATTTACCATCACTATGATATTTTAATATCGGTGGAAATATGTTTCCCATCCAAACGAAGCTTGATAGAATGTCGATCGAACGATAACATGTCTTTAGAAAAGATAGATACTCTAAATCGAGTTTTAAGGTGAAATTTTCAATTTTAAACGAATTTACCATCACGATGATATTTTAATATCGGTGGAAATATGTTTCCCATCCAAGTGAAGCTTGATAGAATGTCTATGGAACGATAAAATGTCTTTGAGAAAAATAGATACACTAAATCGAGTTTTAAGGTGAAATTTTTAACTTTAAACAAGTTTACCATCACTATGATAATTTAATATGGGTGGGAATAACTTTTTCATTGAAATGAAGCTCGATAGAGTGTCGACCGAACGATAAAATGTCTTCAAAAATGCTAGATACGATAAATCGAGTTTTAAGGTGAAATTTTCAACTTTGAACAAGTTTACCATCACTATGATAATTTAATATGGGTGGGAATAACTTTTTCATCGAAATGAAGCTCGATAGAGTGTCGACCGAACGATAAAATGTCTTCAAAAATGATAGATACGATAAATCGAGTTTTAAGGTGAAATTTTCAATTTTAAACGAATTTACCATCACGATGATATTTTAATATCGGTGGAAATATGTTTCCCATCCAAGTGAAGCTTGATAGAATGTCTATGGAACGATAAAATGTCTTTGAGAAAAATAGATACACTAAATCGAGTTTTAAGGTGAAATTTTTAACTTTAAACAAGTTTACCATCACTATGATAATTTAATATGGGTGGGAATAACTTTTTCATCGAAATGAAGCTCGATAGAGTGTCGATCGAACGATGAGATGTCATCAAAAATGATAGATACGATAAATCGAGTTTTAAGGTGAAATTTTCAACTTTAAACAAGTTTACCATCACTATGATAATTTAATATGGGTGGGAATAACTTTTCCAGCGAAATGAAGCTCGATAGAGTGTCGATCGAACGATAAAATGTCTTCAAAAATGCTACATACGATAAATTGAGTTTTAAGGTGAAATTTTCAACTTTAAACAAGTTTACCATCACTATGATAATTTAATATGGGTGTGAATAACTTTTTCATCGAAATGAAGCTCGATAGAGTGTCGATCGAACGATAAAATGTCTTCAAAAATGATAGATATTATAAATCGAGTTTTAAGGTGAAATTTTCTACTTTAAACAAGTTTACCATCACTATGATAATTTAATATGGGTGGGAATAACTTTTTCATCGAAATGAAGCTCGATAGAGTGTCGATCGAACGATAAAATGTCTTCGAAAATGATGGATACGATAAATCGAGTTTTAAGGTGAAATTTTCAATTTTAAACGAATTCACCATCACTATGATAATTTAATATGGGTGGGAATAACTTTTCCAGCGAAATAAAGCTCGATAGAGTGTCGATCGAACGATAACATGTCTTCAAAAATGATAGATATTATAAATCGAGTTTTAAGGTGAAATTTTCAACTTTAAACAAGTTTACCATCATTATGATCATTTAATATGGGTGGGAATAACTTTTCCAGCGAAATGAAGGTCGATAGAGTGTCGATCGAACGATAAAATGTCTTCAAAAATGCTAGATACGATAAATCGAGTTTTAAGGTGAAATTTTCAATTTTAAACGCATTTACCATCACTATGATATTTTAATATCGGTGGAAATATGTTTCCCATCGAAATGAAGCTTGATAGAATGTCTATGGAACGATAAAATGTCTTTGAAAAAACTAGATACACTAAATCGAGTTTTAAGGTGAAATTTTTAATTTTAAACAAATTTACCATCACTATGATAATTTAATAAGGGTGGGCATAACTTTTCCATCGAAATGAAGCTCGATAGAGTGTCTATCGAACGATAAAATGTCTTCAAAAATGATTGATACGATAAATCGAGTTTTAAGGTGAAATTTTTGATTTTAAACGAATTTACCATCACTATGATATTTTAATATCGGTGGAAATATGTTTCCCATCCAAACGAAGCTTGATAGAATGTCGATCGAACGATAACATGTCTTTAGAAAAGATAGATACTCTAAATCGAGTTTTAAGGTGAAATTTTCAATTTTTAACGAATTTACCATCACTATAATATTTCAATATCGGTGGAAATATGTTTCCCATCCAAATGAAGCTCGATAGAATGTCTATGGAACGATAAAATGTCTTTGAAAAAAATAGATACACTAAATCGAGTTTTAAGGTGAAATTATTAACTTTAAACAAGTTTACCATCACTATGATAATTTAATATGGGTGGGAATAACTTTTTCATCGAAATGAAGCTCGATAGAGTGTCGATCGAACGATAAAATGTCTTCAAAAATGATAGATATTATAAATCGAGTTTGAAGGTGAAATTTTCAACTTTAAACAAGTTTACCATCACTATGATAATTTAATATGGTTGGGAATAACTTTTTCATCGAAATGAAGCTCGATAGAGTGTCGATCGAACGATAAGATGTCATCAAAAATGATAGATACGATAAATCGAGTTTTAAGGTGAAATTTTCAACTTTAAACAAGTTTACCATCACTATGATAATTTAATATGGGTGGGAATAACTTTTTCATCGAAATGAAGCTCGATAGAGTGTCGATCGAACGATAAAATGTCTTCAAAAATGATAGATATTATAAATGAGTTTTAAGGTGAAATTTTCAACTTTAAACAAGTTTACCATCACTATGATAATTTAATATGGGTGGGAATAACTTTTTCATCGAAATGAAGCTCGGTAGAGTGTCGATCGAACGATAAAATGTCTGCAAAAATGATAGATACGATAAATCGAGTTTTAAGGTGAAATTTTCAATTTTAAACGAATTTACCATCACTATGATAATTTAATATGGGTGGGAATAACTTTTTCATCGAAATGAAGCTCGATAGAGTGTCGATCGAACGATAAAATGTCTTCAAAAATGATAGATAGTATAAATCGAGTTTTAAGGTGAAATTTTCAACTTTAAACAAGTTTACCATCACTATGATAATTTAATATGGGTGGGAATAACTTTTTCATCGAAACGAAGCTCGATAGAGTGTCGATCGAACGATAAAATGTCATCAAAAATGATAGATACGATAAATAGAGTTTTAAGGTGAAATTTTCAACTTTAAACAAGTTTACCATCACTATGATAATTTAATATGGGTGGGAATAACTTTTTCATCGAAATGAAGCTCGATAGAGTGTCGATCGAACGATAAAATGTCATCAAAAATGATAGATACGATAAATCGAGTTTTAAGGTGAAATTTTTATCTTAAAACAACTTTACTATCACTATGATAATTTAATATGGGTTGGAATAACTTTTTCATCGAAACGAAGCTCGATAGAGTGTCGATCGAACGATAAAATGTCATCAAAAATCATAGATACGATAAATAGAGTTTTAAGGTGAAATTTTCAACTTTAAACAAGTTTACCATCACTATGATAATTTAATATGGGTGGGAATAACTTTTTCATCGAAATGAAGCTCGATAGAGTGTCGATCGAACGATAAAATGTCATCAAAAATGATAGATACGATAAATCGAGTTTTAAGGTGAAATTTTTAACTTAAAACAACTTTACTATCACTATGATAATTTATTATGGGTGGGAATAACTTTTTCATCGAAATGAAGCTCGATAGAGTGTCGATCGAACGATAAAATGTCATCAAAAATGATAGATACGATAAATCGAGTTTTAAGGTGATTTTTTTAACTTTAAACAACTTTACCATCACTATGATATTTTAATATGGGTGGGAATAACTTTTCCAGCGAAATGAAGCTCGATAGAGGGTAGATCGAACGATAAAATGTCTTCAAAAATGCTAGATACGATAAATCGAGTTTTAAGGTTAAATTTTCAATTTTAAACGAATTTACCATCACTATGATAATTTAATATGGGTGGGAATAACTTTTTCATCGAAATGAAGCTCGATAGAGTGTCGATCGAACGATAAAATGTCTTCAAAAATGATAGATATTATAAATCGACATTTAAGGTGAAATTTTCAACTTTAAACAAGTTTACCATCACTATGATAATTTAATATGGGTGGGAATAACTTTTTCATCGAAATGAAGCTCGATAGAGTGTCGATCGAACGATAAGATGTCATCAAAAATGATAGATACGTTAAATCGAGTTTTAAGGTGAAATTTTCAACTTTAAACAAGTTTACCATCACTATGATAATTTAATATGGGTGGGAATAACTTTTTCATCGAAATGAAGCTCGATAGAGTGTCGATCGAACGATAAAAAATCTTCAAAAATGATAGATATTATAAATCGAGTTTTAAGGTGAAATTTTCAACTTTAAACAAATTTACCATCACTATGATAATTTAATATGGGTGGGAATAACTTTTTCATCGAAATGAAGCTCGATAGAGTGTCGATCGAACGATAAAATGTCTTCAAAAATGCTAGATACGATAAATCGAGTTTTAAGGTAAAAATTTCAATTTTAAACGAATTTACCATCACTGTGATATTTTAATATGGGTGGAAATATGTTTCCCATCCAAATAAAGATTGATAGAATGTCTATGGAACGATAAAATGTCTTTGAAAAAAATAGATACACTAAATCGAGTTTTAAGGTGAAATTTTTAACTTTAAACAAGTTTACCATCACTATGATAATTTAATATGGGTGGGAATAAGTTTTTCATCGAAATAAAGCTCGATAGAGTGTCGACCGAACGATAAAATGTCTTCAAAAATGATAGATACGATAAATCGAGTTTTAAGGTGAAATTTTTAATTTTAAACAAATTTACCATCACTATGATAATTTAATAAGGGTGGGCATAACTTTTCCATCGAAATGAAGCTCGATAGGGTGTCACTCGAACGATAAAATGTCTTCAAAAATGATAGATACGATAAATCGAGTTTTAAGGTGAAATTTTTGATTTTAAACGAATTTACCATCACTATGATATTTTAATATCGGTGGAAATATGTTTCCCATCCAAACGAAGCTTGATAGAATGTCGATCGAACGATAACATGTCTTTAGAAAAGATAGATACTCTAAATCGAGTTTTAAGGTGAAATTTTCAATTTTAAACGAATTTACCATCACGATGATATTTTAATATCGGTGGAAATATGTTTCCCATCCAAGTGAAGCTTGATAGAATGTCTATGGAACGATAAAATGTCTTTGAGAAAAATAGATACACTAAATCGAGTTTTAAGGTGAAATTTTTAACTTTAAACAAGTTTACCATCACTATGATAATTTAATATGGGTGGGAATAACTTTTTCATTGAAATGAAGCTCGATAGAGTGTCGACCGAACGATAAAATCTCTTCAAAAATGCTAGATACGATAAATCGAGTTTTAAGGTGAAATTTTCAACTTTGAACAAGTTTACCATCACTATGATAATTTAATATGGGTGGGAATAACTTTTTCATCGAAATGAAGCTCGATAGAGTGTCGACCGAACGATAAAATGTCTTCAAAAATGATAGATACGATAAATCGAGTTTTAAGGTGAAATTTTCAACTTTAAACAAGTTTACCATCACTATGATAATTTAATATGGGTGGGAATAACTTTTCCAGCGAAATGAAGCTCGATAGAGTGTCGATCGAACGATAAAATGTCTTCAAAAATGCTACATACGATAAATTGAGTTTTAAGGTGAAATTTTCAACTTTAAACAAGTTTACCATCACTATGATAATTTAATATGGGTGTGAATAACTTTTTCATCGAAATGAAGCTCGATAGAGTGTCGATCGAACGATAAAATGTCTTCAAAAATGATAGATATTATAAATCGAGTTTTAAGGTGAAATTTTCTACTTTAAACAAGTTTACCATCACTATGATAATTTAATATGGGTGGGAATAACTTTTTCATCGAAATGAAGCTCGATAGAGTGTCGATCGAACGATAAAATGTCTTCGAAAATGATGGATACGATAAATCGAGTTTTAAGGTGAAATTTTCAATTTTAAACGAATTCACCATCACTATGATAATTTAATATGGGTGGGAATAACTTTTCCAGCGAAATAAAGCTCGATAGAGTGTCGATCGAACGATAACATGTCTTCAAAAATGATAGATATTATAAATCGAGTTTTAAGGTGAAATTTTCAACTTTAAACAAGTTTACCATCACTATGATAATTTAATATGGGTGGGAATAACTTTTTCATCGAAATGAAGCTCGGTAGAGTGTCGATCGAACGATAAAATGTCTGCAAAAATGATAGATACGATAAATCGAGTTTTAAGGTGAAATTTTCAATTTTAAACGAATTTACCATCACTATGATAATTTAATATGGGTGGGAATAACTTTTTCATCGAAATGAAGCTCGATAGAGTGTCGATCGAACGATAAAATGTCTTCAAAAATGATAGATAGTATAAATCGAGTTTTAAGGTGAAATTTTCAACTTTAAACAAGTTTACCATCACTATGATAATTTAATATGGGTGGGAATAACTTTTTCATCGAAACGAAGCTCGATAGAGTGTCGATCGAACGATAAAATGTCATCAAAAATGATAGATACGATAAATAGAGTTTTAAGGTGAAATTTTCAACTTTAAACAAGTTTACCATCACTATGATAATTTAATATGGGTGGGAATAACTTTTTCATCGAAATGAAGCTCGATAGAGTGTCGATCGAACGATAAAATGTCATCAAAAATGATAGATACGATAAATCGAGTTTTAAGGTGAAATTTTTATCTTAAAACAACTTTACTATCACTATGATAATTTAATATGGGTTGGAATAACTTTTTCATCGAAACGAAGCTCGATAGAGTGTCGATCGAACGATAAAATGTCATCAAAAATCATAGATACGATAAATAGAGTTTTAAGGTGAAATTTTCAACTTTAAACAAGTTTACCATCACTATGATAATTTAATATGGGTGGGAATAACTTTTTCATCGAAATGAAGCTCGATAGAGTGTCGATCGAACGATAAAATGTCATCAAAAATGATAGATACGATAAATCGAGTTTTAAGGTGAAATTTTTAACTTAAAACAACTTTACTATCACTATGATAATTTATTATGGGTGGGAATAACTTTTTCATCGAAATGAAGCTCGATAGAGTGTCGATCGAACGATAAAATGTCATCAAAAATGATAGATACGATAAATCGAGTTTTAAGGTGATTTTTTTAACTTTAAACAACTTTACCATCACTATGATATTTTAATATGGGTGGGAATAACTTTTCCAGCGAAATGAAGCTCGATAGAGGGTAGATCGAACGATAAAATGTCTTCAAAAATGCTAGATACGATAAATCGAGTTTTAAGGTTAAATTTTCAATTTTAAACGAATTTACCATCACTATGATAATTTAATATGGGTGGGAATAACTTTTTCATCGAAATGAAGCTCGATAGAGTGTCGATCGAACGATAAAATGTCTTCAAAAATGATAGATATTATAAATCGACATTTAAGGTGAAATTTTCAACTTTAAACAAGTTTACCATCACTATGATAATTTAATATGGGTGGGAATAACTTTTTCATCGAAATGAAGCTCGATAGAGTGTCGATCGAACGATAAGATGTCATCAAAAATGATAGATACGTTAAATCGAGTTTTAAGGTGAAATTTTCAACTTTAAACAAGTTTACCATCACTATGATAATTTAATATGGGTGGGAATAACTTTTTCATCGAAATGAAGCTCGATAGAGTGTCGATCGAACGATAAAAAATCTTCAAAAATGATAGATATTATAAATCGAGTTTTAAGGTGAAATTTTCAACTTTAAACAAATTTACCATCACTATGATAATTTAATATGGGTGGGAATAACTTTTTCATCGAAATGAAGCTCGATAGAGTGTCGATCGAACGATAAAATGTCTTCAAAAATGCTAGATACGATAAATCGAGTTTTAAGGTAAAAATTTCAATTTTAAACGAATTTACCATCACTGTGATATTTTAATATGGGTGGAAATATGTTTCCCATCCAAATAAAGATTGATAGAATGTCTATGGAACGATAAAATGTCTTTGAAAAAAATAGATACACTAAATCGAGTTTTAAGGTGAAATTTTTAACTTTAAACAAGTTTACCATCACTATGATAATTTAATATGGGTGGGAATAAGTTTTTCATCGAAATAAAGCTCGATAGAGTGTCGACCGAACGATAAAATGTCTTCAAAAATGATAGATACGATAAATCGAGTTTTAAGGTGAAATTTTTAATTTTAAACAAATTTACCATCACTATGATAATTTAATAAGGGTGGGCATAACTTTTCCATCGAAATGAAGCTCGATAGGGTGTCACTCGAACGATAAAATGTCTTCAAAAATGATAGATACGATAAATCGAGTTTTAAGGTGAAATTTTTGATTTTAAACGAATTTACCATCACTATGATATTTTAATATCGGTGGAAATATGTTTCCCATCCAAACGAAGCTTGATAGAATGTCGATCGAACGATAACATGTCTTTAGAAAAGATAGATACTCTAAATCGAGTTTTAAGGTGAAATTTTCAATTTTAAACGAATTTACCATCACGATGATATTTTAATATCGGTGGAAATATGTTTCCCATCCAAGTGAAGCTTGATAGAATGTCTATGGAACGATAAAATGTCTTTGAGAAAAATAGATACACTAAATCGAGTTTTAAGGTGAAATTTTTAACTTTAAACAAGTTTACCATCACTATGATAATTTAATATGGGTGGGAATAACTTTTTCATTGAAATGAAGCTCGATAGAGTGTCGACCGAACGATAAAATCTCTTCAAAAATGCTAGATACGATAAATCGAGTTTTAAGGTGAAATTTTCAACTTTGAACAAGTTTACCATCACTATGATAATTTAATATGGGTGGGAATAACTTTTTCATCGAAATGAAGCTCGATAGAGTGTCGACCGAACGATAAAATGTCTTCAAAAATGATAGATACGATAAATCGAGTTTTAAGGTGAAATTTTCAACTTTAAACAAGTTTACCATCACTATGATAATTTAATATGGGTGGGAATAACTTTTCCAGCGAAATGAAGCTCGATAGAGTGTCGATCGAACGATAAAATGTCTTCAAAAATGCTACATACGATAAATTGAGTTTTAAGGTGAAATTTTCAACTTTAAACAAGTTTACCATCACTATGATAATTTAATATGGGTGTGAATAACTTTTTCATCGAAATGAAGCTCGATAGAGTGTCGATCGAACGATAAAATGTCTTCAAAAATGATAGATATTATAAATCGAGTTTTAAGGTGAAATTTTCTACTTTAAACAAGTTTACCATCACTATGATAATTTAATATGGGTGGGAATAACTTTTTCATCGAAATGAAGCTCGATAGAGTGTCGATCGAACGATAAAATGTCTTCGAAAATGATGGATACGATAAATCGAGTTTTAAGGTGAAATTTTCAATTTTAAACGAATTCACCATCACTATGATAATTTAATATGGGTGGGAATAACTTTTCCAGCGAAATAAAGCTCGATAGAGTGTCGATCGAACGATAACATGTCTTCAAAAATGATAGATATTATAAATCGAGTTTTAAGGTGAAATTTTCAACTTTAAACAAGTTTACCATCATTATGATCATTTAATATGGGTGGGAATAACTTTTCCAGCGAAATGAAGGTCGATAGAGTGTCGATCGAACGATAAAATGTCTTCAAAAATGCTAGATACGATAAATCGAGTTTTAAGGTGAAATTTTCAATTTTAAACGCATTTACCATCACTATGATATTTTAATATCGGTGGAAATATGTTTCCCATCCAAATGAAGCTTGATAGAATGTCTATGGAACGATAAAATGTCTTTGAAAAAACTAGATACACTAAATCGAGTTTTAAGGTGAAATTTTTAATTTTAAACAAATTTACCATCACTATGATAATTTAATAAGGGTGGGCATAACTTTTCCATCGAAATGAAGCTCGATAGAGTGTCTATCGAACGATAAAATGTCTTCAAAAATGATTGATACGATAAATCGAGTTTTAAGGTGAAATTTTTGATTTTAAACGAATTTACCATCACTATGATATTTTAATATCGGTGGAAATATGTTTCCCATCCAAACGAAGCTTGATAGAATGTCGATCGAACGATAACATGTCTTTAGAAAAGATAGATACTCTAAATCGAGTTTTAAGGTGAAATTTTCAATTTTAAACGAATTTACCATCACTATAATATTTCAATATCGGTGGAAATATGTTTCCCATCCAAATGAAGCTCGATAGAATGTCTATGGAACGATAAAATGTCTTTGAAAAAAATAGATACACTAAATCGAGTTTTAAGGTGAAATTATTAACTTTAAACAAGTTTACCATCACTACGATAATTTAATATGGGTGGGAATAACTTTTTCATCGAAATGAAGCTCGATAGAGTGTCGATCGAACGATAAAATGTCTTCAAAAATGATAGATATTATAAATCGAGTTTGAAGGTGAAATTTTCAACTTTAAACAAGTTTACCATCACTATGATAATTTAATATGGTTGGGAATAACTTTTTCATCGAAATGAAGCTCGATAGAGTGTCGATCGAACGATAAGATGTCATCAAAAATGATAGATACGATAAATCGAGTTTTAAGGTGAAATTTTCAACTTTAAACAAGTTTACCATCACTATGATAATTTAATATGGGTGGGAATAACTTTTTCATCGAAATGAAGCTCGATAGAGTGTCGATCGAACGATAAAATGTCTTCAAAAATGATAGATATTATAAATGAGTTTTAAGGTGAAATTTTCAACTTTAAACAAGTTTACCATCACTATGATAATTTAATATGGGTGGGAATAACTTTTTCATCGAAATGAAGCTCGGTAGAGTGTCGATCGAACGATAAAATGTCTGCAAAAATGATAGATACGATAAATCGAGTTTTAAGGTGAAATTTTCAATTTTAAACGAATTTACCATCACTATGATAATTTAATATGGGTGGGAATAACTTTTTCATCGAAATGAAGCTCGATAGAGTGTCGATCGAACGATAAAATGTCTTTGAAAAAACTAGATACACTAAATCGAGTTTTAAGGTGAAATTTTTAATTTTAAACAAATTTACCATCACTATGATAATTTAATAAGGGTGGGCATAACTTTTCCATCGAAATGAAGCTCGATAGAGTGTCTATCGAACGATAAAATGTCTTCAAAAATGATTGATACGATAAATCGAGTTTTAAGGTGAAATTTTTGATTTTAAACGAATTTACCATCACTATGATATTTTAATATCGGTGGAAATATGTTTCCCATCCAAACGAAGCTTGATAGAATGTCGATCGAACGATAACATGTCTTTAGAAAAGATAGATACTCTAAATCGAGTTTTAAGGTGAAATTTTCAATTTTTAACGAATTTACCATCACTATAATATTTCAATATCGGTGGAAATATGTTTCCCATCCAAATGAAGCTCGATAGAATGTCTATGGAACGATAAAATGTCTTTGAAAAAAATAGATACACTAAATCGAGTTTTAAGGTGAAATTATTAACTTTAAACAAGTTTACCATCACTATGATAATTTAATATGGGTGGGAATAACTTTTTCATCGAAATGAAGCTCGATAGAGTGTCGATCGAACGATAAAATGTCTTCAAAAATGATAGATATTATAAATCGAGTTTGAAGGTGAAATTTTCAACTTTAAACAAGTTTACCATCACTATGATAATTTAATATGGTTGGGAATAACTTTTTCATCGAAATGAAGCTCGATAGAGTGTCGATCGAACGATAAGATGTCATCAAAAATGATAGATACGATAAATCGAGTTTTAAGGTGAAATTTTCAACTTTAAACAAGTTTACCATCACTATGATAATTTAATATGGGTGGGAATAACTTTTTCATCGAAATGAAGCTCGATAGAGTGTCGATCGAACGATAAAATGTCTTCAAAAATGATAGATATTATAAATGAGTTTTAAGGTGAAATTTTCAACTTTAAACAAGTTTACCATCACTATGATAATTTAATATGGGTGGGAATAACTTTTTCATCGAAATGAAGCTCGGTAGAGTGTCGATCGAACGATAAAATGTCTGCAAAAATGATAGATACGATAAATCGAGTTTTAAGGTGAAATTTTCAATTTTAAACGAATTTACCATCACTATGATAATTTAATATGGGTGGGAATAACTTTTTCATCGAAATGAAGCTCGATAGAGTGTCGATCGAACGATAAAATGTCTTCAAAAATGATAGATAGTATAAATCGAGTTTTAAGGTGAAATTTTCAACTTTAAACAAGTTTACCATCACTATGATAATTTAATATGGGTGGGAATAACTTTTTCATCGAAACGAAGCTCGATAGAGTGTCGATCGAACGATAAAATGTCATCAAAAATGATAGATACGATAAATAGAGTTTTAAGGTGAAATTTTCAACTTTAAACAAGTTTACCATCACTATGATAATTTAATATGGGTGGGAATAACTTTTTCATCGAAATGAAGCTCGATAGAGTGTCGATCGAACGATAAAATGTCATCAAAAATGATAGATACGATAAATCGAGTTTTAAGGTGAAATTTTTATCTTAAAACAACTTTACTATCACTATGATAATTTAATATGGGTTGGAATAACTTTTTCATCGAAACGAAGCTCGATAGAGTGTCGATCGAACGATAAAATGTCATCAAAAATCATAGATACGATAAATAGAGTTTTAAGGTGAAATTTTCAACTTTAAACAAGTTTACCATCACTATGATAATTTAATATGGGTGGGAATAACTTTTTCATCGAAATGAAGCTCGATAGAGTGTCGATCGAACGATAAAATGTCATCAAAAATGATAGATACGATAAATCGAGTTTTAAGGTGAAATTTTTAACTTAAAACAACTTTACTATCACTATGATAATTTATTATGGGTGGGAATAACTTTTTCATCGAAATGAAGCTCGATAGAGTGTCGATCGAACGATAAAATGTCATCAAAAATGATAGATACGATAAATCGAGTTTTAAGGTGATTTTTTTAACTTTAAACAACTTTACCATCACTATGATATTTTAATATGGGTGGGAATAACTTTTCCAGCGAAATGAAGCTCGATAGAGGGTAGATCGAACGATAAAATGTCTTCAAAAATGCTAGATACGATAAATCGAGTTTTAAGGTTAAATTTTCAATTTTAAACGAATTTACCATCACTATGATAATTTAATATGGGTGGGAATAACTTTTTCATCGAAATGAAGCTCGATAGAGTGTCGATCGAACGATAAAATGTCTTCAAAAATGATAGATATTATAAATCGACATTTAAGGTGAAATTTTCAACTTTAAACAAGTTTACCATCACTATGATAATTTAATATGGGTGGGAATAACTTTTTCATCGAAATGAAGCTCGATAGAGTGTCGATCGAACGATAAGATGTCATCAAAAATGATAGATACGTTAAATCGAGTTTTAAGGTGAAATTTTCAACTTTAAACAAGTTTACCATCACTATGATAATTTAATATGGGTGGGAATAACTTTTTCATCGAAATGAAGCTCGATAGAGTGTCGATCGAACGATAAAAAATCTTCAAAAATGATAGATATTATAAATCGAGTTTTAAGGTGAAATTTTCAACTTTAAACAAATTTACCATCACTATGATAATTTAATATGGGTGGGAATAACTTTTTCATCGAAATGAAGCTCGATAGAGTGTCGATCGAACGATAAAATGTCTTCAAAAATGCTAGATACGATAAATCGAGTTTTAAGGTAAAAATTTCAATTTTAAACGAATTTACCATCACTGTGATATTTTAATATGGGTGGAAATATGTTTCCCATCCAAATAAAGATTGATAGAATGTCTATGGAACGATAAAATGTCTTTGAAAAAAATAGATACACTAAATCGAGTTTTAAGGTGAAATTTTTAACTTTAAACAAGTTTACCATCACTATGATAATTTAATATGGGTGGGAATCAGTTTTTCATCGAAATAAAGCTCGATAGAGTGTCGACCGAACGATAAAATGTCTTCAAAAATGATAGATACGATAAATCGAGTTTTAAGGTGAAATTTTTAATTTTAAACAAATTTACCATCACTATGATAATTTAATAAGGGTGGGCATAACTTTTCCATCGAAATGAAGCTCGATAGGGTGTCACTCGAACGATAAAATGTCTTCAAAAATGATAGATACGATAAATCGAGTTTTAAGGTGAAATTTTTGATTTTAAACGAATTTACCATCACTATGATATTTTAATATCGGTGGAAATATGTTTCCCATCCAAACGAAGCTTGATAGAATGTCGATCGAACGATAACATGTCTTTAGAAAAGATAGATACTCTAAATCGAGTTTTAAGGTGAAATTTTCAATTTTAAACGAATTTACCATCACGATGATATTTTAATATCGGTGGAAATATGTTTCCCATCCAAGTGAAGCTTGATAGAATGTCTATGGAACGATAAAATGTCTTTGAGAAAAATAGATACACTAAATCGAGTTTTAAGGTGAAATTTTTAACTTTAAACAAGTTTACCATCACTATGATAATTTAATATGGGTGGGAATAACTTTTTCATTGAAATGAAGCTCGATAGAGTGTCGACCGAACGATAAAATGTCTTCAAAAATGCTAGATACGATAAATCGAGTTTTAAGGTGAAATTTTCAACTTTGAACAAGTTTACCATCACTATGATAATTTAATATGGGTGGGAATAACTTTTTCATCGAAATGAAGCTCGATAGAGTGTCGACCGAACGATAAAATGTCTTCAAAAATGATAGATACGATAAATCGAGTTTTAAGGTGAAATTTTCAACTTTAAACAAGTTTACCATCACTATGATAATTTAATATGGGTGGGAATAACTTTTCCAGCGAAATGAAGCTCGATAGAGTGTCGATCGAACGATAAAATGTCTTCAAAAATGCTACATACGATAAATTGAGTTTTAAGGTGAAATTTTCAACTTTAAACAAGTTTACCATCACTATGATAATTTAATATGGGTGTGAATAACTTTTTCATCGAAATGAAGCTCGATAGAGTGTCGATCGAACGATAAAATGTCTTCAAAAATGATAGATATTATAAATCGAGTTTTAAGGTGAAATTTTCTACTTTAAACAAGTTTACCATCACTATGATAATTTAATATGGGTGGGAATAACTTTTTCATCGAAATGAAGCTCGATAGAGTGTCGATCGAACGATAAAATGTCTTCGAAAATGATGGATACGATAAATCGAGTTTTAAGGTGAAATTTTCAATTTTAAACGAATTCACCATCACTATGATAATTTAATATGGGTGGGAATAACTTTTCCAGCGAAATAAAGCTCGATAGAGTGTCGATCGAACGATAACATGTCTTCAAAAATGATAGATATTATAAATCGAGTTTTAAGGTGAAATTTTCAACTTTAAACAAGTTTACCATCATTATGATCATTTAATATGGGTGGGAATAACTTTTCCAGCGAAATGAAGGTCGATAGAGTGTCGATCGAACGATAAAATGTCTTCAAAAATGCTAGATACGATAAATCGAGTTTTAAGGTGAAATTTTCAATTTTAAACGCATTTACCATCACTATGATATTTTAATATCGGTGGAAATATGTTTCCCATCCAAATGAAGCTTGATAGAATGTCTATGGAACGATAAAATGTCTTTGAAAAAACTAGATACACTAAATCGAGTTTTAAGGTGAAATTTTTAATTTTAAACAAATTTACCATCACTATGATAATTTAATAAGGGTGGGCATAACTTTTCCATCGAAATGAAGCTCGATAGAGTGTCTATCGAACGATAAAATGTCTTCAAAAATGATTGATACGATAAATCGAGTTTTAAGGTGAAATTTTTGATTTTAAACGAATTTACCATCACTATGATATTTTAATATCGGTGGAAATATGTTTCCCATCCAAACGAAGCTTGATAGAATGTCGATCGAACGATAACATGTCTTTAGAAAAGATAGATACTCTAAATCGAGTTTTAAGGTGAAATTTTCAATTTTAAACGAATTTACCATCACTATAATATTTCAATATCGGTGGAAATATGTTTCCCATCCAAATGAAGCTCGATAGAATGTCTATGGAACGATAAAATGTCTTTGAAAAAAATAGATACACTAAATCGAGTTTTAAGGTGAAATTATTAACTTTAAACAAGTTTACCATCACTACGATAATTTAATATGGGTGGGAATAACTTTTTCATCGAAATGAAGCTCGATAGAGTGTCGATCGAACGATAAAATGTCTTCAAAAATGATAGATATTATAAATCGAGTTTGAAGGTGAAATTTTCAACTTTAAACAAGTTTACCATCACTATGATAATTTAATATGGTTGGGAATAACTTTTTCATCGAAATGAAGCTCGATAGAGTGTCGATCGAACGATAAGATGTCATCAAAAATGATAGATACGATAAATCGAGTTTTAAGGTGAAATTTTCAACTTTAAACAAGTTTACCATCACTATGATAATTTAATATGGGTGGGAATAACTTTTTCATCGAAATGAAGCTCGATAGAGTGTCGATCGAACGATAAAATGTCTTCAAAAATGATAGATATTATAAATGAGTTTTAAGGTGAAATTTTCAACTTTAAACAAGTTTACCATCACTATGATAATTTAATATGGGTGGGAATAACTTTTTCATCGAAATGAAGCTCGGTAGAGTGTCGATCGAACGATAAAATGTCTGCAAAAATGATAGATACGATAAATCGAGTTTTAAGGTGAAATTTTCAATTTTAAACGAATTTACCATCACTATGATAATTTAATATGGGTGGGAATAACTTTTTCATCGAAATGAAGCTCGATAGAGTGTCGATCGAACGATAAAATGTCTTCAAAAATGATAGATAGTATAAATCGAGTTTTAAGGTGAAATTTTCAACTTTAAACAAGTTTACCATCACTATGATAATTTAATATGGGTGGGAATAACTTTTTCATCGAAACGAAGCTCGATAGAGTGTCGATCGAACGATAAAATGTCATCAAAAATGATAGATACGATAAATAGAGTTTTAAGGTGAAATTTTCAACTTTAAACAAGTTTACCATCACTATGATAATTTAATATGGGTGGGAATAACTTTTTCATCGAAATGAAGCTCGATAGAGTGTCGATCGAACGATAAAATGTCATCAAAAATGATAGATACGATAAATCGAGTTTTAAGGTGAAATTTTTATCTTAAAACAACTTTACTATCACTATGATAATTTAATATGGGTGGGAATAACTTTTTCATCGAAACGAAGCTCGATAGAGTGTCGATCGAACGATAAAATGTCATCAAAAATGATAGATACGATAAATAGAGTTTTAAGGTGAAATTTTCAACGTTAAACAAGTTTACCATCACTATGATAATTTAATATGGGTGGGAATAACTTTTTCATCGAAATGAAGCTCGATAGAGTGTCGATCGAACGATAAAATGTCATCAAAAATGATAGATACGATAAATCGAGTTTTAAGGTGAAATTTTTAACTTAAAACAACTTTACTATCACTATGATAATTTATTATGGGTGGGAATAACTTTTTCATCGAAATGAAGCTCGATAGAGTGTCGATCGAACGATAAAATGTCATCAAAAATGATAGATACGATAAATCGAGTTTTAAGGTGATTTTTTTAACTTTAAACAACTTTACCATCACTATGATATTTTAATATGGGTGGGAATAACTTTTCCAGCGAAATGAAGCTCGATAGAGGGTAGATCGAACGATAAAATGTCTTCAAAAATGCTAGATACGATAAATCGAGTTTTAAGGTTAAATTTTCAATTTTAAACGAATTCACCATCACCATGATAATTTAATATGGGTGGGAATAACTTTTTCATCGAAATGAAGCTCGATAGAGTGTCGATCGAACGATAAAATGTCTTCAAAAATGATAGATATTATAAATCGACATTTAAGGTGAAATTTTCAACTTTAAACAAGTTTACCATCACTATGATAATTTAATATGGGTGGGAATAACTTTTTCATCGAAATGAAGCTCGATAGAGTGTCGATCGAACGATAAGATGTCATCAAAAATGATAGATACGTTAAATCGAGTTTTAAGGTGAAATTTTCAACTTTAAACAAGTTTACCATCACTATGATAATTTAATATGGGTGGGAATAACTTTTTCATCGAAATGAAGCTCGATAGAGTGTCGATCGAACGATAAAAAATCTTCAAAAATGATAGATATTATAAATCGAGTTTTAAGGTGAAATTTTCAACTTTAAACAAATTTACCATCACTATGATAATTTAATATGGGTGGGAATAACTTTTTCATCGAAATGAAGCTCGATAGAGTGTCGATCGAACGATAAAATGTCTTCAAAAATGCTAGATACGATAAATCGAGTTTTAAGGTAAAAATTTCAATTTTAAACGAATTTACCATCACTGTGATATTTTAATATGGGTGGAAATATGTTTCCCATCCAAATAAAGATTGATAGAATGTCTATGGAACGATAAAATGTCTTTGAAAAAAATAGATACACTAAATCGAGTTTTAAGGTGAAATTTTTAACTTTAAACAAGTTTACCATCACTATGATAATTTAATATGGGTGGGAATAAGTTTTTCATCGAAATAAAGCTCGATAGAGTGTCGACCGAACGATAAAATGTCTTCAAAAATGATAGATACGATAAATCGAGTTTTAAGGTGAAATTTTTAATTTTAAACAAATTTACCATCACTATGATAATTTAATAAGGGTGGGCATAACTTTTCCATCGAAATGAAGCTCGATAGGGTGTCACTCGAACGATAAAATGTCTTCAAAAATGATAGATACGATAAATCGAGTTTTAAGGTGAAATTTTTGATTTTAAACGAATTTACCATCACTATGATATTTTAATATCGGTGGAAATATGTTTCCCATCCAAACGAAGCTTGATAGAATGTCGATCGAACGATAACATGTCTTTAGAAAAGATAGATACTCTAAATCGAGTTTTAAGGTGAAATTTTCAATTTTAAACGAATTTACCATCACGATGATATTTTAATATCGGTGGAAATATGTTTCCCATCCAAGTGAAGCTTGATAGAATGTCTATGGAACGATAAAATGTCTTTGAGAAAAATAGATACACTAAATCGAGTTTTAAGGTGAAATTTTTAACTTTAAACAAGTTTACCATCACTATGATAATTTAATATGGGTGGGAATAACTTTTTCATTGAAATGAAGCTCGATAGAGTGTCGACCGAACGATAAAATGTCTTCAAAAATGCTAGATACGATAAATCGAGTTTTAAGGTGAAATTTTCAACTTTGAACAAGTTTACCATCACTATGATAATTTAATATGGGTGGGAATAACTTTTTCATCGAAATGAAGCTCGATAGAGTGTCGACCGAACGATAAAATGTCTTCAAAAATGATAGATACGATAAATCGAGTTTTAAGGTGAAATTTTCAACTTTAAACAAGTTTACCATCACTATGATAATTTAATATGGGTGGGAATAACTTTTTCATCGAAATGAAGCTCGATAGAGTGTCGATCGAACGATGAGATGTCATCAAAAATGATAGATACGATAAATCGAGTTTTAAGGTGAAATTTTCAACTTTAAACAAGTTTACCATCACTATGATAATTTAATATGGGTGGGAATAACTTTTCCAGCGAAATGAAGCTCGATAGAGTGTCGATCGAACGATAAAATGTCTTCAAAAATGCTACATACGATAAATTGAGTTTTAAGGTGAAATTTTCAACTTTAAACAAGTTTACCATCACTATGATAATTTAATATGGATGTGAATAACTTTTTCATCGAAATGAAGCTCGATAGAGTGTCGATCGAACGATAAAATGTCTTCAAAAATGATAGATATTATAAATCGAGTTTTAAGGTGAAATTTTCTACTTTAAACAAGTTTACCATCACTATGATAATTTAATATGGGTGGGAATAACTTTTTCATCGAAATGAAGCTCGATAGAGTGTCGATCGAACGATAAAATGTCTTCGAAAATGATGGATACGATAAATCGAGTTTTAAGGTGAAATTTTCAATTTTAAACGAATTCACCATCACTATGATAATTTAATATGGGTGGGAATAACTTTTCCAGCGAAATAAAGCTCGATAGAGTGTCGATCGAACGATAAAATGTCTTCAAAAATGCTAGATACGATAAATCGAGTTTTAAGGTGAAATTTTCAATTTTAAACGCATTTACCATCACTATGATATTTTAATATCGGTGGAAATATGTTTCCCATCCAAATGAAGCTTGATAGAATGTCTATGGAACGATAAAATGTCTTTGAAAAAACTAGATACACTAAATCGAGTTTTAAGGTGAAATTTTTAATTTTAAACAAATTTACCATCACTATGATAATTTAATAAGGGTGGGCATAACTTTTCCATCGAAATGAAGCTCGATAGAGTGTCTATCGAACGATAAAATGTCTTCAAAAATGATTGATACGATAAATCGAGTTTTAAGGTGAAATTTTTGATTTTAAACGAATTTACCATCACTATGATATTTTAATATCGGTGGAAATATGTTTCCCATCCAAACGAAGCTTGATAGAATGTCGATCGAACGATAACATGTCTTTAGAAAAGATAGATACTCTAAATCGAGTTTTAAGGTGAAATTTTCAATTTTAAACGAATTTACCATCACTATAATATTTCAATATCGGTGGAAATATGTTTCCCATCCAAATGAAGCTCGATAGAATGTCTATGGAACGATAAAATGTCTTTGAAAAAAATAGATACACTAAATCGAGTTTTAAGGTGAAATTATTAACTTTAAACAAGTTTACCATCACTATGATAATTTAATATGGGTGGGAATAACTTTTTCATCGAAATGAAGCTCGATAGAGTGTCGATCGAACGATAAAATGTCATCAAAAATGATAGATACGATAAATCGAGTTTTAAGGTGAAATTTTTATCTTAAAACAACTTTACTATCACTATGATAATTTAATATGGGTGGGAATAACTTTTTCATCGAAATGAAGCTCGATAGAGTGTCGATCGAACGATAAAATGTCATCAAAAATGATAGATACGATAAATCGAGTTTTAAGGTGAAATTTTCAACTTTAAACAAGTTTACCATCACTATGATAATTTAATATGGGTGGGAATAACTTTTTCATCGAAATGAAGCTCGATAGAGTGTCGATCGAACGATAAAATGTCTTCAAAAATGATAGATATTATAAATGAGTTTTAAGGTGAAATTTTCAACTTTAAACAAGTTTACCATCACTATGATAATTTAATATGGGTGGGAATAACTTTTTCATCGAAATGAAGCTCGATAGAGAGTCGATCGAACGATAAAATGTCTGCAAAAATGATAGATACGATAAATCGAGTTTTAAGGTGAAATTTTCAATTTTAAACGAATTTACCATCACTATGATAATTTAATATGGGTGGGAATAACTTTTTCATCGAAATGAAGCTCGATAGAGTGTCGATCGAACGATAAAATGTCTTCAAAAATGCTAGATACGATAAATCGAGTTTTAAGGTGAAATTTTCAATTTTAAACGCATTTACCATCACTATGATATTTTAATATCGGTGGAAATATGTTTCCCATCCAAATGAAGCTTGATAGAATGTCTATGGAACGATAAAATGTCTTTGAAAAAACTAGATACACTAAATCGAGTTTTAAGGTGAAATTTTTAATTTTAAACAAATTTACCATCACTATGATAATTTAATAAGGGTGGGCATAACTTTTCCATCGAAATGAAGCTCGATAGAGTGTCTATCGAACGATAAAATGTCTTCAAAAATGATTGATACGATAAATCGAGTTTTAAGGTGAAATTTTTGATTTTAAACGAATTTACCATCACTATGATATTTTAATATCGGTGGAAATATGTTTCCCATCCAAACGAAGCTTGATAGAATGTCGATCGAACGATAACATGTCTTTAGAAAAGATAGATACTCTAAATCGAGTTTTAAGGTGAAATTTTCAATTTTAAACGAATTTACCATCACTATAATATTTCAATATCGGTGGAAATATGTTTCCCATCCAAATGAAGCTCGATAGAATGTCTATGGAACGATAAAATGTCTTTGAAAAAAATAGATACACTAAATCGAGTTTTAAGGTGAAATTATTAACTTTAAACAAGTTTACCATCACTACGATAATTTAATATGGGTGGGAATAACTTTTTCATCGAAATGAAGCTCGATAGAGTGTCGATCGAACGATAAAATGTCTTCAAAAATGATAGATATTATAAATCGAGTTTGAAGGTGAAATTTTCAACTTTAAACAAGTTTACCATCACTATGATAATTTAATATGGTTGGGAATAACTTTTTCATCGAAATGAAGCTCGATAGAGTGTCGATCGAACGATAAGATGTCATCAAAAATGATAGATACGATAAATCGAGTTTTAAGGTGAAATTTTCAACTTTAAACAAGTTTACCATCACTATGATAATTTAATATGGGTGGGAATAACTTTTTCATCGAAATGAAGCTCGATAGAGTGTCGATCGAACGATAAAATGTCTTCAAAAATGATAGATATTATAAATGAGTTTTAAGGTGAAATTTTCAACTTTAAACAAGTTTACCATCACTATGATAATTTAATATGGGTGGGAATAACTTTTTCATCGAAATGAAGCTCGGTAGAGTGTCGATCGAACGATAAAATGTCTGCAAAAATGATAGATACGATAAATCGAGTTTTAAGGTGAAATTTTCAATTTTAAACGAATTTACCATCACTATGATAATTTAATATGGGTGGGAATAACTTTTTCATCGAAATGAAGCTCGATAGAGTGTCGATCGAACGATAAAATGTCTTCAAAAATGATAGATAGTATAAATCGAGTTTTAAGGTGAAATTTTCAACTTTAAACAAGTTTACCATCACTATGATAATTTAATATGGGTGGGAATAACTTTTTCATCGAAACGAAGCTCGATAGAGTGTCGATCGAACGATAAAATGTCATCAAAAATGATAGATACGATAAATAGAGTTTTAAGGTGAAATTTTCAACTTTAAACAAGTTTACCATCACTATGATAATTTAATATGGGTGGGAATAACTTTTTCATCGAAATGAAGCTCGATAGAGTGTCGATCGAACGATGAGATGTCATCAAAAATGATAGATACGATAAATCGAGTTTTAAGGTGAAATTTTCAACTTTAAACAAGTTTACCATCACTATGATAATTTAATATGGGTGGGAATAACTTTTCCAGCGAAATGAAGCTCGATAGAGTGTCGATCGAACGATAAAATGTCTTCAAAAATGCTACATACGATAAATTGAGTTTTAAGGTGAAATTTTCAACTTTAAACAAGTTTACCATCACTATGATAATTTAATATGGATGTGAATAACTTTTTCATCGAAATGAAGCTCGATAGAGTGTCGATCGAACGATAAAATGTCTTCAAAAATGATAGATATTATAAATCGAGTTTTAAGGTGAAATTTTCTACTTTAAACAAGTTTACCATCACTATGATAATTTAATATGGGTGGGAATAACTTTTTCATCGAAATGAAGCTCGATAGAGTGTCGATCGAACGATAAAATGTCTTCGAAAATGATGGATACGATAAATCGAGTTTTAAGGTGAAATTTTCAATTTTAAACGAATTCACCATCACTATGATAATTTAATATGGGTGGGAATAACTTTTCCAGCGAAATAAAGCTCGATAGAGTGTCGATCGAACGATAAAATGTCTTCAAAAATGCTAGATACGATAAATCGAGTTTTAAGGTGAAATTTTCAATTTTAAACGCATTTACCATCACTATGATATTTTAATATCGGTGGAAATATGTTTCCCATCCAAATGAAGCTTGATAGAATGTCTATGGAACGATAAAATGTCTTTGAAAAAACTAGATACACTAAATCGAGTTTTAAGGTGAAATTTTTAATTTTAAACAAATTTACCATCACTATGATAATTTAATAAGGGTGGGCATAACTTTTCCATCGAAATGAAGCTCGATAGAGTGTCTATCGAACGATAAAATGTCTTCAAAAATGATTGATACGATAAATCGAGTTTTAAGGTGAAATTTTTGATTTTAAACGAATTTACCATCACTATGATATTTTAATATCGGTGGAAATATGTTTCCCATCCAAACGAAGCTTGATAGAATGTCGATCGAACGATAACATGTCTTTAGAAAAGATAGATACTCTAAATCGAGTTTTAAGGTGAAATTTTCAATTTTAAACGAATTTACCATCACTATAATATTTCAATATCGGTGGAAATATGTTTCCCATCCAAATGAAGCTCGATAGAATGTCTATGGAACGATAAAATGTCTTTGAAAAAAATAGATACACTAAATCGAGTTTTAAGGTGAAATTATTAACTTTAAACAAGTTTACCATCACTATGATAATTTAATATGGGTGGGAATAACTTTTTCATCGAAATGAAGCTCGATAGAGTGTCGATCGAACGATAAAATGTCATCAAAAATGATAGATACGATAAATCGAGTTTTAAGGTGAAATTTTTATCTTAAAACAACTTTACTATCACTATGATAATTTAATATGGGTGGGAATAACTTTTTCATCGAAATGAAGCTCGATAGAGTGTCGATCGAACGATAAAATGTCATCAAAAATGATAGATACGATAAATCGAGTTTTAAGGTGAAATTTTCAACTTTAAACAAGTTTACCATCACTATGATAATTTAATATGGGTGGGAATAACTTTTTCATCGAAATGAAGCTCGATAGAGTGTCGATCGAACGATAAAATGTCTTCAAAAATGATAGATATTATAAATGAGTTTTAAGGTGAAATTTTCAACTTTAAACAAGTTTACCATCACTATGATAATTTAATATGGGTGGGAATAACTTTTTCATCGAAATGAAGCTCGATAGAGAGTCGATCGAACGATAAAATGTCTGCAAAAATGATAGATACGATAAATCGAGTTTTAAGGTGAAATTTTCAATTTTAAACGAATTTACCATCACTATGATAATTTAATATGGGTGGGAATAACTTTTTCATCGAAATGAAGCTCGATAGAGTGTCGATCGAACGATAAAATGTCTTCAAAAATGATAGATAGTATGAATCGAGTTTTAAGGTGAAATTTTCAACTTTAAACAAGTTTACCATCACTATGATAATTTAATATGGGTGGGAATAACTTTTTCATCGAAACGAAGCTCGATAGAGTGTCGATCGAACGATAAAATGTCATCAAAAATGATAGATACGATAAATAGAGTTTTAAGGTGAAATTTTCAACTTTAAACAAGTTTACCATCACTATGATAATTTAATGTGGGTGGGAATAACTTTTTCATCGAAATGAAGCTCGATAGAGTGTCGATCGAACGATAAAATGTCATCAAAAATGATAGATACGATAAATCGAGTTTTAAGGTGAAATTTTTAACTTAAAACAACTTTACTATCACTATGATAATTTATTATGGGTGGGAATAACTTTTTCATCGAAATGAAGCTCGATAGAGTGTCGATCGAACGATAAAATGTCATCAAAAATGATAGATACGATAAATCGAGTTTTAAGGTGATTTTTTTAACTTTAAACAACTTTACCATCACTATGATATTTTAATATGGGTGGGAATAACTTTTCCAGCGAAATGAAGCTCGATAGAGTGTCGATCGAACGATAAAATGTCTTCAAAAATGCTAGATACGATAAATCGAGTTTTAAGGTTAAATTTTCAATTTTAAACGAATTTACCATCACTATGATAATTTAATATGGGTGGGAATAACTTTTTCATCGAAATGAAGCTCGATAGAGTGTCGATCGAACGATAAAATGTCTTCAAAAATGATAGATATTATAAATCGAGTTTTAAGGTGAAATTTTCAACTTTAAACAAGTTTACCATCACTATGATAATTTAATATGGGTGGGAATAACTTTTTCATCGAAATGAAGCTCGATAGAGTGTCGATCGAACGATAAAATGTCTTCAAAAATGCTAGATACGATAAATCGAGTTTTAAGGTGAAAATTTCAATTTTAAACGAATTTACCATCACTGTGATATTTTAATATGGGTGGAAATATGTTACCCATCCAAATGAAGCTTGATAGAATGTCTATGGAACGATAAAATGTCTTTGAAAAAAATAGATACACTAAATCGAGTTTTAAGGTGAAATTTTTAATTTTAAACAAATTTACCATCACTATGATAATTTAATAAGGGTGGGCATAACTTTTCCATCGAAATGAAGCTCGATAGGGTGTCACTCGAACGATAAAATGTCTTCAAAAATGATAGATACGATAAATCGAGTTTTAAGGTGAAATTTTTGATTTTAAACGAATTTACCATCACTATGATATTTTAATATCGGTGGAAATATGTTTCCCATCCAAATGAAGCTTGATAGAATGTCTATGGAACGATAAAATGTCTTTGAGAAAAATAGATACACTAAATCGAGTTTTAAGGTGAAATTTTTAACTTTAAACAAGTTTACCATCACTATGATAATTTAAAATGGGTGGGAATAAGTTTTTCATCGAAATAAAGCTCGATAGAGTGTCGACCGAACGATAAAATGTCTTCAAAAATGATAGATACGATAAATCGAGTTTTAAGGTGAAATTTTTAATTTTAAACAAATTTACCATCACTATGATAATTTAATAAGGGTGGGCATAACTTTTCCATCGAAATGAAGCTCGATAGGGTGTCACTCGAACGATAAAATGTCTTCAAAAATGATAGATACGATAAATCGAGTTTTAAGGTGAAATTTTTGATTTTAAACGAATTTACCATCACTATGATATTTTAATATCGGTGGAAATATGTTTCCCATCCAAACGAAGCTTGATAGAATGTCGATCGAACGATAACATGTCTTTAGAAAAGATAGATACTCTAAATCGAGTTTTAAGGTGAAATTTTCAATTTTAAACGAATTTACCATCACGATGATATTTTAATATCGGTGGAAATATGTTTCCCATCCAAATGAAGCTTGATAGAATGTCTATGGAACGATAAAATGTCTTTGAGAAAAATAGATACACTAAATCGAGTTTTAAGGTGAAATTTTTAACTTTAAACAAGTTTACCATCACTATGATAATTTAATATGGGTGGGAATAACTTTTTCATCGAAATGAAGCTCGATAGAGTGTCGACCGAACGATAAAATGTCTTCAAAAATGATAGATACGATAAATCGAGTTTTAAGGTGAAATTTTCAACTTTAAACAAGTTTACCATCACTATGATAATTTAATATGGGTGGGAATAACTTTTTCATCGAAATGGAGCTCGATAGAGTGTCGATCGAACGATAAAATGTCTTCAAAAATGCTAGATACGATACATCGAGTTTTAAGGTGAAAATTTCAATTTTAAACGAATTTACCATCACTGTGATATTTTAATATGGGTGGAAATATGTTTCCCATCCAAATGAAGATTGATAGAATGTCTATGGAACGATAAAATGTCTTTGAAAAAAATAGATACACTAAATCGAGTTTTAAGGTGAAATTTTTAACTTTAAACAAGTTTACCATCACTATGATAATTTAATATGGGTGGGAATAAGTTTTTCATCGAAATAAAGCTCGATAGAGTGTCGACCGAACGATAAAATGTCTTCAAAAATGATAGATACGATAAATCGAGTTTTAAGGTGAAATTTTTAATTTTAAACAAATTTACCATCACTATGATAATTTAATATGGGTGGGAATAACTTTTCCAGCGAAATGAAGCTCGATAGAGTGTCGATCGAACGATAGCATGTCTTCAAAAATGCTAGATACGATAAATCGAGTTTTAAGGTGAAATTTTCAATTTTAAACGAATTTACCATCACTATGATATTTTAATATCGGTGGAAATATGTTTCCCATCCAAATGAAGCTTGATAGAATGTCTATGGAACGATAAAATGTCTTTGAAAAAACTAGATACACTAAATCGAGTTTTAAGGTGAAATTTTTAATTTTAAACAAATTTACCATCACTATGATAATTTAATAAGGGTGGGCATAACTTTTCCATCGAAATGAAGCTCGATAGAGTGTCAATCGAACGATAAAATGTCGTCAAAAATGATTGATACGATAAATCGAGTTTTAAGGTGAAATTTTTGATTTTAAACGAATTTACCATCACTATGATATTTTAATATCGGTGGAAATATGTTTCCCATCCAAACGAAGCTTGATAGAATGTCGATCGAACGATAAAATGTCTTTAGAAAAGATAGATACACTAAATCGAGTTTTACGGTGAAATTTTTAATTTTAAACAAGTTTACCATCACTATGATAATTTAATATGGGTGGGAATAACTTTTCCATCGAAATGAAGCTCGATAGAGTGTCGATCGAACGATAAAATGTCTTCAAAAATGATAGATATTATAAATCGAGTTTTAAGGTGAAATTTTTGATTTTAAACGAATTTACCATCACTATGATATTTTAATATCGGTGGAAATATGTTTCCCATCCAAACGAAGCTTGATAGAATGTCGATCGAACGATAAAATGTCTTTAGAAAAGATAGATACACTAAATCGAGTTTTACGGTGAAATTTTCAACTTTAAACAAGTTTACCATCACTATGATAATTTAATATGGGTGGGAATAACTTTTTCATCGAAATGAAGCTTGATAGAATGTCTATGGAACGATAAAATGTCTTTGAAAAAACTAGATACACTTAATCGAGTTTTAAGGTGAAATTTTTAATTTTAAACAAATTTACCATCACTATGATAATTTAATAAGGGTGGGCATAACTTTTCCATCGAAATGAAGCTCGATAGAGTGTCAATCGAACGATAAAATGTCTTCAAAAATGATTGATACGATAAATCGAGTTTTAAGGTGAAATTTTTGATTTTAAACGAATTTAACATCACTATGATATTTTAATATCGGTGGAAATATGTTTCCCATCCAAACGAAGCTTGATAGAATGTCGATCGAACGATAAAATGTCTTTAGAAAAGATAGATACACTAAATCGAGTTTTACGGTGAAATTTTTAATTTTAAACAAGTTTACCATCACTATGATAATTTAATATGGGTGGGAATAACTTTTTCATCGAAATGAAGCTCGATAGAGTGTCGATCGAACGATAAAATGTCTTCAAAAATGATAGATATTATAAATCGAGTTTTAAGGTGAAATTTTCAACTTTAAACAAGTTTACCATCACTATGATAATTTAATATGGGTGGGAATAACTTTTTCATCGAAATGAAGCTCGATAGAGTGTCGATCGAACGATAAAATGTCTTCAAAAATGCTAGATACGATAAATCGAGTTTTAAGGTGAAATTTTCAATTTTAAACGAATTTACCATCACTATGGTATTTTAATATCGGTGGAAATATGTTTCCCATCCAAATGAAGCTTGATAGAATGTCTATGGAACGATAAAATGTCTTTGAAAAAAATAGATACACTAAATCGAGTTTTAAGGTGAAATTTTTAACTTTAAACAAGTTTACCATCACTATGATAATTTAATATGGGTGGGAATAACTTTTTCATCGAAATGAAGCTCGATAGAGTGTCGACCGAACGATAAAATGTCTTCAAAAATGATAGATACGATAAATCGAGTTTTAAGGTGAAATTTTTAATTTTAAACAAATTTACCATCACTATGATAATTTAATATGGGTGGGAATCACTTTTTCAGCGAAATGAAGGTCGATAGAGTGTCGATCGAACGATAAAATGTCTTCAAAAATGATAGATATTATAAATCGAGTTTTAAGGTGAAATTTTCTACTTTAAACAAGTTTACCATCACTATGATAATTTAATATGGGTGTGAATAACTTTTCCAGCGAAATGAAGCTCGATAGAGTGTCGATCGAACGATAAAATGTCTTCAAAAATGCTAGATACGATAAATCGAGTTTTAAGGTGAAATTTTCAACTTTAAACAAGTTTACCACCACTATGATAATTTAATATGGGTGTGAATAACTTTTTCATCGAAATGAAGCTCGATAGAGTGTCGATCGAACGATAAAATGTCTTCAAAAATGATAGATATTATAAATCGAGTTTTAAGGTGAAATTTTCAATTTTAAACGAATTTACCATCACTATGGTATTTTAATATCGGTGGAAATATGTTTCCCATCCAAATGAAGCTTGATAGAATGTCTATGGAACGATAAAAAGTCTTTGAAAAAAATAGATACACTAAATCGAGTTTTAAGGTGAAATTTTTAACTTTAAACAAGTTTACCATCACTATGATAATTTAATATGGGTGGGAATAACTTTTTCATCGAAATGAAGCTCGATAGAGTGTCGACCGAACGATAAAATGTCTTCAAAAATGATAGATACGATAAATCGAGTTTTAAGGTGAAATTTTTAATTTTAAACAAGTTTACCATCACTATGATAATTTAATATGGGTGGGAATAACTTTTTCATCGAAACGAAGCTCGATAGAGTGTCGATCGAACGATAAAATGTCATCAAAAATGATAGATACGATAAATAGAGTTTTAAGGTGAAATTTTCAACTTTAAACAAGTTTACTATCACTATGATAATTTAATATGGGTGGGAATAACTTTTTCATCGAAATGAAGCTCGATAGAGTGTCGATCGAACGATAAAATGTCATCAAAAATGATAGATACGATAAATCGAGTTTTAAGGTGAAATTTTTAACTTAAAACAACTTTACTATCACTATGATAATTTATTATGGGTGGGAATAACTTTTTCATCGAAATGAAGCTCGATAGAGTGTCGATCGAACGATAAAATGTCATCAAAAATGATAGATACGATAAATCGAGTTTTAAGGTGATTTTTTTAACTTTAAACAACTTTACCATCACTATGATATTTTAATATGGGTGGGAATAACTTTTCCAGCGAAATGAAGCTCGATAGAGTGTCGATCGAACGATAAAATGTCTTCAAAAATGCTAGATACGATAAATCGAGTTTTAAGGTTAAATTTTCAATTTTAAACGAATTTACCATCACTATGATAATTTAATATGGGTGGGAATAACTTTTTCATCGAAATGAAGCTCGATAGAGTGTCGATCGAACGATAAAATGTCTTCAAAAATGATAGATATTATAAATCGAGTTTTAAGGTGAAATTTTCAACTTTAAACAAGTTTACCATCACTATGATAATTTAATATGGGTGGGAATAACTTTTTCATCGAAATGAAGCTCGATAGAGTGTCGATCGAACGATAAAATGTCTTCAAAAATGCTAGATACGATAAATCGAGTTTTAAGGTGAAAATTTCAATTTTAAACGAATTTACCATCACTGTGATATTTTAATATGGGTGGAAATATGTTACCCATCCAAATGAAGCTTGATAGAATGTCTATGGAACGATAAAATGTCTTTGAAAAAAATAGATACACTAAATCGAGTTTTAAGGTGAAATTTTTAATTTTAAACAAATTTACCATCACTATGATAATTTAATAAGGGTGGGCATAACTTTTCCAGCGAAATGAAGCTCGATAGAGTGTCGATCGAACGATAGCATGTCTTCAAAAATGCTAGATACGATAAATCGAGTTTTAAGGTGAAATTTTCAATTTTAAACGAATTTACCATCACTATGATATTTTAATATCGGTGGAAATATGTTTCCCATCCAAATGAAGCTTGATAGAATGTCTATGGAACGATAAAATGTCTTTGAAAAAACTAGATACACTAAATCGAGTTTTAAGGTGAAATTTTTAATTTTAAACAAATTTACCATCACTATGATAATTTAATAAGGGTGGGCATAACTTTTCCATCGAAATGAAGCTCGATAGAGTGTCGATCGAACGATAAAATGTCTTCAAAAATGATAGATATTATAAATCGAGTTTTAAGGTGAAATTTTCTACTTTAAACAAGTTCACCATCACTATGATAATTTAATATGGGTAAGAATAACTTTTTCATCGAAATGAAGCTCGATAGAGTGTCGATCGAACGATACGATGTCATCAAAAATGATAGATACAATAAATCGAGTTTTCGTTTTAAACAAATTTACCATCACTATGATAATTTAATACGGGTGGAAATCTCTTTATCATCCAAATGAAGCTCAATCGAGTATCGATCGAACGATAAAATGTCGTTGAACATGATCGATACGATAAATCGAGTTTTAAGATGAAATTTTTGATTTTAAACAGATTTTCCTTCACTACGATATTTTAATATGGGTGGGAATAACTTTTTCATCGAAATGAAGCTCGATAGAGTGTCAATCGAACGATAAAATGTCTTCAAAAATGATAGATATTATAAATCGAGTTTTAAGGTGAAATTTTCAACTTTAAACAAGTTTACCATCACTATGATAATTTAATATGGGTGGGAATAACTTTTCCAGCGAAATGAAGCTCGATAGAGTGTCGATCGAACGATAAAATGTCTTCAAAAATGCTAGATACGATAAATCGAGTTTTAAGGTGAAATTTTCAATTTTAAACGAATTTACCATCACTATGATATTTTAATATCGGTGGAAATATGTTTCCCATCCAAATGAAGCTTGATAGAATGTCTATGGAACGATAAAATGTCTTTGAAAAAACTAGATACACTAAATCGAGTTTTAAGGTGAAATTTTTAATTTTAAACAAATTTACCATCACTATGATAATTTAATAAGGGTGGGCATAACTTTTCCATCGAAATGAAGCTCGATAGAGTGTCAATCGAACGATAAAATGTCTTCAAAAATGATTGATACGATAAATCGAGTTTTAAGGTGAAATTTTTGATTTTAAACGAATTTACCATCACTATGATATTTTAATATCGGTGGAAATATGTTTCCCATCCAAACGAAGCTTGATAGAATGTCGATCGAACGATAAAATGTCTTTAGAAAAGATAGATACACTAAATCGAGTTTTACGGTGAAATTTTTAATTTTAAACAAGTTTACCATCACTATGATAATTTAATATGGGTGGGAATAACTTTTTCATCGAAATGAAGCTCGATAGAGTGTCGATCGAACGATAAAATGTCTTCAAAAATGATAGATATTATAAATCGAGTTTTAAGGTGAAATTTTCAACTTTAAACAAGTTTACCATCACTATGATAATTTAATATGGGTGGGAATAACTTTTTCATCGAAATGAAGCTCGATAGAGTGTCGATCGAACGATAAAATGTCTTCAAAAATGCTAGATACGATAAATCGAGTTTTAAGGTGAAATTTTCAATTTTAAACGAATTTACCATCACTATGGTATTTTAATATCGGTGGAAATATGTTTCCCATCCAAATGAAGCTTGATAGAATGTCTATGGAACGATAAAATGTCTTTGAAAAAAATAGATACACTAAATCGAGTTTTAAGGTGAAATTTTTAACTTTAAACAAGTTTACCATCACTATGATAATTTAATATGGGTGGGAATAACTTTTTCATCGAAATGAAGCTCGATAGAGTGTCGACCGAACGATAAAATGTCTTCAAAAATGATAGATACGATAAATCGAGTTTTAAGGTGAAATTTTTAATTTTAAACAAATTTACCATCACTATGATAATTTAATATGGGTGGGAATCACTTTTTCAGCGAAATGAAGGTCGATAGAGTGTCGATCGAACGATAAAATGTCTTCAAAAATGATAGATATTATAAATCGAGTTTTAAGGTGAAATTTTCTACTTTAAACAAGTTTACCATCACTATGATAATTTAATATGGGTGTGAATAACTTTTCCAGCGAAATGAAGCTCGATAGAGTGTCGATCGAACGATAAAATGTCTTCAAAAATGCTAGATACGATAAATCGAGTTTTAAGGTGAAATTTTCAACTTTAAACAAGTTTACCACCACTATGATAATTTAATATGGGTGTGAATAACTTTTTCATCGAAATGAAGCTCGATAGAGTGTCGATCGAACGATAAAATGTCTTCAAAAATGATAGATATTATAAATCGAGTTTTAAGGTGAAATTTTCAATTTTAAACGAATTTACCATCACTATGGTATTTTAATATCGGTGGAAATATGTTTCCCATCCAAATGAAGCTTGATAGAATGTCTATGGAACGATAAAAAGTCTTTGAAAAAAATAGATACACTAAATCGAGTTTTAAGGTGAAATTTTTAACTTTAAACAAGTTTACCATCACTATGATAATTTAATATGGGTGGGAATAACTTTTTCATCGAAATGAAGCTCGATAGAGTGTCGACCGAACGATAAAATGTCTTCAAAAATGATAGATACGATAAATCGAGTTTTAAGGTGAAATTTTTAATTTTAAACAAGTTTACCATCACTATGATAATTTAATATGGGTGGGAATAACTTTTTCATCGAAACGAAGCTCGATAGAGTGTCGATCGAACGATAAAATGTCATCAAAAATGATAGATACGATAAATAGAGTTTTAAGGTGAAATTTTCAACTTTAAACAAGTTTACTATCACTATGATAATTTAATATGGGTGGGAATAACTTTTTCATCGAAATGAAGCTCGATAGAGTGTCGATCGAACGATAAAATGTCATCAAAAATGATAGATACGATAAATCGAGTTTTAAGGTGAAATTTTTAACTTAAAACAACTTTACTATCACTATGATAATTTATTATGGGTGGGAATAACTTTTTCATCGAAATGAAGCTCGATAGAGTGTCGATCGAACGATAAAATGTCATCAAAAATGATAGATACGATAAATCGAGTTTTAAGGTGATTTTTTTAACTTTAAACAACTTTACCATCACTATGATATTTTAATATGGGTGGGAATAACTTTTCCAGCGAAATGAAGCTCGATAGAGTGTCGATCGAACGATAAAATGTCTTCAAAAATGCTAGATACGATAAATCGAGTTTTAAGGTTAAATTTTCAATTTTAAACGAATTTACCATCACTATGATAATTTAATATGGGTGGGAATAACTTTTTCATCGAAATGAAGCTCGATAGAGTGTCGATCGAACGATAAAATGTCTTCAAAAATGATAGATATTATAAATCGAGTTTTAAGGTGAAATTTTCAACTTTAAACAAGTTTACCATCACTATGATAATTTAATATGGGTGGGAATAACTTTTTCATCGAAATGAAGCTCGATAGAGTGTCGATCGAACGATAAAATGTCTTCAAAAATGCTAGATACGATAAATCGAGTTTTAAGGTGAAAATTTCAATTTTAAACGAATTTACCATCACTGTGATATTTTAATATGGGTGGAAATATGTTACCCATCCAAATGAAGCTTGATAGAATGTCTATGGAACGATAAAATGTCTTTGAAAAAAATAGATACACTAAATCGAGTTTTAAGGTGAAATTTTTAATTTTAAACAAATTTACCATCACTATGATAATTTAATAAGGGTGGGCATAACTTTTCCAGCGAAATGAAGCTCGATAGAGTGTCGATCGAACGATAGCATGTCTTCAAAAATGCTAGATACGATAAATCGAGTTTTAAGGTGAAATTTTCAATTTTAAACGAATTTACCATCACTATGATATTTTAATATCGGTGGAAATATGTTTCCCATCCAAATGAAGCTTGATAGAATGTCTATGGAACGATAAAATGTCTTTGAAAAAACTAGATACACTAAATCGAGTTTTAAGGTGAAATTTTTAATTTTAAACAAATTTACCATCACTATGATAATTTAATAAGGGTGGGCATAACTTTTCCATCGAAATGAAGCTCGATAGAGTGTCGATCGAACGATAAAATGTCTTCAAAAATGATAGATATTATAAATCGAGTTTTAAGGTGAAATTTTCTACTTTAAACAAGTTCACCATCACTATGATAATTTAATATGGGTAAGAATAACTTTTTCATCGAAATGAAGCTCGATAGAGTGTCGATCGAACGATACGATGTCATCAAAAATGATAGATACAATAAATCGAGTTTTCGTTTTAAACAAATTTACCATCACTATGATAATTTAATACGGGTGGAAATCTCTTTATCATCCAAATGAAGCTCAATCGAGTATCGATCGAACGATAAAATGTCGTTGAACATGATCGATACGATAAATCGAGTTTTAAGATGAAATTTTTGATTTTAAACAGATTTTCCTTCACTACGATATTTTAATATGGGTGGGAATAACTTTTTCATCGAAATGAAGCTCGATAGAGTGTCAATCGAACGATAAAATGTCTTCAAAAATGATAGATATTATAAATCGAGTTTTAAGGTGAAATTTTCAACTTTAAACAAGTTTACCATCACTATGATAATTTAATATGGGTGGGAATAACTTTTCCAGCGAAATGAAGCTCGATAGAGTGTCGATCGAACGATAAAATGTCTTCAAAAATGCTAGATACGATAAATCGAGTTTTAAGGTGAAATTTTCAATTTTAAACGAATTTACCATCACTATGATATTTTAATATCGGTGGAAATATGTTTCCCATCCAAATGAAGCTTGATAGAATGTCTATGGAACGATAAAATGTCTTTGAAAAAACTAGATACACTAAATCGAGTTTTAAGGTGAAATTTTTAATTTTAAACAAATTTACCATCACTATGATAATTTAATAAGGGTGGGCATAACTTTTCCATCGAAATGAAGCTCGATAGAGTGTCAATCGAACGATAAAATGTCTTCAAAAATGATTGATACGATAAATCGAGTTTTAAGGTGAAATTTTTGATTTTAAACGAATTTACCATCACTATGATATTTTAATATCGGTGGAAATATGTTTCCCATCCAAACGAAGCTTGATAGAATGTCGATCGAACGATAAAATGTCTTTAGAAAAGATAGATACACTAAATCGAGTTTTACGGTGAAATTTTTAATTTTAAACAAGTTTACCATCACTATGATAATTTAATATGGGTGGGAATAACTTTTTCATCGAAATGAAGCTCGATAGAGTGTCGATCGAACGATACGATGTCATCAAAAATGATAGATACAATAAATCGAGTTTTAAGGTGAAATTTTCAATTTTAAACAAATTTACCATCACTATGATAATTTAATACGGGTGGAAATCTCTTTATCATCCAAATGAAGCTCAATCGAGTATCGATCGAACGATAAAATGTCGTTGAACATGATCGATACGATAAATCGAGTTTTAAGATGAAATTTTTGATTTTAAACAGATTTTCCTTCACTACGATATTTTAATATGGGTGGGAATAACTTTTTCATCGAAATGAAGCTCGATAGAGTGTCAATCGAACGATAAAATGTCTTCAAAAATGATAGATATTATAAATCGAGTTTTAAGGTGAAATTTTCAACTTTAAACAAGTTTACCATCACTATGATAATTTAATATGGGTGGGAATAACTTTTCCAGCGAAATGAAGCTCGATAGAGTGTCGATCGAACGATAAAATGTCTTCAAAAATGCTAGATACGATAAATCGAGTTTTAAGGTGAAATTTTCAACTTTAAACAAGTTTACCACCACTATGATAATTTAATATGGGTGTGAATAACTTTTTCATCGAAATGAAGCTCGATAGAGTGTCGATCGAACGATAAAATGTCTTCAAAAATGATAGATATTATAAATCGAGTTTTAAGGTGAAATTTTCTACTTTAAACAAGTTTACCATCACTATGATAATTTAATATGGGTGGGAATAACTTTTCCAGCGAAATGAAGCTCGATAGAGTGTCGATCGAACGATAAAATGTCTTCAAAAATGCTAGATACGATAAATCGAGTTTTAAGGTGAAATTTTCAACTTTAAACAAGTTTACCACCACTATGATAATTTAATATGGGTGTGAATAACTTTTTCATCGAAATGAAGCTCGATAGAGTGTCGATCGAACGATAAAATGTCTTCAAAAATGATAGATATTATAAATCGAGTTTTAAGGTGAAATTTTCAATTTTAAACGAATTTACCATCACTATGGTATTTTATATCGGTGGAAATATGTTTCCCATCCAAATGAAGCTTGATAGAATGTCTATGGAACGATAAAATGTCTTTGAAAAAAATAGATACACTAAATCGAGTTTTAAGGTGAAATTTTTAACTTTAAACAAGTTTACCATCACTATGATAATTTAATATGGGTGGGAATAACTTTTTCATCGAAATGAAGCTCGATAGAGTGTCGACCGAACGATAAAATGTCTTCAAAAATGATAGATACGATAAATCGAGATTTAAGGTGAAATTTTTAATTTTAAACAAATTTACCATCACTATGATAATTTAATATGGGTGGGAATCACTTTTCCAGCGAAATGAAGGTCGATAGAGTGTCGATCGTACGATAAAATGTCTTCAAAAATGCTAGATACGATAAATCGAGTTTTAAGGTGAAATTTTCAACTTTAAACAAGTTTACCACCACTATGATAATTTAATATGGGTGTGAATAACTTTTTCATCGAAATGAAGCTCGATAGAGTGTCGATCGAACGATAAAATGTCTTCAAAAATGATAGATATTATAAATCGAGTTTTAAGGTGAAATTTTCTACTTTAAACAAGTTTACCATCACTATGATAATTTAATATGGGTGGGAATAACTTTTCCAGCGAAATGAAGCTCGATAGAGTGTCGATCGAACGATAAAATGTCTTCAAAAATGCTAGATACGATAAATCGAGTTTTAAGGTGAAATTTTCAACTTTAAACAAGTTTACCACCACTATGATAATTTAATATGGGTGTGAATAACTTTTTCATCGAAATGAAGCTGGATAGAGTGTCGATCGAACGATAAAATGTCTTCAAAAATGATAGATATTATAAATCGAGTTTTAAGGTGAAATTTTCAATTTTAAACGAATTTAACATCACTATGGTATTTTAATATCGGTGGAAATATGTTTCCCATCCAAATGAAGCTTGATAGAATGTCTATGGAACGATAAAATGTCTTTGAAAAAAATAGATCCACTAAATCGAGTTTTAAGGTGAAATTTTTAACTTTAAACAAGTTTACCATCACTATGATAATTTAATATGGGTGGGAATAAGTTTTTCATCGAAATAAAGCTCGATAGAGTGTCGACCGAACGATAAAATGTCTTCAAAAATGATAGATACGATAAATCGAGTTTTGAGGTGAAATTTTTAATTTTAAACAAATTTACCATCACTATGATAATTTAATATGGGTGGGAATAACTTTTCCAGCGAAATGAAGCTCGATAGAGTGTCGATCGAACGATAGCATGTCTTCAAAAATGCTAGATACGATAAATCGAGTTTTAAGGTGAAATTTTCAATTTTAAACGAATTTACCATCACTATGATATTTTAATATCGGTGGAAATATGTTTCCCATCCAAATGAAGCTTGATAGAATGTCTATGGAACGATAAAATGTCTTTGAAAAAACTAGATACACTAAATCGAGTTTTAAGGTGAAATTTTTAATTTTAAACAAATTTACCATCACTATGATAATTTAATAAGGGTGGGCATAACTTTTCCATCGAAATGAAGCTCGATAGAGTGTCAATCGAACGATAAAATGTCTTCAAAAATGATTGATACGATAAATCGAGTTTTAAGGTGAAATTTTTGATTTTAAACGAATTTACCATCACTATGATATTTTAATATCGGTGGAAATATGTTTCCCATCCAAACGAAGCTTGATAGAATGTCGATCGAACGATAAAATGTCTTTAGAAAAGATAGATACACTAAATCGAGTTTTACGGTGAAATTTTTAATTTTAAACAAGTTTACCATCACTATGATAATTTAATATGGGTGGGAATAACTTTTCCATCGAAATGAAGCTCGATAGAGTGTCGATCGAACGATAAAATGTCTTCAAAAATGATAGATATTATAAATCGAGTTTTAAGGTGAAATTTTCAACTTTAAACAAGTTTACCATCACTATGATAATTTAATATGGGTGGGAATAACTTTTTCATCGAAATGAAGCTTGATAGAATGTCTATGGAACGATAAAATGTCTTTGAAAAAACTAGATACACTTAATCGAGTTTTAAGGTGAAATTTTTAATTTTAAACAAATTTACCATCACTATGATAATTTAATAAGGGTGGGCATAACTTTTCCATCGAAATGAAGCTCGATAGAGTGTCAATCGAACGATAAAATGTCTTCAAAAATGATTGATACGATAAATCGAGTTTTAAGGTGAAATTTTTGATTTTAAACGAATTTAACATCACTATGATATTTCAATATCGGTGGAAATATGTTTCCCATCCAAACGAAGCTTGATAGAATGTCGATCGAACGATAAAATGTCTTTAGAAAAGATAGATACACTAAATCGAGTTTTACGGTGAAATTTTTAATTTTAAACAAGTTTACCATCACTATGATAATTTAATATGGGTGGGAATAACTTTTTCATCGAAATGAAGCTCGATAGAGTGTCGATCGAACGATAAAATGTCTTCAAAAATGATAGATATTATAAATCGAGTTTTAAGGTGAAATTTTCAACTTTAAACAAGTTTACCATCACTATGATAATTTAATATGGGTGGGAATAACTTTTTCATCGAAATGAAGCTCGATAGAGTGTCGATCGAACGATAAAATGTCTTCAAAAATGCTAGATACGATAAATCGAGTTTTAAGGTGAAATTTTCAATTTTAAACAAATTTACCATCACTATGATAATTTAATATGGGTGGGAATCACTTTTTCAGCGAAATGAAGGTCGATAGAGTGTCGATCGAACGATAAAATGTCTTCAAAAATGATAGATATTATAAATCGAGTTTTAAGGTGAAATTTTCTACTTTAAACAAGTTTACCATCACTATGATAATTTAATATGGGTGGGAATAACTTTTCCAGCGAAATGAAGCTCGATAGAGTGTCGATCGAACGATAAAATGTCTTCAAAAATGCTAGATACGATAAATCGAGTTTTAAGGTGAAATTTTCAACTTTAAACAAGTTTACCACCACTATGATAATTTAATATGGGTGTGAATAACTTTTTCATCGAAATGAAGCTCGATAGAGTGTCGATCGAACGATAAAATGTCTTCAAAAATGATAGATATTATAAATCGAGTTTTAAGGTGAAATTTTCAATTTTAAACGAATTTACCATCACTATGGTATTTTAATATCGGTGGAAATATGTTTCCCATCCAAATGAAGCTTGATAGAATGTCTATGGAACGATAAAATGTCTTTGAAAAAAATAGATACACTAAATCGAGTTTTAAGGTGAAATTTTTAACTTTAAACAAGTTTACCATCACTATGATAATTTAATATGGGTGGGAATAACTTTTTCATCGAAATGAAGCTCGATAGAGTGTCGACCGAACGATAAAATGTCTTCAAAAATGATAGATACGATAAATCGAGTTTTAAGGTGAAATTTTTAATTTTAAACAAATTTACCATCACTATGATAATTTAATATGGGTGGGAATAACTTTTTCATCGAAATGAAGCTCGATAGAGTGTCGACCGAACGATAAAATGTCTTCAAAAATGATAGATACGATAAATCGAGTTTTAAGGTGAAATTTTCAACTTTAAACAAGTTTACCACCACTATGATAATTTAATATGGGTGTGAATAACTTTTTCATCGAAATGAAGGTCGATAGAGTGTCGATCGAACGATAAAATGTCTTCAAAAATGATAGATATTATAAATCGAGTTTTAAGGTGAAATTTTCTACTTTAAACAAGTTCACCATCACTATGATAATTTAATATGGGTAAGAATAACTTTTTCATCGGAATGAAGCTCGATAGAGTGTCGATCGAACGATACGATGTCATCAAAAATGATAGATATTATAAATCGAGTTTTAAGGTGAAATTTTCAACTTTAAACAAGTTTACCATCACTATGATAATTTAATATGGGTGGGAATAACTTTTCCAGCGAAATGAAGCTCGATAGAGTGTCGATCGAACGATAAAATGTCTTCAAAAATGCTAGATACGATAAATCGAGTTTTAAGGTGAAATTTTCAACTTTAAACAAGTTTACCACCACTATGATAATTTAATATGGGTGTGAATAACTTTTTCATCGAAATGAAGCTCGATAGAGTGTCGATCGAACGATAAAATGTCTTCAAAAATGATAGATATTATAAATCGAGTTTTAAGGGGAAATTTTCCACTTTAAACAAGTTTACCATCACTATGATAATTTAATATGGGTGGGAATAACTTTTCCAGCGAAATGAAGCTCGATAGAGTGTCGATCGAACGATAAAATGTCTTCAAAAATGCTAGATACGATAAATCGAGTTTTAAGGTGAAATTTTCAACTTTAAACAAGTTTACCACCACTATGATAATTTAATATGGGTGTGAATAACTTTTTCATCGAAATGAAGCTCGATAGAGTGTCGATCGAACGATAAAATGTCTTCAAAAATGATAGATATTATAAATCGAGTTTTAAGGTGAAATTTTCAATTTTAAACGAATTTACCTTCACTATGGTATTTTAATATCGGTGGAAATATGTTTCCCATCCAAATGAAGCTTGATAGAATGTCTATGGAACGATAAAATGTCTTTGAAAAAAATAGATACACTAAATCGAGTTTTAAGGTGAAATTTTTAACTTTAAACAAGTTTACCATCACTATGATAATTTAATATGGGTGGGAATAACTTTTTCATCGAAATGAAGCTCGATAGAGTGTCGACCGAACGATAAAATGTCTTCAAAAATGATAGATACGATAAATCGAGTTTTAAGGTGAAATTTTTAATTTTAAACAAATTTACCATCACTATGATAATTTAATATGGGTGGGAATCACTTTTCCAGCGAAATGAAGGTCGATAGAGTGTCGATCGTACGATAAAATGTCTTCAAAAATGCTAGATACGATAAATCGAGTTTTAAGGTGAAATTTTCAACTTTAAACAAGTTTACCACCACTATGATAATTTAATATGGGTGTGAATAACTTTTTCATCGAAATGAAGCTCGATAGAGTGTCGATCGAACGATAAAATGTCTTCAAAAATGATAGATATTATAAATCGAGTTTTAAGGTGAAATTTTCTACTTTAAACAAGTTTACCATCACTATGATAATTTAATATGGGTGGGAATAACTTTTCCAGCGAAATGAAGCTCGATAGAGTGTCGATCGAACGATAAAATGTCTTCAAAAATGCTAGATACGATAAATCGAGTTTTAAGGTGAAATTTTCAACTTTAAACAAGTTTACCACCACTATGATAATTTAATATGGGTGTGAATAACTTTTTCATCGAAATGAAGCTCGATAGAGTGTCGATCGAACGATAAAATGTCTTCAAAAATGATAGATATTATAAATCGAGTTTTAAGGTGAAATTTTCAATTTTAAACGAATTTAACATCACTATGGTATTTTAATATCGGTGGAAATATGTTTCCCATCCAAATGAAGCTTGATAGAATGTCTATGGAACGATAAAATGTCTTTGAAAAAAATAGATACACTAAATCGAGTTTTAAGGTGAAATTTTTAACTTTAAACAAGTTTACCATCACTATGATAATTTAATATGGGTGGGAATAACTTCTTCATCGAAATGAAGCTCGATAGAGTGTCGACCGAACGATAAAATGTCTTCAAAAATGATAGATACGATAAATCGAGTTTTAAGGTGAAATTTTTAATTTTAAACAAATTTACCATCACTATGATAATTTAATATGGGTGGGAATCACTTTTCCAGCGAAATGAAGGTCGATAGAGTGTGGATCGTACGATAAAATGTCTTCAAAAATGCTAGATACGATAAATCGAGTTTTAAGGTGAAATTTTCAACTTTAAACAAGTTTACCACCACTATGATAATTTAATATGGGTGTGAATAACTTTTTCATCGAAATGAAGCTCGATAGAGTGTCGATCGAACGATAAAATGTCTTCAAAAATGATAGATATTATAAATCGAGTTTTAAGGTGAAATTTTCTACTTTAAACAAGTTTACCATCACTATGATAATTTAATATGGGTGGGAATAACTTTTCCAGCGAAATGAAGCTCGATAGAGTGTCGATCGAACGATAAAATGTCTTCAAAAATGCTAGATACGATAAATCGAGTTTTAAGGTGAAATTTTCAGCTTTAAACAAGTTTACCACCACTATGATAATTTAATATGGGTGTGAATAACTTTTTCATCGAAATGAAGCTCGATAGAGTGTCGATCGAACGATAAAATGTCTTCAAAAATGATAGATATTATAAATCGAGTTTTAAGGTGAAATTTTCTACTTTAAACAAGTTTACCATCACTATGATAATTTAATATCGGTAAGAATAACTTTTTCATCGAAATGAAGCTCGATAGAGTGTCGATCGAACGATACGATGTCATCAAAAATGATAGATACAATAAATCGAGTTTTAAGGTGAAATTTTCAATTTTAAACAAATTTACCATCACTATGATAATTTAATACGGGTGGAAATCTCTTTATCATCCAAATGAAGCTCAATCGAGTATCGATCGAACGATAAAATGTCGTTGAACATGATCGATACGATAAATCGAGTTTTAAGATGAAATTTTTGATTTTAAACAGATTTTCCTTCACTACGATATTTTAATATGGGTGGGAATAACTTTTTCATCGAAATGAAGCTCGATAGAGTGTCAATCGAACGATAAAATGTCTTCAAAAATGATAGATATTATAAATCGAGTTTTAAGGTGAAATTTTCAACTGTAAACAAGTTTACCATCACTATGATAATTTAATATGGGTGGGAATAACTTTTCCAGCGAAATGAAGCTCGATAGAGTGTCGATCGAACGATAAAATGTCTTCAAAAATGATAGATACGATAAATCGAGTTTTAAGATGAAATTTTTGATTTTAAACAGATTTTCCTTCACTACGATATTTTAATATGGGTGGGAATAACTTTTTCATCGAAATGAAGCTCGATAGAGTGTCAATCGAACGATAAAATGTCTTCAAAAATGATAGATACGATAAATCGAGTTTTAAGGTGAAATTTTCAATTTTAAACGAATTTACCATCACTATGATATTTCAATATCGGTGGAAATATGTTTCCCATCCAAATGAAGCTTGATAGAATGTCTATGGAACGATAAAATGTCTTTGAAAAAACTAGATACACTAAATCGAGTTTTAAGGTGAAATTTTTAATTTTAAACAAATTTACCATCACTATGATAATTTAATAAGGGTGGGCATAACTTTTCCATCGAAATGAAGCTCGATAGAGTGTCAATCGAACGATAAAATGTCTTCAAAAATGATTGATACGATAAATCGAGTTTTAAGGTGAAATTTTTGATTTTAAACGAATTTACCATCACTATGATATTTTAATATCGGTGGAAATATGTTTCCCATCCAAACGAAGCTTGATAGAATGTCGATCGAACGATAACATGTCTTTAGAAAAGATAGATACTCTAAATCGAGTTTTAAGGTGAAATTTTCAATTTTAAACGAACGAAAACGTGATGGTAATCACTATGATATTTTAATATCGGTGGAAGTATGTTTCCCATCCAAATGAAGCTTGATAGAATGTCTATGGAACGATAAAATGTCTTTGAAAAAAATAGATACACTAAATCGAGTTTTAAGGTGAAATTTTTAACTTTAAACAAGTTTACCATCACTATGATAATTTAATATGGGTGGGAATAACTTTTTCATCGAAATGAAGCTCGATAGAGTGTCGACCGAACGATAAAATGTCTTCAAAAATGATAGATACGATAAATCGAGTTTTAAGGTGAAATTTTTAATTTTAAACAAATTTACCATCACTATGATAATTTAATATGGGTGGGAATCACTTTTCCAGCGGAATGAAGGTCGATAGAGTGTCGACCGAACGATAAAATGTCTTCAAAAATGATAGATACGATAAATCGAGTTTTAAGGTGAAATTTTTAATTTTAAACTAATTTACCATCACTATGATAATTTAATATGGGTGGGAATCACTTTTCCAGCGAAATGAAGGTCGATAGAGTGTCGATCGAACGATAAAATGTCTTCAAAAATGCTAGATACGATAAATCGAGTTTTAAGGTGAAATTTTCAACTTTAAACAAGTTTACCATCACTATGATAATTTAATATGGGTGGGAATAACTTTTTCATCGAAATGAAGCTCGATAGAGTGTCGACCGAACGATAAAATGTCTTCAAAAATGATAGATACGATAAATCGAGTGTTAAGGTGAAATTTTTAATTTTAAACAAATTTACCATCACTATGATAATTTAATATGGGTGGGAATAACTTTTCCAGCGAAATGAAGGTCGATAGAGTGTCGATCGAACGATAAAATGTCTGCAAAAATGATAGATACGATAAATCGAGTTTTAAGGTGAAATTTTCAATTTTAAACGAATTTACCATCACTATGATAATTTAATATGGGTGGGAATAACTTTTTCATCGAAATGAAGCTCGATAGAGTGTCGATCGAACGATAAAATGTCTTCAAAAATGATAGATAGTATAAATCGAGTTTTAAGGTGAAATTTTCAACTTTAAACAAGTTTACCATCACTATGATAATTTAATATGGATGGGAATAACTTTTTCATCGAAACGAAGCTCGATAGAGTGTCGATCGAACGATAAAATGTCATCAAAAATGATAGATACGATAAATAGAGTTTTAAGGTGAAATTTTTAACTTAAAACAACTTTACTATCACTATGATAATTTAATATGGGTGGGAATAACTTTTTCATCGAAATGAAGCTCGATAGAGTGTCGATCGAACGATAAAATGTCATCAAAAATGATAGATACGATAAATCGAGTTTTAAGGTGAAAATTTCAATTTTAAACGAATTTACCATCACTGTGATATTTTAATATGGGTGGAAATATGTTTCCCATCCAAATAAAGATTGATAGAATGTCTATGGAACGATAAAATGTCTTTGAAAAAAATAGATACACTAAATCGAGTTTTAAGGTGAAATTTTTAACTTTAAACAAGTTAACCATCACTATGATAATTTAATATGGGTGGGAATAAGTTTTTCATCGAAATAAAGCTCGATAGAGTGTCGACCGAACGATAAAATGTCTTCAAAAATGATAGATACGATAAATCGAGTTTTAAGGTGAAATTTTTAATTTTAAACAAATTTACCATCACTATGATAATTTAATAAGGGTGGGCATAACTTTTCCATCGAAATGAAGCTCGATAGGGTGTCACTCGAACGATAAAATGTCTTCAAAAATGATAGATACGATAAATCGAGTTTTAAGGTGAAATTTTTGATTTTAAACGAATTTACCATCACTATGATATTTTAATATCGGTGGAAATATGTTTCCCATCCAAACGAAGCTTCATAGAATGTCGATCGAACGATAACATGTCTTTAGAAAAGATAGATACTCTAAATCGAGTTTTAAGGTGAAATTTTCAATTTTAAACGAATTTACCATCACGATGATATTTTAATATCGGTGGAAATATGTTTCCCATCCAAATGAAGCTTGATAGAATGTCTATGGAACGATAAAATGTCTTTGAAAAAAATAGATACACTAAATCGAGTTTTAAGGTGAAATTTTTAACTTTAAACAAGTTTACCATCACTATGATAATTTAATATGGGTGGGAATAACTTTTTCATCGAAATGAAGCTCGATAGAGTGTCGACCGAACGATAAAATGTCTTCAAAAATGATAGATACGATAAATCGAGTTTTAAGGTGAAATTTTCAACTTTAAACAAGTTTACCACCACTATGATAATTTAATATGGGTGTGAATAACTTTTTCATCGAAATGAAGGTCGATAGAGTGTCGATCGAACGATAAAATGTCTTCAAAAATGATAGATATTATAAATCGAGTTTTAAGGTGAAATTTTCTACTTTAAACAAGTTCACCATCACTATGATAATTTAATATGGGTAAGAATAACTTTTTCATCGGAATGAAGCTCGATAGAGTGTCGATCGAACGATACGATGTCATCAAAAATGATAGATATTATAAATCGAGTTTTAAGGTGAAATTTTCAACTTTAAACAAGTTTACCATCACTATGATAATTTAATATGGGTGGGAATAACTTTTCCAGCGAAATGAAGCTCGATAGAGTGTCGATCGAACGATAAAATGTCTTCAAAAATGCTAGATACGATAAATCGAGTTTTAAGGTGAAATTTTCAACTTTAAACAAGTTTACCACCACTATGATAATTTAATATGGGTGTGAATAACTTTTTCATCGAAATGAAGCTCGATAGAGTGTCGATCGAACGATAAAATGTCTTCAAAAATGATAGATATTATAAATCGAGTTTTAAGGGGAAATTTTCCACTTTAAACAAGTTTACCATCACTATGATAATTTAATATGGGTGGGAATAACTTTTCCAGCGAAATGAAGCTCGATAGAGTGTCGATCGAACGATAAAATGTCTTCAAAAATGCTAGATACGATAAATCGAGTTTTAAGGTGAAATTTTCAACTTTAAACAAGTTTACCACCACTATGATAATTTAATATGGGTGTGAATAACTTTTTCATCGAAATGAAGCTCGATAGAGTGTCGATCGAACGATAAAATGTCTTCAAAAATGATAGATATTATAAATCGAGTTTTAAGGTGAAATTTTCAATTTTAAACGAATTTACCTTCACTATGGTATTTTAATATCGGTGGAAATATGTTTCCCATCCAAATGAAGCTTGATAGAATGTCTATGGAACGATAAAATGTCTTTGAAAAAAATAGATACACTAAATCGAGTTTTAAGGTGAAATTTTTAACTTTAAACAAGTTTACCATCACTATGATAATTTAATATGGGTGGGAATAACTTTTTCATCGAAATGAAGCTCGATAGAGTGTCGACCGAACGATAAAATGTCTTCAAAAATGATAGATACGATAAATCGAGTTTTAAGGTGAAATTTTTAATTTTAAACAAATTTACCATCACTATGATAATTTAATATGGGTGGGAATCACTTTTCCAGCGAAATGAAGGTCGATAGAGTGTCGATCGTACGATAAAATGTCTTCAAAAATGCTAGATACGATAAATCGAGTTTTAAGGTGAAATTTTCAACTTTAAACAAGTTTACCACCACTATGATAATTTAATATGGGTGTGAATAACTTTTTCATCGAAATGAAGCTCGATAGAGTGTCGATCGAACGATAAAATGTCTTCAAAAATGATAGATATTATAAATCGAGTTTTAAGGTGAAATTTTCTACTTTAAACAAGTTTACCATCACTATGATAATTTAATATGGGTGGGAATAACTTTTCCAGCGAAATGAAGCTCGATAGAGTGTCGATCGAACGATAAAATGTCTTCAAAAATGCTAGATACGATAAATCGAGTTTTAAGGTGAAATTTTCAACTTTAAACAAGTTTACCACCACTATGATAATTTAATATGGGTGTGAATAACTTTTTCATCGAAATGAAGCTCGATAGAGTGTCGATCGAACGATAAAATGTCTTCAAAAATGATAGATATTATAAATCGAGTTTTAAGGTGAAATTTTCAATTTTAAACGAATTTAACATCACTATGGTATTTTAATATCGGTGGAAATATGTTTCCCATCCAAATGAAGCTTGATAGAATGTCTATGGAACGATAAAATGTCTTTGAAAAAAATAGATACACTAAATCGAGTTTTAAGGTGAAATTTTTAACTTTAAACAAGTTTACCATCACTATGATAATTTAATATGGGTGGGAATAACTTCTTCATCGAAATGAAGCTCGATAGAGTGTCGACCGAACGATAAAATGTCTTCAAAAATGATAGATACGATAAATCGAGTTTTAAGGTGAAATTTTTAATTTTAAACAAATTTACCATCACTATGATAATTTAATATGGGTGGGAATCACTTTTCCAGCGAAATGAAGGTCGATAGAGTGTCGATCGTACGATAAAATGTCTTCAAAAATGCTAGATACGATAAATCGAGTTTTAAGGTGAAATTTTCAACTTTAAACAAGTTTACCACCACTATGATAATTTAATATGGGTGTGAATAACTTTTTCATCGAAATGAAGCTCGATAGAGTGTCGATCGAACGATAAAATGTCTTCAAAAATGATAGATATTATAAATCGAGTTTTAAGGTGAAATTTTCTACTTTAAACAAGTTTACCATCACTATGATAATTTAATATGGGTGGGAATAACTTTTCCAGCGAAATGAAGCTCGATAGAGTGTCGATCGAACGATAAAATGTCTTCAAAAATGCTAGATACGATAAATCGAGTTTTAAGGTGAAATTTTCAGCTTTAAACAAGTTTACCACCACTATGATAATTTAATATGGGTGTGAATAACTTTTTCATCGAAATGAAGCTCGATAGAGTGTCGATCGAACGATAAAATGTCTTCAAAAATGATAGATATTATAAATCGAGTTTTAAGGTGAAATTTTCTACTTTAAACAAGTTTACCATCACTATGATAATTTAATATCGGTAAGAATAACTTTTTCATCGAAATGAAGCTCGATAGAGTGTCGATCGAACGATACGATGTCATCAAAAATGATAGATACAATAAATCGAGTTTTAAGGTGAAATTTTCAATTTTAAACAAATTTACCATCACTATGATAATTTAATACGGGTGGAAATCTCTTTATCATCCAAATGAAGCTCAATCGAGTATCGATCGAACGATAAAATGTCGTTGAACATGATCGATACGATAAATCGAGTTTTAAGATGAAATTTTTGATTTTAAACAGATTTTCCTTCACTACGATATTTTAATATGGGTGGGAATAACTTTTTCATCGAAATGAAGCTCGATAGAGTGTCAATCGAACGATAAAATGTCTTCAAAAATGATAGATATTATAAATCGAGTTTTAAGGTGAAATTTTCAACTGTAAACAAGTTTACCATCACTATGATAATTTAATATGGGTGGGAATAACTTTTCCAGCGAAATGAAGCTCGATAGAGTGTCGATCGAACGATAAAATGTCTTCAAAAATGATAGATACGATAAATCGAGTTTTAAGGTGAAATTTTCAATTTTAAACGAACTTACCATCACTATGATAATTTAATAAGGGTGGGCATAACTTTTCCATCGAAATGAAGCTCGATAGAGTGTCAATCGAACGATAAAATGTCTTCAAAAATGATTGATACGATAAATCGAGTTTTAAGGTGAAATTTTTGATTTTAAACGAATTTACCATCACTATGATATTTTAATATCGGTGGAAATATGTTTCCCATCCAAACGAAGCTTGATAGAATGTCGATCGAACGATAACATGTCTTTAGAAAAGATAGATACTCTAAATCGAGTTTTAAGGTGAAATTTTCAATTTTAAACGAACGAAAACGTGATGGTAATCACTATGATATTTTAATATCGGTGGAAATATGTTTCCCATCCAAATGAAGCTTGATAGAATGTCTATGGAACGATAAAATGTCTTTGAAAAAAATAGATACACTAAATCGAGTTTTAAGGTGAAATTTTTAACTTTAAACAAGTTTACCATCACTATGATAATTTAATATGGGTGGGAATAACTTTTTCATCGAAATGAAGCTCGATAGAGTGTCGACCGAACGATAAAATGTCTTCAAAAATGATAGATACGATAAATCGAGTTTTAAGGTGAAATTTTTAATTTTAAACAAATTTACCATCACTATGATAATTTAATATGGGTGGGAATCACTTTTCCAGCGAAATGAAGGTCGATAGAGTGTCGATCGAACGATAAAATGTCTTCAAAAATGCTAGATACGATAAATCGAGTTTTAAGGTGAAATTTTCAACTTTAAACAAGTTTACCACCACTATGATAATTTAATATGGGTGTGAATAACTTTTTCATCGAAATGAAGCTCGATAGAGTGTCGATCGAACGATAAAATGTCTTCAAAAATGATAGATATTATAAATCGAGTTTTAAGGTGAAATTTTCTACTTTAAACAAGTTTACCATCACTATGATAATTTAATATGGGTGGGAATAACTTTTCCAGCGAAATGAAGCTCGATAGAGTGTCAATCGAACGATAAAATGTCTTCAAAAATGATAGATATTATAAATCGAGTTTTAAGGTGAAATTTTCAACTTTAAACAAGTTTACCATCACTATGATAATTTAATATGGGTGGGAATAACTTTTCCAGCGAAATGAAGCTCGATAGAGTGTCGATCGAACGATAAAATGTCTTCAAAAATGATAGATACGATAAATCGAGTTTTAAGGTGAAATTTTCAATTTTAAACGAATTTACCATCACTATGATATTTCAATATCGGTGGAAATATGTTTCCCATCCAAATGAAGCTTGATAGAATGTCTATGGAACGATAAAATGTCTTTGAAAAAACTAGATACACTAAATCGAGTTTTAAGGTGAAATTTTTAATTTTAAACAAATTTACCATCACTATGATAATTTAATAAGGGTGGGCATAACTTTTCCATCGAAATGAAGCTCGATAGAGTGTCAATCGAACGATAAAATGTCTTCAAAAATGATTGATACGATAAATCGAGTTTTAAGGTGAAATTTTTGATTTTAAACGAATTTACCATCACTATGATATTTTAATATCGGTGGAAATATGTTTCCCATCCAAACGAAGCTTGATAGAATGTCGATCGAACGATAACATGTCTTTAGAAAAGATAGATACTCTAAATCGAGTTTTAAGGTGAAATTTTCAATTTTAAACGAACGAAAACGTGATGGTAATCACTATGATATTTTAATATCGGTGGAAGTATGTTTCCCATCCAAATGAAGCTTGATAGAATGTCTATGGAACGATAAAATGTCTTTGAAAAAAATAGATACACTAAATCGAGTTTTAAGGTGAAATTTTTAACTTTAAACAAGTTTACCATCACTATGATAATTTAATATGGGTGGGAATAACTTTTTCATCGAAATGAAGCTCGATAGAGTGTCGACCGAACGATAAAATGTCTTCAAAAATGATAGATACGATAAATCGAGTTTTAAGGTGAAATTTTTAATTTTAAACAAATTTACCATCACTATGATAATTTAATATGGGTGGGAATCACTTTTCCAGCGGAATGAAGGTCGATAGAGTGTCGACCGAACGATAAAATGTCTTCAAAAATGATAGATACGATAAATCGAGTTTTAAGGTGAAATTTTTAATTTTAAACTAATTTACCATCACTATGATAATTTAATATGGGTGGGAATCACTTTTCCAGCGAAATGAAGGTCGATAGAGTGTCGATCGAACGATAAAATGTCTTCAAAAATGCTAGATACGATAAATCGAGTTTTAAGGTGAAATTTTCAACTTTAAACAAGTTTACCATCACTATGATAATTTAATATGGGTGGGAATAACTTTTTCATCGAAATGAAGCTCGATAGAGTGTCGACCGAACGATAAAATGTCTTCAAAAATGATAGATACGATAAATCGAGTGTTAAGGTGAAATTTTTAATTTTAAACAAATTTACCATCACTATGATAATTTACTATGGGTGGGAATCACTTTTCCAGCGAAATGAAGGTCGATAGAGTGTCGATCGAACGATAAAATGTCTTCAAAAATGCTAGATACGATAAATCGAGTTTTAAGGTGAAATTTTCAACTTTAAACAAGTTTACCACCACTATGATAATTTAATATGGGTGTGAATAACTTTTTCATCGAAATGAAGCTCGATAGAGTGTCGATCGAACGATAAAATGTCTTCAAAAATGATAGATATTATAAATCGAGTTTTAAGGTGAAATTTTCTACTTTAAACAAGTTTACCATCACTATGATAATTTAATATGGGTGGGAATAACTTTTCCAGCGAAATGAAGCTCGATAGAGTGTCGATCGAACGATAAAATGTCTTCAAAAATGCTAGATACGATAAATCGAGTTTTAAGGTAAAATTTTCAACTTTAAACAAGTTTACCACCACTATGATAATTTAATATGGGTGTGAATAACTTTTTCATCGAAATGAAGCTCGATAGAGTGTCGATCGAACGATAAAATGTCTTCAAAAATGATAGATATTATAAATCGAGTTTTAAGGTGAAATTTTCAATTTTAAACGAATTTACCATCACTATGGTATTTTAATATCGGTGAAAATATGTTTCCCATCCAAATGAAGCTTGATAGAATGTCTATGGAACGATAAAATGTCTCTGAAAAAAATAGATACACTAAATCGAGTTTTAAGGTGAAATTTTTAACTTTAAACAAGTTTACCATTACTATGATAATTTAATATGGGTGGGAATAAGTTTTTCATCGAAATAAAGCTCGATAGAGTGTCGACCGAACGATAAAATGTCTTCAAAAATGATAGATACGATAAATCGAGTTTTAAGGTGAAATTTTTAATTTTAAACAAATTTACCATCACTATGATAATTTAATAAGGGTGGGCATAACTTTTCCATCGAAATGAAGCTCGATAGGGTGTCACTCGAACGATAAAATGTCGTCAAAAATGATAGATACGATAAATCGAGTTTTAAGGTGAAATTTTTGATTTTAAACGAATTTACCATCACTATGATATTTTAATATCGGTGGAAATATGTTTCCCATCCAAACGAAGCTTGATAGAATGTCGATCGAACGATAACATGTCTTTAGAAAAGATAGATACTCTAAATCGAGTTTTAAGGTGAAATTTTCAATTTTAAACGAATTTACCATCACTATGATATTTTAATATCGGTGGAAATATGTTTCCCATCCAAATGAAGCTTGATAGAATGTCTATGGAACGATAAAATGTCTTTGAAAAAAATAGATACACTAAATCGAGTTTTAAGGTGAAATTTTTAACTTTAAACAAGTTTACCATCACTATGATAATTTAATATGGGTGGGAATAACTTTTTCATCGAAATGAAGCTCGATAGAGTGTCGACCGAACGATAAAATGTCTTCAAAAATGATAGATACGATAAATCGAGTTTTAAGGTGAAATTTTTAATTTTAAACAAATTTACCATCACTATGATAATTTAATATGGGTGGGAATCACTTTTCCAGCGAAATGAAGGTCGATAGAGTGTCGATCGAACGATAAAATGTCTTCAAAAATGCTAGATACGATAAATCGAGTTTTAAGGTGAAATTTTCAACTTTAAACAAGTTTACCATCACTATGATAATTTAATATGGGTGGGAATAACTTTTTCATCGAAATGAAGCTCGATAGAGTGTCGACCGAACGATAAAATGTCTTCAAAAATGATAGATACGATAAATCGAGTTTTAAGGTGAAATTTTTAATTTCAAACAAATTTACCATCACTATGATAATTTAATATGGGTGGGAATCACTTTTCCAGCGAAATGAAGGTCGATAGAGTGTCGTTCGAACGATAAAATGTCATCAAAAATGATAGATACGATAAATCGAGTTTTAAGGTGAAATTTTCAACTTTAAACAAGTTTACCATCACTATGATAATTTAATATGGGTGGGAATAACTTTTTCATCGAAATGAAGCTCGATAGAGTGTCGATCGAACGATAAAATGTCTTCAAAAATGATAGATATTATAAATCGAGTTTTAAGGTGAAATTTTCAACTTTAAACAAGTTTACCATCACTATGATAATTTAATATGGGTGGGAATAACTTTTCCAGCGAAATGAAGGTCGATAGAGTGTCGATCGAACGATAAAATGTCTGCAAAAATGATAGATACGATAAATCGAGTTTTAAGGTGAAATTTTCAATTTTAAACGAATTTACCATCACTATGATAATTTAATATGGGTGGGAATAACTTTTTCATCGAAATGAAGCTCGATAGAGTGTCGATCGAACGATAAAATGTCTTCAAAAATGATAGATAGTATAAATCGAGTTTTAAGGTGAAATTTTCAACTTTAAACAAGTTTACCATCACTATGATAATTTAATATGGATGGGAATAACTTTTTCATCGAAACGAAGCTCGATAGAGTGTCGATCGAACGATAAAATGTCATCAAAAATGATAGATACGATAAATAGAGTTTTAAGGTGAAATTTTTAACTTAAAACAACTTTACTATCACTATGATAATTTAATATGGGTGGGAATAACTTTTTCATCGAAATGAAGCTCGATAGAGTGTCGATCGAACGATAAAATGTCATCAAAAATGATAGATACGATAAATCGAGTTTTAAGGTGAAAATTTCAATTTTAAACGAATTTACCATCACTGTGATATTTTAATATGGGTGGAAATATGTTTCCCATCCAAATAAAGATTGATAGAATGTCTATGGAACGATAAAATGTCTTTGAAAAAAATAGATACACTAAATCGAGTTTTAAGGTGAAATTTTTAACTTTAAACAAGTTAACCATCACTATGATAATTTAATATGGGTGGGAATAAGTTTTTCATCGAAATAAAGCTCGATAGAGTGTCGACCGAACGATAAAATGTCTTCAAAAATGATAGATACGATAAATCGAGTTTTAAGGTGAAATTTTTAATTTTAAACAAATTTACCATCACTATGATAATTTAATAAGGGTGGGCATAACTTTTCCATCGAAATGAAGCTCGATAGGGTGTCACTCGAACGATAAAATGTCTTCAAAAATGATAGATACGATAAATCGAGTTTTAAGGTGAAATTTTTGATTTTAAACGAATTTACCATCACTATGATATTTTAATATCGGTGGAAATATGTTTCCCATCCAAACGAAGCTTCATAGAATGTCTATCGAACGATAACATGTCTTTAGAAAAGATAGATACTCTAAATCGAGTTTTAAGGTGAAATTTTCAATTTTAAACGAATTTACCATCACGATGATATTTTAATATCGGTGGAAATATGTTTCCCATCCAAATGAAGCTTGATAGAATGTCTATGGAACGATAAAATGTCTTTGAGAAAAATAGATACACTAAATCGAGTTTTAAGGTGAAATTTTTAACTTTAAACAAGTTTACCATCACTATGATAATTTAATATGGGTGGGAATAACTTTTTCATCGAAATGAAGCTCGATAGAGTGTCGACCGAACGATAAAATGTCTTCAAAAATGCTAGATACGATAAATCGAGTTTTAAGGTGAAATTTTCAACTTTAAACAAGTTTACCATCACTATGATAATTTAATATGGGTGGGAATAAGTTTTTCATCGAAATGAAGCTCGATAGAGTGTCGACCGAACGATAAAATGTCTTCAAAAATGATAGATACGATAAATCGAGTTTTAAGGTGAAATTTTTAATTTTAAACAAATTTACCATCACTATGATAATTTAATATGGGTGGGAATCACTTTTCCAGCGAAATGAAGGTCGATAGAGTGTAGATCGAACGATAAAATGTCTTCAAAAATGCTAGATACGATAAATCGAGTTTTAAGGTGAAATTTTCAACTTTAAACAAGTTTACCATCACTATGATAATTTAATATGGGTGGGAATAACTTTTTCATCGAAATGAAGCTCGATAGAGTGTCGATCGAACGATAAAATGTCTTCAAAAATGATAGATATTATAAATCGAGTTTTAAGGTGAAATTTTCAACTTTAAACAAGTTTACCATCACTATGATAATTTAATATGGGTGGGAATAACTTTTTCATCGAAATGAAGCTCGATAGAGTGTCGATCGAACGATAAGATGTCATCACAAATGATAGATACGATAAATCGAGTTTTAAGGTGAAATTTTCAACTTTAAACAAGTTTACCATCTCTATGATAATTTAAAATGGGTGGGAATAACTTTTTCATCGAAATGAAGCTCGATAGAGTGTCGATCGAACGATAAAAAATCTTCAAAAATGATAGATATTATAAATCGAGTTTTAAGGTGTAATTTTCAACTTTAAACAAGTTTACCATCACTATGATAATTTAATATGGGTGGGAATAACTTTTTCATCGAAATGGAGCTCGATAGAGTGTCGATCGAACGATAAAATGTCTTCAAAAATGCTAGATACGATAAATCGAGTTTTAAGGTGAAAATTTCAATTTTAAACGAATTTACCATCACTGTGATATTTTAATATGGGTGGAAATATGTTTCCCATCCAAATGAAGATTGATAGAATGTCTATGGAACGATAAAATGTCTTTGAAAAAAATAGATACACTAAATCGAGTTTTAAGGTGTAATTTTTAACTTTAAACAAGTTTACCATCACTATGATAATTTAATATGGGTGGGAATAACTTTTTCATCGAAATGGAGCTCGATAGAGTGTCGATCGAACGATAAAATGTCTTCAAAAATGCTAGATACGATAAATCGAGTTTTAAGGTGAAAATTTCAATTTTAAACGAATTTACCATCACTGTGGTATTTTAATATGGGTGGAAATATGTTTCCCATCCAAATGAAGATTGATAGAATGTCTATGGAACGATAAAATGTCTTTGAAAAAAATAGATACACTAAATCGAGTTTTAAGGTGAAATTTTTAACTTTAAACAAGTTTACCATCACTATGATAATTTAATATGGATGGGAATAACTTTTTCATCGAAACGAAGCTCGATAGAGTGTCGATCGAACGATAAAATGTCATCAAAAATGATAGATACGATAAATAGAGTTTTAAGGTGAAATTTTTAACTTAAAACAACTTTACTATCACTATGATAATTTAATATGGGTGGGAATAACTTTTTCATCGAAATGAAGCTCGATAGAGTGTCGATCGAACGATAAAATGTCATCAAAAATGATAGATACGATAAATCGAGTTTTAAGGTGAAAATTTCAATTTTAAACGAATTTACCATCACTGTGATATTTTAATATGGGTGGAAATATGTTTCCCATCCAAATAAAGATTGATAGAATGTCTATGGAACGATAAAATGTCTTTGAAAAAAATAGATACACTAAATCGAGTTTTAAGGTGAAATTTTTAACTTTAAACAAGTTAACCATCACTATGATAATTTAATATGGGTGGGAATAAGTTTTTCATCGAAATAAAGCTCGATAGAGTGTCGACCGAACGATAAAATGTCTTCAAAAATGATAGATACGATAAATCGAGTTTTAAGGTGAAATTTTTAATTTTAAACAAATTTACCATCACTATGATAATTTAATAAGGGTGGGCATAACTTTTCCATCGAAATGAAGCTCGATAGGGTGTCACTCGAACGATAAAATGTCTTCAAAAATGATAGATACGATAAATCGAGTTTTAAGGTGAAATTTTTGATTTTAAACGAATTTACCATCACTATGATATTTTAATATCGGTGGAAATATGTTTCCCATCCAAACGAAGCTTCATAGAATGTCGATCGAACGATAACATGTCTTTAGAAAAGATAGATACTCTAAATCGAGTTTTAAGGTGAAATTTTCAATTTTAAACGAATTTACCATCACGATGATATTTTAATATCGGTGGAAATATGTTTCCCATCCAAATGAAGCTTGATAGAATGTCTATGGAACGATAAAATGTCTTTGAGAAAAATAGATACACTAAATCGAGTTTTAAGGTGAAATTTTTAACTTTAAACAAGTTTACCATCACTATGATAATTTAATATGGGTGGGAATAACTTTTTCATCGAAATGAAGCTCGATAGAGTGTCGACCGAACGATAAAATGTCTTCAAAAATGCTAGATACGATAAATCGAGTTTTAAGGTGAAATTTTCAACTTTAAACAAGTTTACCATCACTATGATAATTTAATATGGGTGGGAATAAGTTTTTCATCGAAATGAAGCTCGATAGAGTGTCGACCGAACGATAAAATGTCTTCAAAAATGATAGATACGATAAATCGAGTTTTAAGGTGAAATTTTTAATTTTAAACAAATTTACCATCACTATGATAATTTAATATGGGTGGGAATCACTTTTCCAGCGAAATGAAGGTCGATAGAGTGTAGATCGAACGATAAAATGTCTTCAAAAATGCTAGATACGATAAATCGAGTTTTAAGGTGAAATTTTCAACTTTAAACAAGTTTACCATCACTATGATAATTTAATATGGGTGGGAATAACTTTTTCATCGAAATGAAGCTCGATAGAGTGTCGATCGAACGATAAAATGTCTTCAAAAATGATAGATATTATAAATCGAGTTTTAAGGTGAAATTTTCAACTTTAAACAAGTTTACCATCACTATGATAATTTAATATGGGTGGGAATAACTTTTTCATCGAAATGAAGCTCGATAGAGTGTCGATCGAACGATAAGATGTCATCACAAATGATAGATACGATAAATCGAGTTTTAAGGTGAAATTTTCAACTTTAAACAAGTTTACCATCTCTATGATAATTTAAAATGGGTGGGAATAACTTTTTCATCGAAATGAAGCTCGATAGAGTGTCGATCGAACGATAAAAAATCTTCAAAAATGATAGATATTATAAATCGAGTTTTAAGGTGTAATTTTCAACTTTAAACAAGTTTACCATCACTATGATAATTTAATATGGGTGGGAATAACTTTTTCATCGAAATGGAGCTCGATAGAGTGTCGATCGAACGATAAAATGTCTTCAAAAATGCTAGATACGATAAATCGAGTTTTAAGGTGAAAATTTCAATTTTAAACGAATTTACCATCACTGTGATATTTTAATATGGGTGGAAATATGTTTCCCATCCAAATGAAGATTGATAGAATGTCTATGGAACGATAAAATGTCTTTGAAAAAAATAGATACACTAAATCGAGTTTTAAGGTGTAATTTTTAACTTTAAACAAGTTTACCATCACTATGATAATTTAATATGGGTGGGAATAACTTTTTCATCGAAATGGAGCTCGATAGAGTGTCGATCGAACGATAAAATGTCTTCAAAAATGCTAGATACGATAAATCGAGTTTTAAGGTGAAAATTTCAATTTTAAACGAATTTACCATCACTGTGGTATTTTAATATGGGTGGAAATATGTTTCCCATCCAAATGAAGATTGATAGAGTGTCAATCGAACGATAAAATGTCTTCAAAAATGATTGATACGATAAATCGAGTTTTAAGGTGAAATTTTTGATTTTAAACGAATTTACCATCACTATGATATTTTAATATCGGTGGAAATATGTTCCCCATCCAAACGAAGCTTGATAGAATGTCGATCGAACGATAACATGTCTTTAGAAAAGATAGATACTCTAAATCGAGTTTTAAGGTGAAATTTTCAATTTTAAACGAATTTACCATCACGATGATATTTTAATATCGGTGGAAATATGTTTCCCATCCAAATGAAGCTTGATAGAATGTCTATGGAACGATAAAATGTCTTTGAGAAAAATAGATACACTAAATCGAGTTTTAAGGTGAAATTTTTAACTTTAAACAAGTTTACCATCACTATGATAATTTAATATGGGTGGGAATAACTTTTTCATCGAAATGAAGCTCGATAGAGTGTCGACCGAACGATAAAATGTCTTCAAAAATGCTAGATACGATAAATCGAGTTTTAAGGTGAAATTTTCAACTTTAAACAAGTTTACCATCACTATGATAATTTAATATGGGTGGGAATAACTTTTTCATCGAAATGAAGCTCGATAGAGTGTCGACCGAACGATAAAATGTCTTCAAAAATGATAGATACGATAAATCGAGTTTTAAGGTGAAATTTTTAATTTCAAACAAATTTACCATCACTATGATAATTTAATATGGGTGGGAATCACTTTTCCAGCGAAATGAAGGTCGATAGAGTGTAGATCGAACGATAAAATGTCTTCAAAAATGCTAGATACGATAAATCGAGTTTTAAGGTGAAATTTTCAACTTTAAACAAGTTTACCATCACTATGATAATTTAATATGGGTGGGAATAACTTTTTCATCGAAATGAAGCTCGATAGAGTGTCGATCGAACGATAAAATGTCTTCAAAAATGATAGATATTATAAATCGAGTTTTAAGGTGAAATTTTCAACTTTAAACAAGTTTACCATCACTATGATAATTTAATATGGATGGGAATAACTTTTTCATCGAAACGAAGCTCGATAGAGTGTCGATCGAACGATAAAATGTCATCAAAAATGATAGATACGATAAATAGAGTTTTAAGGTGAAATTTTCAACTTTAAACAAGTTTACCATCACTATGATAATTTAATATGGGTGGGAATAACTTTCTCATCGAAATGAAGCTCGATAGAGTGTCGATCGAACGATAAAATGTCTTCAAAAATGATAGATATTATAAATCGAGTTTTAAGGTGAAATGTTCAACTTTAAACAAGTTTACCATCACTATGATAATTTAATATGGGTGGGAATAACTTTTTCATCGAAATGAAGCTCGATAGAGTGTCGATCGAACGATAAGATGTCATCAAAAATGATAGATACGATAAATCGAGTTTTAAAGTGAAATTTTCAACTTTAAACAAGTTTACCATCACTATGATAATTTAATATGGGTGGGAATAACTTTTTCATCGAAATGAAGCTCGATAGAGTGTCGATCGAACGATAAAAAATCTTCAAAAATGATAGATATTATAAATCGAGTTTTAAAGTGAAATTTTCAACTTTAAACAAGTTTACCATCACTATGATAATTTAATATGGGTGGGAATAACTTTTTCATCGAAATGAAGCTCGATAGAGTGTCGATCGAACGATAAAATGTCTTCAAAAATGCTAGATACGATAAATCGAGTTTTAAGGTGAAAATTTCAATTTTAAACGAATTTACCATCACTGTGATATTTTAATATGGGTGGAAATATGTTTCCCATCCAAATAAAGATTGATAGAATGTCTATGGAACGATAAAATGTCTTTGAAAAAAATAGATACACTAAATCGAGTTTTAAGGTGAAATTTTTAACTTTAAACAAGTTTACCATCACTATGATAATTTAATATGGGTGGGAATAAGTTTTTCATCGAAATAAAGCTCGATAGAGTGTCGACCGAACGATAAAATGTCTTCAAAAATGATAGATACGATAAATCGAGTTTTAAGGTGAAATTTTTAATTTTAAACAAATTTACTATCACTATGATAATTTAATAAGGGTGGGCATAACTTTTCCATCGGAATGAAGCTCGATAGGGTGTCACTCGAACGATAAAATGTCTTCAAAAATGATAGATACGATAAATCGAGTTTTAAGGTGAAATTTTTTATATTAAACGAGTTTACCATCACTATGATATTTTAATATCGGTGGAAATATGTTTCCCATCCAAACGAAGCTTGATAGAATGTCGATCGAACGATAACATGTCTTTAGAAAAGATAGATACTCTAAATCGAGTTTTAAGGTGAAATTTTCAATTTTAAACGAATTTACCATCACGATGATATTTTAATATCGGTGGAAATATGTTTCCCATCCAAACGAAGCTTGATAGAATGTCGATCGAACGATAACATGTCTTTAGAAAAGATAGATACTCTAAATCGAGTTTTAAGGTGAAATTTTCAATTTTAAACGAATTTACCATCACGATGATATTTTAATATCGGTGGAAATATGTTTCCCATCCAAATGAAGCTTGATAGAATGTCTATGGAACGATAAAATGTCTTTGAGAAAAATAGATACACTAAATCGAGTTTTAAGGTGAAATTTTTAACTTTAAACAAGTTTACCATCACTATTATAATTTAATATGGGTGGGAATAACTTTTTCATCGAAATGAAGCTCGATAGAGTGTCGACCGAACGATAAAATGTCTCCAAAAATGCTAGATACGATAAATCGAGTTTTAAGGTGAAATTTTCAACTTTAAACAAGTTTACCATCACTATGATAATTTAATATGGGTGGGAATAACTTTTTCATCGAAATGAAGCTCGATAGAGTGTCGACCGAACGATAAAATGTCTTCAAAAATGATAGATACGATAAATCGAGTTTTAAGGTGAAATTTTTAATTTTAAACAAATTTACCATCACTATGATAATTTAATATGGGTGGGAATAACTTTTTCATCGAAATGAAGCTCGATAGACTGTCGATCGAACGATAAAATGTCTTCAAAAATGCTAGATACGATAAATCGAGTTTTAAGGTGAAAATTTCAATTTTAAACGAATTTACCATCACTGTGATATTTTAATAAGGGTGGAAATATGTTACCCATCCAAATGAAGCTTGATAGAATGTCTATGGAACGATAAAATGTCTTTGAAAAAAATAGATACACTAAATCGAGTTTTAAGGTGAAATTTTTAATTTTAAACAAATTTACCATCACTATGATAATTTAATAAGGGTGGGAATCACTTTTCCAGTGAAATGAAGCTCGATAGAGTGTCGACCGAACGATAAAATGTCTTCAAAAATGATAGATACGATAAATCGAGTTTTAAGGTGAAATTTTTAATTTTAAACAAATTTACCATCACTATGATAATTTAATATAGGTGGGAATCACTTTTCCAGCGAAATGAAGGTCGATAGAGTGTCAATCGAACGATAAAATGTCTTCAAAAATGCTAGATACGATAAATCGAGTTTTAAGGTGAAATTTTCAACTTTAAACAAGTTTACCACCACTATGATAATTTAATATGGGTGTGAATAACTTTTTCATCGAAATGAAGCTCGATATAGTGTCGATCGAACGATCAAATGACATCAAAAATTGTAGATACAATAAATCGAGTTTTAAGGTGAAATTTTAAATTTTAAACAAATTTACCATCACTATGATAATTTAATACGGGTGGAAATCTCTTTATCATCCAAATGAAGCTCAATCGAGTATCGATCGAACGATAAAATGTCGTTGAACATGATCGATACGATAAATCGAGTTTTAAGATGAAATTTTTGATTTTAAACAGATTTTCCTTCACTACAATATTTTAATATGGGTGGGAATAACTTTTTCATCGAAATGAAGCTCGATAGAGTGTCGATCGAACGATAAAATGTCTTCGAAAATGATGGATACGATAAATCGAGTTTTAAGGTGAAATTTTCAATTTTAAACGAATTTACCATCACTATGATATTTCAATATCGGTGGAAATATGTTTCCCATCCAAATGAAGCTTGATAGAATGTCTATGGAACGATAAAATGTCTTTGAAAAAAATAGATACACTAAATCGAGTTTTAAGGTGAAATTATTAACTTTAAACAAGTTTACCATCACTATGATAATTTAATATGGGTGGGAATAACTTTTTCATCGAAATGAAGCTCGATAGAGCGTCGACCGAACGATGAAATGTCTTCAAAAATGATAGATACGATAAATCGAGTTTTAAGGTGAAATTTTTAATTTTAAACAAATTTACCATCACTATGATAATTTAATATGGGTGGGAATCACTTTTCCAGCGAAATGAAGCTCGATAGAGTGTAGATCGAACGATAAAATGTCTTCAAAAATGCTAGATACGATAAATCGAGTTTCAAGGTGAAATTTTCAACTTTAAACAAGTTTACCATCACTATGATAATTTAATATGGGTGGGAATAACTTTTTCATCGAAATGAAGCTCGATAGAGTGTCGATCGAACGATAAAATGTCTTCAAAAATGATAGATATTATAAATCGAGTTTTAAGGTGAAATTTTCAACTTTAAACAAGTTTACCATCACTATGATAATTTAATATGGGTGGGAATAACTTTTTCATCGAAATGAAGCTCGATAGAATGTCGATCGAACGATAAGATGTCATCAAAAATGATAGATACGATAAATCGAGTTTTAAGGTGAAATTTTCAACTTTAAACAAGTTTACCATCACTATGATAATTTAATATGGGTGGGAATAACTTTTTCATCGAAATGAAGCTCGATAGAGTGTCGATCGAACGATAAAAAATCTTCAAAAATGATAGATATTATAAATCGAGTTTTAAGGTGAAATTTTCAACTTTAAACAAGTTTACCATCACTATGATAATTTAATATGGGTGGGAATAACTTTTTCATCGAAATGAAGCTCGATAGAGTGTCGATCGAACGATAAAATGTCTTCAAAAATGCTAGATACGATAAATCGAGTTTTAAGGTGAAATTTTTGATTTTAAACGAATTTACCATCACTATGATATTTTAATATCGGTGGAAATATGTTTCCCATCCAAACGAAGCTTGATAGAATGTCGATCGAACGATAACATGTCTTTAGAAAAGATAGATACTCTAAATCGAGTTTTAAGGTGAAATTTTCAATTTTAAACGAATTTACCATCACTATGATATTTCAATATCGGTGGAAATATGTTTCCCATCCAAATGAAGCTTGATAGAATGTCTATGGAACGATAAAATGTCTTTGAAAAAAATAGATACACTAAATCGAGTTTTAAGGTGAAATTATTAACTTTAAACAAGTTTACCATCACTATGATAATTTAATATGGGTGGGAATAACTTTTTCATCGAAATGAAGCTCGATAGAGTGTCGACCGAACGATGAAATGTCTTCAAAAATGATAGATACGATAAATCGAGTTTTAAGGTGAAATTTTTAATTTTAAACAAATTTACCATCACTATGATAATTTAATATGGGTGGGAATCACTTTTCCAGCGAAATGAAGCTCGATAGAGTGTAGATCGAACGATAAAATGTCTTCAAAAATGCTAGATACGATAAATCGAGTTTCAAGGTGAAATTTTCAACTTTAAACAAGTTTACCATCACTATGATAATTTAATATGGGTGGGAATAACTTTTTCATCGAAATGAAGCTCGATAGAGTGTCGATCGAACGATAAAATGTCTTCAAAAATGATAGATATTATAAATCGAGTTTTAAGGTGAAATTTTCAACTTTAAACAAGTTTACCATCACTATGATAATTTAATATGGGTGGGAATAACTTTTTCATCGAAATGAAGCTCGATAGAGTGTCGATCGAACGATAAGATGTCATCAAAAATGATAGATACGATAAATCGAGTTTTAAGGTGAAATTTTCAACTTTAAACAAGTTTACCATCACTATGATAATTTAATATGGGTGGGAATAACTTTTTCATCGAAATGAAGCTCGATAGAGTGTCGATCGAACGATAAAAAATCTTCAAAAATGATAGATATTATAAATCGAGTTTTAAGGTGAAATTTTCAACTTTAAACAAGTTTACCATCACTATGATAATTTAATATGGGTGGGAATAACTTTTTCATCGAAATGAAGCTCGATAGAGTGTCGATCGAACGATAAAATGTCTTCAAAAATGCTAGATACGATAAATCGAGTTTTAAGGTGAAAATTTCAATTTTAAACGAATTTACCATCACTGTGATATTTTAATATGGGTAGAAATATGTTTCCCATCCAAATAAAGATTGATAGAATGTCAATGGAACGATAAAATGTCTTTGAAAAAAATAGATACACTAAATCGAGTTTTAAGGTAAAATTTTTAACTTTAAACAAGTTAACCATCACTATGATAATTTAATATGGGTGGGAATAAGTTTTTCATCGAAATAAAGCTCGATAGAGTGTCGACCGAACGATAAAATGTCTTCAAAAATGATAGATACGATAAATCGAGTTTTACGGTGAAATTTTTAATTTTAAACAAATTTACCATCACTATGATAATTTAATAAGGGTGGGCATAACTTTTCCATCGAAATGAAGCTCGATAGGGTGTCACTCGAACGATAAAATGTCTTCAAAAATGATAGATACGATAAATCGAGTTTTAAGGTGAAATTTTTGATTTTAAACGAATTTACCATCACTATGATATTTTAATATCGGTGGAAATATGTTTCCCATCCAAACGAAGCTTGATAGAATGTCGATCGAACGATAACATGTCTTTAGAAAAGATAGATACTCTAAATCGAGTTTTAAGGTGAAATTTTCAATTTTAAACGAATTTACCATCACGATGATATTTTAATATCGGTGGAAATATGTTTCCCATCCAAATGAAGCTTGATAGAATGTCTATGGAACGATAAAATGTCTTTGAGAAAAATAGATACACTAAATCGAGTTTTAAGGTGAAATTTTTAACTTTAAACAAGTTTACCATCACTATGATAATTTAATATGGGTGGGAATAACTTTTTCATCGAAATGAAGCTCGATAGAGTGTCGACCGAACGATAAAATGTCTTCAAAAATGCTAGATACGATAAATCGAGTTTTACGGTGAAATTTTAAACTTTAAACAAGTTTACCATCACTATGATAATTTAATATGGGTGGGAATAACTTTTTCAACGAAATGAAGCTCGATAGAGTGTCGAGCGAACGATAAAATGTCTTCAAAAATGATAGATATTATAAATCGAGTTTTAAGGTGAAATTTTCAACTTTAAACAAGTTTACCATCACTATGATAATTTAATATGGGTGGGAATAACTTTTTCATCGAAATGAAGCTCGATAGAGTGTCGATCGAACGATAAGATGTCATCAAAAATGATAGATACGATAAATCGAGTTTTAAGGTGAAATTTTCAACTTTAAACAAGTTTACCATCACTATGATAATTTAATATGGGTGGGAATAACTTTTTCATCGAAATGAAGCTCGATAGAGTGTCGATCGAACGATAAAAAATCTTCAAAAATGATAGATATTATAAATCGAGTTTTAAGGTGAAATTTTCAACTTTAAACAAGTTTACCATCACTATGATAATTTAATATGGGTGGGAATAACTTTTTCATCGAAATGAAGCTCGATAGAGTGTCGATCGAACGATAAAATGTCTTCAAAAATGCTAGATACGATAAATCGAGTTTTAAGGTGAAATTTTCAACTTTAAACAAGTTTACCACCACTATGATAATTTAATATGGGTGTGAATGACTTTTTCATCGAAATGAAGCTCGAGAGAGTGTCGATCGAACGATAAAATGTCTTCAAAAATGATAGATATTATAAATCGAGTTTTAAGGTGAAATTTTCTACTTTAAACAAGTTTACCACCACTATGATAATTTAATATGGGTGTGAATAACTTTTTCATCGAAATGAAGCTCGATATAGTGTCGATCGAACGATCAAATGACATCAAAAATTGTAGATACAATAAATCGAGTTTTAAGGTGAAATTTTAAATTTTAAACAAATTTACCATCACTATGATAATTTAATACGGGTGGAAATCTCTTTATCATCCAAATGAAGCTCAATCGAGTATCGATCGAACGATAAAATGTCGTTGAACATGATCGATACGATAAATCGAGTTTTAAGATGAAATTTTTGATTTTAAACAGATTTTCCTTCACTACAATATTTTAATATGGGTGGGAATAACTTTTTCATCGAAATGAAGCTCGATAGAGTGTCGATCGAACGATAAAATGTCTTCGAAAATGATGGATACGATAAATCGAGTTTTAAGGTGAAATTTTCAATTTTAAACGAATTCACCATTACTATGATAATTTAATATGGGTGGGAATAACTTTTCCAGCGAAATAAAGCTCGATAGAGTGTCGATCGAACGATAACATGTCTTCAAAAATGATAGATATGATAAATCGAGTTTTAAGGTGAAATTTTCAACTTTAAACAAGTTTACCATCATTATGATCATTTAATATGGGTGGGAATAACTTTTCCAGCGAAATGAAGGTCGATAGAGTGTCGATCGAACGATAAAATGTCTTCAAAAATGATTGATACGATAAATCGAGTTTTAAGGTGAAATTTTTGATTTTAAACGAATTTACCATCACTATGATATTTTAATATCGGTGGAAATATGTTTCCCATCCAAACGAAGCTTGATAGAATGTCGATCGAACGATAACATGTCTTTAGAAAAGATAGATACTCTAAATCGAGTTTTAAGGTGAAATTTTCAATTTTAAACGAATTTACCATCACTATGATATTTCAATATCGGTGGAAATATGTTTCCCATCCAAATGAAGCTTGATAGAATGTCTATGGAACGATAAAATGTCTTTGAAAAAAATAGTTACACTAAATCGAGTTTTAAGGTGAAATTATTAACTTTAAACAAGTTTACCATCACTATGATAATTTAATATGGGTGGGAATAACTTTTTCATCGAAATGAAGCTCGATAGAGTGTCGACCGAACGATGAAATGTCTTCAAAAATGATAGATACGATAAATCGAGTTTTAAGGTGAAATTTTTAATTTTAAACAAATTTACCATCACTATGATAATTTAATATGGGTGGGAATCACTTTTCCAGCGAAATGAAGCTCGATAGAGTGTAGATCGAACGATAAAATGTCTTCAAAAATGCTAGATACGATAAATCGAGTTTTAAGGTGAAATTTTCAACTTTAAACAAGTTTACCATCACTATGATAATTTAATATGGGTGGGAATAACTTTTTCATCGAAATGAAGCTCGATAGAGTGTCGATCGAACGATAAAAAATCTTCAAAAATGATAGATATTATAAATCGAGTTTTAAGGTGAAATTTTCAACTTTAAACAAGTTTACCATCACTATGATAATTTAATATGGGTGGGAATAACTTTTTCATCGAAATGAAGCTCGATAGAGTGTCGATCGAACGATAAAATGTCTTCAAAAATGCTAGATACGATAAATCGAGTTTTAAGGTGAAAATTTCAATTTTAAACGAATTTACCATCACTGTGATATTTTAATATGGGTGGAAATATGTTTCCCATCCAAATAAAGATTGATAGAATGTCTATGGAACGATAAAATGTCTTTGAAAAAAATAGATACACTAAATCGAGTTTTAAGGTGAAATTTTTAACTTTAAACAAGTTAACCATCACTATGATAATTTAATATGGGTGGGAATAAGTTTTTCATCGAAATAAAGCTCGATAGAGTGTCGACCGAACGATAAAATGTCTTCAAAAATGATAGATACGATAAATCGAGTTTTAAGGTGAAATTTTTAATTTTAAACAAATTTACCATCACTATGATAATTTAATATGGGTGGGAATCACTTTTCCAGCGAAATGAAGGTCGATAGAGTGTAGATCGAACGATAAAATGTCTTCAAAAATGCTAGATACGATAAATTGAGTTTTAAGGTGAAATTTTCAACTTTAAACAAGTTTACAATCACTATGATAATTTAATATGGGTGGGAATAACTTTTTCATCGAAATGAAGCTCGATAGAGTGTCGATCGAACGATAAAATGTCTTCAAAAATGATAGATATTATAAATCGAGTTTTAAGGTGAAATTTTCAACTTTAAACAAGTTTACCATCACTATGATAATTTAATATGGGTGGGAATAACTTTTTCATCGAAATGAAGCTCGATAGAGTGTCGATCGAACGATAAGATGTCATCAAAAATGATAGATACGATAAATCGAGTTTTAAGGTGAAATTTTCAACTTTAAACAAGTTTACCATCACTATGATAATTTAATATGGGTGGGAATAACTTTTTCATCGAAATGAAGCTCGATAGAGTGTCGATCGAACGATAAAAAATCTTCAAAAATGATAGATATTATAAATCGAGTTTTAAGGTGAAATTTTCAACTTTAAACAAGTTTACCATCACTATGATAATTTAATATGGGTGGGAATAACTTTTTCATCGAAATGAAGCTCGATAGAGTGTCGATCGAACGATAAAATGTCTTCAAAAATGCTAGATACGATAATTCGAGTTTTAAGGTGAAATTTTCAACTTTAAACAAGTTTACCACCACTATGATAATTTAATATGGGTGTGAATGACTTTTTCATCGAAATGAAGCTCGAGAGAGTGTCGATCGAACGATAAAATGTCTTCAAAAATGATAGATATTATAAATCGAGTTTTAAGGTGAAATTTTCTACTTTAAACAAGTTTACCACCACTATGATAATTTAATATGGGTGTGAATAACTTTTTCATTGAAATGAAGCTCGATATAGTGTCGATCGAACGATCAAATGACATCAAAAATTGTAGATACAATAAATCGAGTTTTAAAGTGAAATTTTAAATTTTAAACAAATTTACCATCACTATGATAATTTAATACGGGTGGAAATATCTTTATCATCCAAATGAAGCTCAATCGAGTATCGATCGAACGATAAAATGTCGTTGAACATGATCGATACGATAAATCGAGTTTTAAGATGAAATTTTTGATTTTAAACAGATTTTCCTTCACTACAATATTTTAATATGGGTGGGAATAACTTTTTCATCGAAATGAAGCTCGATAGAGTGTCGATCGAACGATAAAATGTCTTCGAAAATGATTGATACGATAAATCGAGTTTTAAGGTGAAATTTTCAATTTTAAACGAATTCACCATCACTATGATAATTTAATATGGGTGGGAATAACTTTTTCATCGAAATGAAGCTCGATAGAGTGTCGATCGAACGATAAAATGTCTTCAAAATTGCTAGATACGATAAATCGAGTTTTAAGGTGAAATTTTCAACTTTAAACAAGTTTACCACCACTATGATAATTTAATATGGGTGTGAATGACTTTTTCATCGAAATGAAGCTCGAGAGAGTGTCGATCGAACGATAAAATGTCTTCAAAAATGATAGATATTATAAATCGAGTTTTAAGGTGAAATTTTCTACTTTAAACAAGTTTACCACCACTATGATAATTTAATATGGGTGTGAATAACTTTTTCATCGAAATGAAGCTCGATATAGTGTCGATCGAACGATCAAATGACATCAAAAATTGTAGATACAATAAATCGAGTTTTAAGGTGAAATTTTAAATTTTAAACAAATTTACCATCACTATGATAATTTAATACGGGTGGAAATCTCTTTATCATCCAAATGAAGCTCAATCGAGTATCGATCGAACGATAAAATGTCGTTGAACATGATCGATACGATAAATCGAGTTTTAAGATGAAATTTTTGATTTTAAACAGATTTTCCTTCACTACAATATTTTAATATGGGTGGGAATAACTTTTTCATCGAAATGAAGCTCGATAGAGTGTCGATCGAACGATAAAATGTCTTCAAAAATGCTAGATACGATAAATCGAGTTTTAAGGTGAAAATTTCAATTTTAAACGAATTTACCATCACTGTGATATTTTAATATGGGTGGAAATATGTTTCCCATCCAAATAAAGATTGATAGAATGTCTATGGAACGATAAAATGTCTTTGAAAAAAATAGATACACTAAATCGAGTTTTAAGGTGAAATTTTTAACTTTAAACAAGTTAACCATCACTATGATAATTTAATATGGGTGGGAATAAGTTTTTCATCGAAATAAAGCTCGATAGAGTGTCGACCGAACGATAAAATGTCTTCAAAAATGATAGATACGATAAATCGAGTTTTAAGGTGAAATTTTTAATTTTAAACAAATTTACCATCACTATGATAATTTAATATGGGTGGGAATCACTTTTCCAGCGAAATGAAGGTCGATAGAGTGTAGATCGAACGATAAAATGTCTTCAAAAATGCTAGATACGATAAATTGAGTTTTAAGGTGAAATTTTCAACTTTAAACAAGTTTACAATCACTATGATAATTTAATATGGGTGGGAATAACTTTTTCATCGAAATGAAGCTCGATAGAGTGTCGATCGAACGATAAAATGTCTTCAAAAATGATAGATATTATAAATCGAGTTTTAAGGTGAAATTTTCAACTTTAAACAAGTTTACCATCACTATGATAATTTAATATGGGTGGGAATAACTTTTTCATCGAAATGAAGCTCGATAGAGTGTCGATCGAACGATAAGATGTCATCAAAAATGATAGATACGATAAATCGAGTTTTAAGGTGAAATTTTCAACTTTAAACAAGTTTACCATCACTATGATAATTTAATATGGGTGGGAATAACTTTTTCATCGAAATGAAGCTCGATAGAGTGTCGATCGAACGATAAAAAATCTTCAAAAATGATAGATATTATAAATCGAGTTTTAAGGTGAAATTTTCAACTTTAAACAAGTTTACCATCACTATGATAATTTAATATGGGTGGGAATAACTTTTTCATCGAAATGAAGCTCGATAGAGTGTCGATCGAACGATAAAATGTCTTCAAAAATGCTAGATACGATAAATCGAGTTTTAAGGTGAAATTTTCAACTTTAAACAAGTTTACCACCACTATGATAATTTAATATGGGTGTGAATGACTTTTTCATCGAAATGAAGCTCGAGAGAGTGTCGATCGAACGATAAAATGTCTTCAAAAATGATAGATATTATAAATCGAGTTTTAAGGTGAAATTTTCTACTTTAAACAAGTTTACCACCACTATGATAATTTAATATGGGTGTGAATAACTTTTTCATTGAAATGAAGCTCGATATAGTGTCGATCGAACGATCAAATGACATCAAAAATTGTAGATATAATAAATCGAGTTTTAAAGTGAAATTTTAAATTTTAAACAAATTTACCATCACTATGATAATTTAATACGGGTGGAAATCTCTTTATCATCCAAATGAAGCTCAATCGAGTATCGATCGAACGATAAAATGTCGTTGAACATGATCGATACGATAAATCGAGTTTTAAGATGAAATTTTTGATTTTAAACAGATTTTCCTTCACTACAATATTTTAATATGGGTGGGAATAACTTTTTCATCGAAATGAAGCTCGATAGAGTGTCGATCGAACGATAAAATGTCTTCGAAAATGATTGATACGATAAATCGAGTTTTAAGGTGAAATTTTCAATTTTAAACGAATTCACCATCACTATGATAATTTAATATGGGTGGGAATAACTTTTTCATCGAAATGAAGCTCGATAGAGTGTCGATCGAACGATAAAATGTCTTCAAAATTGCTAGATACGATAAATCGAGTTTTAAGGTGAAATTTTCAACTTTAAACAAGTTTACCACCACTATGATAATTTAATATGGGTGTGAATGACTTTTTCATCGAAATGAAGCTCGAGAGAGTGTCGATCGAACGATAAAATGTCTTCAAAAATGATAGATATTATAAATCGAGTTTTAAGGTGAAATTTTCTACTTTAAACAAGTTTACCACCACTATGATAATTTAATATGGGTGTGAATAACTTTTTCATCGAAATGAAGCTCGATATAGTGTCGATCGAACGATCAAATGACATCAAAAATTGTAGATACAATAAATCGAGTTTTAAGGTGAAATTTTAAATTTTAAACAAATTTACCATCACTATGATAATTTAATACGGGTGGAAATCTCTTTATCATCCAAATGAAGCTCAATCGAGTATCGATCGAACGATAAAATGTCGTTGAACATGATCGATACGATAAATCGAGTTTTAAGATGAAATTTTTGATTTTAAACAGATTTTCCTTCACTACAATATTTTAATATGGGTGGGAATAACTTTTTCATCGAAATGAAGCTCGATAGAGTGTCGATCGAACGATAAAATGTCTTCGAAAATGATTGATACGATAAATCGAGTTTTAAGGTGAAATTTTCAATTTTAAACGAATTCACCATCACTATGATAATTTAATATGGGTGGGAATAACTTTTCCAGCGAAATAAAGCTCGATAGAGTGTCCATCGAACGATAACATGTCTTCAAAAATGATAGATATGATAAATCGAGTTTTAAGGTGAAATTTTCAACTTTAAACAAGTTTACCATCATTATGATCATTTAATATGGGTGGGAATAACTTTTCCAGCGAAATGAAGGTCGATAGAGTGTCGATCGAACGATAAAATGTCTTCAAAAATGATTGATACGATAAATCGAGTTTTAAGGTGAAATTTTTGATTTTAAACGAATTTACCATCACTATGATATTTTAATATCGGTGGAAATATATTTCCCATCCAAACGAAGCTTGATAGAATGTCGATCGAACGATAACATGTCTTTAGAAAAGATAGATACTCTAAATCGAGTTTTAAGGTGAAATTTTCAATTTTAAACGAATTTACCATCACTATGATATTTCAATATCGGTGGAAATATGTTTCCCATCCAAATGAAGCTTGATAGAATGTCTATGGAACGATAAAATGTCTTTGAAAAAAATAGATACACTAAATCGAGTTTTAAGGTGAAATTATTAACTTTAAACAAGTTTACCATCACTATGATAATTTAATATGGGTGGGAATAACTTTTTCATCGAAATGAAGCTCAATAGCGTGTCGACCGAACGATGAAATGTCTTCAAAAATGATAGATACGATAAATTGAGTTTTAAGGTGAAATTTTCAACTTCAAACAAGTTTACAATCACTATGATAATTTAATACGGGTGGAAATCTCTTTATCATCCAAATGAAGCTCAATCGAGTATCGATCGAACGATAAAATGTCGTTGAACATGATCGATACGATAAATCGAGTTTTAAGATGAAATTTTTGATTTTAAACAGATTTTCCTTCACTACAATATTTTAATATGGGTGGGAATAACTTTTTCATCGAAATGAAGCTCGATAGAGTGTCGATCGAACGATAAAATGTCTTCAAAAATGCTAGATACGATAAATCGAGTTTTAAGGTGAAATTTTCAACTTTAAACAAGTTTACCATCACTATGATAATTTAATATGGGTGGGAATAACTTTTTCATCGAAATGAAGCTCGATAGAGTGTCGATCGAACGATAAAATGTCTTCAAAAATGATAGATATTATAAATCGAGTTTTAAGGTGAAATTTTCAACTTTAAACAAGTTTACCATCACTATGATAATTTAATATGGGTGGGAATAACTTTTTCATCGAAATGAAGCTCGATAGAGTGTCGATCGAACGATAAAAAATCTTCAAAAATGATAGATATTATAAATCGAGTTTTAAGGTGAAATTTTCAACTTTAAACAAGTTTACCATCACTATGATAATTTAATATGGGTGGGAATAACTTTTTCATCGAAATGAAGCTCGATAGAGTGTCGATCGAACGATAAAATGTCTTCAAAAATGCTAGATACGATAAATCGAGTTTTAAGGTGAAATTTTTGATTTTAAACGAATTTACCATCACTATGATATTTTAATATTGGTGGAAATATGTTTCCCATCCAAACGAAGCTTGATAGAATGTCGATCGAACGATAACATGTCTTTAGAAAAGATAGATACTCTAAATCGAGTTTTAAGGTGAAATTTTCAATTTTAAACGAATTTACCATCACTATGATATTTCAATATCGGTGGAAATATGTTTCCCATCCAAATGAAGCTTGATAGAATGTCTATGGAACGATAAAATGTCTTTGAAAAAAATAGATACACTAAATCGAGTTTTAAGGTGAAATTATTAACTTTAAACAAGTTTACCATCACTATGATAATTTAATATGGGTGGGAATAACTTTTTCATCGAAATGAAGCTCGATAGAGTGTCGACCGAACGATGAAATGTCTTCAAAAATGATAGATACGATAAATCGAGTTTTAAGGTGAAATTTTTAATTTTAAACAAATTTACCATCACTATGATAATTTAATATGGGTGGGAATCACTTTTCCAGCGAAATGAAGCTCGATAGAGTGTAGATCGAACGATAAAATGTCTTCAAAAATGCTAGATACGATAAATCGAGTTTCAAGGTGAAATTTTCAACTTTAAACAAGTTTACCATCACTATGATAATTTAATATGGGTGGGAATAACTTTTTCATCGAAATGAAGCTCGATAGAGTGTCGATCGAACGATAAAATGTCTTCAAAAATGATAGATATTATAAATCGAGTTTTAAGGTGAAATTTTCAACTTTAAACAAGTTTACCATCACTATGATAATTTAATATGGGTGGGAATAACTTTTTCATCGAAATGAAGCTCGATAGAGTGTCGATCGAACGATAAGATGTCATCAAAAATGATAGATACGATAAATCGAGTTTTAAGGTGAAATTTTCAACTTTAAACAAGTTTACCATCACTATGATAATTTAATATGGGTGGGAATAGCTTTTTCATCGAAATGAAGCTCGATAGAGTGTCGATCGAACGATAAAAAATCTTCAAAAATGATAGATATTATAAATCGAGTTTTAAGGTGAAATTTTCAACTTTAAACAAGTTTACCATCACTATGATAATTTAATATGGGTGGGAATAACTTTTTCATCGAAATGAAGCTCGATAGAGTGTCGATCGAACGATAAAATGTCTTCAAAAATGCTAGATACGATAAATCGAGTTTTAAGGTGAAAATTTCAATTTTAAACGAATTTACCATCACTGTGATATTTTAATATGGGTGGAAATATGTTGCCCATCCAAATAAAGATTGATAGAATGTCTATGGAACGATAAAATGTCTTTGAAAAAAATAGATACACTAAATCGAGTTTTAAGGTGAAATTTTTAACTTTAAACAAGTTAACCATCACTATGATAATTTAATATGGGTGGGAATAAGTTTTTCATCGAAATAAAGCTCGATAGAGTGTCGACCGAACGATAAAATGTCTTCAAAAATGATAGATACGATAAATCGAGTTTTAAGGTGAAATTTTTAATTTTAAACAAATTTACCATCACTATGATAATTTAATATGGGTGGGAATCACTTTTCCAGCGAAATGAAGGTCGATAGAGTGTAGATCGAACGATAAAATGTCTTCAAAAATGCTAGATACGATAAATTGAGTTTTAAGGTGAAATTTTCAACTTTAAACAAGTTTACAATCACTATGATAATTTAATATGGGTGGGAATAACTTTTTCATCGAAATGAAGCTCGATAGAGTGTCGATCGAACGATAAAATGTCTTCAAAAATGATAGATATTATAAATCGAGTTTTAAGGTGAAATTTTCAACTTTAAACAAGTTTACCATCACTATGATAATTTAATATGGGTGGGAATAACTTTTTCATCGAAATGAAGCTCGATAGAGTGTCGATCGAACGATAAGATGTCATCAAAAATGATAGATACGATAAATCGAGTTTTAAGGTGAAATTTTCAACTTTAAACAAGTTTACCATCACTATGATAATTTAATATGGGTGGGAATAACTTTTTCATCGAAATGAAGCTCGATAGAGTGTCGATCGAACGATGAAATGTCTTCAAAAATGATAGATATTATAAATCGAGTTTTAAGGTGAAATTTTCAACTTTAAACAAGTTTACAATCACTATGATAATTTAATACGGGTGGAAATCTCTTTATCATCCAAATGAAGCTCAATCGAGTATCGATCGAACGATAAAATGTCGTTGAACATGATCGATACGATAAATCGAGTTTTAAGATGAAATTTTTGATTTTATACAGATTTTCCTTCACTACAATATTTTAATATGGGTGGGAATAACTTTTTCATCGAAATGAAGCTCGATAGAGTGTCGATCGAACGATAAAATGTCTTCAAAAATGCTAGATACGATAAATCGAGTTTTAAGGTGAAATTTTCAACTTTAAACAAGTTTACCATCACTATGATAATTTAATATGGGTGGGAATAACTTTTTCATCGAAATGAAGCTCGATAGAGTGTCGATCGAACGATAAAATGTCTTCAAAAATGATAGATATTATAAATCGAGTTTTAAGGTGAAATTTTCAACTTTAAACAAGTTTACCATCACTATGATAATTTAATATGGGTGGGAATAACTTTTTCATCGAAATGAAGCTCGATAGAGTGTCGATCGAACGATAAAAAATCTTCAAAAATGATAGATATTATAAATCGAGTTTTAAGGTGAAATTTTCAACTTTAAACAAGTTTACCATCACTATGATAATTTAATATGGGTGGGAATAACTTTTTCATCGAAATGAAGCTCGATAGAGTGTCGATCGAACGATAAAATGTCTTCAAAAATGCTAGATACGATAAATCGAGTTTTAAGGTGAAATTTTTGATTTTAAACGAATTTACCATCACTATGATATTTTAATATCGGTGGAAATATGTTTCCCATCCAAACGAAGCTTGATAGAATGTCGATCGAACGATAACATGTCTTTAGAAAAGATAGATACTCTAAATCGAGTTTTAAGGTGAAATTTTCAATTTTAAACGAATTTACCATCACTATGATATTTCAATATCGGTGGAAATATGTTTCCCATCCAAATGAAGCTTGATAGAATGTCTATGGAACGATAAAATGTCTTTGAAAAAAATAGATACACTAAATCGAGTTTTAAGGTGAAATTATTAACTTTAAACAAGTTTACCATCACTATGATAATTTAATATGGGTGGGAATAACTTTTTCATCGAAATGAAGCTCGATAGAGTGTCGACCGAACGATGAAATGTCTTCAAAAATGATAGATACGATAAATCGAGTTTTAAGGTGAAATTTTTAATTTTAAACAAATTTACCATCACTATGATAATTTAATATGGGTGGGAATCACTTTTCCAGCGAAATGAAGCTCGATAGAGTGTAGATCGAACGATAAAATGTCTTCAAAAATGCTAGATACGATAAATCGAGTTTCAAGGTGAAATTTTCAACTTTAAACAAGTTTACCATCACTATGATAATTTAATATGGGTGGGAATAACTTTTTCATCGAAATGAAGCTCGATAGAGTGTCGATCGAACGATAAAATGTCTTCAAAAATGATAGATATTATAAATCGAGTTTTAAGGTGAAATTTTCAACTTTAAACAAGTTTACCATCACTATGATAATTTAATATGGGTGGGAATAACTTTTTCATCGAAATGAAGCTCGATAGAGTGTCGATCGAACGATAAGATGTCATCAAAAATGATAGATACGATAAATCGAGTTTTAAGGTGAAATTTTCAACTTTAAACAAGTTTACCATCACTATGATAATTTAATATGGGTGGGAATAACTTTTTCATCGAAATGAAGCTCGATAGAGTGTCGATCGAACGATAAAAAATCTTCAAAAATGATAGATATTATAAATCGAGTTTTAAGGTGAAATTTTCAACTTTAAACAAGTTTACCATCACTATGATAATTTAATATGGGTGGGAATAACTTTTTCATCGAAATGAAGCTCGATAGAGTGTCGATCGAACGATAAAATGTCTTCAAAAATGCTAGATACGATAAATCGAGTTTTAAGGTGAAAATTTCAATTTTAAACGAATTTACCATCACTGTGATATTTTAATATGGGTGGAAATATGTTTCCCATCCAAATAAAGATTGATAGAATGTCAATGGAACGATAAAATGTCTTTGAAAAAAATAGATACACTAAATCGAGTTTTAAGGTGAAATTTTTAACTTTAAACAAGTTAACCATCACTATGATAATTTAATATGGGTGGGAATAAGTTTTTCATCGAAATAAAGCTCGATAGAGTGTCGACCGAACGATAAAATGTCTTCAAAAATGATAGATACGATAAATCGAGTTTTACGGTGAAATTTTTAATTTTAAACAAATTTACCATCACTATGATAATTTAATAAGGGTGGGCATAACTTTTCCATCGAAATGAAGCTCGATAGGGTGTCACTCGAACGATAAAATGTCTTCAAAAATGATAGATACGATAAATCGAGTTTTAAGGTGAAATTTTTGATTTTAAACGAATTTACCATCACTATGATATTTTAATATCGGTGGAAATATGTTTCCCATCCAAACGAAGCTTGATAGAATGTCGATCGAACGATAACATGTCTTTAGAAAAGATAGATACTCTAAATCGAGTTTTAAGGTGAAATTTTCAATTTTAAACGAATTTACCATCACGATGATATTTTAATATCGGTGGAAATATGTTTCCCATCCAAATGAAGCTTGATAGAATGTCTATGGAACGATAAAATGTCTTTGAGAAAAATAGATACACTAAATCGAGTTTTAAGGTGAAATTTTTAACTTTAAACAAGTTTACCATCACTATGATAATTTAATATGGGTGGGAATAACTTTTTCATCGAAATGAAGCTCGATAGAGTGTCGACCGAACGATAAAATGTCTTCAAAAATGCTAGATACGATAAATCGAGTTTTACGGTGAAATTTTCAACTTTAAACAAGTTTACCATCACTATGATAATTTAATATGGGTGGGAATAACTTTTTCATCGAAATGAAGCTCGATAGAGTGTCGACCGAACGATAAAATGTCTTCAAAAATGATAGATATTATAAATCGAGTTTTAAGGTGAAATTTTCAACTTTAAACAAGTTTACCATCACTATGATAATTTAATATGGGTGGGAATAACTTTTTCATCGAAATGAAGCTCGATAGAGTGTCGATCGAACGATAAGATGTCTTCAAAAATGATAGATATTATAAATCGAGTTTTAAGGTGAAATTTTCTACTTTAAACAAGTTTACCACCACTATGATAATTTAATATGGGTGTGAATAACTTTTTCATCGAAATGAAGCTCGATATAGTGTCGATCGAACGATAAAATGTCGTTGAACATGATCGATACGATAAATCGAGTTTTAAGATGAAATTTTTGATTTTAAACAGATTTTCCTTCACTACAATATTTTAATATGGGTGGGAATAACTTTTTCATCGAAATGAAGCTCGATAGAGTGTCGATCGAACGATAAAATGTCTTCGAAAATGATGGATACGATAAATCGAGTTTTAAGGTGAAATTTTCAATTTTAAACGAATTCACCATCACTATGATAATTTAATATGGGTGGGAATAACTTTTCCAGCGAAATAAAGCTCGATAGAGTGTCGATCGAACGATAACATGTCTTCAAAAATGATAGATATTATAAATCGAGTTTTAAGGTGAAATTTTCTACTTTAAACAAGTTTACCACCACTATGATAATTTAATATGGGTGTGAATAACTTTTTCATCGAAATGAAGCTCGATATAGTGTCGATCGAACGATCAAATGACATCAAAAATTGTAGATACAATAAATCGAGTTTTAAGGTGAAATTTTAAATTTTAAACAAATTTACCATCACTATGATAATTTAATACGGGTGGAAATCTCTTTATCATCCAAATGAAGCTCAATCGAGTATCGATCGAACGATAAAATGTCGTTGAACATGATCGATACGATAAATCGAGTTTTAAGATGAAATTTTTGATTTTAAACAGATTTTCCTTCACTACAATATTTTAATATGGGTGGGAATAACTTTTTCATCGAAATGAAGCTCGATAGAGTGTCGATCGAACGATAAAATGTCTTCGAAAATGATGGATACGATAAATCGAGTTTTAAGGTGAAATTTTCAATTTTAAACGAATTCACCATCACTATGATAATTTAATATGGGTGGGAATAACTTTTCCAGCGAAATAAAGCTCGATAGAGTGTCGATCGAACGATAACATGTCTTCAAAAATGATAGATATGATAAATCGAGTTTTAAGGTGAAATTTTCAACTTTAAACAAGTTTACCATCATTATGATCATTTAATATGGGTGGGAATAACTTTTCCAGCGAAATGAAGGTCGATAGAGTGTCGATCGAACGATAAAATGTCTTCAAAAATGATTGATACGATAAATCGAGTTTTAAGGTGAAATTTTTGATTTTAAACGAATTTACCATCACTATGATATTTTAATATCGGTGGAAATATGTTTCCCATCCAAACGAAGCTTGATAGAATGTCGATCGAACGATAACATGTCTTTAGAAAAGATAGATACTCTAAATCGAGTTTTAAGGTGAAATTTTCAATTTTAAACGAATTTACCATCACTATGATATTTCAATATCGGTGGAAATATGTTTCCCATCCAAATGAAGCTTGATAGAATGTCTATGGAACGATAAAATGTCTTTGAAAAAAATAGTTACACTAAATCGAGTTTTAAGGTGAAATTATTAACTTTAAACAAGTTTACCATCACTATAATAATTTAATATGGGTGGGAATAACTTTTTCATCGAAATGAAGCTCGATAGAGTGTCGACCGAACGATGAAATGTCTTCAAAAATGATAGATACGATAAATCGAGTTTTAAGGTGAAATTTTTAATTTTAAACAAATTTACCATCACTATGATAATTTAATATGGGTGGGAATCACTTTTCCAGCGAAATGAAGCTCGATAGAGTGTAGATCGAACGATAAAATGTCTTCAAAAATGCTAGATACGATAAATCGAGTTTTAAGGTGAAATTTTCAACTTTAAACAAGTTTACCATCACTATGATAATTTAATATGGGTGGGAATAACTTTTTCATCGAAATGAAGCTCGATAGAGTGTCGATCGAACGATAAAATGTCTTCAAAAATGATAGATATTATAAATCGAGTTTTAAGGTGAAATTTTCAACTTTAAACAAGTTTACCATCACTATGATAATTTAATATGGGTGGGAATAACTTTTTCTTCGAAATGAAGCTCGATAGAGTGTCGATCGAACGATAAGATGTCATCAAAAATGATAGATACGATAAATCGAGTTTTAAGGTGAAATTTTCAACTTTAAACAAGTTTACCATCACTATGATAATTTAATATGGGTGGGAATAACTTTTTCATCGAAATGAAGCTCGATAGAGTGTCGATCGAACGATAAAAAATCTTCAAAAATGATAGATATTATAAATCGAGTTTTAAGGTGAAATTTTCTACTTTAAACAAGTTTACCATCACTATGATAATTTAATATGGGTGGGAATAACTTTTTCATCGAAATGAAGCTCGATAGAGTGTCGATCGAACGATAAAATGTCTTCAAAAATGATAGATACGATAAATCGAGTTCTAAGGTGAAATTTTCAACTTTAAACAAGTTTACCACCACTATGATAATTTAATATGGGTGTGAATGACTTTTTCATCGAAATGAAGCTCGAGAGAGTGTCGATCGAACGATAAAATGTCTTCAAAAATGATAGATATTATAAATCGAGTTTTAAGGTGAAATTTTCTACTTTAAACAAGTTTACCACCACTATGATAATTTAATATGGGTGTGAATAACTTTTTCATTGAAATGAAGCTC